>JAQPZY010001165.1:0-715000 GCA_029931535.1 Margaritifera margaritifera
TTTGGAATTTAACTGAACTTATTCAGAGATTTTGGAATACTTCATTTTGACATAAGCACATCAAGATTACTAGTACATCAGGACTTTGGAGACCATTAACACATCATAACATTCAAGGACACAGCAGTGAATTCGGAACATTCTATATTTAGGACTTGTGATTAGAACAATCATTCTTATTGGATTATTAGGATTTCAAAACACATTACTGTAAGTGACTTTTTGATTTTTCATTTTAATTATCTAGTAATAAATTGCTTGTTGATTTTTACTTGATTTGTTGGTTTCACTTTCTTTCTGTTACATTTTTCTTAGACCATAGAGTCGTAATAGAAATTGGGGGCTCGTCTTCTGGGATCTGAATTTCATTAAAGCATATTAGAGATATTAAATTTATCTTTGAAATTCATATTGATTTTGTCTTGGAATTTTTTTGTTTGTTTTTGTCTTTGGCAAAGATTTTTAAATAGAGAAATTTGTTTTGTGTGAAACCAACAAGCATTTACAATGGCATCTAATGTTCAGAATTTCATTTCAAAACCTACCCAGGAGGGGTTAGAGTGCATGAGAAAGGATGAGTTGCTCGAGCTTGCCAGAAAATACAGTCTATCTGAGGCAAAAGTATCATTGACAAAACAGGAGATAAAGATTATTTTGATTCAGTATTTAGTAGGAAAGGGAATTTTTGATAGCAGTGCTTTAAGTTTGAAGAGAAAGCCTGTATCTGGTTCTGACAGGAAATTAAGGGAATTAGAGTTAAAGAACCAGATTGACTTAGAATTGGCAAAGCTTCAGATTCAGAGAGAGAGAGAGAGAAAGAAGAGAGGCAGATACAGATGGAGAGAGAGAAGGAAGAGAGGCAGATACAAATGCAGAAGGAAGAGAGGCAGATACAAATGCAGAAAGAAGAGAGGCAGATACAGATATAGAGAGAAAAAGAAGAGAGGCAGATGGAGAGAGAGAAAGAAGAGAGGCAAATCCAGATGGAGAGAGAGAGAGAGAGAGAGAGAAAGAAGATAGACAAATACAAATGCAGATGCAGATGCAAAGAGAAGAAAGGGAAATGCAATTTAAATTAAGAGAATTAGAACTGGCAAACAGAGCACACTCCACTCCTTTAAACACAAGTCCAGGTTTTGATGTTACTAGATATATTAGGTTAGTACCCCCTTTTCAGGAAAAAGAAGTAGATAAATACTTTCTTCATTTCGAGAAAATAGCTGAAAACTTGAAATGGCCCAGAGAACATTGGACTTTGTTATTACAAAGTGTACTTATTGGCAAAGCTCGCGAAGTCTACATTTCACTGTCAGTACAACAAAGCACTGATTATGATGTGGTTAAGGAGTACATCTTGAAAGCTTATGAGTTGGTACCAGAGGCATATCGACAAAGGTTTAGGAATTGTAGAAAAGAAACTGGACAAACTCATGTCGAATTTGCAAGGGATAAAGAACAACTATTTGATAGGTGGTGCTCAGCCAAGAAAGTTGATCAAGCTTATGATAACCTCAGACAGCTCGTATTAATTGAAGAGTTCAAGAGGTGTATCCATAGTGATGTTAAAACCTATCTTGACGAGCAGAATGTGGAAACTTTGGAAAATGCTGCTCGTATGGCTGATGATTATTCCTTGACTCACAAAATTTCATTTGGTAATAAATCGTCCTCTCAGCAGTTTTCTGGTAAAAAACCATTTCAATCTCATTCGAGTACTTCCAAATTTCACAACAGCACAACTGTTAGGAATCAAACATCTGATAAGACTGATCAGAAATCCTTATCTCTTCCTACGTGCACTTATTGTAAAACGAAAGGGCACGTTATTTCTGATTGCTTCAAGTTGAAAAATAAGCAACAGAGAAAAGACAGAGCTTTTCCAAATGCTCTTATTTCTACGAGGTCAAGGTCACGGTCTTGTATTGAAAGCAATACATTTGTTGGGTCAAACAAACCCCAGTCTGATTCTATTTTGGAGGCTTATGAACCATTCATGTCAGAAGGTTCTATATCACTTATTGGTGATTCCTGCCAAACCTATCCCAATTAAAATATTGAGGGACACTGGAGCTTCTCAGAGTCTTTTATTATCAGGTACTTTGCCTTTGTCTGAGGAGTCTTCTTCAAGTGAAAGTGTTCTTGTTCAGGGAGTAGAGTGCGGCTTTGTAAATGTTCCTCTCCATTGTGTAAATTTGGCATCAGACTTAGTTTCTGGACCTGTGACTGTTGGGGCAGTGACTTCTTTACCCATAGAGGGTGTTCATTTATTACTAGGCATTGACCTAGCTGGAGATAAGGTTGTGGTTAATCCACTTGTAACTGACAAGCCTTGTTTGGATCAGAAAGTTGATCCTGTCGAAACTGAAATCCCTGATTTGTACCCTGCTTGTGCAGTTACTATAGCTATGGCAAAAAGAGCTCTTGAGAGTGATGTTGATCAGGATATTATTCCTTTAGCTGACACATGTATTGGTCAGTCTTTTGATGAGGTCACTTTTTCCTCAGGTATTGATCAATCAAATGGTATTGATCACAGTGATCCTCTTTTGGCAACTCATTCTCTTTGTTCTAATCAGGATGACAAACGACAATCCCTTGTCGTTGAACAGAAGCAAGATCCCGAGATATCTTGTTTGTTTCAGAGGGCTATTAGTGAAACTGAAGCCACACAAGTTCCAGTGTGTTACTTTGTGAAAAATGGGGTCCTTATGAGGAAATGGAGACCACCTGATGTACCCGCTGGTGACGAGGTGGTCAGTGAGCTATCAAATTGTTGTTCCTAAGTCATATCGACAGGAAATTCTTAATTTAGCCCATGAAACTCCTTTGGCTGGTCATTTAGGAGTCCGTAAGACTTATCACAAGATCTTGAATCATTTTTATTGGCCGAAACTCAAAAGTGATGTTTCTAAATACTGCAGATCTTGTCACACTTGTCAAATGGTAGGAAAACCCAATCAGAAGATACCTAAGGCTCATCTACAACCTATTCCTGCATTTGATGAACCATTTAGTAGAATAATGGTAGACTGTATTGGTCCTTTACCTAAAACCAAGTCAGGCAACCAATACTTGTTGACCATCATGTGTGCATCTACAAGATTTCCAGAGGCAATTCCTCTGAGAAATATAAAAACTAAAACTATTGTGAAAGCTTTGGTGAAGTTTTTTACACTTGTTGGCCTTCCCAAATCTGTCCAGTCGGATCAAGGGTCAAATTTTATGTCTGGAATTTTCCAACAAGTTATGCATGAATTAGGCATCCAACAGTTTAAATCTTCTGCCTATCACCCTGAAAGTCAAGGTGCTTTGGAAAGATTTCATCAAACTTTGAAGAATATGATTCGATCATATTGCTTTGATACAGAAAAGGATTGGGATGAGGGTGTTCATTTGTTGTTGTTTGCTGTTAGGGAATCAGTTCAAGAGTCGTTGGGTTTTGGTCCCCTTTAACTAGTTTTTGGTCATACTGTCCGTGGACCATTGAAATTATTGAAAGAGAAACTTCTTTCAAATGAAGATTCAAAGATTAATCTTCTTGATTATGTCTCTGATTTCAAATACAAGTTGTCAAAGGCCTGTGAAGTAGCAAGAACTAATCTTCACACTACCCAGTCAAAAATGAAATTAAGGTATGACAGAAATTCACAGGAAAGGAGTTTTAAACCTGGTGACAAAGTTCTGGCTCTCTTTCCCATACCTCAGAATCCTCTTCAGGCTAAATTGTATGGTCCTTATACCGTTGAAAAGAAAGTAAATGACTTAAATTATATCATTAACACTCCTGGGAGACGGAAACAGAAACAACTTTGTCATATAAATATGTTAAAGGAATATTTTGACAGAGATAGCTCAGCTAATTATTCTGTTAATTTAGTTGTACCTGTCCCACACAGTGAAGATATCAACGATGGAGTACAATCAGACTATAGTGACTCTGGTATAACCAATCTTCGGAATTCAGAAATATTGAACAACCTAGACCAGAAACTTTCACATCTACAACAACAGGAAAGAAATGAACTAAAACAGCTATTACATGACTATGAGCACTTGTTTCCTGATGTTCCAACACGAACAAGTAAAATTTATCATGACGTTGACATTGTAGATTCTGCGCCTGTGAAACAGCATCCTTATAGGATGAATCCTCTCAAACAGAACTATCTGAAGAAAGAAATTCAGTAGCTACTGGAGAATGATTTCATAGAACCAAGTAAAAGTAACTGGAGTTCACCATGTATTCTTGTTCCCAAGCCAGATAATACATTCCGTATGTGTACTGACTATAGAAAAGTCAACAGTGTCACCAAAACTGATTCATTTCCAATACCAAGAATGGACGATTGCATTGATAAAATTGGAAATGCGGAATATGTCACCAAGTTTGACCTTTTAAAAGGATTCTGGCAAATTCCACTGACGGAAAGGGCAAAAGAAATTTCAGCATTTGTAACTCCAGATGGGCTTTGTCAATATAAAGTCATGCCGTTTGGAATGAAAAATTCGCCTGCAACGTTTCAACGTCTGATGAACATGATAACATTTGGTCTTGATAATTGTGACGCTTATATCGATGACGTCATTATCTACAACAACACCTGGGAAGATCATTTGGAAACCATTCGAAAATTCTTTGATCGACTCAGCGATGCGAATCTGACAATTAATTTGAGCAAAAGTGAGTTTTGCCATGCTTGTGTCACATTTTTAGGACATATTGTGGGACAAGGCCAAGTTAAACCTATAGAAGCTAAGGTCAAAGCTATCTCTGAATTTCAAGTTCCAATTTGTAAAAAGCAACTGATGCGATTTCTAGGTATGGCGGGATATTATCGGAATTTTTGTTCCAATTTTTCCAAAATTGCTGAACCTTTGACAAGTTTATTGAGTAAGAAAACCAAATTTTTTTGGTCTGACAAGTGTCAGGAATCTTTTGACAAGTTAAAGGCCATGCTTAAGAATGCACCAGTTCTTTCTGCACCAAATTTTAGCCAATCATTTAAATTATCTGTTGATGCAAGTGATGTAGGGGTTGGTGGAGTATTGATTCAGGAAGACAAAAGTGGTGTGGATCACCCTGTGTCTTATTTTTCTAAAAAACTAAACAAGCACCAGAAAAATTATTCCACAATTGAGAAGGAATGTTTGGCTTTGATATTGGCTTTACAGCATTTTGAAGTGTATGTTACCTCAGCTCTTTCTCCAATTATTGTGTACAGTGATCACAATCCCCTTACTTTCATCAACAAAATGAAAGATAAAAATCGGAGATTGTTGAGATGGAGTTTGATATTGCAAGAATATAACATTGACATTAAACACATCAGGGGAAAAGACAATGTGATTGCAGATGCACTCTCACGTGCATAGAAATGTAATATTGCTTGATGTAATTAAGTCCAGTATCATAAAACATGTTCTTATGTAATTTTGGTTATTATAGTATTAGATGTATATTCAAAAGAAAGCTTTATTATATAAATCTTTCTTTTTCTTTATGAGGGGAGGTGTTATGTATGATGTTTATATAATATTATAAATATTTTAGGAAATTGTAAATGTTTCTTCACTTTAATATTTGCTTAAATCTTAATTTTATCAGGAAAAACATGTTTAACTAGTGTCCTTGAATTAGGTTGTTTTGATCAATATGTTTTCTCAATTTGAAGGTCAAGGTTGAATTTTGTTTACAGTTAGAATTCCATTAAGATGACTCATATTCTAGAACATTCTGTCATGTGACCAATCTTTATATATACCATGTTTGGTGGACATTTATTCAGTTTTGACATTACCATCAGTCTTGTAAAGAGCTATTACAGTTGTGAAAATTCATTCCAAATTCTAAGAGAGGAATTATTTTAAATATTCATTGGATTATAACAGTGCTCATAAACTTTTGGATTTTGGATTTTTAATTGATGATTTTGGAATTTAACTGAACTTATTCAGAGATTTTGGAATACTTCATTTTGACATAAGCACATCAAGATTACTAGTACATCAGGACTTTGGAGACCATTAACACATCATAACATTCAAGGACACAGCAGTGAATTCGGAACATTCTATATTTAGGACTTGTGATTAGAACAATCATTCTTATTGGATTATTAGGATTTCAAAACACATTACTGTAAGTGACTTTTTGATTTTTTCATTTTAATTATCTAGTAATAAATTGCTTGTTGATTTTTACTTGATTTGTTGGTTTCACTTTCTTTCTGTTACATTTTTCTTAGACCATAGAGTCGTAATAGAAATTGGGGGCTCGTCTTCTGGGATCTGAATTTCATTAAAGCATATTAGAGATATTAAATTTATCTTTGAAATTCATATTGATTTTGTCTTGGAATTTTTTTGTTTGTTTTTGTCTTTGGCAAAGATTTTTAAATAGAGAAATTTGTTTTGTGTGAAACCAACAAGCATTTACAATGGCATCTAATGTTCAGAATTTCATTTCAAAACCTACCCAGGAGGGGTTAGAGTGCATGAGAAAGGATGAGTTGCTCGAGCTTGCCAGAAAATACAGTCTATCTGAGGCAAAAGTATCATTGACAAAACAGGAGATAAAGATTATTTTGATTCAGTATTTAGTAGGAAAGGGAATTTTTGATAGCAGTGCTTTAAGTTTGAAGAGAAAGCCTGTATCTGGTTCTGACAGGAAATTAAGGGAATTAGAGTTAAAGAACCAGATTGACTTAGAATTGGCAAAGCTTCAGATTCAGAGAGAGAGAGAGAGAAAGAAGAGAGGCAGATACAGATGGAGAGAGAGAAGGAAGAGAGGCAGATACAAATGCAGAAGGAAGAGAGGCAGATACAAATGCAGAAAGAAGAGAGGCAGATACAGATATAGAGAGAAAAAGAAGAGAGGCAGATGGAGAGAGAGAAAGAAGAGAGGCAAATCCAGATGGAGAGAGAGAGAGAGAGAGAGAAAGAAGATAGACAAATACAAATGCAGATGCAGATGCAAAGAGAAGAAAGGGAAATGCAATTTAAATTAAGAGAATTAGAACTGGCAAACAGAGCACACTCCACTCCTTTAAACACAAGTCCAGGTTTTGATGTTACTAGATATATTAGGTTAGTACCCCCTTTTCAGGAAAAAGAAGTAGATAAATACTTTCTTCATTTCGAGAAAATAGCTGAAAACTTGAAATGGCCCAGAGAACATTGGATTTTGTTATTACAAAGTGTACTTATTGGCAAAGCTCGCGAAGTCTACATTTCACTGTCAGTACAACAAAGCACTGATTATGATGTGGTTAAGGAGTACATCTTGAAAGCTTATGAGTTGGTACCAGAGGCATATCGACAAAGGTTTAGGAATTGTAGAAAAGAAACTGGACAAACTCATGTCGAATTTGCAAGGAATAAAGAACAACTATTTGATAGGTGGTGCTCAGCCAAGAAAGTTGATCAAGCTTATGATAACCTCAGACAGCTCGTATTAATTGAAGAGTTCAAGAGGTGTATCCATAGTGATGTTAAAACCTATCTTGACGAGCAGAATGTGGAAACTTTGGAAAATGCTGCTCGTATGGCTGATGATTATTCCTTGACTCACAAAATTTCATTTGGTAATAAATCGTCCTCTCAGCAGTTTTCTGGTAAAAAACCATTTCAATCTCATTCGAGTACTTCCAAATTTCACAACAGCACAACTGTTAGGAATCAAACATCTGATAAGACTGATCAGAAATCCTTATCTCTTCCTACGTGCACTTATTGTAAAACGAAAGGGCACGTTATTTCTGATTGCTTCAAGTTGAAAAATAAGCAACAGAGAAAAGACAGAGCTTTTCCAAATGCTCTTATTTCTACGAGGTCAAGGTCACGGTCTTGTATTGAAAGCAATACATTTATTGGGTCAAACAAACCCCAGTCTGATTCTATTTTGGAGGCTTATGAACCATTCGTGTCAGAAGGTTCTATATCACTTATTGGTGATTCCTGCCAAACCTATCCCAATTAAAATATTGAGGGACACTGGAGCTTCTCAGAGTCTTTTATTATCAGGTACTTTGCCTTTGTCTGAGGAGTCTTCTTCAAGTGAAAGTGTTCTTGTTCAGGGAGTAGAGTGCGGCTTTGTAAATGTTCCTCTCCATTGTGTAAATTTGGCATCAGACTTAGTTTCTGGACCTGTGACTGTTGGGGCAGTGACTTCTTTACCCATAGAGGGTGTTCATTTATTACTAGGCATTGACCTAGCTGGAGATAAGGTTGTGGTTAATCCACTTGTAACTGACAAGCCTTGTTTGGATCAGAAAGTTGATCCTGTCGAAACTGAAATCCCTGATTTGTACCCTGCTTGTGCAGTTACTATAGCTATGGCAAAAAGAGCTCTTGAGAGTGATGTTGATCAGGATATTATTCCTTTAGCTGACACATGTATTGGTCAGTCTTTTGATGAGGTCACTTTTTCCTCAGGTATTGATCAATCAAATGGTATTGATCACAGTGATCCTCTTTTGGCAACTCATTCTCTTTGTTCTAATCAGGATGACAAACGACAATCCCTTGTCGTTGAACAGAAGCAAGATCCCGAGATATCTTGTTTGTTTCAGAGGGCTATTAGTGAAACTGAAGCCACACAAGTTCCAGTGTGTTACTTTGTGAAAAATGGGGTCCTTATGAGGAAATGGAGACCACCTGATGTACCCGCTGGTGACGAGTGGTCAGTGAGCTATCAAATTGTTGTTCCTAAGTCATATCGACAGGAAATTCTTAATTTAGCCCATGAAACTCCTTTGGCTGGTCATTTAGGAGTCCGTAAGACTTATCACAAGATCTTGAATCATTTTTATTGGCCGAAACTCAAAAGTGATGTTTCTAAATACTGCAGATCTTGTCACACTTGTCAAATGGTAGGAAAACCCAATCAGAAGATACCTAAGGCTCATCTGCAACCTATTCCTGCATTTGATGAACCATTTAGTAGAATAATGGTAGACTGTGTTGGTCCTTTACCTAAAACCAAGTCAGGCAACCAATACTTGTTGACCATCATGTGTGCATCTACAAGATTTCCAGAGGCAATTCCTCTGAGAAATATAAAAACTAAAACTATTGTGAAAGCTTTGGTGAAGTTTTTTACACTTGTTGGCCTTCCCAAATCTGTCCAGTCGGATCAAGGGTCAAATTTTATGTCTGGAATTTTCCAACAAGTTATGCATGAATTAGGCATCCAACAGTTTAAATCTTCTGCCTATCACCCTGAAAGTCAAGGTGCTTTGGAAAGATTTCATCAAACTTTGAAGAATATGATTCGATCATATTGCTTTGATACAGAAAAGGATTGGGATGAGGGTGTTCATTTGTTGTTGTTTGCTGTTAGGGAATCAGTTCAAGAGTCGTTGGGTTTTGGTCCCTTTGAACTAGTTTTTGGTCATACTGTCCGTGGACCATTGAAATTATTGAAAGAGAAACTTCTTTCAAATGAAGATTCAAAGATTAATCTTCTTGATTATGTCTCTGATTTCAAATACAAGTTGTCAAAGGCCTGTGAAGTAGCAAGAACTAATCTTCACACTACCCAGTCAAAAATGAAATTAAGGTATGACAGAAATTCACAGGAAAGGAGTTTTAAACCTGGTGACAAAGTTCTGGCTCTCTTTCCCATACCTCAGAATCCTCTTCAGGCTAAATTGTATGGTCCTTATACCGTTGAAAAGAAAGTAAATGACTTAAATTATATCATTAACACTCCTGGGAGACGGAAACAGAAACAACTTTGTCATATAAATATGTTAAAGGAATATTTTGACAGAGATAGCTCAGCTAATTATTCTGTTAATTTAGTTGTACCTGTCCCACACAGTGAAGATATCAACGATGGAGTACAATCAGACTATAGTGACTCTGGTATAACCCAATCTTCGGAATTCAGAAATATTGAACAACCTAGACCAGAAACTTTCACATCTACAACAACAGGAAAGAAATGAACTAAAACAGCTATTACATGACTATGAGCACTTGTTTCCTGATGTTCCAACACGAACAAGTAAAATTTATCATGACGTTGACATTGTAGATTCTGCGCCTGTGAAACAGCATCCTTATAGGATGAATCCTCTCAAACAGAACTATCTGAAGAAAGAAATTCAGTATCTACTGGAGAATGATTTCATAGAACCAAGTAAAAGTAACTGGAGTTCACCATGTATTCTTGTTCCCAAGCCAGATAATACATTCCGTATGTGTACTGACTATAGAAAAGTCAACAGTGTCACCAAAACTGATTCATTTCCAATACCAAGAATGGACGATTGCATTGATAAAATTGGAAATGCGGAATATGTCACCAAGTTTGACCTTTTAAAAGGATTCTGGCAAATTCCACTGACGGAAAGGGCAAAAGAAATTTCAGCATTTGTAACTCCAGATGAGCTTTGTCAATATAAAGTCATGCCGTTTGGAATGAAAAATTCGCCTGCAACGTTTCAACGTCTGATGAACATGATAACATTTGGTCTTGATAATTGTGACGCTTATATCGATGACGTCATTATCTACAACAACACCTGGGAAGATCATTTGGAAACCATTCGAAAATTCTTTGATCGACTCAGCGATGCGAATCTGACAATTAATTTGAGCAAAAGTGAGTTTTGCCATGCTTGTGTCACATTTTTAGGACATATTGTGGGACAAGGCCAAGTTAAACCTATAGAAGCTAAGGTCAAAGCTATCTCTGAATTTCAAGTTCCAATTTGTAAAAAGCAACTGATGCGATTTCTAGGTATGGCGGGATATTATCGGAATTTTTGTTCCAATTTTTCCAAAATTGCTGAACCTTTGACAAGTTTATTGAGTAAGAAAACCAAATTTTTTTGGTCTGACAAGTGTCAGGAATCTTTTGACAAGTTAAAGGCAATGCTTAAGAATGCACCAGTTCTTTCTGCACCAAATTTTAGCCAATCATTTAAATTATCTGTTGATGCAAGTGATGTAGGGGTTGGTGGAGTATTGATTCAGGAAGACAAAAGTGGTGTGGATCACCCTGTGTCTTATTTTTCTAAAAAACTAAACAAGCACCAGAAAAATTATTCCACAATTGAGAAGGAATGTTTGGCTTTGATATTGGCTTTACAGCATTTTGAAGTGTATGTTACCTCAGCTCTTTCTCCAATTATTGTGTACAGTGATCACAATCCCCTTACTTTCATCAACAAAATGAAAGATAAAAATCGGAGATTGTTGAGATGGAGTTTGATATTGCAAGAATATAACATTGACATTAAACACATCAGGGGAAAAGACAATGTGATTGCAGATGCACTCTCACGTGCATAGAAATGTAATATTGCTTGATGTAATTAAGTCCAGTATCATAAAACATGTTCTTATGTAATTTTGGTTATTATAGTATTAGATGTATATTCAAAAGAAAGCTTTATTATATAAATCTTTCTTTTTCTTTATGAGGGGAGGTGTTATGTATGATGTTTATATAATATTATAAATATTTTAGGAAATTGTAAATGTTTCTTCACTTTAATATTTGCTTAAATCTTAATTTTATCAGGAAAAACATGTTTAACTAGTGTCCTTGAATTAGGTTGTTTTGATCAATATGTTTTCTCAATTTGAAGGTCAAGGTTGAATTTTGTTTACAGTTAGAATTCCATTAAGATGACTCATATTCTAGAACATTCTGTCATGTGACCAATCTTTATGTATACCATGTTTGGTGGACATTTATTCAGTTTTGACATTACCATCAGTCTTGTAAAGAGCTATTACAGTTGTGAAAATTCATTCCAAATTCTAAGAGAGGAATTATTTTAAATATTCATTGGATTATAACAGTGCTCATAAACTTTTGGATTTTGGATTTTTAATTGATGATTTTGGAATTTAACTGAACTTATTCAGAGATTTTGGAATACTTCATTTTGACATAAGCACATCAAGATTACTAGTACATCAGGACTTTGGAGACCATTAACACATCATAACATTCAAGGACACAGCAGTGAATTCGGAACATTCTATATTTAGGACTTGTGATTAGAACAATCATTCTTATTGGATTATTAGGATTTCAAAACACATTACTGTAAGTGACTTTTTGATTTTTTCATTTTAATTATCTAGTAATAAATTGCTTGTTGATTTTTACTTGATTTGTTGGTTTCACTTTCTTTCTGTTACATTTTTCTTAGACCATAGAGTCGTAATATAAATTGGGGGCTCGTCTTCTGGGATCTGAATTTCATTAAAGCATATTAGAGATATTAAATTTATCTTTGAAATTCATATTGATTTTGTCTTGGAATTTTTTTGTTTGTTTTTGTCTTTGGCAAAGATTTTTAAATAGAGAAATTTGTTTTGTGTGAAACCAACAAGCATTTACAATGGCATCTAATGTTCAGAATTTCATTTCAAAACCTACCCAGGAGGGGTTAGAGTGCATGAGAAAGGATGAGTTGCTCGAGCTTGCCAGAAAATACAGTCTATCTGAGGCAAAAGTATCATTGACAAAACAGGAGATAAAGATTATTTTGATTCAGTATTTAGTAGGAAAGGGAATTTTTGATAGCAGTGCTTTAAGTTTGAAGAGAAAGCCTGTATCTGGTTCTGACAGGTAATTAAGGGAATTAGAGTTAAAGAACCAGATTGACTTAGAATTGGCAAAGCTTCAGATTCAGAGAGAGAGAGAGAGAGAGAGAGAGAGAGAGAGAGAAAGAAGAGAGGCAGATACAGATGGAGAGAGAGAAGGAAGAGAGGCAGATACAAATGCAGAAGGAAGAGAGGCAGATACAAATGCAGAAAGAAGAGAGGCAGATACAGATATAGAGAGAAAAAGAAGAGAGGCAGATGGAGAGAGAGAAAGAAGAGAGGCAAATCCAGATGGAGAGAGAGAGAGAGAGAGAGAAAGAAGATAGACAAATACAAATGCAGATGCAGATGCAAAGAGAAGAAAGGGAAATGCAATTTAAATTAAGAGAATTAGAACTGGCAAACAGAGCACACTCCACTCCTTTAAACACAAGTCCAGGTTTTGATGTTACTAGATATATTAGGTTAGTACCCCCTTTTCAGGAAAAAGAAGTAGATAAATACTTTCTTCATTTCGAGAAAATAGCTGAAAACTTGAAATGGCCCAGAGAACATTGGACTTTGTTATTACAAAGTGTACTTATTGGCAAAGCTCGCGAAGTCTACATTTCACTGTCAGTACAACAAAGCACTGATTATGATGTGGTTAAGGAGTACATCTTGAAAGCTTATGAGTTGGTACCAGAGGCATATCGACAAAGGTTTAGGAATTGTAGAAAAGAAACTGGACAAACTCATGTCGAATTTGCAAGGGATAAAGAACAACTATTTGATAGGTGGTGCTCAGCCAAGAAAGTTGATCAAGCTTATGATAACCTCAGACAGCTCGTATTAATTGAAGAGTTCAAGAGGTGTATCCATAGTGATGTTAAAACCTATCTTGACGAGCAGAATGTGGAAACTTTGGAAAATGCTGCTCGTATGGCTGATGATTATTCCTTGACTCACAAAATTTCATTTGGTAATAAATCGTCCTCTCAGCAGTTTTCTGGTAAAAAACCATTTCAATCTCATTCGAGTACTTCCAAATTTCACAACAGCACAACTGTTAGGAATCAAACATCTGATAAGACTGATCAGAAATCCTTATCTCTTCCCTACGTGCACTTATTGTAAAACGAAAGGGCACGTTATTTCTGATTGCTTCAAGTTGAAAAATAAGCAACAGAGAAAAGACAGAGCTTTTCCAAATGCTCTTATTTCTACGAGGTCAAGGTCACGGTCTTGTATTGAAAGCAATACATTTGTTGGGTCAAACAAACCCCAGTCTGATTCTATTTTGGAGGCTTATGAACCATTCGTGTCAGAAGGTTCTATATCACTTATTGGTGATTCCTGCCAAACCTATCCCAATTAAAATATTGAGGGACACTGGAGCTTCTCAGAGTCTTTTATTATCAGGTACTTTGCCTTTGTCTGAGGAGTCTTCTTCAAGTGAAAGTGTTCTTGTTCAGGGAGTAGAGTGCGGCTTTGTAAATGTTCCTCTCCATTGTGTAAATTTGGCATCAGACTTAGTTTCTGGACCTGTGACTGTTGGGGCAGTGACTTCTTTACCCATAGAGGGTGTTCATTTATTACTAGGCATTGACCTAGCTGGAGATAAGGTTGTGGTTAATCCACTTGTAACTGACAAGCCTTGTTTGGATCAGAAAGTTGATCCTGTCGAAACTGAAATCCCTGATTTGTACCCTGCTTGTGCAGTTACTATAGCTATGGCAAAAAGAGCTCTTGAGAGTGATGTTGATCAGGATATTATTCCTTTAGCTGACACATGTATTGGTCAGTCTTTTGATGAGGTCACTTTTTCCTCAGGTATTGATCAATCAAATGGTATTGATCACAGTGATCCTCTTTTGGCAACTCATTCTCTTTGTTCTAATCAGGATGACAAACGACAATCCCTTGTCGTTGAACAGAAGCAAGATCCCGAGATATCTTGTTTGTTTCAGAGGGCTATTAGTGAAACTGAAGCCACACAAGTTCCAGTGTGTTACTTTGTGAAAAATGGGGTCCTTATGAGGAAATGGAGACCACCTGATGTACCCGCTGGTGACGAGTGGTCAGTGAGCTATCAAATTGTTGTTCCTAAGTCATATCGACAGGAAATTCTTAATTTAGCCCATGAAACTCCTTTGGCTGGTCATTTAGGAGTCCGTAAGACTTATCACAAGATCTTGAATCATTTTTATTGGCCGAAACTCAAAAGTGATGTTTCTAAATACTGCAGATCTTGTCACACTTGTCAAATGGTAGGAAAACCCAATCAGAAGATACCTAAGGCTCATCTGCAACCTATTCCTGCATTTGATGAACCATTTAGTAGAATAATGGTAGACTGTGTTGGTCCTTTACCTAAAACCAAGTCAGGCAACCAATACTTGTTGACCATCATGTGTGCATCTACAAGATTTCCAGAGGCAATTCCTCTGAGAAATATAAAAACTAAAACTATTGTGAAAGCTTTGGTGAAGTTTTTTACACTTGTTGGCCTTCCCAAATCTGTCCAGTCGGATCAAGGGTCAAATTTTATGTCTGGAATTTTCCAACAAGTTATGCATGAATTAGGCATCCAACAGTTTAAATCTTCTGCCTATCACCCTGAAAGTCAAGGTGCTTTGGAAAGATTTCATCAAACTTTGAAGAATATGATTCGATCATATTGCTTTGATACAGAAAAGGATTGGGATGAGGGTGTTCATTTGTTGTTGTTTGCTGTTAGGGAATCAGTTCAAGAGTCGTTGGGTTTTGGTCCCTTTGAACTAGTTTTTGGTCATACTGTCCGTGGACCATTGAAATTATTGAAAGAGAAACTTCTTTCAAATGAAGATTCAAAGATTAATCTTCTTGATTATGTCTCTGATTTCAAATACAAGTTGTCAAAGGCCTGTGAAGTAGCAAGAACTAATCTTCACACTACCCAGTCAAAAATGAAATTAAGGTATGACAGAAATTCACAGGAAAGGAGTTTTAAACCTGGTGACAAAGTTCTGGCTCTCTTTCCCATACCTCAGAATCCTCTTCAGGCTAAATTGTATGGTCCTTATACCGTTGAAAAGAAAGTAAATGACTTAAATTATATCATTAACACTCCTGGGAGACGGAAACAGAAACAACTTTGTCATATAAATATGTTAAAGGAATATTTTGACAGAGATAGCTCAGCTAATTATTCTGTTAATTTAGTTGTACCTGTCCCACACAGTGAAGATATCAACGATGGAGTACAATCAGACTATAGTGACTCTGGTATAACCAATCTTCGGAATTCAGAAATATTGAACAACCTAGACCAGAAACTTTCACATCTACAACAACAGGAAAGAAATGAACTAAAACAGCTATTACATGACTATGAGCACTTGTTTCCTGATGTTCCAACACGAACAAGTAAAATTTATCATGACGTTGACATTGTAGATTCTGCGCCTGTGAAACAGCATCCTTATAGGATGAATCCTCTCAAACAGAACTATCTGAAGAAAGAAATTCAGTATCTACTGGAGAATGATTTCATAGAACCAAGTAAAAGTAACTGGAGTTCACCATGTATTCTTGTTCCCAAGCCAGATAATACATTCCGTATGTGTACTGACTATAGAAAAGTCAACAGTGTCACCAAAACTGATTCATTTCCAATACCAAGAATGGACGATTGCATTGATAAAATTGGAAATGCGGAATATGTCACCAAGTTTGACCTTTTAAAAGGATTCTGGCAAATTCCACTGACGGAAAGGGCAAAAGAAATTTCAGCATTTGTAACTCCAGATGGGCTTTATCAATATAAAGTCATGCCGTTTGGAATGAAAAATTCGCCTGCAACGTTTCAACGTCTGATGAACATGATAACATTTGGTCTTGATAATTGTGACGCTTATATCGATGACGTCATTATCTACAACAACACCTGGGAAGATCATTTGGAAACCATTCGAAAATTCTTTGATCGACTCAGCGATGCGAATCTGACAATTAATTTGAGCAAAAGTGAGTTTTGCCATGCTTGTGTCACATTTTTAGGACATATTGTGGGACAAGGTCAAGTTAAACCTATAGAAGCTAAGGTCAAAGCTATCTCTGAATTTCAAGTTCCAATTTGTAAAAAGCAACTGATGCGATTTCTAGGTATGGCGGGATATTATCGGAATTTTTGTTCCAATTTTTCCAAAATTGCTGAACCTTTGACAAGTTTATTGAGTAAGAAAACCAAATTTTTTTGGTCTGACAAGTGTCAGGAATCTTTTGACAAGTTAAAGGCCATGCTTAAGAATGCACCAGTTCTTTCTGCACCAAATTTTAGCCAATCATTTAAATTATCTGTTGATGCAAGTGATGTAGGGGTTGGTGGAGTATTGATTCAGGAAGACAAAAGTGGTGTGGATCACCCTGTGTCTTATTTTTCTAAAAAACTAAACAAGCACCAGAAAAATTATTCCACAATTGAGAAGGAATGTTTGGCTTTGATATTGGCTTTACAGCATTTTGAAGTGTATGTTACCTCAGCTCTTTCTCCAATTATTGTGTACAGTGATCACAATCCCCTTACTTTCATCAACAAAATGAAAGATAAAAATCGGAGATTGTTGAGATGGAGTTTGATATTGCAAGAATATAACATTGACATTAAACACATCAGGGGAAAAGACAATGTGATTGCAGATGCACTCTCACGTGCATAGAAATGTAATATTGCTTGATGTAATTAAGTCCAGTATCATAAAACATGTTCTTATGTAATTTTGGTTATTATAGTATTAGATGTATATTCAAAAGAAAGCTTTATTATATAAATCTTTCTTTTTCTTTATGAGGGGAGGTGTTATGTATGATGTTTATATAATATTATAAATATTTTAGGAAATTGTAAATGTTTCTTCACTTTAATATTTGCTTAAATCTTAATTTTATCAGGAAAAACATGTTTAACTAGTGTCCTTGAATTAGGTTGTTTTGATCAATATGTTTTCTCAATTTGAAGGTCAAGGTTGAATTTTGTTTACAGTTAGAATTCCATTAAGATGACTCATATTCTAGAACATTCTGTCATGTGACCAATCTTTATATATACCATGTTTGGTGGACATTTATTCAGTTTTGACATTACCATCAGTCTTGTAAAGAGCTATTACAGTTGTGAAAATTCATTCCAAATTCTAAGAGAGGAATTATTTTAAATATTCATTGGATTATAACAGTGCTCATAAACTTTTGGATTTTGGATTTTTAATTGATGATTTTGGAATTTAACTGAACTTATTCAGAGATTTTGGAATACTTCATTTTGACATAAGCACATCAAGATTACTAGTACATCAGGACTTTGGAGACCATTAACACATCATAACATTCAAGGACACAGCAGTGAATTTGGAACATTCTATATTTAGGACTTGTGATTAGAACAATCATTCTTATTGGATTATTAGGATTTCAAAACACATTACTGTAAGTGACTTTTTGATTTTTTCATTTTAATTATCTAGTAATAAATTGCTTGTTGATTTTTACTTGATTTGTTGGTTTCACTTTCTTTCTGTTACATTTTTCTTAGACCATAGAGTCGTAACAGTAAGGGTGTAGTATGTAGTAACAGAAATGTATGCAATTATCAACTTTCATGACTCCAAGATGAACACTACCAAAGAAATGAACTTAAAACAAAATGTAAGTCAATGATGTATGAAATAGGTCATGAGTTTAGTACTTATAAGGATGCATAACCGCAGCAAATTTCAAGATTAAAGGTAGAACAGTATTATGAAAAATTAAAAAAGACTATCATCAAGAAATAAACTAAACAACTGAACCAAGCCAGGAGAACATTAAATATAGATCACAATGACCCGTTTCACAATAAGGGTGTGGTACTAACAGAGAAGCACACAATCATGTTTTATATCTATACCTTTGGACAATGCCTGAGAAATGAACTTCACTGAAAATTAAAATAATGGTTACAGAGACCTCGTGTTGTATAAAGGGTGTAGTGCAAGTCAAGCTGCATCCCCTATCCGAAGGATAGTGTGTATGAAGTATACAAAAAAGCATGTATCTGATCATAAGTTAAATATAAAAACTTAATCAAGTCAGTAAGAACTTCTCAATAGGTAACAGTGTATTTCTTTTCTTGTTCTGTGAATAAAGCATGAACAGTGCCTGAAAGATTTCACATATCAAATTTAACCATAACATATGAGTCAGTGACCTACTTGTTTGATAACTGTGTAGCTTATCAAGATGTATCTGCTCACCAAGCTTCACATCTCTAAGATGTATATAAGTAAGTATATAGCATTCAATGAAAACCTATTTGGTCATTAGCTAAATTCAAAAACTTGTTGTGAAAGTTTGGTACTAAAAGAAATGCATACAATCATCTAGTTTCATGATTCTAGCATGAACATTGGCAGGGAAATGAACCTCAAACACAAAACTTAACCAAAGTAAATGAAGTATGAAATATGAATCACAGTGACCTACTTTTGTGATGAGGGTGTAGTATTTAACAAGATGCATCACCTCACCATTAAGTTTCATAATTCAAGGTACAAAAGTATTAATACACAATGCTGAGAAAAGCTATATGGTCACGAGCTAAGCACAAACGCTTAACAACAATGCAACATGTATATACAGAGTTAGCCTCTTTGCCCCCCCCCCTTTCCCAGGGAGTAGGTACCATGAAATACACATCAAACTGTTGCTTAGGATGAAAGATTGGTTCAGATGCAGTGAGGCTATACATATGTATATGCTTTTTTCTTTACCTTGACAACAGATTAATGCTTCTTCTTTGCCTCCAGGACAACGCAAATATAGGCATAAAATGTAACAACTCGCTGATGTGCCCAATATCTGCACATGAACTAATAGCCATTTACATACAGTGTATCAGTGACCTTAACCTTTAACTCTTTGTGCCCAAAATTATAGGTTTTTCTTTCTCCAGTGCAAGGTGTACATAGATGTATGCAAATGTAAATTTAATTGTACCAATTATGTTGCTGTACAGAAATAATTCCTTTTAATTTTCCCATGATGATGAACAATTGACAAACAAATTCCATGTGGTTTGTGATAGGTTTCTTCTCTGCATAGAAAGCCAGCCTTTTACAAAAGTGGTGAAGCTCTAACAACTAGTTCATTAAGCAGAAATTAGTGCCCTACAGATCCAAAGGACCTTGGCCCTTAGAAGTAAGTCTCATTAATTTATATAGTCTTGTCCCACAGATGTTACTTGAACATAAGATGACCAATAGAAAAAAACCTTCTAACTAGAAATGTGTCCACAGGATATGAATGTCCCTGCCTACCCATTCTTCAATAAGTACTGAAAATGGAAAGAAATCATGTAGGAATTGACAATGCAACATCATGGTCACCAATCTCTCTCATGTTGATACGTTGATAAATCTAAGACGGACCTTTCAGATTATTCATGAGCAGAATCATGAATGAAGAAGACATAGTGGGTTGTCCAATTAAAACAGATTTCTCTTCTTGAGTATCATAATTTCAAAAAGCTAAAATATGATTCAACCGATCAGTTTTTGGGATCTCTGAAAGATTTATAAATGCGAAGGTCTAATGCTGCTGTTTCTCATAAAGAAAAGTCATATCTGATAGAATATGTATGAGAGTTTGGGTATTATAGAAACATGCATGTTCATCCCATGTATATTCTATCATACATGGCATTTCTTCACGAGACATTGCAGCACCAATCTTTACATTAACAAAAGTTAAGTTCAGGTGTTATAAATACATTACATGTCTGTTCCTCTGGTTAAGAAATATTTTCACTTGACAGCACTGCAAAATTAAGGCAAATTAATATTGACATGAAATTTCTTGGCATCAATAATATCCAAAGAGAGAAAGAGAGAGAGATATAGAAGAAACTTAAACACTTTATACCTTTGACAATAGATACAACAAAAACAATTGCAACCCTAATGGATATCCTAAATCTGGTCAAAAATGAATCTTCAAACTCCTTCCCTGTAATGACTTCTCATGTGTCAGAGAGAGAGAGAGAGAGATGCAACAAATGGATTTTTTCTAAAGAGTGAAAAAAACAAACCCCACAATAATGTGTTTTCAAGCTATATTTATTTTAAAGGCAAATCCATATATATTTGAAAATGAGAGCAATCCGTCATATAAGAGCTACAAATACTGTCAAACAACCATTCCGTGTAGACTTTTTGGCAATATGCCAATAATCCTGTTAATGTTCAAAATACTTGTTTGTGTGAGCATTTCAGATTGGTCAACATTCGTTCACATTCCTAACCGCAGTTGGTTCATCATCTTAAAGTTAAGTCAGTCTCATATGCAAGTGAGCAACACAAGGTTTAACAAGAAATCCATGGAATGTTATGTCTTGCCTGCTCCACTGTGGCATAATCCAAAATCCCTGCAACATTGCTACAGCTAGAAAAGTAGGTCACTGTGACCTACCTTTGTCCATAGTGAGTCATACCCTCTATGATGAATCCACTCATCAAGTTTAATGACTGTACATACAACACTGTCTCAGAGAAAGTGCACTAAATTAAAAGAACATAATCACTGGAGCATGACAAGTAGACCACTCTGATCTACTTTTGACCATGGTTTGTATTACCCTCCAAGGCAAATACACCCATCAAGTTTCATTACTGTACACACAACAGTGTCTGAAAAACTTGATGCAAAAACTTAATGTTGATGCTAATAATGAAGAGTGATCCCTATGTCTCACAAAGGCTTTAAAGGTGAGACGAAAGCTGCTGATGTGTAATTTTGCAAAGTATGTGTAAGCTAACAATATTTATCTTTTTTGTTTCTTATTGCAAGTAAATAAATTATAATGTCTGAAAACTCCTGATTAGTATTATTTTGTCATGTATGTTGGCTAACCAAGCCCTTTGCCCAACCCCTCATTTGTAGCTCATGCCATGTGCGTAAATACAGTGGAGCAGTATACCTAAAAATTGGCCTGTAGTGGAATTTATTTCATAGTCCACTTGTATGACTAAAACAAAAAAAACACTTTTGAGTTTCTCCTGTCATCTGTATCTATTCAGATCCTTAAGTGTGCTGAAATTTAAACTTTGTTAACAAAAACTGGCCTTTTTCCTACTACCACAACATATCAAGAAAAGTAGTTCTAACCAATTTTGGCAAATTTTTTTCGGGGGGGGGGGGGGATGAATTAGGGAATGTATCCCCAACAAAAAAAATATAATTGCCTTATATTTAAAGAATTTGAATGAAAGATAACAAAATACCTGTTGTTTAATGACAAATAATTAAATCCACTTGTTTCTCATCAAGATAATTTGTTAGTTTGTTTTCAGAAATTTCCCTAATCTGTAGAGCTTATCTTCTTTGTCTTCCCCATGTGCAGTGGTGGATCAGATGAAGTTCAGAGTGGGAGTTATTTTGCCCGTGCTCCGACCCCTTTACATATAAATAGTACTTTAAAGAGTAACAAGAATCCCTTGAAGGGACTGATGCTCCACTGAACAAAAAGAATTTCCAGGAATCCACAATAAATCCATTTCTTTTGTCCTTTTATAGGTATTAACTGATGTGCATTGAAGCCATCTCAGATATTTTTGAAAAACTAAAACATATCAAATTTGGTAACAAAGTATGTTCACAAGATACCTCTAAGTGCTGGACAAAATTCTTTGTCATGGCCTTTGACCTTGAATTTTATACCATGGACAGAAGATCACTGAAATAGTCTCAGACACTATTAAGATATAGCCACATGCTACATTTGGTTAAATACATAATTGATATTTTTTAAAAATAAATCCAAGTTACTGAACTGGCATCATTAATGGTATTCTTCAGATACATCCACAAAACGAGTTTGATAAAAATCCATTCATTCTTGTTTGTTTTATCATGCTCATAAGCCAGCAAAACTGAAAACCTAAGTCAAAACCTTTGACTTTATATCAATATCTGAGCACTATCAACTTTGTTTATCAGAAAGCAAAAGCAAATACAAAGTTTGGCCATAGTTCATTTGTATATGTACTATTCACTGTGTTCATTAGCTCAATGAAGTACAAAAATGCCAGCAATAACCTTTGACTTGCTGCAAAGGTCAATTAGGTCTAGTTTTAAAACTCCTTCACAAATGTGAAGATACATTGGAAGTCAGATCTGCACCATTTTCTTGCAGAACCAATTAAATATGTCAAGAAGTGTTTCAGTGAAGTCCCCTATGTCAAGGCTGCCCTTCATTCAAGGAGTAGTGATAACAAGATTTTTCATGATAACCACTATAGGGCCATCTTGGACGTCAGACGAGTACCATTTTCATTCATAACCAGCTACATATTGTTATATTGTTTCAGGGAAAACCACACTGTGATACAAGCGTCTGTTCAGGAAATGTTGATATGTAAAAATTTTCAACATGGCCATCAAAGCATTCATTTGGAGGTTGGATCAGCATCATTTTAATATAGAACAACTATGTATTGCTAGAGAGATGTGCTTCTTTGTCTTAAAAAGATACAATATCAGTATGACCATCACTTCTGGAGAAGTAGATGTAACAAGAGTTCTCTCATTAACCACTGTGACGGCCATTTTAGTAACAAATGTTTTACTAAAATCCCCATGTTGATGTGATGATCACTTCAAGTAGAGTTGTAATAACAAGATTTTCAAGATTGCTTCAATGGCCCTCATGTTGGAGGTCTGATTGGTAACATTTTCATTTATGACCAACTACATATCATAAGAAGTCTTTTCATGAAATCTCCATGTCAATATGGCCTTCCATTCTGGAGTAGTGTGAGCAAGATTTGTCATGTTATTGGTCAGTCCAGAACCATTTTCATTTAGGACCAACTAGATATCATAATAAGTCTTTAATGAAAAAATCATGTCAATATGACCATTTGTTCAGGAGGAGTAGTGATAATAAGATTTTATATCATAAGTTTTTTTTATGTCTAAAACCTCATGTTGATAAAACTGCCATACCCATCATGTTGAAGGTCTAATTGGCATCATTTTCATTTCAGATCAGCTAGACATCATAAGAAGTCTTTGAGTTAAAATCC
The DNA here is from genome assembly GCA_029931535.1 of Margaritifera margaritifera. Taxonomy (NCBI): domain Eukaryota; kingdom Metazoa; phylum Mollusca; class Bivalvia; order Unionida; family Margaritiferidae; genus Margaritifera; species Margaritifera margaritifera. The sequence goes on from JAQPZY010001165.1 coordinate 23,649, forward strand.
CATGTCAATACACCATCCATCCATATTGGATGCCATATCAATGCCATTTTCATCCGACACCAACTAGACATCGTTAGAATTCATTTGGTGAAAATCTCAGTCAATAGAACCATCCATTTAGAAAAGTATCAATATGGTCTTCCAGATGGCCACCACTGTGATGGCCATACTGGATGTCCAAGTGGCACCATTTTCATTCAGGACCATCTAGATTTTAGGGTTAAACAGTATACCATGCTTCATAACTTTCCTTCAAGTAATTCAAGAGAAGTAGTGATAACAAACAACTCCTAATGAATGATGAACTATACATCCCATCACATAAACTGTTCTGGTGTTTGACCTGAGAGCTCAAAATGGAGAAGATTGGTAAATTCAAGCCAAAGAAACCACTCACTTTTAATAATCTAACCCACGCAGAAACAAATTCTGGATGAAATCCTGTGTCAGTGTTGAAAAGGTTAAAATCCACATGAATGACGTTTTTAAAAGGAGATGATTATTATGTACATCAGACTCCACTGTATTATCATTTGTCGGGATTGCTCTCATGATTGAATTATGTCAACAGATATTACATAAAATACAATACTATGACTGGAATACACAAAGAATAATTGTCATTAATTATAAATCTAAATGTGCAGATCAAAAACTGATAATACTACGCAAAACATAACTGATTATTATTAATTATACCTACTTAAATTAAGCTTCAATTAATTATACACCATACCTAACCCAAATAGCATGGCAATATTATCTTTACAGTCAATTTGGTTTGATTCAATGGTGCTTTATGGCACAGCAACACAACTAGGTTATTTAGTGCTGAGGCAATTGGAGTAAAGTGCCTTGCCCAAGGACACACCACAGTAGCTGACCCGATGGTAGGACTTTAACCTGCACCCTTTTGGATGCGAGTTGTGTGCTAACCACTGTCCACTGCACCTCCTAGAACTGATTACACTACACAAAAACATAACTGATTATTACAATAAAAGCCTTACCCAAATATCACAATAAATGCATGATATTTTATAATTCCATGCTTTACACTAATGGTTAATATTTTCATTGATATAAATCATCCATGATTGCTAGATATTACACAGAAGAATATACAAGACAACTTTGAAACAAAGTTGTTTTATCTTTTTGTGAAAAAACATATGATCTAAGATTTTCATGCGTCAGGGACTACATGAAATATTTTAACAATTCTGTACCAAAACAGTGTACATATTTAATTTCTTTACATATCCTTCGAGTTAAATTCATAATTAAAAAAAAACAACAGATTTATTGGAAAATACATCAGCCTTGTTCACTGAAATACCAATAACAAAGATGGAAAACATCAAGGAAGAATTAATAAAACAATGTTGACAAAATTATAGAATATATAACTGCACAATCAGAAGAACAATTTTTGTTGCTCATTTTTCAACAAAATCTTTTAAATATATTTGAGGCCTGAAATTTACAATCAGCATTACTGAATGATTCATTGCAAAGATCAATATCTGGCATTCTATTAAAACTGATAAACAAGATACATTGTTTTCAAGGTTAGAGGCCATGCAAAAGGGCATATTTATCCTGTATTTAATTTATTGCTCCTGGTGAGAAAATATTATTATTATTATTATTGTGTATGAAATGATGCCAGATACATATTACACAATAAAGTACCTGCAAGAGTTATGTCCCATTGATGGTGAGTGAATCAACACAATGCTGTGAAAATGTGCTCAACATATGTTCAAATAGTTGTCAAACTTTAATTCTGGATATTATAATTCAAGTTTAATGTGCACAAAGATAAAAGATAATGCAATTTTTGTAAAACTGCACAGTATCATTTTCTGATAGGGAAACTTCAATTATTAGGTCTGATTACAGATTATATGCTAGGGGGACAGGAGAGAACTCGAGCACTCGGTGATTGGTCAACACATTTTTTTGAAAAATCAAGGTATTCTCATATAAAAAGTCCACCTTTCAGTCCAAATAGTTAATGATAAATAGACAAAGGTTTAGTGGAATGCCATCTCATCAGTGAATGCAAATATAATGACACTGACATCTACGAATCCAGGAATCAATCAGCATATCAGGTTACAAACTTTTGGCATTATAATGGTAATATTGTACTTGTATATATCAACTGATGAAGAAGTTATATGATTTTCAACCTTTATTACAAGATCTTAATGTTACTGCCATTGAAGCCAGCATTGCCAGATAGAGGTACTTGCATCTCCCCATGTACTAAGGCTAGATCAACAAAAACATGTTTTTACAGCAATGATGGAATGACAGATGGATCATTTTAATTAAAGATTTGAATAGTTCCATGGTTTTTATCAAGAAAATGTGAACCCAAACATGTTGTCCTTAGGACATGGACCCATCAAAAAAGATATTTCACAGTTACATTTACACATATTTATTGGTTAATGTCGCTTTGGAATTATGCAACATTCCCTTTTTAGTGTAAATTACACATATTCATGATGCTAAATTTAAACCATTTCCATACAGCAGCAGCCACATAAATTTGACTAGATTGTATATTCATTCATCTGAATCAAAACTTCATATTAAGATATAATTTTCATGCAAAAATTATGCCAGATCAAAAAAGCATTTCCTTATCACGAATTGTCATCTATTAAATATTGGTAGTCAAACAAATTGGTGTTGGAAACTCCCATTCAGAGTTTTACACCTGTAGGTTTCACATTCTTTGATCTTAATTTGTAAGGATTTGTATTTATACAATTTTTGCAACCATTTCTGCACTAAATCACACAGCTGTTCTTCTTGTCACAACTTTTTTACTGGTAGGCAAATAAATATTTCAAGAATTAAGCAATTTTTTTATATTGATTATAAGTGTGTAATTAATTTCATCTAATAAATAAATCTTCATATTTTTCTCTTACTGAGAAATATCCAGCTTGTAAATTGACTATCTATGGGTTAACTCCCTTTAATAAAGATGATTACATCTAAGAAGCTGCAACATATATTTGGCATACAAGATGTGAAACTAAAGTGCCTGCTGTCTAGATTGACCCTTGCTGAGATCAAAGAATTTTATATAATTCAGTTACAAAGTTAGAAAACAAATCCAGCTCCTTTGGAAGAAAACTTGTTTTTTACACAAACAGCACATTGTTTTAAGAGCATGAGCAATTATTGTTAACATTCTAAATTTGGGGAAAACTACTTCCATACAATTTTCTTTATTGTAGATATGGTAATGATGAAACAAAATTATTAATGGTTCCCCATAAAACAAATTTAGCCTTGTATCCAAAACTTTTCACTGGTATTAATTTCAAATATAAGAAATAAACACAAAATGCACAATACATATTGAAATCATGTTTAGAACTTAATATTACAGCATAATTAAAATGTACACTTGACTGGCAATCTGATAATACAATTATTTGAACAAAAAGTCATTATTATCATGCTGAAGTAATATATGCTATATGTTGCACAGCAATACAGATGTAATGGAAATCAAAATACATTTGCATACCATGATGGCTGAAAATATTTCACAAGCATAAATTAGTATGTGTGCTTTCAGTCATCTTTTCATGAAAAGTGTCCAAGAAACTTTTGCAGTGCACTCTAAGCAAAGAAAAAAATACATGTGATGAGGCTATTTGCATGTTGGGAATGTTTTCTCTCTTTTCATTAACAAACATACAGTATAACATGTAAATTCAAATAGCTTGAACATGTATCATTTAAACTCCTTTTTAATGACATGCTCTATGGAGAAAAAACAATCTAACCATGCACATTTTCCCAAGCATGTCAATTTGTGTATGAAGAAAATCTCATATTTTCTCTAATTAATAGATTATTATATATTTTGATACTAATACTAATAATAACACAAATAATGATACAGTAAAACTGAATAAAAACTTTAAATATATTGTGCATTGTACATTATGAATATTATTGTGGAAAGATACATCTGCACAATATAATTTACAGGAAAATGTCTGACAACTGTACTTGTCTCTTATTATTTCAATTCTGTATCATCATAAGCACTTCAGTGACCATGACTGAAACAGATTAAGTTATGAGCACATAAAACTAAGACTGAGTTATATAAAGTATCAACAAAATGAACATGGAAAAGTTAAGAAAACACCCCATGTACTAGTAACTAGTAAAGTTAGATTTATAGATACACCACTAAAGCTTTTCTTCTTTATTCTTTCAATCACCAAAAAGAGACTATTCTTACTCCTCAAACAACAATAATGCATACATAATGCATGTTGTTGATCTAAAGTAGAGAGTTATATACAAGATAGACTATTCCTATGTTTTGATAGCACTATGTGTCTAGAATTATGAACAACCATTCATATAGGTGAAACAAACTTATTTTGTCAACCTAAATAGCTACCAAAGAAAGCTGCTGAATCATTCATAGTCATTATCTTTTTAAATGATGCAGATATGAAACTATTCATTACAGTCTACATACAAATTAAAATTTACAGGGCAACTTCCAGCTCTTTTGGATAAATCATAAACAACAGTAAATAATATGACAAAAGCCGCTTTGTGGTCTTCATGATACAATGGACTTTCCAGTCATTATTTATGTACAAGGCAACCTATTATGGAACCTTTTATGATGATTACAATAAAAAGGATAAATGAAAACAGTTACCAATACATATGGGCGATAAATGCTTCATCAATTTAAGTATTTTCACAAAAATATCTAACAAGTAAATCTTCAACATGGTACAAATAAATGTGCCTGGGTCATGATCAATAACTATTTTAATGAACTCTATTTACAAATCAAAAATTTATGTAAACTACCTTAGTTCTTTGTATCATAACATACATAAATTTAAAACAAAATATTGCAAATAAAACCCAATAATGAAGCCAGTCTAATTCTCAAATGTCAAAATAAGACAGTCTACAAGCAGTAATTATTTGCTATTCAATCCATCATGATCCTCATCAGACTTGGTAGGATAATTGTCCAATGAAGCAATTCTAGCAACAACAACAAAAAAAAAAAAAGAAAAGAAAAAGCCTCCATAACTGAAATTTGTAAAACAAAAAAGAAAAATTGTGAAATCTGCTGACTAATACAAAATGAATGCATGAAGACTATGATAAGCAACAACTTTCCTTACAATTCAGACTGTGTGATATTTGCAGCTGAGTATGATTCAATACAAAACAATTCAAAGAAGAATGGAAAAAAGCTATGTATGAAACCTGTCAAAATCATTATTATGTCAACAAGTAGAACATACACAGAATTTGAATAAAGTATGCTGGAAAAGCTATGCATGAAGCCTGCTTGGTGTTATCCAAAGCTATAATGACTGTCTACAAATTGAACATCACTACAAACTTTTAGCCTCTTTACTTTTGTATGTCTGCATGATAACTATCTGGCAAATAGTCTGTATGACACATGCTTATTTTCTCAATATTCTGAACAGAATGTTTCATGTTATATCAAGGGGTATCTTGAGTAATTAAGAAACATCTCTACACCTTATACATCTATTCAGGATGAAACAAATATTAAAAGAGTAAAGCTATCGTCTCAAAAGAACATTCGATATACAGAGAGAATTATATGTATTAGCAAAACATGATGAATTTGCATTTTTTCTTTTCATTTTTAAATCACGAACAAATGAAGCCTACTTACATGCTTAATTTATACACAAACATGATTCAAAGAACTTCAGAATTGAGCAAAATATCTGAAGTTAATGACCCTACGTACAACAATACAGAATATTAGTATGTAAATTGTTTACAGCCTTAGTCTTCCACACAACCTGAACACCCATTCTTTTTTAAAAATGTGCATCACAAAGAGCTAACAAATAAATGAGCTAATTCATCCATAGTCACTGTTTTCAGATGTTGAGATAAAATTCCTATACACACAGCCTACTTACAAAGCAGCATATGCAGAACAAGTTCCAGCTAATCTTGGTAAAACAAAAGCAATGAAAAAATGAAGTAACAATGATTAGTAATCCATTTCAAAGTCAGCATGACTGGACGAACAGTCACTAGTGACACTCTTTATCTACAAAACAACTGTGACACTCTTTTATCCACAAAACAACTGTGGCACTCTTTTATCCACAAAACAACTGTGACACTCTTTTATCCACAAAACAACTGTGGCACTCTTTTATCCACAAAACAACTGTGACACTCTTTTATCCACAAAACAACTGTGACACTCTTTATCTACAAAACAACTGTGGCACTCTTTTATCCACAAAACAACTGTGGCACTCTTTTATCCACAAAACAACTGTGGCACTCTTTTATCCACAAAACAACTGTGGCACTCTTTTATCCACAAAACAACTGTGACACTCTTTTATCCACAAAACAACTGTGGCACTCTTTTATCCACAAAACAACTGTGGCACTCTTTTATCTACAAAACAATTCCTGTATATTATTGCAAAATTATTTGTAGCTGTAAGATGTTGAAAAGCCAGCCTAATGGGTGAAAATCCAATTCAGAACACAACACATACCATCTCATAGGCAAATATGAAACATGCCAAGTTATCTCAAATGACTGTTAAAGGTTACAATTAGTAACTCCTCTCACACAACTTTACAAATCAGACTTTGTGATATTTTTGACACCAAACAAAAATCATTTTAATTTGCAGCCATTTCTATTGCTTTAGTTCCATTATCAAAAAAGAAATCTGTACCTGAATAAATAACACAACCCCATACAACCTAACACAATTAGTAATCAGAATAATGGTAAACAAAAAGCAATCCCTCCAGTTTCATGCCAAAATACAGTATACTATCCAGAGCCATTTCTAAAATCATTAGAAATATCTTAAATTTGACATCCATGTAATAAATAAACACAAGTAAAACCTATTTACAAGACCTATACCAAGCAACAAATGTTTTCCAACTATTCAATACAAGACACTCTGTTAAATAGGCATGAAAAATAAACCTTTAAAATTTGTAAGTTAAAACCTGAATTGCGAGCTGTAATATACCAATTACAATTTCCTACCAAGATCTATTATATTGTCTTCAACATACATCACAAACTGACAAATCTGAAAATTACACAAACTCATGGACTAATTTATGACTGTTCAATAGGCAATCTTGACAACTGAATTTTCAAAAAAAGTTGAAACATTTAATACAGAACCATTGAAAGTGAAAATTACTAATATCTACACCAAAACTGTCAACAAGAAAACAAGAAAGCCACAAAAGAATCCCTGCATAAATTATTCATAGTATGTGCTTATATACATTGCAAACCTCAGCTATGCATTTCTTTCCATATGAAAATGTAAGTAGATTGTCATTGCCCATGGTTAATAAAGCAGTGTTACATAAAAGTATCTTTGTAAATCATATACCAGTACACATAAACACAAAACTAATAAAAAATATTGTTATATACATTAACATGTAGACATAGATTTGATACAAGTTAAACTCATTTTTCACTCAGTCTGCTAACATAATCCAGAATCTAAAACAGTACACAGGTATCAAATGAAATACAAAAACAGTAGAACACCTGCACAATAACAAACCTCTTAGAAATTTTCGTTCATCTATTTATTGCTCCAAAGAAGAACTTCATGACTCAACCACCATATAAACACTGCTTAACAAAACAGATTCTGTAAGACCACTTTTATCACAGTATATATATATATCTATATATATATATATATATATATATATATATATATATATATATATATATATATATATATATATATATATATATATATATATACACGTACACAATACATATATTTCTATACATACAATAAATGAAAAATAAAAAAACATCCTTTGAAATTCACACTTATCCAAGTAAACTTTGTTGGATTTATTTAAGAAGAAATTTGAAAGGAAAGAAAGTAATTAACTAGATGCTAATTACAAACATCAGTGGCAAGCTGTATAGAGCCATGTGATCTTTCTAACATGATATTCTACAGAACCCAGCATTAATCCTTATGTGTAACTTTTCTGATCCAGTATTAATATATGCGAACAAGAAATGTAGAAGGATGACTTTTGCTTTATCTGAAAAATCACCTCAAGACACGGCATGAAAGCCTATATTTTATTATTAACATTTTAATGCAACACATTAACAGTGTGCAAGAGACACATCTGATTGAGGTTTATATTTTGCAATTTTTGAAAAGTTATCCAAAGACACTGCACAAGGTTACCTTAGTGATAAAACATCTGCAAGATAACAATATTTACATATCCAAGTAGGACTGGTAGTCTTTTATCTTAGTGTACATGAAAAAATCTAAACAACATTGAAGACCTAATCTGAAGATTGGGGCCCCGGGTGGCTGAGTGGTCTACAGCACTCATCTTTACAGATCACTGACATCGCACCTCTGAGTGTTTTTGAGTCTTGGCTTGGCCAATGTGGGTAAGTGAGAAAGCTTGCCAGTAGCTTTCCATGGGTCAGTGGTTCTTTCCGGGTTCTTCCTCCACCAAACATACTGGCCACCATGTATAGTCTATCATGTGCTGAAAAATGGTGTTAAACCCACAAAAACCAAAACAAACAAAACGAATCTGAAGATCTGCATAAATCACCTCCTGTCAATATTCTACTTCCTAAACAACCTATCAAGCACCTATTTATAAACACCAATGTCCATATTCTAACTTATCATAAACTGTATGACATTATCTCAATTACGAAAAAAGAAGCCTCATTTCAATTATGTAGAATGTTATTCCCATTAGATCTAGTTTTCCACATTCCTGTTACTTAAAATATGTGATAAAGCAAACAACTTTTATATAATAACCTATTTACAAAGGCATACACAACACCATTATTTGGAGTCAATCATGAAATCTCCAGCAATATTGAAATTATGAAAATAGTGGACAACTAAATATTCAATAATTTATACACAACACAAGCCCCACTTTTCAGTATCCTATTTACATAAGCAATATAGACATTATTTTGTATACAATTTTGTGTAAGAAGAGCCGGAACCACTGTTGAATCAGAATAACGAAGTGCAGCAAGTAAATCTCTCAATCATGACCATCCAAAAATTATTCTTAACATCCACAATGGACATGTAATATGCACCTACTGATAAATAATGAATCTACATTGGAAACCATTCAGCTCCACATGATATACATATTTGTTCAAGTCAAAGAGCACCCAAACAATATCCTTTACAAACTAAAGGAATCTATCAGTGGAAATCAAAATTCACTTAGACCAATATGAGGAAATATAATACATTGGATCCATCTCAACAATGACTTCTGCAACTACATATCTGCAAGATGTTATAGTTCCTTTAAACCCATTTTAAAAAGAAAATACATGTGTAACCAGGATATGCAGTATCTTTTGGACTGTTTAAAACTTTATGAAAAATACATGTATCATTTCCACACCATATAAAATTAATCCTTGACACAATTATAATCAGCTTTCCTAGCTGCAACTCTATAAAGAAAGCCAATTAGATTCACTCCTCTTACAATTAAGTATTACATTTGTATGATAAAGGGAATCAATATAATAAATAAATCTGACTTGAAAAAGAGTGCTGCTAGTAGGTCTCTGTGTAGGTCAGGCTTGCTATTTGTCAACTATGTACAAGATAACTTTAAAAAAGCTCCAATATGAAATTGATGAACTGCTTTACAAAAACATGACCTTAAAAATTTTAATTATCTTATAGAATGAAACCAAAGCTACACTAGTTTCTTAAATTTTCTAATTTTCAGATTTTGTAACTGAGGAAATATACACTACAGTATACATCAACTACAAATTCTAAAATCATAATAATCCAGAATAATCCAATCAAGTCAAGGCTCAGTGCAAGAATGTTACTATTTTATGACTGGCTATTTATGCATCTCTTGAAATCATAATAAACATCATGCAGACATAAAATCACAAATGGGAAATTCCACGTACATTTCGTTCATGTCCTAAAGAAGAAAAGAAAAATATGGAGTGTAGACTGAGGAACAATACTTTTCCCTATTGCACATGGTATTTACCTTTCAATTTTGAAAACCAGGGACATGCAATTTTGGACTTTTGCCTGGAAAAGTGAATTGTGTATCAGGCTGTGAGATGACAAAAAAGCTTTGTCACATGTCAAAATACAGAATTACCGTATGTTCCAACTCTTGGAATAAGCATTATTACTGAATTCGTCCTTGTCATCAGTTAACTTAACTGGTCTTATCTACTTGCTTTTCATCTGGCTAAAATATGTTATTGAACTGAATATTTGTAATATATTGTGAGTTGGCCAGTTCCAATTAAGGACTAAATATCTACCAATGCCAATTAAGGACTAAATACCTACCAATGCAGTGATGTATGTGATAAATTATTAGAACCAAGATAAATATGACATTCATACTAACAGCTGTAACACAAATATAAGAAAATTACAAATGATTATATCAGATGCTAGTCAAGTGTGAAATAAATAGATTTAAATACAAAGCTCATCTCAAGTATAAAAAATATACTAATGATAATATTAAAAGACAATATTTACAGTTTTAATAACATTGCCAATTGGGTAATACCCCTAGATATTCTCACATGAATTAAAACATCTGCAAACAACTGTTTTCTTATCCATTCTATTTAAAAAGACTGTGAATGACATTATTAAACATATATACATAAAGGCAATTTTTCAGGTAAGAAATAAGTCATCTAAAAAAAAAAAATTCTATGTACACTACCTACAATGTAACATAAAGTTAAGCCCAAAGCTCTATTTCAGTTGCATGCGAGTCTAATGACTCTATGACTATCTGCCTGTATTCACCATTGTAAGAAACAAGCCTTTATTAACTTTTTTTCCTCGGAAGAGTGAATGTATACAACTGGAACTTTCTAATTGTGTTTTATAAGCTGGGCTTAACCGACTGTGAAAAACATCCTCATGAACACCTATATAGCATGAGGAAAGACAAAAAAAACAACATGATTTGTCAAATGATTCAAACCAAAATGTCACATGTGATGAACATTGCATGAAACTGTAAGCATGACATCAACATCAAAAATGTATGCTCTCTGGTCCTCCATTACGATCACTGCAACAATTGTGCAATTACCTCTATTATAAATTCAACATAAAGATGCCTTTATTTTATACCATAGGAAATTATTTCTTGAACATCATCAAGGCTGCAACACTATGTCTTACTGTACCCTTTTGCTGCTCGCCGTCGATTAGACCGAGTTCCCTGGGACTTGGCCTGACTGGGCAGAGACTGAAGCATCAAGGTCATACGCTGGTCCTTCTTTTTGTTTTCCTAAAGATAGATGACAAAGGATGTTAAAATCTCCTCAACTTGAGGAAGCTGCTGTGAATTTCACCACCCAATCTAACATATCCTAAAATAGTTGCATTCATTCATTATGTCACTTACCTTACCTCATTGATAAAAAGATTATCAAAAGAGAGACACACAAAACTATTAAATGAAGCTAAACAATGTATCAATTTGACATGGATACCTTTCAAAGTATGTTTTTCAAGAGCATGGATTATTCTTGCCTAATTGTCAGTCCACAGTATTAAAGATTTGTGGATATGAAGGTCAGGTTTACAATGTCTAACAATGTCTGCTGCAATCTATAAAAAGGCTCCTGACACTAATGCTATACAATCTTGATCATATTTATCGTGTGGCATTACAAGAAAAAAAAATTGGATTGAGCAAATACATCTGCTGGGTTGGGAGAGGTGGCAATGTAGAAGATCCAATCCTCATGAGCAAAGATTTGTGACTCCAGCTAGATTATTCTCTACATCAAACATACAGGTAGATACCTCAAACATGCAGGTATCAGACCACCAATTATTTTACAGCCAGAGAACCAGTCTACTTGTGGGGGAATACAAAATAGAGTACTAAATATTTGAGATGCACCCTTTGGGTTGTAAATGGATTTAATTTTCTTCCATTATACATTTCATAAACTTCAATCTATGTACTATGGTTGACAACAAAATATTTATTTTTATTTTGATATCCTGTATTTAATTTCCTTCTGACAAAATAGCATATGGACTCTAGGTGCGAGGCTATGTTGTTTGGTGCAGACCAGGGAGCCCCCCTGTTTAGCAGAACAAGGCTCAAGAAAATGCTGCAAAACACCCATTTTATAAGGCTAAAAAAAATTCTCCAACTCTAATGAATGAAAGCATGTGTGATTTGTATGCCAATCGAATGAAGAAATTATTTAAATTTTTTAATATATTAACATTAAGTTCTATGGGAAATGAATTAGTGGTCTAATCCCTCAGGCAGGAGTCATGTAACATTGTTTTAAAGGCTGGGGTTCAAAATCAGTCTGTCACTAGCATGGGGTTGGTACAATATTTTGCATATGAATTATGATTTTATGTGTAGGTGTGACTTTGTTATCTAACTGTATCCAGCAAGGTGTAAGAATACAAAGAAGAAAACACATATTGCTTAATCCCATGGTATACTGTACAGCAGTCTAATTAACATCCTTTTGTAGTCTATTAACACTGACAATTAGGCATTAAACTTCACCAGTGAATTACAGTACTGGTTCGTTCTGAATGTCCAGCAACCTTGATCACAACAAGGATAAAGTTTTCTCAATGACAGCCAAATTCTGACTGAAGAATAGAGGGCACCTGCTCTCTTTTACAGTGGGGCCTTGGCCTTGAAACTTTACATTTTTAACCATATGAATTAGAGATACACATGTAAAAGGAATAAATGAATGTGTTTTAGAACTTTAGAAGTGTGCAAATACCAAATTAAAATTGTGACCTTTGAAAAAGAATGCCAAAAGTTTAAGTCAAAGTCAGATTACTCTGAATTTTAATTATTATTTGGGTCATCATTTTTCATGGTTTTGCAGAATGCATCAATTTTGTTGGTACTTAAATTTGTGGCTATTCAACTGAGGGAAGATGGATCCTATCTTATTCACATGTTGATCGTTTTCATTGGGACTTCAAATTTGTACACTGTAGCAAATATGAAATCCATGAACATTCTACCACATAGATAAGAGTGAATTAACAATGTACCAATTCTACAGTTAAACTTTTCAACTGAATCCCTTTTCATAAATTCTGTTTTTTCTCTAAAAGCAAAAAAGTGACCTTTTTTGATGGTTATTTTTCAGATTTTGTTGTTCGTGGTTCATTTAAAAATGGACAGGGCTCAAAATACCAAATTAAAACATTGATTGATTGATTAGCATTTAACTGCACATCAGAACATAAAAGATTATATCATGCCAAGGCAAATGGAATAAAGTGTATTGCCAAAAGACCACAGCAGCTGATTCACCAGGATTCAAACCCACACACTTCTGGTTACAAGTCTGGCCTGCTAACTAGAGAGCCAACATGTTAACATTGAAATAAAGTGGGAATGTATTTACTTACCTCAACTCTGGAATCAAGCAGCTGGAAAAGTGGATGCACATTCTGGACTGTTACATCATCTGGAAACAGACTCAGTAGATCCTGCTCCAAGACTCCATACTTCAAAACACCATCACTCACCATCCATACTGGCCAGAAGGATTCATCACACAGGTAATTGATGATCCTTTGTGAAAAATCTACATTCATAGATGACATGCATCTATGAACAAAACGTTTCAATGCCTTCAAAGTCAACTCTGCTAATCTTGGATTCTCTGACAGAAGATCAGAGACTTTTCTCTGGGTATGTGATGACAACTTTGCACGGAAAGTATCATCCAAAGAATCAATTATGCTGTCTGCATTTAGTTCTTCTAGTAGTTCATGCAGAGACACAAGATGGCATAGTCTGATGCTGTTCTCAGGGCTTGGCAACAGGCTCTTGGGAAAGGGATGAGTCAGTATGCTCTTCCAGTTATCCACATAGTCCACAAGGGAAGTGTCTGGCTTTCCAGAAGTTTTCTTTAAAAGAGATAGGATCATTCCAAGGTGTGTTAGGAAATCCGAAATTTGCCTCGGATCTCTATCCTTCTTCTTATTGATTGCCATCACCAGATCTGAGGGCAGAGGTTCTTGTTCTATATTTTTCTGAATCTGCTTAATCATGGCAACATAATTTTGGAAAAGTTCATCTGCATAGATTATCTTTGGCAAAAAATTCTCCATTAGCAAGTACTTAACATTAGTCAAGATTTCACTTGCTACTTCTGCCTCAATCTTTTCAAAATCATATATAATGTGCCTTCCATATCCATATTGCACATTATTCTGTGAATATTTGAGGAGATTGTCATCCCATTTAAAATTTACAATATCCCTACTGGTCAAATCTGTCAAGAGAGTGCACGGAATCATAACTTCCTCACCTCTTCTCAGAAAGCACAGTGACATGGGCCTAACTTTGATAGCTATTTTCAGAGTCTCATCAATCAGCCTATTCTGCATACAAACTAATGTGGATAGTACTTTGGATATTGCTGAATGAGGTCCATCATACAGGCAAGATTTTAGCTGTAGGTGACCATGGATATGTTCCAAAGAGGGAAATTCTGGATCAAACTCTAGCAAGGCTTCTTTGCTTTCCATAATATCATCCCAAGCTTTCTTAAATTGCTCAAACCTATCCTTTATCCTTTGCCTTCTTTTTTCATCAGATTCCTTGTGTAGGAAATCTGATATCAACATTTCTTCAGCCTCTCTTTTTTTCATGATAAAACTCACATTTGCAAAACATGTTAAATGCCAATGCAAAATTGGACCAATGTTCTTCAGGAGTTTTATACCTTGTAAATTGTTCAAAACAAACTGAAGAAACGGAAAATCATCCTTTCTTTGTCCAAGCTCTGCAACAAGGCTCTCAAATGAAGGAGCTACTGTTGATCTCCATAGTGATGGCATGATTTGGGTTCTATCCTCTAAGTTTATTTCATCAACTTCTTCGATCAAATTTTCCAAAGCATCTCCAGAAATACCATACATGGTATTTTGCTCTCTCCTCAAATCCAGAATTTTTGTAAATCTGTCTGCAACCAGAACTTCAACTTTTTTGGCAAATTCCTTTTCCCATTCAGCTCTTTCTGCCTCTAAAGTCATACTTCTCTTATCTGCACAAAGTAATGCTTTGGTCTGGCACAAAACATGGTGAAGAAATACAACTGTATCTTGCTGCTCCAGGCCCAGGTAAGAACTAAGAAACCTCAGTTCTGTCTCTAATGCTTGAACAAGAAAAGAAATGGCATCATGTTCTTTACATTTTTCCTTAAGTAGGGTACAAATGTCATCTATAGAAGCAAATCCAAAAGCAATTGATCCCAAAAGACATCCATGAAGGAGAAGATGGAGAATTACACTTGACAGTCTCGAAATCTTCCTTGATCCAAAAGCAATCTCTTCAAATTTTGAAGCATCTTGAAGGCAATATCCTTTGCATGGTATGTAGTTCACTTCTAAGTCTAACTTGTGAAGAGTTGGGATATGAAGATCCACAATGCTACCATCCCTCAGAACTCTGAAGCTTTCATCCTCACTAAGAAGACATGCTGATGGGATATGTGAAAAGTTTTTTTCTACTGTCTCAGGCATGCCTGGAAGAAACAGTCCTGTCAAATATACAGGATCTTCTAAACATTTTGCAAAAAGGGAAATGGGCTTTCCAGCTTCATACCCATATACTGTCAAAATCACAATTAGATGGCCAACAAAGGAAGCAAGATCTTTGTGTAGGGAAGGAGATTCTTCATGTAATTGTAACATCTGCACTTGAAAATCCCTAGTTCCACAAAAACATTCAAGAACACTAAGTACCTTCTTGTCCATTTTAAATTCTTTTGCACAGTTCACTATTATCTCACATCGTGTTTTCTCAGTGTCATTTAATTCAGAAATCAGTCTTTTCATGTAGAAATGCCTCATTACTTCATTATTTAGGAATATAATTTCCTCTGTTGATGACATGGCTCTCTGGACTAAAGTTTGTATGGATTCCTTATCCTTTGCTGCTTCAAATGTAGCTGCTGACATGCTCTTGGAAATGTGAAACGAGATTGGACTCATTTCTACATATTTCAAGTGAATATCCTTTTGCCATTTGTCCTCCTCATAACACCTGAGATGACCAGAAAGTTTCTTACATATTCTTTGCAGCTGGAAGATCCATTTTTCCTTTCGGAGACATTTCAGGAGAAATACTTGTAAAGATTGTATCCTTTCATCCTTCTGAGACAATACAGCATTTACCATCTGCATTACAAGTTGGCATTCTGAGGTGTCATAATTTCTTTCTTCCAAGACCAGGGAAAGTACTGTCATGAAGCTCCTTATGTAAGCAATGGCTGTAACTTGTCTAAGGGAAAATTTATCAGACTGTAATATTTTGTCTGCTGTCAAAAAATACTGAACTTGTGGCTCTGTTAATGCACTGGCTTCTGCAATACTTTTTGTGATCCTTTCTCTCATGACATCTTGGTCGAGGATATCTATAAGTAAGGCTGGAAAAGGGGAATCCATTAGCCCACTGTCATTAAGTCTCTGCAGACAGGCATCCATAGTTGAAAGAAATGGCGACTCTTCCATTATTTCAAGTGAGTTGTCATCATTTTCCAGAAACTTGAAAAATATATCACTATCTAAGCCAAGTTCTGTATGAAGAGCATGATGGATTGGAGGTTTCAAATTTGTCAACATGTTATCTGGTAACGCCTGATCTGATATCAAGTCCATCAACCAACTGATTATTTCAGTGTCTGGATCTGCCCCTATGCATCTACTGCAATACGCAGCAATAAGCCTTTGGCAATTATCTTTGTGTGTGATTTTATTAGCTTCTATCATATCTCCCATGAGATCTCTTATTTCCTCAGAGTCTAGAGGCAAATCATTTTGTAAAAGGGATCCCAATTCTTTCAGTCTATCTTTCTCAGATAGTTGTAGAAGCACAATCTGAACAGCAACATCACAGCAAAGCCTCAGGGCATGGAGAACACTTGGATCCATGGAGACTTGGTTGGCAATGGCCAATATGCTGGTGACCTTTTGGTGCCAAACACTTACATCAGAATATCTACTCAAGATTGGGTCACTAGGGAGCAGCATTTTACAAACCTGTTCAACCAACAGTTCACGTCTTTTCTTTTTTTCATGATCACAGTTTTCGGATACTTCTGTTTTAGGAAATGGAATATCATCATCTGGTTTCTCCACAGTTGTATCTTGCATACTTGAGCCAATATTAATTTCTATGGCAGAAGTATTGTCCAAAATGCCATCTCCTTCTTGCAGAATATCATCAGTCACTATCTCATTGATTGTTGATATTTCATCACCTGCTGTCCAACTTTGATATTCTTGGTCACTGGTAATAAAAGACAATGATCCTACAGTGTTACTGTCTTTTGTAATACTTTGTAACAAGCAAGTAATTCCACCTTTTTCTTCTAAAACTTCTTTGCACATGTCAAGAAGCTGAAGCTCAGATTGGAATAAACTAGTGTGGGTCCAGAATGCTGCATGCAGCTCTGTAATGACAGCTGTAGCATGAATATCTCGTAATTCTATCTCTCCAAATAAACACCATCTCATTGCCAGAGCTCTCTGCTGGCTGGAAAGTCCTTTGGCAATTTGATATGATGTTACATGGAAAAAATCATTTTGGTAGTCCTCTAGCCACTTGGTGTAGGTAATTTTCTTCAGTTCAGGAACTTCTTGGGTGATCATGTTCTCTTGATGCAATAGCAACTCGTTCCAAGTAATAGCTGGCATGTCATGGATATCCTCTATTCCTGCAGCCGATTTTACTGTTTGCACTGCCTCTAGGAAAAAAGATTTGGTGGTCTCAATTTTTTCATACACAAACTTGAAGAAAGGCAACTTAAACTGCAGTATAGGGTTTGAGCATGTAAAACATTCTGCCTCAGTAGGCTTTGGTGTATTCTGAATAGAAAACAGTTTTGGGTCATTGAACTGCCCTGTCCACATTGATCGTGCATCAGTTGATGCATCTTCTTGGAAGAATGCTGACAAAGCATCCAATTTCTCAAGCTCAAACAATATTCTTGCTAGAGGGTCATTGATAACCTGTGAAATGTAGTTTTCAAGAGCACAACTGAATGTTGATGAGGAATAAAGTGCATGGGTATCACAGGCAACTTCAACTTGCCAATTCTTCACATCTACATCTGCTTGTTGTTCTTCAATCCATTTAAATATTGCCTCATCCAAAATTTTCAAGAAATCTTCTGATGACTGAATTTGTTTGATAACTGACTCAATGCTGTGGACATCTCTACCCCCTGGCCCATACTGTATTCTAGTGAAAGCCCAAAATAGTTGTTCCTGAATGTATGTGTACAGTGGCCTTCTTTGCTCAATTGTGTCAACTAAGCTTTTGCCGACAGCTTCTGTAAGTGGCATTCTTGGTTCTTCCAGACTATCAAGCATTACAAGTCTCCATTCTGTTAGAAAGTTGATTTGTGGTACAGCTCTTGATCCACTTTTCATTCTGTCAATATGCATGATTATGCAGACATGTTTCGCAGATGCACATGGTTCATTAAGATACTCTTTCCTTATTCTTTCAATTACATTTCTGGCTAACAAAATATGTGCTTCATCATCTGAAGGTTTGCACTGTAGTACTAGGAGTTTTGGGTATGGCTCTAACCAGAACTGCTGGATCCTGTTAGTCAACTGTTTCTCAGATTTGAAAGCTCCCAGTTTGTCAACTTGGCATCTTATATCTGACAAAATGTCTTGCACATTTGTGTGTACGTTGCTGTTAGAAAATATCATGAACATCCTGCTGTTTTCACTTTCTTCATTTACCTTATTTATTTCTGAGTGGAGGTATCTTTCAAGTCCCTCATGAATTGGGAGATTAAGATAATCCTTTGTAATGCTGTTCAGCTCTTTTGCATTTTTTGGATTTGTTCCAAATTCTGATGATCCAAATCTCAGTACTGACTCTGGTTTCATGATCCATAACAATCTCTGTTTGCAGAGATGTGTCAGTTCACCAGGAAATTCATCATCAGTAATATCATGAATTCCATCTTTTTCCATTTCAATCAGACATTTGTGCACCAAAGATGGAATCATGTCAGAACCATAAATAGGAAAGATGTCAACAGCCTCGAAATATTTGCTTGGTACATTTGTCAAATGTATCACCCAGTTCTCTAAGTCACTTATGATATTATGTTCAATCTTTGACAAGACATCTGTAAATTTCAAATTCTGTTTTTCAAAGCGATTGAGAAATGGTGGGTCTGCATGATCAATCTTGCTCTCATCCACTAAAACTATGCATCTGAACTCATCATGAACTTGGCACATGGGATTGCTGTATGGTCCCAAAGCCACTCTACAGTTCTTTTTTTCTCCAACCACTGTGTAGTTCTGATTTAGCATATCATACAGACTCCCATAAATATTATCCAAATCTTTAAGTATGAGGACAAGACCCTGTTCCATACAAATGATTATCCTGTTCAGCATTCTATAATTGTAGTCATCAGTAAGGTCCTCTTCAAACTGGCTTCCATATATTGTAATTCGGCCTCTTTCAAGTTTGTCTAGCTGCTGTTCCAAAATATCCAATGCAGCATCACCAGAGGTAATCAACATCAGATGTCGTGCCATCTTATCGTTTATATTTTCAGTAATCAACTCAACGACAGGTACTCTGTGGTCTTCCAAGTTCTGTAGGTTGGCTTTGAACAATTCATGCAGTGTTGAGAATTCTGAATGCCGTCCACCAAAGTTTCTCTGAAGCCCTCTGATGATTACATCCATTTTCTTTGCATCTGTTATCTTCTGAGATGGCATTCCTGACAGAATTCTTGCTATGTACTTGACAAGTGAATAATAGTCTCGCAAGCCATGAAAATTTGCAAATGTCTGTTTTTCAGTGTACTTCATGTATGACTCTGCCAAGGATTTGAGCTCCTTATCCATCTCTACTGCCTTGATGGTTGTGGATCTTGTACGCTTAAGTTCATGGTCAATGTCTGCCGGCTTCTTTTCCATGGATTTGCTGATTGACTTCCCTGTCATGTACAGTTCTTCTTCATTCATCTCTGGTCTGGAAAGATGTATAGCACGATTCATTTTAGCAGCATCCAGTGCCCAATTTGATATTCCAACTACAGCAACATCTGGAGTCTGCTTTCCCTCTGGCTCAAGAAGACTATGGAGCACCTTTAGGGGATTAAACTTGGATATTTCTGCCAATCCAATCTCATCCAAAATAACAACTGACAAAACCTCTTCCGGGTCATTATTTTCTTGGTATCTCTGTGCTTTCTCAAATACCTTGATGATACCATCTGAAGTGGAAGACTCTGAGCCCTGAAAGGACACACAATTTAGCTGAGGTAATGACTTGAATAGGGGATCCTTAGAATCTTTCCCCCTGAGATTGCTTCGGATTACTTGCATAGAGAGAGATTTACTGCACCCGGGTTTACCCACAACAAATATTGGTATCCTATTCAGAATGCAGACCAATATAACAAAAACATTTTCCTGCAAAGCTATGTTGTGTGCAGTGCCAGCAGGAAGTTCCATTCTTTTCAAAATATCTCTCTGCTCCTCTGTGATTATGTCTTGTATTGTATCCTCAGTATACCCCACAATTTCATGACAGTGAATGACATCTGCTATTCCTTTTCTGTATGAGCTCCTGTCCTGTGCATTTGCTAAACGACTGTGATAGCAATGAGCCAAAGCCAAGATGATACATCGTATTTGAAACTCTCTGTCTATACAAAGACCAGGCCCTTGTTTTTTCTTCAGGAAGCCTTGGAACCACTTTGTCAACAATTTACATCTGTTTACATCTCGTAAGCTAACACAGGACTCTGATTTTTCTATCTTGCGAACAATTCTCTGTGACATGATTAAAAGATCTGCAAGCAAAGTATCCATTTCTTGGCTCTCTACAAAGACATTTTGATTCATGCGATGAACATAGGCTTCTTCATCTTTCTCACTGATGCTTCCAAAATCCCACACATAATCAACCATAGTCTCTGGTAATGGGAAAACTCTATACACCAAACGGGACATTTCATCAGTTTTTATCTTTCCCTGAAGACCTGCTGTCAGTACTTTCTTTTCTGGCCTCAATTTATAGGGATTGCAAGCAGCCATAACAACAAGATTTGGGGGTAAAGTTTTACCCAAACATGTGTGATGACAAAGAATATCACAGATAAGCCCAAGGTGGTTGCACGTGTTGATTTCATCTAGAAATAGCCACACTGGGTCTGTCAGTTTTTTCTGTGCTTCTCTACTTATCTGATGAATTCTTTCCAATATGTACTCATCCTCTATGCCTGCATGTATCTGAATAACTGTAAAGGACACATCACAAATTTGAGACAAATAGCGAATAAGTGAAGTTTTTCCACAGCCAGTTTCTCCCATTATGAGGACTGGAATATGTGCCTTTATTCTCAACATTATGAGAACCATCTTCAACAAGTTATCTGGTGTAAGAGCATAATCCTTTGCCATATCTTCCAGCTTTGTCTTGGTGAGTGGCACTGTGTTAGTTCTTGCTACTCTCTGAAGTATATCTTGCAGTTCTGAAGCAGTCTTGGACTTGAAATCTGGAAGGTCTTTTCTGACTTGACTCTCAAACAAATTCTTGATATGACTGGGTACTTTTGACTTGTCTCTGTACATAGCTGACAATGTCTGAATATCTTGATTGTGAAACACAAATATCAAATGATTGCTGTCTTCCCATCTAATCATGCCTTCAATCCTTTTAATCAGTGAATTTTCATTTCCATCATTTGCTGGTTCAACAGATTTAGATTGTGACTCACTGTCTGACTTTATTGCCGAGGCTTGTACCTTCCTGCAGTTGTTAACAGACCTTGAAGCAAAATCACTAGATGTGTTCAGAAGAGCATGGAGCAGGTTACTCTTTACAGTAATCCCTTGTTTTTCTCCTAAAGCTGCTTGCAAATTCTGTGTCCGGAAGAAAGTACTACAGCTCATTTTCTTCAGCTGGTCTGCTATAACATTTATAAAAACCCTTGCCATGTTGAAAGACATATCACCAGTTCCAGGAAAGTATTTTCTAAGCAGTTGCTGACACTTCTGCGCTGGCAATGGACTTTCAGCCTTCTTACCTGTAAAATAGAGGTCTCTGCTGTCAACTGTTCCATCATCCAGTGTATTTAGATAGTGGCAAACAACTTGAACAGGGCTGTTGATATCAGTACTAACAATTAAATCTGTATAGTTTTGCCATGATAAGTTTTCTCTCTTGAAAGACATAGCAGTCTGAAGTGCATCCTTCAATTGGTGATTTATTGTATTGGCAATCTCTATGAAGATTTGATTTGTGGGCAAACGGACATATGATCTGCATGCTGATGCAAAACCAAGGACAATTATTTCAAACAAAAAAGCATCTAGTTCCATGGGACTGTCTATGTTTCCAATGTCAATATGAAGAACATGGTGTGATCTAACTCTCAAGTCAGCCAGTCGCTCAACAAGTTTGGCTTTACTGACAGGTCCACTGATGTGAAATGTTACAACTCCTTTACCATGCTTATGTGATCTCTGCCTAATAGCCTCTGTCTTTCCCAAGCCAGGAACATCTGAAGTAATTGAGAAAACATCTGGCCAGGAATTTTGTAACATGTTTCTGAATGCAGTGTCTGATAATGGATGTACTGGCAAAACAGATCCACAAAACTCATTAACAAAGGGATGATTATCAGTTCCACGGCAAATAATTGCAAGAAGGAATGTTTGGCTCTTAGGTAACTTGTGTAATGATTCAACAAGTTGGAACTGTATTTGATTTGGAAGTGTTTCAACATTTGCAATGCAGAAGAGGTTTCCCATGTCTGATCTAACACATCGATGTAACAGAAGTTGCATTTCCACCCATGTTGTATCTTGGCTGCAAAAAAGCACCTGGTGGGGCTCTGGTAACTTCTTTACTGTGTTATTGTAGAGGGCTAGCATAATTTTCATCACCTTATTGCTGTTTTCCTCCAAAACAATAACTGATAATTTTCCTGGCTTGATAAAGTCTGTTATCTTGGAAGAAACTGTGAAGCTTGGATCTACTGACCTACAAACTGGCTGTAAATCCTTCAAGACATGGTCAAGTGTTTGGGCAATTTTGTCAAGTATGGAGAATTCTGACATCTCAAAGCCCGTTTGTGCATAGTATTCTTTCATTCCCTCTATTTGTACATCTGGATGAATAAACTGTAACATACTAAGAACTCTGTCTTTTTCTGTTCCTGTTTCGAGAAAGTCATGAATAACATGCAGCTGTTGACCAAAAATGAAGTTCATCCAATAGTGTTTTTCCCTGCATTCCTCAAGTCTTGCACACCAACTGCTATATTCCATGTCAAGATCTTCTTTCAAACATTTCAGGCCACTTGCCTTCATTTTTTCTTCATACAGTTTGTACTTAAAATGACCAGATATATGCAAATTTGTCAACAATTGGCCTATTTCCAAGGCAATATCGACATAAAATACAAATTTTGCAAGGTTCTCTTTTCTTTTAGTTGTTTCTGATGTCTCAGCTTTGCTATCTGTGTTCATTAGGAGCAAAGCTCTACTTCTCATGTCAATCAAAGTGTCTTTTCCATGATGTCCATGTTTTTTGCCACGCTGATATCCAACAGTAAGCACACAACTATCACTTGTGTCCAGCTGAAAGCAGAAGATTCCACTCTTGATCACATTGTCAATGATTTCTCTTGTCCTAATACCTCTATTGGCCACATTATTGTACAAAGATCTTAAATTGTGTACATTATCTCTACAGTCCATAATCTTTCCCACAAGTTCATTTGGCTTGATGTCTTTCATTTGTTTTGAAATGATTTGAAACAGTTGCGTAATGTCAGATTCCATTTCTTTCTTCAGAACTGGTTGAAAGAATCTCTTCACATCGATAAGTCCTGATACTGTGGCTTCATTTACTGACTGTTCTGAAACCTCTTCCACAGCATCTATCAGATTTCTAAAATCAACATCAGCTACTTCTTTCAAAAATTTAATAAGAGATCTTGCTTTCCCAAGAGCCCACAACACTTGCAATCTTTCTTCATTTAAGTTTGCTGCAATTCTAGCAATAGTTTTTAATGCCTCGTACACTTGTTCCAACGTTAACTCTCCAATATCAGAGCAAGTTAACTTTTCAAAAGAGTTCATAGCATCAGAAAAGGTCTGGTCTGAGCTCAGAGCAATTTCAAGTGCATCTAAGGCTATCTTTATGGCTTCAACTTGGTCATGGTACTTATCAAAGTCATTATATAATTTAAGTGCATTCTGTTTGGGGATTTCGATAGGAAGTTTGAGGTTTTTCTCCTGAAGGTTTATTTCTGTTAGAATATTTGCTTCTGAGAACATTTTTACAACATGTGTCATTGGAACATCTGGATCTTTACAAAATATCATCCAGTCTTCTCTGTATTTTAGACCTCCATGTTTCACCAGCAACCCAAGGAAATGGACACAATTGGTAAAGCTGCCCGATTCCTGAATACTTTCACAGAACAAATACTTCAAAGACTCCAGTATTCTCATTTCTCCCTCTCCTCCAAAGGGATCATTTTCTGCAACAACTTCTTCTGCAAATGGTTCATTTTGCTCTGCAAGATTAGGTTTGTCAGCAAGTATATGCAGACATGCATTCCAAAAGACTTGAGAATCAATGTAACCTATTAGTTTCTCACATATTTCTGGCAAGTTCAAGCAATGTGACCAAATTAGAGTACCATCCATGACATATCCAGTGCTAAGCTTACCACTTTTTAGACTTTTATTTAGGTCTTTGATATGTTCTTCAAGGTTCTCCCATTCTGCTGGAAGACTAACACAAGGAATAGTTTCCCTAACTTTGTGTAAGACTTCCATAACACAAGTTATTTTTTCTTTTTCTCTCTGGAAAGCAGACACAGCACGTTTCCAAAGCTTGTCAATTTCCACCCTGGTCTTTTTTCCTGTGGCAGCCAACAGTTCCTTTGCATCCTGAACTTTTGACATTTTCTCTATATAACTACAAGTAATACTGCTCGATGCTAAAGAGTCGAGAATAAATTCCAAGCACATCATGCCTTTCTTGAATATATCATGGTTCTTTGTGCTGGCTGACTGACTTCCTTCCATTTTTAGGAGCACCATCCAAAACTTGCTAATATTTGTCATATTGATAAAGTTTTCATATTGATCATTTTCAAAGGTACTGCAATACAGTTCCATCATGGTCTGCACTAGCTGGGAAGTGTACCTGAAATATAGTATATAGAGGTAGCGATATGTTAAAAGTGGAACAAAAAGGAATCCTACTGATTTTATCAGTTCTTTTAGAGAGAGAGAGAGAGAGAGAGAGAGAGAGAGAGAGAGAGAGAGAGAGAGAGAGAGAGAGAGAGAGAGTCAGAGACAGAGAGCTAAGGATAATTCTCCCAAGGCATAACTTGCCTGCTGCTCAAGAACATAGTTGTCAGACTACAGCAAAAGAAGGGTGCCAACGTTTTCATCAAGACATTTGACGTTAAAATTCAATGTCAGAGTGGTGACTTTCAACATGTTCATTGGAATGCAACTAAATACAAAGTCATCAAAATTCACTTGCATATGCACAAGTCACTGTGTTAACAAGATCAGTGAAGTACAAAAAATGCAAGCAATGACTTCCAGACTGCGGTGGTTAGGGTGAGACTTGTCAAGTGGGTTTTGTGATAGGGGTCTCAGTGAAAGTGGCCCAAATAAAGTGATGTTGTACAAGTGAGAATATGTTATCTAGTCATACAAGAAAATAGCTGAAAAATCAAATCTGAATAAAAGAAAAATACCTGTTTTCTCTGAAGCATTTAATACACTTCCACATAAAACCAGCTGGTAGCCTTAGCATTTTCATAGATCACCACACACACACACACACACACAAATAAATCAGAACCACACAGACATTATATAAAACTATAAATGTGTACATGGAACATGGATGTTGAACCACAGTGTCTGAAATGACCTAAAGACAAAACTAAACCAATCTATGATGGACGTACATCCATACAGACAAGGGTAATACTATATGCACCTACAACAGTCATGGTGGGGCATAACAAAACTAAAAGTATCTGTCTTTAAAATCCATTATCAAACTAGAAGATAATTCAGTTAGGATCCACTTTCCATCATTTATGATTCAGTAATTACTTCTAATTTTTAGTACTGGTTCGGCGGTGGAGTGAACCATTAACTAATGTAGATACACTCTTTGCTGATCTAAGTCATTCATTAGAGGGTTTGCGGGTGATACAAGTTTCCTTAGTGTTCATCTTTGCACACATGTTAGACTAGATGGTACTGTTGCTCACACTTCCGTGAAGATCTTGATGAATTATTCTGAGGATTAAAAATAATTTTTCTCTATCTGCATTGCTGTGAGTGAGTGTCAAATATGCAATGGCCATACAAGTTATCATGTCAAATCTGGGCATTCCTGATGATAAATGACAGCTGCATTTTGAGATTTTGTCTTCAAAAAGGAATCACACTTCCATAACTGCTTCAAACTTCACCATTCCAACTACCAAAAAAATTACTTTCCTCTTTCATGATTACATGTATGGAGTAATTATAATATAATAACATATATGATAGCCCCTCTGTGGCCCCAATGATCATGGTTCAATGATCTTTTTGACCTGCTGGTAGACCAACACAGGATGTTACCCCAGAGGAGGGACCTTCTGTCGCAGCACAGAGGTTCTCTTCTGCACAACAACCCACAGATTCTCCACCTTCATGCTTGGCTCATCTCAAACAATCTGTGGTTCCAAACCTCCATGCAGAGAGAAGGGTCATGTGTGCCTCCTTGTCTTCTGAAGTAAGCTACCACCTACATGCTGTTAGAGGAGACCATCACACAGTGACCGCTTTGTTGTTGACTCACCCATGATGGGCTAAGAACACTGCCCTCATTTCCAAATTGTTTATGTGGTGTGTAGATTCTTCCCGGAACCATGAACTCTGAAGAATCGGACCCTCTGGCTCCAGATGAGTGCCCCACCTTGAATCTGATGCGTCTGTGAACAGATACAAGTAGGGATCGGGGGCGTGTATAGGGACTCCGGCAAGGAACTGGTCCTGATTGATCCACCAAGACAGAAATCATTGTGGAAGACCTGACCATTCAAAATCAGAACATTCAGAGGGTCCCTGTGTGGTTTCCAGTTTGCCAGAGGAGAAACTGGAGAGGATGCAAGTGTAGTCTGCCTAGGGTGACCAGGTCCACTGTGGAGTTCAAGATCCCCAGCAGAGAAAGAAAAAGACGAGCTGACAACATGGTCTTGGCTACTCTGTCCTGAGGCACACAGACTAATCCCCTGTTCGTAAGGAAATTCATCCCCACAGAGACGAAATTTTGAGATGGAGAAAGCTCCAACTTCTCTAGGTTGGTTAAGAGACCCAGTCTGGTCACTATAGACCAACAGCAAGACAGGTTGATCCTGAGAGACTTGAGCCTGCCATTGAACCAATCCTCGAAATATTGGAGGATTGGGATACCCAGTGACCTTATGTAGGCTGCAACTACTCCCATGACCCTGGTAAACGCTCTGGGTGTGTAGGCTAGACCGAATGGCAGAGCATGAAATTGGAAGAACTCTCCATCCAAGCAAAACCAGAGGTACTTCCTGTGAGGAGGAAAGATAGGGATGTGAAGATACACATCCTGAAGATTGATGGAAACCGCCCAGTGGCCGGGCCTTATGGCCTTCCTGACTGAAGCTGCTGTTTCCATCTTGAAGGGTTCCTCCTGCAGAAATTTGTTTAGGGATGAAAGATCGATAATTAGATGAAATTTTCACCCTTTCTTGGGTACCACAAAAATGTGGGAGTAGAAAGCCGGAGAATGATCGTTGAACACCCTCTCCACTGCACCCTTCTGGAGAAGGGAGTGTACCTCTTCCTTTAACTGTACCAGATTCCACTGGTGGAAGAACATGGGGGTCCTCACTTGAGGAGGAAGATCCTGAAACTGAAGAGGGTATCCTCCTTGTATGATAGAGAGGACCCAGCCATCGACCATGATGCAGGACCAAACCTCTGAAAAAAGGTTTAGTCTGGCACCTACGGGAACCACAAAAGAGGGGTACATAAACCTCTTCCCTTGGCCTATGTGGCATGTCCTTTTAGGCACTGACTGATGAAGGGGAGGTCTGAACTGTGGTTTTCTCTGCCTCTAGAGTCTCTGCCTCTAGGGAAGCAGCCCTCAAAAGGTTCTTACTGTGCTCCAGTAATACCTTGGATGTGTCCAAAGCAACATCCTTGAGTAGGTGGAGAAGCTCCACTGCTAAAGCCATGGACAATGATAAAGCATATCTTGATGTTTTTGCCACTGCTTCCAACAAATGATGAAGAGCAAGTGGTGACAGAGCTTCCTCCCTAAGCAGGTTGTATTAGGCTGCTGAAAAGAGATCAACATGAGAAGCTACGGTTACTAGTGACCTAGCTTTTTGCTCTAAGGCCTCCAGTGTTGTAACTGGAAGGCAAGCCCAAGTCCCTGTGGAAATACATACTTGCATCACTGTGGCATCTAAAGTGGGAGGTTTAAGGGGCCAGTAAGGGGTGTGAACCTGATAACTAGCAGAAGAGACCATGGGTATTAATGTAGAAGGGGGAAGCACCCCATACATTGTCTAGGAAACTCCTGGCCCTTACAAAACCTTGGAACAGTTCATTTTACCATAGCCGAGTGAGGAAGCAACAAGATATCTGGACGAGAGGCAGATTCAGTGAGTTTCTCCAAGCTGGAGAGAATCTTAGTGTCCTCCAAGCTATGGCTGTATGCAGGGGACTGTCCAATCACTGCCATGTCGTGGAAGGCCCCACATCCCGTAAAGGTTTAAAGGAATCATAAGGAGGGATGCCGATCTGATCCCTTTCCCTAGACCTACATCGGTACGACAATCCAAATCCCACAAGGGATTGAACGGTAGTCTGGAGGGAGGGGGGTCTCAACCCGGTTCCTCTCCCCATACTGATGGGCCTCGAATAACCGGTAATGACTGATACTCATATCCCTATGACCGGTGACTCTCGCCCAGTGACTGGTAGCCAGTCAATGACCAGTCAGGCGACTCTGATCTGTATGAAGATCCTTTTCCAGATCGACGCTCAGCCCTTTCAGGGTGGCACGAACCTGTTGCCAACAACAGGCCACAGGGGCTGAAAGGGTGCTGCTCTCCCCTCACGGGGGGAGGGGGGCGACTCACTTTCAGCTGCTGACACCGAACCATAGGGTAGTAGCGGGTGCTGCTCCTCCATTGTGGGGGGGGGGGCATGTCTGAATCTCTGTCTTTCGTGATGAAAGAGGGTGCTGCTCCTCCCTCACAAGAGGGCGCAACTCGCTGTCTGTCTTAGTAGAATAGAGAGGGTGCTGCTCCTCCCTTCGAGGAGGGGTGTAACTTGCTCTGTCCTTCGTGACGAAAGAGGGTGCTGTTCCTCCCTCACAGAAGGGCACAACTCGCTCTCTGTCCTAGCATAATTGAGAGGGTGCTGTTCCTCCCTTCTGGGAGGGGTGCGACTCGCTGTCTGCCTTACGGGAACTCACTCCCCACCAGCCTTAACATAGCTGTAAAAAAGAGTCACTGAAAACAAGATAATAGTGATATATCTGCTTTGGAAATGAACCTTAGCAAGAACTAACCTGTAGGTGGCTAAAACACTCTAGATTTTTTTTTTTTTTATACGAAAGGACCGAGGTATATATATATATATATATATATATATATATATATATATGTATATACACAACTACATATATAAGTAGTAAGATAAAACAAGGTGAGGTAAACCAGATTTACTGAGAACTCAATATGAATAATATGCAATAAACCAGCTTGGTAAAATGCTTTAATTAATATTATAGCAAAAGGAATAAATTCCTATACTAATTAAATTAAAATTGAACCGGAGTTGAATATAAAACACACATGAGAAAAGACTGGTGTGTGACCTGAGTTTTAATAATAGCCAACCAATCAGATTAAAGGAAATTAATTATTGATGCTTTCATGAGTTTTTCAAAAAGCAAACAAAAGAAAATCAACTGGTTAGCGACAGGGATAGGGAAAATGGATAACTTACCTACCCTAGATTAAGAAAACAATGTGGAATTCTCAAAGGCAATAATTAATCCCCCACAAACAATACCTGACGGGGAAATAAATGATTAACCAAGATTAAGAACAGGATGTTTCTTGACAAAACTCACGAGAGTTGAATATTTCCAGACAAGGAAAATAAAGGTCAAGGGTAAATATCACCTGTAGTTTACAAAAAACGTAATGAAAGAGCATAATTCGCTATGTGGACTCGTCTAGCAAAGGCAATTTCTCAAGTGATAATTTCACCATCTTCATCAAGATGACGACCCGAAAAAACAATGATGAATTGCGGGAGTCACGTGCAAAAGACTGTGGGTTTACACGGAGAGTCCTATTCACTAAAACTTTCTAGTCAACCCTATGGGAGGATGAATTCTCATCACACGGTCAGGTATTTCCTGTCACGGAAATAGATTAGCTACGCAATAGCAACAGAGTAAGCTATTACTGATATTAAATTCAATATCATTACTGACATACATACCACTGATAACAATTGAGTAAATGCAGTGAGATTACACTTGACAAAGCAATATTTACAACAAAGAAAACAATAGAATAAAAGTGAAACTGAACATGGAAGATAAAAATCAAAATGAGTAAATGCGGTGAGATCACACTTGACAAAGCAAGATTTACAACAAGAAAAACAATATAATAAAAGTGAAAATGAACACAGAAGAAGAAAATAAAAACATTAACTTGTGATGTATGGACTAAGTGGATGAATCATGCCAGCAATTGTTATGATCAAATGTCTAGATTTTGAAGGGATTTTAGCAGTGACAGACCATTTGAATGAACAGTTACTATTTTTTGGGTTTTCTGCAATTGTGTAATAAGACAAACAATCTAAGTTATGGAATGGGTAATTTAAATCTTTAAACTTTGCATTTTCATGATATGCTTTTTACTAATTTAAGCAAACAATACTAATGTGTAGTAACAACAAATATTACATCTGTTTTAGTATTAGATTCATGTACCGACATATATACATTTTGAAAGAGTTTCTGAAAAGCATTTTAATACTGGAGAGACAAGCCCAGGGGCATTTTTTGAAACAAGCTAATGAATATTGGCATTCATTTTCATGATCGAGGAGACAGAGCAACCATGAAAATTTTTGTGAAAATGTGTGTGCATGCATGTGTGTGTGTGCATTGCCACGAAATTAAGGAAAAATATTGTAAACAGAACATCTTCAGTTTCCAGGAACAAAAGGACCAACACCAATATTTTCAGTGAATAAGAGAACTCAGAAGCCTCTAAAGGCCTAATCATCAATCATATCAGCTAACACTATTAAACAATATTTCAGACACAGTTTTTGATTTGATCAATGACTGTCTGATTTCTGTAGTGGAACTTAGAACAATTTCATGTTGACTTGTAAGTTAGATTTATTTGTCATGGGTTACTAGCATTTATTTCTGTTATTTTTGTTCACAAAATTAAACCTTATTTTATGCAACTTTATACCAGAATAAAAATACAAATACATAATGTAATTTTAAATTTAGTGACTAGTTTATGGATATACAGTATCAATGAGAAATACATGGTAAAGATGAATAATGTGTCTATCTTCTTTGATATATTTTAACAGTTTCCATGGCAACCAGCATGAGAACACAAAACTTATGTCAGAAAATGAAACTAACCACCTCATACTTGTAATATATGTCAAATAAAGAAAATTGGAGAGAAGGCAGAAAACGGCCCATATTCAATATAATCCTTTGGAAAAGCAAATAAAATGTAAGAATATCTTCTTGACACCACTTACCTCGTGTACAGATTGGTGTTTATATTTTGTGAATTGTTTTAATGAGGCTTCTTTCACAACAGAACTATGGATACAAGCATAATCCATGATTTGTAAATCAAAGTCATCATATCACTAAGTGAAGCAGGCATATATGTATAAAAGCACACTGAATGCATACATCAATTTATGGTTTGCTTGCACATATTGTTGCAAGTCTAAAGAGTGCAATGATGAAAGTCATATTTCTGTAATGAAATGTTTCCTTTTGGGACTGATGATCTATCTGCTGAAGTTATATGAACGTAACTTCCAAAGTCAGTTTGTCGTAATTGAATGTCACTATAACAGGATCTCAACCATTCTCTCATGTCACGAGATGTTCAACCGTTCTCTCCTGTTCTGAACAATAAGTAGGCAAATGATGTAATTGGGGTGGATCTAGTTCACTGAATAATACAAATGTTGCATATCAAGGGCTTCTTTTCAATAGCTTTATATGTGTGAAACCTCACAGCAAACAGGGTGTTTTGACTTTTAATTCAGGTAGGATAATAACGCAATTTTGGTACAACTCTGCAAGGAATTTATATGTATTTTCAATAGCAGTTTCATGTACTTCTTATATATGAAGTGTCGTGGATTTATCTGCTTTGATTGGACACGTACATCATGATTGTATCTTGAGCTTCCCATCTCTACTGACTCGCATATATAAAATATTATTGAAAAATACCAGGTACTGTTATATGCACCAGCTTTTCTTCTTCTAGTTTAGCTAAGTTATTGGTATTTGAGGTTTTGGGATCTAAAGGGAGATAATATTTTTTGGAAAACTGTAATTTGATAGCACAGATCTCTCTACAAGTTTCCACCGAGGGCAATCGAGGACAGAATTTCTGGCGTGCTTTGGATGAAAGATACATTCCAAAATTGCGAACATGCACCAAGAGTGTAAATGGGGACCTACATGTACCTACAAATCACGTTTTTACATTGTTCTGGGCTAAAATTGTTCATAGAAGCAAGATTTTACCCTTTTTCCTTGAGGTGTGTCCTCAGTATGTTGGTGTGTAATCTCATGAATGTCCTCGATTTACACCAATACAAATGACACACACACACACGAGAATTTCATCATGTTTTATTTAAAATATTTTTTATGATTTTAAAAAAGAAAAACAAATAAAACTTCCAACTTTGATCGATCTTATGTATCAAAGTTATAATAAAGCAACTTGTGTGTGTGTACGTGTGTGTGTGTGAATTGCAATATGGGGACATGAGTGAGCATATACAACCACACACTGCAGACACCTTGTAAACAAGGACTTTTTCAGCATCCAGCAATAAATTATTTTCTATAATTTCATTTAAAACAATATTATCTGGCACCAAACATTCAACGGTGTATATTCTAATGAAATCATAGAAAATAATTTATTGTTGGACACTGAAAAATTATTTCACACTGAAAAGATGTTTCAATGGCTAACAAACAGAGGCCGAAAGATTTCCACTGCAAACGCTACCATAATTTAGACTTGACCATACTTCCGTTTCCGGCATTTAAACCATTGGCGGTCTGCATCAATGGAATTATGTTACGCTGACTTGTTCCCTATGGAGGTTTTGCTTTGTTCACTCTTTGTGCTTTCCAGCATCATGCAGTATATACAAATATCCTAGTGTTCACATGCTGACAATTGAATTTGGGACAGCCTGCAGACCTGCCAACCCTAAAGAGACATTCTCAGTAAGTCAGTCGAAAGTTTTCAGTAAGTTAAACCAATTTTCAGTAAGGTGTAAAAAATATCAAGTACTGGCAACAAGTATAGGTTTAACAACCTTTACAGTTTATTTCCGTATTATAACTAAAAACTTGCACTATACAGCTACTATTGTCACTGGTATGTGGCGCTTTTGCACTTTCTGAGAAACTTCTGGTCAAACTCCATATTGAAGCATTCTCCTCCCTTCACTTTCATGACTAGTATTCCTTCCAAGGTATCAACTGACATAAATGATCTAGATTTTGAATGTTTTTTTGCATGAAATGAGAACACCCTCTCACAACCTGCATTTAAATGTGGAACAATAAGCACATTCTTCATGATGCTGGACAACAATTGGTATTTTAGCTAGCCATTTGCATCCTTGAGTTTACTAATGAGATTCCATTGCTTGTCAACTCTTTCAGTGTTCAAGATCACAGGATTCAATTCATCTACTTGGTAATTCAAAAACTCTGCTTCCAAGTTGTCTTGCCAGTTGGTTTCCTTGGGTTCCATACACACAAATCTTGATGGGAAATACATCACACTGCTGAAATCAGTCATCATTCTTTTTGTCACATCAGCAACTGCACTGTGCTTCAGAAGTTCATTATTCAGGGGAAACCTCTTAACAATGTAATCACAAACAGTTGTGTAATAGTTTCTTACATCTTTATAGAATTCACAGAGGCTACTTTCATAAAGCTTACTTTCAGCCATGTATTTTCTTGTTTCTGAACCTGATGTAAGTGTATCATCTGACTTTTGTTTCTTACAGTCATGATAATCAATATCAGTAAGTTCCTTGGCCTGTGAAATTTCTGTAGGCTTTACAAATCTGAACAGCAATTAATTGAATAATTCAAGCATGTTTTCTCTAACCAGTCATCAAAACTCATAGGTAGTTTATCAGCCTCCTTTTTAGCTGCTAAATGTATCAAATGGCATGAACATCCACTTAAGTACACAGAGGTATTCACTTTAGCTATATGTCCAAACACACCTTTATTGCAACCTGTCATCACTGAAGCACTGTCTGATTCAAATGCAATACAGTTATTCCAGCTTACATTTCTCTTTTTCAAATCATCATTCAGTAATGTGAAAATATTATCCCCAGTAGAGGCTCCATCACATGTTGGAACTGACAAAAGTGCTTCAGTTACAACCCCCTCTGTGTGATCAACAACTGGGTACAACTTCTCAGAATCATTGCTACCATCAGTTGCTATACTGAAAGGCTGGGATGAAATATTGCTTACAATGTCTTCCTGAATTGACTTGCAGTGTTGTAATACAATAGCAGTAGTTTTTGTTCTACCACACTGATAACTATTTGCTACTGATGATTTCGGAAACATGCGTTTAAATAGTTTAGAAGCATGGTCTGATGCAGCAAGTACCACATTATGCTCAACCAAAAAGTTTGTAAAATAATGACCTCCAGTTCAGTTTCTGGTTCTGCAGATCCAAATCCTATAGAGGTCAGCAACTTACAAGTTGATTTCATTGCAACGTATTCTGTGTGCTTTTTTGAATTCACGTGGCGGTGACAGTCACCGTTGGCAATATTCAAGTCAACACAACATAATGTGCAATAAATGTAATGGCCGCCTTTCTTGCTTTTTTCTAGGCATGACCAAGTCTCTGAGTAATCTTTTTTATACTTTTGTGACTACTGTTTTAACTTTTTACGAGGCTGATTGTCCTTTCCACCTTCAATGCATTCTCATTTGGATGACATTTTCAGACGACCGGATGACAAAACGAAAAAGCAAAATCTTGATCAGGTACACGCTTTTCATGAACAACATAGGCAGGTTTAAAGCGTCTGAGGTACCACTATATAGTTAGTCTGGTTCCCTACCAAAATCCATTCCATCTAAGATGAAATCCCGGATAGGAAAACACAGAGTCTAATATGAAAATCCGGATCTGGACCGAACCATGACAAAAAATATCTTATCATATTTTCGTAAGTTTTGCTATTATTCCGTAAGTCCATAATATTAGCGTCATTTTCGTAAGACTTGTGGCAAAATCTTAAGGGTTGGCAGGTCTGCAGCCTTCATTTACCAGCTGAAGTAGAACAGCCATCAGATTCTGAAAAACTGCCGCCTGCAAGTCAAAACCTACTTTTGAATTCACTTGTAGGGGCCTACTTGATGACGATGGATTTTGACTGAATTGTATGTTTCGAAGAAATATTGTATTTATTGCTTGGTGAATAAATTATCTTCATGGTTATCACTTATTTGTATTATTTCAGCTAACAATAAATGTGGTGGCTCAAAGCTGCAGCCTTGTGTGTTGGAAATCATTTCACAAATTGTCATTTAAATGGAAATGTATGAGATTTTTATAAGGTCAGAACTTATAGGTAGCCACTGACATGTATACATTCTATAAAACTGACAACTTAATTCATACAAGGACACAACTTCCTGTCAGGGGTGGGGATGGGGTGGGGTGGCGGCTTTTTTTCAAGCCCAAATCATTGAATTTAGTGGGAATTCGCTTTTATCTCATGTATAAGTGTAGTAAGTGAATGACTTACATTTCATTTATAAGCGAAGTATACTTCACTTATAAGTGAAATGCCTCAATCACCTATATGTCACTTATAAGTGACCTATAAGCAGCAAGCGAATGGCTCACATTTAACTTATAAGTGAAGTATACTTCATTTATAAGTGAAATGCCTAATTTGCATATGAAATGCCTAATTTGCATATAAAATCCTAACACGTCACTTAAATGTCACTTATAAGTAACCTATAAGTAAACAGTATAAGTCACCTATATCCCACGTATAGGTTTTGTCCTTAAGGGATACAACATATAGTCAGTACATTTATAACTTTTAGTGTCTGAAACCTTACCTTGAATTGACACGAAGTTGAGCCTTTGTTCTACATACTGCTAAGAGGATCTCCTCTGGTCTGGAAGATTTATACTGATCTTCAAGAAGTTGCTGTACGTGTCTCTGGTACAAGTCAAGGATCATGGACTTCTGCTCATGCAGCTTCTCTATATCTTCTAGTTTCCCCAGGACTTGTCTTACATCTACTTTTGATAACCATTTAAAAACGCACTCTTCTAGTTTCCTCTGTAACTGACCATCTTTTGGTAACACTGGCACAACTAAAGCATCATGAAGATATGCATAGGATAGACATATCTCATCTTCTTTTCTTTGATAGAGGTCATCCTTCAGGTGGTATTTTACTGCCGTTTCCAACCATTCAAGCAGTAGATTTGGATTCTGTACCAAGCAATCACAGAACTTTGAATCACACAGAACAATAATAAAAAGCGCATGAAGATTCTTCACTTTTGAATGTCCTACAGCTTTTAAAAGCTCTTCCCGACTTTGCTCATCACAAAACAGATGTGAATCCAAAAAGAGTTTGCTCAGACTTTTGGAATCGTCCTTTGAAACCTTCAATGTGGTATTTGTACTGAAGTTTATAAGATCCTTTTGCAGTCTATCTGTCAAGAAATTGGCAAGATTCTTCTCTACTTTCACCATTTCCCAAAGCTCAACTAAATGTGTTATCTTCCCAATGCTTACATTTTTGGAGATGTTAGCCGCAGAACTTGCATGTAATGTGGACAAAAACCTCTCTTGTATTCTTTTGTGACTTTCTTCACCAGATGCAAAGAATGATTCACAAAAGAAACTGTATCCCTGTAGTGCTAGGAAAAGTGGGAGATGGCGAAACAATCTCTCTATAAAGGCAATCACAGATTCTGTATCTGAACCTATCCTGTGTCCAGCAACAGAGAGGATTTCTCTTATTATTGCAAAATTTTTCATATCATCTGAGCAAAGTGAGCCTTTACTGCGAATAAGGTCTATAATTTGCTGATTGAAAACACTTTCATTAAAAAATGGATATGCTTCATAAATGAAGACCAGTAAGCAATAATCCTTACCATACAGAAATTTGCAAAAGTTTGCTAGTAAGTGCTGCAAGTTTGTATGGTAAAGTTCACTGTAATTGACAGGATTTTCTCCCTTGAACTTTTCAATAAGAGCTCTGACCATTTCTTTTGCAATGCAGTTACTCTCAAGAAACTGTCTGATGTTTTGGAAAATGTTCATCAGCATTATTGTGAAAAGAATCGTTGAACTTCTGTTGGAAAGTGACACTGTAGGTTTCAGCTTTTCCACAAGCCAACATTTTTGTTCAAATGTCCAGCTTGAAGACAAAGGCATTCTTTCAAACTGTTTAATACATTCAAAGACGTCAATTCTTTTGCAAAGGGTAAGAATATGGAGACAGTGTGCCAGATAACCTTCTAAAGTGAGAGCACCTATATTATCCCGCTGAACAGTCCATTGCAATGATTTGTAGTCACTTTCTAAAGTAGTTGTTGATTTGAAGAAAAATAAAACTGGTGTCCGAACTTTGACTTTGTACTTGTAAAAAACATCATGCTTGAACTTATTTTCTGGTGCTTCAACATGTACAGTCCAAAGACCATCATGTGCCGGAATAGCCTCCAAATCAACTTGATCCAGCTCACTGCAGGATATGGACATCAATGTAACACACACAACATTATCCTTCTCCACTGGTAAATGCAAATAGAAGTCAAAACTACGCATCTGAAAAAGAAAGAAGCTTTATTGCATGACCAGCATGACTATACTAATTGAACAGCTGTATACTTTATCAAGTTATGTTATTATTAGGCTATGAAAACTATATTTACTCATATGGTGTACATGTTTCAGATAGGGGAGGGCACATAATTTTTAAAGACACTGCATGGTGCATGAGACGAAAGTGTTTGAAGTTCATTCCTTCTTTTAAATAACAAGCAAGGAATTTTTGAGTTCTCACCTGTGATGGGGGTAGCTGAAAAAGATCCTTCAGATCTCCTAAGCAAATCCAAGGAAATTTAATAGTGCCTGACTTTCATATTGCTAGTTGGTTAGCTGTTTTGAGGAAGTTGTTACGAATATTTCATGACATGCACAGAGGAGTAAAAACTGAATTTCTCTCTTCTTTGGTTCTTTTTGATCCAAGATTTCAGCCTCCTGGCCCCATTTTTTGGATAAATGTAAACTTACCCTACGTTTTGCAAAGCTTAACATTTCTGTGTTACTTTGACCAAATCTTACAAGACTAATCCAAACCAGAGATATGAAACTGATACCAGCGATTGTTTTTACTCTTAAAAATATGGTCTCACAATTTCTGCTTTTTTGGCTGGAACTTTCTAGCATACATCGAAAATCTACATTACCTGACATCATGTTAAAGCTTAGTCTTTGCTATTTTTTTTTTTTAATAAGACTTTACAAATGCATCAATGATACAAGAGTCCTTTCAAAGGAACTGATGCTCTACTGGGCAAAAAGAATTTCCAGGAATTCAAGATAAGACCATTTGTTCTTCCTAACTGTCAGTGCTCAAATCATCTCCGATATTCTTCAGTGATAACAAGATTTTCAAATTAGTTGCTGTGGTACACATATTGGATGCCAGCTTGGCACCATTTTCATTTAGGACAAAGTAAACATCATTAGAAGTCTTTTGCTGGAAACCTCATGTCATAATGATCATCCATTCTGGGGGAGTAGTTACAACAAAAATTTTAAGACAGTCATTGTGGCAGCCATACTGGATTTATGACTGGCACCATTTTTATTTAGGACCAACTAGGTATCATAAGTAGTCTATTGGTGAAAACCTGATGTTGATATAGCCATCCATTTGGAGTGAAGTAGAGATAACAATATTTTCAAGATATGACTTTCCATCCAAAAGGAGTAGCAATAACAACATTTTCAACATGGCTGCTGTGATGGCCATATTGGACTTCAGATTGGCACCATTTTCATTTAAGACCAACTGGACATCATAAAAAGTCTTCTGGTGAAAACCCCACTTCAATATGACTTTCTGTTCAATTAGAGTTGTGAAATGATTTTTAAGATGGCTACCAGGCTACCATGGCGGCCACATTGGACATCAGATTGGCACCATTTTCATTTTGGACCAACCAGACATCATAAGATTTTAGTGAAAACCCCTTGTTGACCATCCATTCAGGTGGAGTAGCAATAACAAAATTTTCAAGATGGCTGCCGTGGAGGCCATATTGGACGTCAGATTGGCCCAACTTTCATTTAGGACCTACTAGACATCATAACAAGTCTTTTAGTGAAAACCCCATATTCATATGACCATCAATTCAGGAGGAGAAGCGACAACAAGATTCTCAAAAGGCTGCCATGGTGGCAATACTGGATGTCCGAGCAGCACCATTTTCATTTAGGACCAACTAGACCATGGTATGGATGTGTATACAATTTGAAGGCAATCCTCCTAGTAGTTGAGGAGTAGTGATAATAAATTTGTGCTAATGACGGACAACAGAACATCCCATAAGCAATTCTGGTCTATGACCAGTAGAGCTAATAAAAATGTGGTGACATCACAGCCCCTAGAATAAGGCTACTACCCAATGCCACAAAGTCATCATTGGGGTTGAATTTGTTAATGTGTTAATAATACAGAGAATTATCTGATTATCGTGTAGCATGTATAATTTCAGCGATGGAAAAATGTCAGCAATTAAGAAGTCTCTGATTGAAGTTGTAAAAATAAAACCCATCAAACTTTATCATCTGCTAAAATCAATGTGCCCAACATTTTGTTCATACATTTTCCTAAAAACAAACACAAAAGATACCATTTTGTTCAATGAGAATGCTTAATAATATTCTCAGTTCTCAGCATACATGGTAAAAGTGACTAAACAATGCCTGTTGATACATGTAATATCTTAAGTATTTCTTTCTTCCCTGCAGTGACACCTAATCTTTGGATATGGTATATAAATTGAATAATGTATTTTGTACACGTTTTTGGATGACAAAACAGGGCTCAGGAAAAACATTCCATAGGATGAGTGAGTTGCAACAGTTACTCATCCATGTCCTCATTATACTCAACACCCTATACGGAAATAATTTATTCGGACTTGTACATGATACAGGCTTGACTTGTACAGTACTTATAGGTCACTTATAAGTTACTTATGCTTTACATATTTAATGAAGTAAGTGAGATGTTAGTCTGTATAAGTACAGCATAAGTGAAAACTATTGATCCATGCTTCACCTACATTTCACTTACAAGTGACATATAAGTCATTTATAGGTGGTATAAGCCTTTATCGGTTGAGTATAGGTGAGCTACAAGTTCATGGACATTATCATTTTCTGACTAACAGTTTACTGCCAAATACAATTCAAGTTCAACAAAGGTGCTAGTATGACTTTTTTCCCCCCAAAATTCATAACTTCCCACCAGATTTATCAATTTCAATAAGTCGTATCAACAACACACACACACACAAAAGAATTTCATCATGTTTTATTCAAAATATTTTATGATTTTAAACAAGAAAAACATTGAAATAAAACTTCCAACTTTGATTGATCTTATGTATCAAAGCTAGAATAAAGCAACATTTGTAGTGTGTGTGTGTGTGTGTGAAAGAATTGCAATATGGGGACATGAGTGAGCATACATAACCACACATTATGGACACCTTGTAAACAAGGACATTTTCAGCATCCAACAATAAATACATTTTCTATAATTTCATTTAAAACAATATTATTTGGCACCAAACATTCAACTGTGTACATTCTAATGAAATCATAAAAAATACTTTCTTGTTAGTCACTGAAAAATTATTTGACATTGAAAAGATGTTTCAATGGCAAACAAACGGATCCCAAAAGATTTCTGTGGCGAACGCTATCATAATTTAGACTTGGCCACAATTCCATTTCCGGAATTTAAACAATTGGCAGTCTGCATTGATGGGGGGGGGGGGGGGAGGGGGGATAGAAATTGTGGGAATGATTGTGTTTGTCCTCCCCTGAGATGGTGCTCTTCCATCCTAATTGGGGGAGGGGGTCACAACTCAGTCTTCAGGCATTTTCCTCCCTTGAGAGGATATTGCACTGATCTAACCAAGAGACATGACTTACTCTTCTATTGTTTTTTTCACTCGTGGGAGGGACCCAGGATTGATCCCTATCAGGAACTGCCTGCATCAGAACAGTTGTCAGGTATCCTTAGGTCTTATTCCGAGTCCTGCAGGACTGGTAACATTCCTGCCCTACAGGGGCATTACTTTTCTCTAACAAAAAGAAAGAGCCCCATCCCACATGGGAGTGGAGGGGGCTATAAATAGAATATGAGGCAAAAGGGCCTTTCGTTCTATCGTGAAAAGTACACGGACTCTCAGCAAAGTCCCAAATTTCATCAGAACACAAACAGCAAAACAGACAACATCTAGTACAAACTAAGCAGATGGGGTGAGTGTCCCAAAAAGCCTTTTAGTGCCCACACTTCACCCCACTCTGCGACAATTCACACTGAAATGAAAAATATCACAAAAATATTCTAATGCAACAATTTGATGAAAAGAGGAAATCAAATTCCGAAACTAAAATGGGTAGCAAATACTTGCCCTATCACATGACAAGTGGAAAGGTATTACATTTAATTGGCACTGCTTGATTAGCAAGGTGCAACAAACTTCTCAATTCTGTCAAGAGAGCTAAAATAACACTCAAAAGTTTGCAAGGACTCAGGGGATTATCACTTGATCAAGATGGAAAATAAGATTAAAATGCCAAAATACATCATTAGAACACAAAATAAGGTATTTTCCATGAGCGAATTTGCACATGTGTAAGTACAGCTGTCCAGGGAAAAAAAGGAAGAGTAATCTGCATGAGCCTATGACGTGAGAGTCAGACTGGATCTGTGTTCTTTCTGTTCCAGGTGTTCTAGAACTTTCCATACTAATTGGAAAATAGAATTATGAGCTTGGAGGTAAGCATGGCAACTGTGACAGAATGTATTGTCTCAGCTTCATAATGATTCATCTAGACTAGGAAGAAAATTCATCCAAGGGTAAATGAATAAACTTTAACCATAACCTTAATGCACATTTTCTACATGTGTGACTTTGACCAAGGTGAAAAGGGCAAGCAAATGAAAAATCTTTAACCAAAACCTTAGCAGAAATTTTCTATGACTGACGGTCACCCCATTGTCAAATGGGCATGCAAGCATGCTATAGAATGAATTATTTTAGCTTCATAATGATTCATCCTAAGTATGAAGAAAATCAATTATGGACTTTCGAAAATATAAGCAAATGGAAAAACTTTAACCTAAAACTTAATGCAAATTTTCTATGCCTGTGAACTTGACCTCAAAGTAAAAGTGGCAAGAGAGTGTGTTACGGAATGATTTGTCGAAGCTTCATAATTATCAAAGCCAAGTATGATGAGAATCTAAATGGGATTTAGGATATAAAAGCAAATGTAAACTTCAACCAAACCCTAAACACACATTTTCTCTGACTGTGACCTTGATCCCAGGGTGAAAGGGGCTAGCAAGCATGCCGAGGAATGAATTGTCTTAGCTTCATAATGATTCATGCTAAGTGTGAAAAGAAATCTATCAAGGGGTTTAGGAAATATATGCAACTGAAAAACTTGAACCAAAACCCTGAACTGTTGACAATAACAAAGATGCTGTCAGCGGGAAAGTGTTATGTCTCGCTTCCCACCAATGTAGGCTCAACAATAAGACACCAAAAAATGTGCTCATGTGAGAGGAATTGAAGTGTATCATCATCATCATCATCATCATCATCATCACAAATGCTGTATTTTATGAGGGTAACTCAGTTATAATATACTATTCTCCCCTGAGGCCATCAAGATACATTAAATGTAAAAGCACAAAGTGTATATGATATGCATCAAAACAGCGGTACATTTGAAAAGCATTTAGACTGGATCTTATAAGAAGATGGACTGAAAATTTGTGTACCAACAATCGGCTTTAAAACACTGAGGATAATAACAGGAAGTTGCTGTGAAAGTGGCGAATATTATTAATTTCACTGCAGTTTATGGATTTAAGTAAATTTTGTGTGCCCATATATTGCGTGTCAGTGTTTAATGTCAACACTTGAGGGAGTAATGGCCATTGCTCAACATAAATTTTCTCAACCACTACATTAGTGGTGGTCACAATACATAGCAATCACATATCCTTCTCAGTGTCATAGTTGATCACATCATTTCAATGTCACACTGTTATTAGTATCTCACCTGTACTAGAATGCATTGGCACCACACTTCAATTTTTTTTTCCAACCAAACCCATTTTGACTAGCAACTAGACCCAAATGAGAACACATCTCTAGAGGAAGAGTGATAAGTGGAACAGTCTAATTTGTTTGTAGATTCAGTTTCAAAAAGCTCTATAAAAAATATCACAGGTAACTGCTCTAATTAAATATATTGCAAATGGAAGCATTTTCTTTAACAATAACAGCAATTAAAAGAAGAAAAAAAATGTTTGTATAAAATCCAGTTTTAAATAAGCATTGGTATGTCTGTATAGCACCTCAGCACAAAAATGACTACATGGTCATAATTCAAAGGAAAGTTCTAACAATGTAAAAACAAAGAATTGTACAAAAAAACCAGGAAGATAAACCCATCCAAATAAATGTTAACATGAAGATGACAAAATAAAACACTGAGAATATTTTTTGCTATTCAGCAGTTCCAAAGTACTTGTTAAATTGGTATTATATGAAGCATTCTTGAATATTTCATTTCAGTGCTAATTCCAACTAATTCCATTTAATACCTTCCACTAATAATTGATACTGAGCTGGAATATTCTTGAACATTCTGGAAGAACAGTAGATGTACTATAATGAGATGATAAAAAAACCAGTGCTTAATGTTGTTTTTTTTTACATTTTTTTTTCTCTTCAAATCATTGTTTTTAAAATCTGCTTGACAAGATATAATTATTCATTGTAAACCCCTAGAAGCCAGATTTTACTGGGTTCAAGTGACAGGATTTGAGTAACCTTTGGTGACAGCCAGCAGTACTTAGTTCATTCATCAATAATAACCTTAATTAACACTAAAGGTAAGACCTCACAGGAAAAGCATGCAGTATGCAGTCCACTCATCTAATTCCTATACTCCTACACATGTACAGTACACAGTTAACCTGGTTAGGGTAACATATTACAACCTACAATGTATGTTCATTGTGGCAGCCATATTGGATGTCTACACAGCACCATTTTCATTTAGGGCCA
Source organism: Margaritifera margaritifera (assembly GCA_029931535.1). Classification (NCBI taxonomy): domain Eukaryota; kingdom Metazoa; phylum Mollusca; class Bivalvia; order Unionida; family Margaritiferidae; genus Margaritifera; species Margaritifera margaritifera. The sequence goes on from JAQPZY010001165.1 coordinate 68,635, forward strand.
ACAAGATCTTACAAGAAGTCTGCTAGTGGAAACTCTATGTCAATATGACCCTCAATTCTGAAGATGTAGAGATAAGAAGATTTTGAAGATAGCTATATTGGAGGTAAAATTTTCATTCAGGACCAACTAGATATCATATGACGTCTTCTGGTGAAAAGCCCATGTTGACATGACTTTCCATTTAGGAGCAGCGACAAATAAGACTTTCAAGATGGCCACCATAGTGGTGAGGTCAGATCAGTACCATTTTTGTTCAGGACCAACTAGATATCATAATTAGTCTTCTGGTAAAAACCACGTGCTGATATGACTTTCCATTTAGGTGAAGCAGTGACAAGATTTTCAAGGACATCAGATCAGCACACTTTTCATTTAAGACCAACTAAAGCCTCCCAGTAAAACCACCATGTTGATATGACTTTCCTTTCAGGAGAAGTAGCAATAACAAAAGATTTTCAATATAGCTGCCGTGTATATCAGATTGGTACCATTTTCACTTTTAGAACCAACAACCAGACCTTGAGGTGAATATGTTTGTAAAGTTTCATGGCAATCCTTGAAGTAGTTTAGCATTACTGGGACATCAGCCATCCCATCATTTTTTCTGGTTTATGACCTGCAGAGCTGAAGAAAAAAAACAATCAATGTGGTCATCAGCTAAATTCAAAACTTAACAAAAGAGAGTAAAACATGAAATGTAGGTCACAATGATCTTCTGTTGCAAGGATGAGGTACTAGCAGAGATTCATATAATCATCTAGTTTTATGTTTCTGGCATATACAGTGCTCAAAATTGAACCCAAGTCAGTGAAGTATGAAATATGAGTCACAGTGACCTACTTCTGTAATATATCCATTCACCAAGTTTCATGAATCTTGGTATTACAGTATGTATACAGGGTGCTGAAAAAACTATCTGGTTATGAACTTAATCATGACCTCCTTTTGTTGCAAGAGTGTGGTACTAATAGAAATGCATACAATCATCTTCTCTGATACTTCTACCATGAACTGAGCTTGAGAAATAAATTTAAAACACAATATTTAATCAAAGTCAGTGAAGCATGAAATATGGATTACAGTGGCTTAATTTTGAAATGAGGTGGTATTATACATCAAGATGCATACCCTCAACAAGTTTCATGAATCTAGGTATAACAGTATATATTACAGGGTGCAAAAAACCTATTTGGTCATGTGTTAAATTCAAAACCTTAACCTAAGCCAGTAAAATGTGAAATGTAAGTGACAGAAATTTTTCTTCATGGTGAGAGTATGGTACTAATAGAGATGCATGCAATCTAGTTTGATGATTCTAGCATGAATAGAATTGGAGAAAAAACTTAAAAACACAAAATGTAACCATGCAAGCATGACATATAGGTCACAGTGACTTGCTTTTGTGATATGGATGTATTTCTCATCAATATGCATCCCCTCACCAAGTTTCACGATTCCAACTTTAACAGTCAGTGGAGGCGCGATGGAGGGTTCGGGGAGTGGGGTTGGAGGTTGGCAACTGACATAAAAACTGTTCTTTGTGGTAAGGTAGGGGTGCCACTAAAGAACATTGCCCCTGGGCACCTCGGTAGGGGTGCCACTAAAGAACATTGCCCCTGGGTGCCTTGAACCCTTGTGCCACCACTGTTAACAGTATTATATAGCATGCAAAAAATCTGAGCTAAATGCAAAAACAAGAATGTACAACTAATGTATATAAATGTAACAAGCTAGTCCCTTTAACCCCCTCCCCTGGGGGTGGATGCTATGAAACCCTATCCAAACTTCTGCCTATGACCTAGAAGAAAGAATGCTTGACATTCAGTGAAGGTGTACATATGTATCTATGCTGTTGGGGTAGTAGAATAGCTTACCTCGACTTCAAGAGGTTACCTAAAGAGGTATGCTACTGGCAGTCTGTCTACACATGAAAGTGCATGTCTGTGTATATCTGCTTGCATGTATGTGTGATGAAATAACAAAGTCAGTGATATATGCATAAAAAGTAGGGGACCTAGTTTCCACTGGGCAGGTTTTGATGCAAAGCATATTCCGACCAAGCTACAAAGACAATACATCTTCAACTGAAGATAACAAATACCAAGAGTATAGTATGGTTGACTCTGGAAATTAGTGACAAACAGTCTCTATGACCTAGACCTTTGGCCAATGTCTTGAAGTAAACTTAATGTGCAGAAACCATTATTTTCTTATTAGACTTGCTATATCCATGACATTTGTCCTTTATACCCCAGAATCTAGAGGTTTCTTTATTACCCTAAGTGCAAGCATCCACAAATTTTGGTCAAGGAACTTGCTCTTGAACCAAAATTAATCTGCAAAATCAAATTTTCTATGAGCCAAAATGATGCTGACCTTTGACTTTTTGACCCAAAACCCAGTAGGCCTCTTCCATACCTTAAGTGCAAGCCCTCCACAAACTTTGGTCAAGGTAGGTGGTCTAGAAGTAAAGTTATCATGCAAAAACTGTTGTCTTCTTTCAGTTATAATGACCTTGACCTCTGATCTTTAGACCCCCAAATCAATACTTCTTTCTTACCAACATGCAAGTCATCCACAAACTTTGGTGAAGTTACATGTTCAATAACAAATTTTGTGCAAAAACCATTTTTCTTCTTTCAGTCAGTGCCCTTGACCTTTGAGTTTTTAACCACAATAACCAATAAGTCTCTACCTTATCTTAAGTGCAAGCTATCCATAAAATTTGATCCAGGTATGTCATGTAGAACTAATGTTATTGTGAAGAAACCATTTGCATTATTTCAATGACCTTGACTTTTGACTGCGTGACCCCAAAATCAATAGGCTTCTTCTGTATCCCAAGTGCAAACCTTTGACTGTGTGACCCCAAAATCAATAGGCTTCTTCTGTATCCCAAGGGCAAACCACAATTTTTGATAACTGCAGATGGTTGAGAATTTGGGGTACTGTTCAGAAACTGTTCTAGCCTTTCTGTCAATGTGACCTTGACCTTTGAACTTGGAATCCCAAAATCAAGAGGCTTCTTCCTTATCTCAAGTGCAAGCCATCCACAAAGTTTGGTAACTGCAAATGATGGAGAACTCAAGAGATTGTGCAGAAACCATGTTTTGTTTTAGTTACAGTGACCTTGACCATTGACATTCAACTCTGAAATCCATAAGTTCTTTTTTTTTTTACTCCAAGTGCAAGCCATCTACAATGTTTGGTCCCAGTCTGTGATGTAGAACTAATATTACTGTGCAGAAACCATTTTTCTATTTTCAGTCACAGTGACCTTGACCTTTAACCTTTCAACTCTTTCATTCTTCCTTACCATAATTGCAAGCTATCCACAAAGTTAGGAGGAGGGACCATGTTGTAGACCTGAAGTTTTTGTGTGGAACAGAACAAGTTAACAGACAGATGGACCAACAGGGTCATAGCATAATATTCTCCACAAAAATGGAAGACATATCAAAACTCTGGATAACCCGCCCATATTAACTCTGGGGGTAACTAATATACAACAAAGTAATTAGTGTAAGAAGGTGAGTCACTCTGACCTACTTTCCCTTGGGAGAAGGGCACAATGTACATATGCAAGGAAGGAAGACCCTGACCAAGTTCCATATTCATACAACACCTTCAGTTGGAGATCTACCAGTACAAAACGTTTACTGGGATAAATTTCTAAATAACAAAGTCATTAGTGAAAACTAGGTCACTGTAGTTTTTAATGAAGGATTGGTTGATATGTAGGTCTTAATTAATCTGTAATAGCTTATGAACACCATGACTTGAATGGTCCATGAAAACACATCTTCCGAGTCATTTCAGGCTGATCACATTCCCATACATTCCTATATGCAGAATCAGATACAAGTCTCTATACCATTTGAAGCCAATTAGGAGTCGGATCACATTTCAACCAGACTTACAAGTACATCTACAGTATCAATTTAACACTGAATAGTTTTTAGTTGACCTGCTATTGGGTTAAGTGAACTGTGTTGTCTACTATGTCAGCATTTACATTTTTGGCATCTTTGAAAGCTGAGCCAATTTATTATTTTTTCGGGGGTGGGGGGACTGATTTAAATTATGTAATATTTACCTACTGTATCTTTTCCTGGTGCTAGTCCCCAGTCCAAGATTAATATTCCCTCTTCCAATTTGTAATCGGCAGTCGAGAAACAAGAGTACCTCAAAGGGACCGGTGCTCTACTGGGCAAAAAGAATTTCCAGGAATTCAAGATAAGACCATTTCTTCCTTTTAACTGCTGAGTGTTGAAACCATCTCTGATATTCTTCTGTGATAACATGATTTTCAAATTAGATGCTGTGGTGGACATACTTGATGTCAGATAGGCACCATTTTCATTTAAGACCAAGTAGTCATCATTAGAAGTCTTTTGGTGAAAACCGAATGTCAATATGACCACCCATTCAGCGGGAGTAGCCACAGCAAAATTTTCAAGACAGCCATTGTGGCAGCCATACTGGATGTACAATTGGCACTATTTTCATTTAGGACCAACTTGACATCATAAGAAGTCTTTCAGTAAAGACCCCATGTTGATAAGACCATCCATTCAGGAGTAGCGATAAAAATATTTTCAAGAGGGCCAATGTGGTGGCCATATTAGATATCAGATTGAACCATTTTCATGTAGAATTAACTAGACATCATAAGAAGTCTTCTGGTGAAAACCCAATGTCAATATGACCTTCCATTCAGGAGGAGTAGCAATAGCAAGATTTTCAAGATGGCTGCCATGATGACAATATTGGACGTTAGATTGGCACCATTTTCATTTAGGACCAACTAGACATCATAAGAAGTCTTCTGGTGAAAACCCAATGTCAATATGACTTTCCATTCAGGAGGAGTAGCAATAGCAAGATTTTCAAGATGGCTGCCATGATGACAATATTGGACGTTAGATTGGCACCATTTTCATTTAGGACCAACTAGACATCATAAGAAGTCTTCTGATGAAAACCCCATGCTGATATGACCATCCATTCAGGAGAAGTAGTGATAATAAGATTTTCAAGATGGCCACTATGGTGGCCATATTTGACATCCGATCAGCACCATTTTTATTTAAGACCAACTAGACCATAGGATGAATGTGTGTGTAATGTTTCATAGCAATCCTCCAAGTAGTTTAGGAGTAGCGAAAGCGAAAACAAACTGGTGCTAATGAATGGACAAACAACAGACCATCCCATAATCTGGAACCAAAAAGGGTTCACAATACTTACCCTAGCACCAGAACAATGAAAAGGGGGGGGGGGGGGGGGTTACAATTTACTAAAGCACTCCTTGCTAACAAAAAAGGTATGTGAAATGCCAAAAAGCCATTTAAAGATGAAAATGAAGGCAAATTTGGTTGAACAATATAGCACACGTGTAATGCACATGTCATCCAAGGGAAAAAATTATGATACAACTTGGTACAAGTATTCTGTATGTTGATTGTGACTAAGGTGTCAGAATGGGACCATGTTCTTTTCAATTCAGGCCCTCCAATACTAACTGAAGGAGGGAATAATTAGCTTTGACTGGAGACTAAGAGTCCTGAAAAAGGAAAGCAATGCAATAGCAGTGGATAATGTATTACTATTATTCAAACAATATTTGGAATGCTTGGATGCTAATAAGGTTTATAGTAACTGCACAGAAAATATGGATTTGGCATGGAGAACATCACATTTTCCCCTGAAAATGCAGCACTCTCAAGTTAAAATGGTCTGAAAAAACAAGCTTAAATTACAACAATTATTGTAAACAAGGTCCCAATTGGGTAATATAAAACAAATTTTAATGGGTGTAATACTTACCTGTTGGTATTGCATAACTTGTTATTCTAGGACCGAATTACCTTCATCCATATAATAAGATTTCATCTGCACATGAATGAACCTCAATTGAGAGTTCTGGAAAAAATCCAGAACACAACACAGACCCAGTCTGCTTCCCAATCCTGATCTTTTCAGAACCAGACTCTTGTGGAACATCAAAGCAGGGTGGGAGGAGAGAATCTGGCAATACCGGCAGGTAAGTATTACATCATTGAAATTAGTTTTACCCTGTCCCCAAATACATTTTAATATCAGTAATACAATACCCTCTACCTGTCAGTACTGCATAGCTGAATTTGCTAGTGCAGTGAGAGGCTGATGACCTCAAGAACCACACCCTTACTGTAGGAATGTCCACTACTGCAAGTTAGAATCTAGTAACTAAAGCAACTTTCTGTGCTGCAACTATGGACCCTAAAGAATATATGCCTTCGCTCTGATGCATTAAGAAGCAAAGGTAGAAGGAGAAGAAGGTTGTGTGTGATCGCTAAAATGTGGACTTAATAACATCCTCCAATGATTAATTAGTTAGAAAGACCCATGAGGTAGCAATGGCTCAGACCTAATGGGCTCTAATCCTCATGAAAGAAAGATCCCTGTCAGTCAGGGACTGATAAGCTCTCTTGATTGTTTTGACAATCCACCTAGAAGTAGTAGATACAGTAGGACCCAGCTATAGCATGCTTCGTTATAGCATGAATTCGAATATAACACGATCGTGGCATGGCTCCTGAAATTTCATCTATTTTTTCATACATGAAAAAAAATATGTTTTTTCTTCAAAGTACGAAAAATAATGTGTAAAAGATTAATTATCATTTTGGGGAAGAGATCATGTATGAATTCGGATATAATACAATCGTGGCGTGGCTACCAAAATTGTACAATAATTTCGCCAATTTCTTGAACTACTGCAAAGTTTTGTGCCAAAATAAACAAGAGTTTGATTTAATAATTTGGCAAGCTGTATTGTATTCTTGAAGAAAAAGTGTCTTATGATTGCATCTTTCTTTATATGAATAAAGATGCTGAACATTTCTATTTGTGAATGTTCATTTCAAATGTGTCAGTAGTCAATCACTGCACTTTGATCTTAGTTTATTTTTGAAAGATGTCAGCTCATTTTAAAGCTGATAAGTGTTAATCTTATTATTACTGATACATGAACAATAAAGTCATTAAGACTTCTTTGTGTTCGTCTTCAATGCATTCTGTGTACAATCGTTGTTCAAACAATAGCTGACATATGTTTGCTCATTCAAATGCATACACAGCCAAGCACCAAACAATGCGGTGGTTGATAAAAGATTCGCACCTGAATGTATAAATCAATTAATTTAAGTCATTGACAATCATCAAAGTCAATCTCAAAGCTAAAGGTTGTTCAAACCATGCGGCAATGATTTATAAAACATCAAAAAAACGAAAGCCGCCAACGCGCACACGTGGCTTGGGGGTGTTGTTAGACAATCGCCAAGCAATCAGTTGACCAGTGAATAATATTGTACATTCCCTATAAAAATGACCCCAATGTTGATTAACAATTATTCTTGCTGTAGTCGTTCAAACAAATAGGTGTCAAAGTTTTAATTAGTAGTTATTTACAATGGATAACTGTACACGGAAAGGTAAAGCTTTTACTGTTAAAGAGAACCTTGAAGCCATGGACAGCGCCAAGTAGAGTTCTACAACTTCCTGTGCATATACTTTGACCATAATCCCTTAGCTTGTAAAGGCACCACACTCTTAGTTTTCCGACGTGACAACCCTTTGATCAAGCCGCGAGTTTGATACTTATTCAGTGCCAAGTAACAGAGGGTGGTTATTTGAACTCCCTGTGATCTTGCCACACAATTGACATGTTTCCAGTTGCACCCTTTAATAGATTTCTGACCTTATGATCAAAGTGTTACTTGCAGAGCCCAAGCTCAGTCTCTGCATAAGCACCCGCATATGACAGTAAAGCTAAGGAATCAGAGTCGGACGTGATTTACGATGACTAGACGACGACAATTTATAATGACGACGATGTAGGATTTCAGAACTTTATCAGACAATGATATTATACTTCTGTGTGCATTTTTTCAATGCAATTATTATGGACTCACTCCTACGCATGCCATGAGATCGGTTGGTGAGTACACGTGTTGATCCTTCAACTATTCATGCTATACAATAGACATGTACATATAAATGTACCAATGCATGGTTCTCTGAATAAAGTAAAATATTATATGTGCAATCTCTGTTTTCACTGCATGTGTATTTCTTGTTTAATATGCATTGATTTAAGATGGTAACTGTGCCAATGAAGCACGTTGTTTTGAGAGCACAATCCCCCCCCCCACCCCATTTTTTGGGTGCATGCATCATTTTCTTCAGCTAAATTACTTGGTTTTGTCTAGGTTGGTTATAGCACAGTTCAGGACATAGCATGATCTCGTTTTGTGGACCCTGACCATCGTGCTATAGCGGGCTCCTACTGTACTGATATGTTTGTGAGCCCTTTAAGGGGAGGAAAAGACATTTCCTACCCTTTTTCTTTTCTTTTTAGAAGCAGCCAAATAGAATCTGTATGCCCTAACTGGGCATAAAAGACAATCTTGATCATCCCTGGCACAGATACAAATGAGACTGGGGATCTCAGGAAGCTTGTTTTAGGATTAGAAACCTGGTTGGCAAAGGAGATATTGACTTGTAATTGCCATTGAACCTTAGACAACCTTGTTGAATAGATAGGGCATGAAGCTCACTCCTTGATCTTGTGGATGATAAGGAGAACAAGAAAACAGTCTTGAGGGTAAGATTCTCGAAGGAAGCTTCACTCAAAGGCTCATAAGGGGATTTAGCTCCAGACCACAAGACACATGAGAGGTTCCATTTTGGCAGAAGTGAGTGAGACACCGGTCTCTGCAGCTCAAATTCCTTATAAGGTCAGCAATGTGAGCATCTGATCCAATGGCCAGGCCTTTAGGAAACTTGAGTGTGTTAGATAGGGCTGCCCTATAGCCATTAATAGCAGAAACTGAGCATTGTTTCTCTCCAAAAGGGAAGAGAAGAAAATCCACTATGCTCAAAAAGGAGCAGCTAGGATTAATGCACTTCCTACTGCAGCAATCATTAAAGATTCTTCACTTGGCATGACTTTCATTAGTGTGATATTTTAAGAAGTCATGAGGACCCCCACATTTGAATTTTATAAGGTCTTTACAAGATGTTAAAGGGTCCCACTTTCAAGTTCCTACTACAAGTTGCATTTGTGGCAGAGACAATAGAAACCCTCAGTCAGAGAATCAAGACTCCTTGTGATATTTCTATGTTATAGTGGACTTCGCTTTATCTATTTGTCATGATCATAAATAATACACGTGTGTGTTTAAAGTATAATCTATTGAGCAAAATTTTCCATAAAGTAAGAGCCAAATTAAATTTTATTAAAAGCTACTTTGAACAAGTATTCAAAAAGATCTCAGGTGCCATTTTTAAAAAATGAGATAGCAAAAGAGGATGCTATTAACACTGCGGTATTCCTCTGAACTTCTCCAAAATAGTGGATTTACCTTTTTCTCAGCAACTTCCCTCTTTGGAAACCCACGTGCAGTGTTGCATCCACCAGGTAGACAGCAAGTTGTTCTCCGCCTTTTTTTTTTCTGACATGACTGGTCCGCCACCAGTCATGTCTGTCTCCACTTTTTTTTCCGACATGACTGGTGCGCCACCAGTCATGTCAGAAAAAAAGGTGGAGAACAACTTGTTGGTCTATCCACCAGGATGCAAGATCATGGGATTCCCCCATTCTGCGAGCAACTCTTGCAAGAATAAAAGTTCAAAGGGGAGAGATGTCATACAAAACAAAAAAAATTCCAGCGTGTTTTATATAAAGGTGCTCGATATTTGTACTAAAAATGAAGTAAATTCAAGTAGTTCTATCTTTTGCACCAAAACATACCACAGTCTCCTTTCCATAAGCTAGTAGAATTCAGCACAGTTTATATTTATAACCGAGATTCCCTGAAATTTAACCAATGCACATGTGTTTGTAATTGTGCTTAAACAGGTATTGAAATTGCTTCCACATGGTCGAGACATACCATTGCTTGACGTACTTGGCACTTATCAAGTGTTTCCTTTTTCATAGAATTCACAGAGGAATGCGATCAAATCCAGTAGAAATTACTCTGCTTGATAGCTAAACAGCTGGTTCATTGACACCTGATTGTAATTTGTTTTAATACTATATCAAAATTGCAATTTTTAATGCATCCCACAGGACTCTTAAGATGGGGTTTTAATGCATCCTTAATTATTTTATTGCATCCAGGACGCACAAATGTGCATTAATGGAAGCCCTGCATCATCGACCTTGGACGTGGAGCATCTCCTGGCCTGAAGGATGCACTTGGCAACTTTGCTCAAAGACTTGTCTTTGCAGATGGATTGCTTGGGATGAGCCAAGCGTGAAGGTGGAGAATCTGTGCTGTTGTGTAGGAGGGAGCCTCTGTGTTGAGAAAGAAGGTCCCTCCTCTGAGGTAATGACCTGGGCTGGTCTATCAGCAGTTCAAGAAAATTATTGGGGTCACAAAGGGACAATCAATATGAGCTGAGAAGTAGAGGTCCTGATGTTTTGGAGCACTTCTGGAATCGTTCTTAAGGGTGGAAAGGCGGAAGCGAACAGGCAATCCCACTTCAGGCTTAAAGCGTCCACTGCCCAGGCTCTCTGATTTGGAACTGGGGAATGTAAAAGGTGAGCTTGTTGTTCAGTTTGTCACAAACAAGTCCACCAGGGGTCTCCCCCTAGTCTGAACAGGGCATCCACTACGGATTGGTGCAGCACCAACTCTGTGATGACTACCTTGCCTTTCCTGGACAGATTGTCCATCAGAATATTCTTCCTGCCAAGTATGTGACAAACACAGATTGTGATATCCTACAAAGTGTTATCGGAGGAATCTATCACACAGCAACTTCATATTGCATTGACACCCCCCAGTAGGGCTAAGAATAATTCTCTCATTTCGAGATATTTTATGTGCAGGACTGATTCTTCTAGGGACCACAAACCCTAAAGAACTAATCCTTCCAGCTCCAAGTGAGCACCCACCCTGAATCTGATGCATCTGTGAATAGATAGGAGTGGGGTTCAGGGGCATGCATGGGGACTCCAGTCCAAAACTGCTCCCAATTTTCCCACAAACTCTAGTGATGGTGAAATTCTGGTCCTACAGAAATCCAAGCTGTTAGGGGGTCCCTGTGCAGTTTTCAAGAGGAGAAACTGGAGAGGGTGCAACTGGAGTCTTCCTAGGTCCACCAGAGAGTTCAATGTCCCCAAAAGAGATTGATATAGGCAAGTCAACAACTGGTTCATAGCTCTCAGTGCTTCCAAGAGGGCTAGGGTCCTGTCCGTTCTGTCCTATGGGACACAGACTAATATCTTGTTTGTGAGAAACTTCAAACCCACATATATGAAATCCTGAGAGTGGACGAGTTCTGATTTCACTAAGTTGTATGAAAGACCCAGCCAGGTCACAATAGACCAGCAGCAGGACAGATTGTGGCATAGGGACTCTAAGTGGCCATTGCGGACCAACCAGTCATTAAAATACTGGAGGATAGGAATCCCCAGTGACCTTAGGTGGACGGTGACTACTCCCATTACTTTGGTAAACACTCTGGGCACAGAGGTTAGGCCAAAAGGCAAAACGCGAAATTGAAAGATCTCTCCATCCAAGCATCCTGGAGGTACTTCCTGTGAGAAGGAAGAATAGGGATGTGAAGGTACGCATCCTGGAGGTCAATGGAGACTGCCCAGTCATTGGGTTGGATAGCCAGTCTGACTGAGGCTGTGGTCCCCATCTTGAAAGGTTCCTCCTGTAGAAACTTGTTTAAGGTGGAAAGGTCCATGATTAGACGAAACTTTCCTCTTTTTTTGGAAACCAGAAAGATCCGGGAGTAGATGGCCAGAGACTGTACATCTTCCTTTAAAGGCACCTGATTCAGCTGGAGGAACTGCATGGGGGTTCTTATTTGAGGAGGATATTCCCAGCACTGTAGCTGGTGACCTCCTTTTATGATAGAGAGGACTCACCCATCATCTGTTATGCTCAGCCAGACATCAGAAAAGAGAACTAGTTGAGCACCTATGGGGATAGATGGAGGAGGAATGCACAGCAGTAGAGGGAGCGAGTCCCTAGGGTCAGCACCCCCTCCTTCCTTTAGGGGAAGGACCCAAAAACTTCTTTCCTCTGTCTCCCCGGTGACCCTGTTGGGTGGCCGATGAGCAAGAGGGAGGTTAAATTGGGATGGCTTTTTGGACTAGGGGCTATGTCACTTTAAAGAACTTGGCTGATGACCCCTGGGGATGGTCAGGTTGACCATGCTTTTTGGCCACTTTCGACTAACATGTAACAGATGTGAGGGACCTGTGTTGTTGGTCCCTCATGTCCTGGGAAGTCACAGTGGAGATCAGACTTCCTAAGAGGGATTCTGCCTCCAGAGGAACAGCCTGAAGGAGGTTCTTGATGTGCTTGAGCAAGATTTTGCAAGTGTCCAAGTCATATCCCAGCAGAGGTGGAGCAACTCCACAGATAGTGCCATAGACATGGATAGAGCATGCCAAGATGTTTGGCAACTGCTTCCAGCAAGCGCTTAAGTGCAGCTGGGACAGCGATTCCTCCTTCAGCAGGCTGAAGGAAGCTGCTTAAAAAAGGTCAGCATGAGAGGGACTTTGGTCACCAGTGACCTAGCTTTGAGTTCAAAAGCCTCCAGTGTCTTAACTGAAAGGTGGAGCCTGGTCCCTGAAGAAATACCCACTTGTGATGCCCTGGCATCCAAGATGGGAGGTTTAAGGGGGCCATGCAGGGGTGTGAACCCTGTAACTAGCTGGGGAGACCAAAGTCTCAATGTAGAGGGGAGGACTTACCACCCCTTACACTGTCTAGCCAGCTCTTGCCCCTTAGTAAACATTAGCGAAGCTCCCTGACCATGGCCAAGTGGGGGAGCAATAATAGATCTGGTCTGGAGATAGCCCTGGAGAGTCTCTCCAAGCTAGAGAGGGCTTGGGACACAAATCCTCGGGGAGAAGACAGTAAACCTCATTTACCGCCTTGTCAAAATGATAGACTTCCTCTTCCTCCTCCTGCTGAGTTGCTGGGTGGGAGGGGCAGGGGACAGTGACAGGAGGAGGCACAACCTCAGCCTGGTCAAGAGTCGAACTCCTGGGAGTCCACCAGGACTGACAATGTCTTCGTCCTACTACCATTGTGTGGAGGCAGGACTGTTACCTCCCATCTCTCTCTGAAGGAGACTTGTCTCTTTGGTGTGATGGAGACCTGGAAGTAAGGGGAGCTTTGTCCCAAGAGTCCTCCCGCAGAGCAAGGAGAGTGTTTCTAGTTGCAGACTCTACCGGAGGATGAGGATGCCTCTCATCTTTCCTGGGGTGCTTGAGAGAAGAGGGCCTGCCTCTTTCCCTTCTCTTGCGCTCCATGATGTTGTTGTTGTTGTGGGTTTAATGCCATTTTTCAGCACATGATAGGCTATACATGGCGGCCAGTTTTACCTGGTGGAGGAAAAACCCGGGAAAATCACAGGAAGAACCACTGACCACAGGAAGCTACTGGCAAGCTTTCTCACATATCCACATTGGCAGAGCCCGAGACTCGAACCCATGTGGACAGATGTGAGATGGCAGTGATCGGTAAAAGCGAGCGCCTTAGACCACTCAACCACCCAGGGCCCCGGCTCCATCATGTAAGGGTGTGATGTCGGACTTTGACAACATCAACCCTGCCTTGATGCCAGGGCCCTGATGTTCATAGTGGTATGAAAGGGAATGAAAAGTCTCTTCCATGAAAGGGATGATTCCCCCCCATCCCATAGGGATTCAGAGAGATTAGAGGAAAAGGGGATGCCGATCCAATCCCCTTCCCCCATTGGGTTTCTGTATGCCAACTCCCAATCCCCAATGGGATTTACCAGTACCCTGGCAAGAGGGACGTCTTGACCCTATCCGTCTCACCGTACTGATGGGGTTCCCATGACCAGTGCTTATATCTCAACCTGAACAAGAAGGGCTAGATATTCCTTTCCGAGTTTTGAGGGACTCAGAAAAGGAAATGACCTTCCTCCTCCTGTTATATCTGACGGCTCTCGATGAGGTTCCAAACCTGGTCAGTCCAGAGATAGTACAGCAGACATCTGTCTGTCTGCTGCCCATACACGAAAGGCACATGATGTGGGAATCCCCATGGTGCCTTCTTGTGCCCACATTTTCCCATGCTTGGCTTTGACATTACCTGCAAGTCTGAAAACAAGGAAACAAATAATACAAGGAATATAAGAAGCGCGAGTACTTATGATGTCACGCACCGTTTTATTGTATGAATACAAATAGTGATGATTGGTGTGAGACCTGTAACAACACCACTTACCAATTACAAAACTACTGAAAAACATGAGATGTTGCATGTCACCTAGTATAAATGTACATACAATAGATGATGAGTGGTGTGTGACCTGCAACTACACCTCTTTAGATTATAGTACTAACCCACATACTGACATTTATACTCTGTCCATGAAGGGTTATAAAGAGATGAAGGTGAGGAGTGCGACCTATGGCAACACTAGCTGCTCTTTAATGAATATAGTACTGCTCTTCACGAAAAGGAAAAAAAAGAAGACAAAAAAAAAAAAAAAAAAAAAAAAAAAAAAAAAAAAAAAAAAAAAACAGGCAAAATTGATTACCTGAATTTAAAAACAAACACAGAGGGAGTGCGAGTAACTAACTCTAATGTAAAAATGCAGTAGTGCTAATCCCTGTCAGGAAGAACTAACTACAGCAATACTAAATAAAACACCAGCAAGAAAAATAATTAATTAATTAGAAGTTGGTGGGCGACCCCATGTGTGAGCTAACTCAACGTACTACAAAAATGGGGAGCATAAAGGAATTTGTTCACTCACTAAAGAAACATCTGATAAGAACAGGTCTCAGGTTCAGCAATGAAGGGAGCAGTACCTACCCCAGTGCAGATCACCCACACATCACAAACGGAGGGGGGGGGGACATTAACCAGTCATTGCCAAGATTGCTGAAAACAAATGCCTGGAAAAACTTTGAGAGCTTAATTTTTTCACAATGAAATTAAGGGCCGAGGGTAATAAAGTCTGAAAAATATGGAAACCCATATCAGCAGTCTTGATGCACAATTTAACGCTAGCAAAGGCACATATTCCACAAAGCAACTTTTGCAAACTTGCAATTGCAAATGGCATCCAAGAAAAGATGAGGACTATGGCACATGGGCCGGAGACTTGGACAACAGACTGGGTCTGTGTTGTGTTCTGGATTGTTTCCAGAACTCTCTGTGGAGATTCATCCGTGGAAGGATTAATTCTTAATATATGGACGAGGGTAATCCCGTCCCAGAATAACAAGCTATGCAATACTGACAGGTAACATATTACCAAGATTAAATTAATAAATTTGGGGTATTTGTTTGAATTCTAATTTTGTAGATCTTAGAGTACTTACTTTAACATCTGTCGATTTGTTAGTTGAGGTGGCTTCCTTAATGGGTGGCTGAGGCTCTGTGGATGTGTACACCACAATTCTTGTCACTGATGAAGCCATACTGCTTTTTTGTGGATCTTCTCCACTGCAACAAATATTGTAACCAAGGTGTCAAATCTTTCAGTTTTGTTGTGACTACACCTAAAACTTCATGAAAAAGGGTCAAATTTTGATCATTCAAATCTTACCATCTTTATTCTAATTAGGCACTGCTCCAAAGTTGTCACATTTCTGTTAAAAAAATATGTTATATGTACAAGGTATTGCTATATTTACCGGTACTTATTGATTTCAAGCAATGGTGGTGTAATTCAAAGACCGACTTGTCTACAATGTTTATTCAGGTCTCATAAACTTATGTATGTATGTGTGTATGTATAGGGTTTCATGGCACATCAGCACAATTCTGGCTATGTAGTGCTGATTAAAAGTTAAGTATGAATAAGTAAAAATTACAAAATACTTCAGGAAAATAAATCCTTCCAAATAAAAATAAACATTAAGTCCTACAAGTATAAACTGCTTGTCAAACAGTGCCTGCAAGTATAATATTAGCGATGATATTAATATGACACTTTTAATTGTGAAATAAATATCTGTTCAAATTAAAATCTGTTTTTGCTTAAAATTCTTTTGGATTAGTTTTTCAGAGTCAACATAACCAAGTTCTTACCGCATGGTATTTAATATGTACATGCACTGAACGCCATGATAGAACAATGGCAATATGAAATGTAGTCTTCCCCAAGTGAAGTCACACTGATTGAGATCACTGAAACTGGTTAAGTGAAAATGGCCCCGGTGAAAACTTTGTGACATGTATGTTTAAGCTCTAATATCTCTTTAAATGGTATACCAATCGAGATAAAACTGTCAGTTATTGCATACATTGCATCACACAATAAATTCGAAGGATTTCACTCCAAGCACTCTTGTCTCACTATAAACTCGGTGGACCTAAGAGACAAATGAGCTAAAAATCAAATCACGAATAGAGCTTCATGGGCTGAAACAAGGTCAACCAATCAGAACTTACATGTAGATTGCCTCATTAAAATTACAGTCCTGCTAACTAGGGGTGAAACGATTAATCGATATATCAATGTATCGATAATTTTTCCATATTGATACAAGAGGTAAAGAATTGATACTAAACGATACTTACCCTATACAAGTTACTTTAATCTTCAGCAGTCTTGAATAATTATTAGTCATTTGCCTTTTTATTCTTTAAAGTGAGAATTCATCTAAGACAGATATAGCAAGCACATGCACTCATTTCTGTCAGTAAAAAAGAAAAACTATTGCCAACACCCACTTGCCATCTACAAATTAACAAAAGGTGACAAACTCACCCCCTCACCAATTCCAGGTAAATTATGTTATCCCATCGACATATTCAGTTACTGACAACATATATTAACGTAAAGATGATATTCTTGATTTGTTCCCCATGTATGATTAAAGTACTTTACTTGTCATTTAATAACCACTTTAAAGCAAAGTTTTTCTGTTGCTTCACATCTTGTCTACTTGGATCGAATTTGAAGGCTACACTTCCGGTGTGTCATGCAATTAAATATGTTACATTCAATTCTGATTAGTGGTTATTGTTTGTTTAAGTCCAGGGTAAAACAATAACCAAAATCGGAACTAACTGTGTGATACACCAGATGTATTGGCATCCATACAAACATTTCTCATGGATTCCATATGGAATACTTCAGGAATCCATATGGAACAAATATGGACTGAAAAAATTGTGGGATCAGACAATTTATTCCATATCTATTCCATAAGTACTTCACAACAAGTGAAAATTCCATATGGATCAAAATGTGCAGCTTTATCCATGAGCATTATTTTCCATAATGAAAGCAGGCTCTTGTGTCATAATATCATGGAAAATATTGTCAGAATTTTCCTTAACATAAACTATCTGATTCAAGTAGAAATGTTGGTGGGAGTTACAGTACATGTATGCATCGGTGCAGATGAGGTAGAAGGATGAATACAGTCATATAAATTTGAAAGAAAACCTATGAATGTCAGTTTGTTGAATTTATTTCCACTGATGTTTAAAAACTCCTAAACACATGACCAAAAACTGACATCATCAGAATCTTAATACATAAACACATTAATCTTATGCACTGAATATATAACCACTGAAGATTATCTTTTAAATTCGAGTAATTCCATTTTGTTATACTTAATATTATTACCAGATTACAACATTTTTGAATTTGGTAAGTATCAAAACATTTAATAATAATAATAATAATAATAATAATAATAATAATAATAATAATAATAATAATAATAATAATAAACTCCATTATTCATAGATTAAAGAAAAGTAAATGAATGTGATTTTATTTCCTGTATTATACTTTTCCATACAATATCAATGCTTAAATAATGAATATTTTGTACCAAAAAAGGGGGGAAAAAATCAATCATTACTTATAAAATTCCATTCTTCTGAATCTTTGTTTCTTATCATCAGGTATGTTATACCTGTCCCTGTTGTTATTACTGTAAGTGTTGTTGTAAACAATGTGAAATATTTTCATTATTATTATTATTATTATTATTATCTTCTGCCAGAAGAAAAAACAAATTGCCAGTTGTTTTCATAGTGAATAAAAAGTTACAATGTATATAATTATTGTTTCTCTGACAGAGAGAGAGAGAGATAGAGAGAGAGATAACCCATCCCATTATGCCAGCATTCTATAAAGAATTATGCTCAATCATTTTTGCTTTAAAAAAAAAAAAATCAAATAATAAAATCACATAGGATGAAATGTGGTTTTCTGCAAGAGACCGAATTCAGTATCGAGACAGTAACGGCAGTTATTTCCCTTGTTTACAGTCTGGAGACTGGTTTACTGACAACAAAAAAAGTACATAACTTATCGGAGGCACTAAAGAAGGAGAACTACCATTGTAGCCTCGTTTTCAAACCGGCTCCATTTTAAGTTTGAACCATCATAATTTGGCTCGTTAATCTGGGAAATTTCATTG
This sequence comes from Margaritifera margaritifera, assembly GCA_029931535.1. Taxonomy (NCBI): domain Eukaryota; kingdom Metazoa; phylum Mollusca; class Bivalvia; order Unionida; family Margaritiferidae; genus Margaritifera; species Margaritifera margaritifera. Next base: position 87,086 of record JAQPZY010001165.1, read on the forward strand.
CAAGTAATACAAATGCATGTGCAGCAAGTGATCACAGAACCCTGGAGATCAATGTTGTGATCAAAAATCACGGAGTTATCATGTTGGTGAGTAAAATCAAGATTGTATTGCATTTTGACGGTTTACGGGACTGCTGTTTGATGGGCTTTATACTGTATTGTTGCTGCACAGTTTTGCCCCCACGATTTAATAAGTCAAATGACATGACCTTGTAATCTTGCTCCACATAATCATTGAGACAATAAATTTGCAGAACATTATTATTAACTAAGATTGCATTGCATTGCCGGTTTACAAGAAACACAGTTTTGGCAGGCTGTCTCTCAGTTTCGCCCGCTCAATTTATTACATCAAATGAGATGACCATATAATCTTGCTCCACATAATCATTGAGACAATAATTTTGCAGAACATTATTATTTACTGCTGAACCTGCCAAACTGCAGTTCTCGATGCAATGTTGGCAGTTATCGACAATAGGATGACGGGATTAGCAAATAACATGCAAGCTTGTTAATCACTTTTCCTTTTTTCTTTGGGACTTTTTTTTCTTCTTGCATATAAAATTCCACAATTGCCCTCATGCAGTGAACGTTAACTGAGGCTAGTTCTGAGGTCATGTATGTCTAGGTATGCATCTAATTTTTATATTTTTGTTTTCATTTTTTGAAAACAGTTATAGTGATTCTATTTCAAAGGTCATAAGGAATAAAGTTAGATATAGGACTGTCAGGGGGACATAACTCTTTCTAGCTTCCCAACTTTTATTGCTGCTTAGATTCCTGAACAGTGGTATGTTTTTACAGTATATTTTCATATAAATTCGGACATATTGGAATGCAAAAACATTGGAATCCAACAGAATAAACATCCGGACACATTTATGACATTAAGCGGCCTGTAGATTGAAAACTATTTAAGTTTTAAAACAATTGAAAATTTCACAATTTTTATTTCCACATATTAAAAGGAGGTAATAATCATAAACATAGTAGGTCTTAAGTTGCCAACCCATTGGAATTTATCCATGTGTGCTTCATATTTCTAAGTAACCTCTATTTATCGTACGAAGCCTAAATTTAGTAGTCTACTTGGTTGTTTCAACCATAAGGAAATGACCGGTTCATAGGCCAAGTTATCCCTCAAATGTTTTGCAAATAATCAGTCACTTGCATTATCGTGTTAAACTTGATATAGTAAGATAATTTCCATCAAGTTGTTTCATATACATAATGAATTTTATGCATATAAACAAAATAGTGTTCATGTTTCTTTGGAAATTAATGTATTCAATTTATTCAACGGAAATGGTGTCATGGCAAGATTATACCTATATGAATTTAGTCCTCTATTCAAAATAATATATATACATGACTGAGATCTAAACAATAATGTTGGTTTGTTTCACATATTTCCAATTCTACCAGAACATTCCAACAATACCAAAAACCTTCCTTACATAGGTTTGACTTGAATAATGAATACAACCCCCTGTGTGAACACCACAGTAGCACGTGTGTAACTCACAATTCCTCATTCTTTTTCAAGATGTAGCCTAACTAGTGGGACATCAGTGCAGGGAGGGAGGAGGGAATCTGGCAATAGCAACAGGTAAGTATTACATAATTAAAATTAGTTTTACACCCCAAAAAACTACATTTTAATATAGTGTCAAGAATGCATGATATCATGCATGTACGAGGGAGTGATTATACTGCAGAAAAACATTTCTAGTACTGACATCAAGATGCATCTCCTTACCAAGTTTCATCAATCTAGGTATAACAGTATATACACAAGCTGCAAAAAACCTATTTGGTTATGAGCTAAATGCAAAAATGTAGCCAAAGCCAGCAAAATGTGAAATTTAGATCACTGTGACCTTCTTTTGTAGTAAGGGTGTGGTACTAACTGAGATGCATACAATCATATAGTTTGATGATTCTAGCATGAACATATCTTGAGAAATAAACTTAAAACACAAAATTTACTGAAGTCAGTCTACATTTGTGATGAGGGTGTAGTATTTGTGAAGATGCATCCCTCCTCAAGTTTCATGGTTCCAGTTATAATGATATTTATTGAGTGTGGAAAAAAACTTGCAAATGGTTGGCATCTTTGCTTAGCATGATGCATTCTGCCTTATGGTGGGCATATAAAAACTTGATTTTCTGGTTGATTTTTCAATGTAATTTTTTTTTTCTATTCAAACCAAATATCAAATTAATGATCAATGCTTACCTTTCATTTTCACACAGCAAGGTCTTGAGCTTGTAGTATTCTGCCTTTTCCATGTCCATGAGCAAAACAAGACTATCATTTCTCTTCAGATTTGCTCTGATGCCAATGCCCCACAACTCTGCAAAGGCACTTAGAATCTTTGACAAAGAATTTGCTTTGCATGCCTGAAAGAATTTGTCCAATTCTTCTTCAGTTTCTACTTCAAAAGTGAAACATATCTGTCCATTAATTTTAGAGATACTCTTAATAGTGATGTAAGGAATGGCTTCAACAGCATGGAATCGCCTATTCAAAAGAGGAATGTCCTCGGCAAAAGCCTCATAAACCCTTGTCAAACAATCTGGTTTCAATTCCTGTAAAAACTTTGAAGACACTTTCAGGGGAAGCTGAAAAGCTGTGAATAGAAAAGGTGTTAATATTATAGCTAAATGGACAGACAGTAAGAAATGAAAAATGTCAACAACAAAAAAACAAAGGTAAAAGAATGCTTTACTTTTTTCTTTTTCTGTTCGTTTTCCTATTGTATACTATGCATAATACAGAAAAATGAGATGAACCTCTTCCGAACCATTTCTAGATCATTAACTGTTTTAGTAAAATTCCTCTCTCTCTCTCTCTCTCTCTCTCTCTCTCTCTCTCTCTCTCTCTCTCTCTCTCTCTCTCTCTCTCTCATAAAACATGGAATACAAATCACTACTGCACACGTCATCATAATCAGTTGCACTTAACATCAGAAACATTTTTTTTTTTGTGTACATGCTTCGGTAACAGTTTAAGTATTCCCTGACTGCCTAGCTTTCATCAATTTGCGGCCTCATCATTCACACCAAGTCAAGGGGTCCTGGGTGGCGGAGTGGTCTAAGGTGCTCACCTTTACAGATCACTGACATCTCACCTCTCTCCGTGTAGTTTGAGTCTCGGGCTTGGCCAAGATTTGTGTGCGAGAAAGCTCGTCAGTAGCTTCCCGTGGGTCGGTGGTTCTTCCCAGAGATTTCCGGGTTCTTCCTCCACCAGATATACTGGCCGCCATGTATAGCCTATCATGTGCTGAAAAATGGTGCTAACCTCACAAACAAACCACACCAAATCAAAAAGATGTTGCTGCCATGAAAGTTTTTCAAGCTTCTGCTTATGTTTTGAAGAATTTTTCACCAATGTGAGTTTTAAAAGTAATGCTAAAATGCTTATTAATGTTAACCAAATTTTACTTTTTCTTCGATGATTGACATGTCATTATTTTTAGGCAATCTTCAGAATTAAAATTAAAAAAATCGACCAATTATAAATCTACAGGTACAGAAACTGAAATCTGGATATGTTCATAAGTGCTAAGAAAAGTAATACCATACTAGACATTATAGCGTCATGGAGGAAAAAGAAAGAAAGAAATTTTCCCACCAGTGGGCACTAACTCGCGACCATGTGCTCCAAAGTCAAATGTATGTGTGTGTCTGTGTGTGTGTATGTATGTGTGTGTGTGTCGAAGTCACACACTTCATCCACTTGGCCACAGTAACTGTAGCTGTAAAGCAACAAGGCCACATACAAAAAACATGCCCAATACTATTCAAAGAAATTAGTTTTTATTTTTCTTGTCTCAATAACCAAATTCTCCAAATCACAAACAGGAAACTGGATACTTTAATATCTGTGTCAAAATAAAAAAAAGAAATAGATCTATATTACGATTAGGTTATTGACATATCATTTCCATATGATTTACTATATTTTCTATGATGATAAAAAAAATGTTTTTATATTTTCCCCTCAAGAACATGAGCAAATACTAGGATACATGTGGAGACAAAACATACATGTACATGCAGAATGCCCTAAATTTGTTGGAAATTAAAATCTCTGAACATCTGAGATTTGACAGTTTTCCACATTATTCATTTCAGCAATAAGTTGAGTTCAGATCAGTTACAAACAATCATCAAACTTCCATTGTTAATGGTGGGACCATAATTGGGGTTGTTAAATACAACACGCCAAGTCAGATGGCTTCGTGTGATAGAAACACACCTTTTCCAAGCTGAAATTGACATCATCTTTTGATGCTAACCCTTGTCAATATTTTTAAGTGTTGATAATGGTCACTGCCTTGATTTCTGTAGAACATCCACTGAAGTCAAGTCTTTATTAGAGAGAGACCATTTAATTTTCTAAAATGGGGGGCCAGGGTGTTAAATGCTTTAAAACAATTGTCTTGCTCTGATTTTGTAGTATAAAAAATGACCTTACTCCATTCCTCATTTTACTTGAAACAAGTTATCTTGTGATGAAAGAAAAAAATATATACCGGTCGGAAAGAACATTCTATCCCCGTAAATTAAATGGTCACTCCCTTACAGTACACAATCAGAATTGAACTAGTTTAAGTTGTGCATATTTGGCCTCGTGACTGTGCCATTACTGCTTAAGGACTAAGCACATGGTTCGCATTTCAGTGTAAATTCAGTGTTTTATGGGGGTTTTTTTTTTTTTTTTTTTTAAAAGAAACTGTCATTTGGAATTTAATTGTCCATATCTCAGAGGATTACTTTTCCTTTGGAACAATAGGATAAATTTATGCTGTTCAAGAAAAGCTCAACAAGGTGTGCCTCTCGTCAAGTCAGTGCGCAAGTTTGTTCAGATTTCTTTGAATAAAGTAAAAGTGTAAAATTATTGCAAAAGAAGTGAATCAACCTTTTCTAAATACACATGTATTGAATATACAAAACTTATGAAATTATTTGTTTATTGTCCAAATATATGATCGAAACAAAGACGACTGATTCTTCAAATGGTATCCACTTGTAAATCACTCTTGACGTCTTAGTCTTTCCATTGGTGGTCTTCACTGATTGGCTGTTCAAATGTCAGTCTGTAATGTTGACCAGCCCCTCCATGATGGAGTTGCCAATGACATGCCTGCCAAGGCATGGTGGTGATTTTGTAGGTATTTATCCCTTCATTGCGGAGTGTTATCACGGAGCAAACGTGGAGGGGATTAAGTCCCCCACCACGAAGCATGGGGAATCGAAAAATCACGTGAGCTGTACTGTATATGAAAGAGAGAGCTAATGACAAGTAAATATCATAACAAGCATATTCCAAGAATCTCTGTGACACACTTTTCATTGGAATTAGGCGAGTGTAGTCTTTTTAGAAGATGGTAACGATTGTGACATAATAAATGAGGTAAGGTACATTTATAAAGGACACTAAGTGATGACACGGAACATTGACGATCAAATTTGCTTGAAATAGAAACAAGATTAAGAAAGTTATTGTGCTGAAACAAAAGTATATGGGTCCAACATTCAATGGCCATAAGTCCATCTGATGACCCGAGTGTAATCAATGACTGCATAGCTCAATTCTATGAAGCTTTTCGTAAACAGTAATTTATCATGCTTTCTAAAGGGTCATATTCATAGCTAGCTTAGCCAGCTTTAACATGTTGGTAAACTGTTCTTTATGGTTGTTATGTACAATTTTCCACAACTCACAGGTATTGTCTCTTGGATATCTCTGCTCCAAAATAAGATCTTTTACTAACATGAGCTCTGCCAAAGTTTCACTTTCTTGAATCAGTGCTTTGCTGACTACTATGCCTCATTTCTTATCTGTTCCATAATACCATTAGGGTTTTCAAGTCCATCACTGCTATAGATAGTCTGATTGTTCAGACTGAGATATTTTGATGAAATAAATATCCTTACTCTTTAATTTCTTCGTATTCAACTTCATTTTCGGGTTCAAAATCACTCACTGGTATTTCCAGTTACACTTTTCCAGCTCCAATAATCTGACATACTTCAAGAATGTAAAAATCATTGTCATCATCGCTATCATCAGCCAGTATTTCCCAAATGAAATCATCATCTGAAGATGAACCATGTTGGGAATCAGCTATTTTGGGTTTTCTAGGTAGCCCATAATTTAAACACGCATTTGTAAAATTTTCTTGATGAATGCAAGGTTAACTCTGTGACAGAATGCTTGTTCCAGGGCCCAATGTGCCAATCAAATTAAGTTTAACAACCATTTATGTCAAACCGAAGAACCCAAATGTCTAAACAGTTGCCTACTTGAAAAAAGATGTTGCAACAAGCATTTTAAGGGTTAAAAGTTAATAAAAATTGTATAGTGCACAAAGTACATTTTTATATGCACAACTTTAAAATAGTTTGCAGGAGTTCTTGAGCATCACTGCACTCCAAGTGCACAAATTCATAAAAATTTTGCACTATTCACGCACTCGCGTGCCCTGGCAGCATTTCTACAGATATGCTGAAATATCTGAGGAACCCTTATTAGGTAGGAAGAGACACTTCCTGCCCTTCCTTCTCCCTTTAGAGGAAGCCAAATAAAACCTTAATGCCATAACTGGGCAAAGGAGTCTATCTTGGTCATCCTCAGCACAGATATGACTGAGACTGGGGATCTCAATAGGAAGTGGAGCTACTAAAGGTAGCGGATTTGTAGCCAGAAACCCAGGTTGGCAAAGAAGAGAAGCCAACTCACAATTACCACTGAACTGCAAACAACCCTTTTCCACAGACAAGGCATGAAACTCACTCCTCCTCAAAGATGCCAAGCAGAGCAAGAAAAGTCTTAAGGGTTAATGTTCTCGAAGGAAGCTTCACTCAATAGTTCATAAGGGGGTTTTTACAAAGCCCAAAGAATGCAAAAGAGAGTCCATCTAGGCATTAGTGAGCGATACCAGTCTCTGAAGTTCAAAATACCTGATGAGATCAGAACGATGAGGGTCCAAACCAATGGTGGGACCCATAGAGAACTTGAGAGTATCTGAAAGGGCTATCCTATAGTCCCTAATTGTGGACACCAAACATTCTCTCTCCATGAAAAGAAAGAGCAGAAAATCTGCAAATGCACTCAAAGGGGGACAACTAGGATCAACACATTTCCTACTGCACCAATCACAGAAGACTCTCCACTTTGCATTGTTGACCTTGGAAGTGGACTGCCTCCTAGCCTTGATGAAGCAGTTGGTAACCTTGCACGAAAACTGGTCCTGGTGGATAGATTGCTCGAGATGAGCAAAGTGAGAAGGTCGATAATCGATTGAGCGTTGTGGAGCAGAGATCACCTGTGCTGTGACAACAGGTCCCTCCTCTGTGGTAATATGTTGGAATCATCTACCATGAGGTTGAGTAGGTCACTGAACCATGACCACCGGGGTCATAGGCAGGATACCAGGATGAGCCGAACAGTGGAGATCCTGACTTGGTGGAGCACCCGAGGAATGTGGGAAGCTTTGTGCAAGCAGACAATCCCACTTTGTACTGATGGCGTCCACTGCCAAGGCCCTGTGATCTGGGACTGGTAGACATTAAAGGGGAGCTTGTTGTTCAGTCTGGTCATGATCAAGTCAACCAAGGGTATCCCCCCCAGCACTGGTGCAGAGACTATTCAATGAGGACCACACAGCCCCTTCTGGACAGATTGTCTGCCAGGATATTCCTCTTGCCCAGAATATGGCAGACTCTGAGAGTGATCTCCTCTGAGGCTGCCTAATGGAGGAGGTTCCAAACTTCCACACAAAGAGAAGGAGCACATGTGCCTCCTTGCCACCTGAGATATACTACTACTGATGTGTTATCTGATGCGACCATCATGCAATGACTCCTTATTAGGCAGACACACCCCTGTAGGGCTAGAAACACTACCCGCATTTCCAAGTTGTTTATATGAAAGTTCATTTCTTCCTGGGCCCAAGATCCCTGACGAACTACGCCCTCTGGCTCCAGGTGAGCACCGCAACCCAAATCTGTCCTTATACAGAAGGAATTGTGTTCAGGGGTGTGAATTGGGACTCTGGTCAGAAACTGGTCCCGATTTACCCACTAACTCGGGTGGTGGTGAAAACTGGATCACAGGAGGATCCAAGCAGATAGAGGATCCTTGTGTGGTCTCCAGTTTGCTAGAAGCAGGAACTGGAAAGGACGCAACTAAAGACTTCCTAGAGGAACCACATCTGCTGCGGAGTACTGAGTTCCAAGGAGTGAGCGGTGAAGTCGAGCCAACAATGAGGTCTTGGCAAGGAAAGCTGTTATGAGAGACAGGATTTTGTTGATCTGGTCTGGAGGAACGCTAACTCTCCTTAGTTTGGTGAGGAAATTCATACCCATAAATATGACGTCCTGAGAAGGGTTGAGATCCAACATGTCTAGATTTGGGACAAGACCGAGACGGGTCATTTGTGGACCAACAGAGGGACAAGTCATTCAAGGGAATCTTTGAGGATGTTGTGCATCAACCAGTCATCAAAATGCTGGGGGATGGGAATCCCTAGGGACCTCACATGGCTGCAACTAGCCCAGGCACCCTGGTAAAAGCTCTGAAAGCGAAGGCAAGTCAGAGCTTGAAATTGAAATACCTCCTGGTTGAGAAAAAACCAGAAGTATTTTCTGTGTGGAGGTAAGATGTGGATGTGAAGATATGCATCCTGAAGATTGATGGAGACCACCCAGTCACAGGACCTTATGGAATTCCTAACTGAGGCGATGGTCTCCATCTTGAAGTATTCTTCCCGAAAAAATCTGTTTAAGGCGGAAAGGTTGATTATGAGCTGAAACTTTCCGCCTTTCTTTGACACAAGAAAAAACCTGGGACAGAAGACCTGAGTCTGGTCATTTCTTACCCTCTTGACTGCACCCTTCTGCAGAAGAGTGTATACCTCTCCCCTTAAATATGCCCATTTATACTCACAGTTAGAAGTAAAATCAGCTTTTAAAATTTGAGGGAGATTTTTTAGTTTTTTTCAAGGTTTTAAAATTTTTTTTTAGGTTCAAGACACAAAGCAGTTACAAGATTATCTCCATGGTGGGCATAACATTTATTAAAAGTTTGAATATCCCCATAAAGAGAAAAGGGACTCTCTTACGGAGCAGTGAAGAGACCATTCTGTGAGGGCTGTTTTGCCCAACCTGGACAGGTTGTCCGCTGATATTTTTTTCCCGGAATGTGGTGCTTTACGAGGAATGTGGCTGGTTCAGAGGGTTATCCCTTCCGAGGCATCCAGCTAAGGAGGTTACATCTCCACGCAAAGAGAAGGGGCATGTGAGCCTCCTTGATGTCGGAGATACGCTACAATGGACGTGTTGTTGGAGGAGACCATGACACAACAGACACTTACTCTGTTGAAACTCCCTAAAACACTTCTGTTAAAAGAATCTTAATCCAAACAAAGGTTGAAGCAAACGGACTTCGAACTGTACAAAGTTTGAAGCGAATGTAATGCTAATGCTGTTGATGATTCGACAACGATATGCCGTTATGGGTCTTTTAAATGAATGATAGAATATAATGACCAGATGTCTTTTATTTGCATAATTCAGACACTTTCTCAACCGTTAGGTTAGTCTAATGAAAAACCGAGCAAAAAAGCATTTTTTTTGTAGGGTCGGGGAAAAGCCGTTCATCATTTTTTCCAATTTTTAGTTTTTCTTAGTTAATTTCGGTTTTCTTAAGTTTTTTTTGTGCTTTTTTTATATTTCTAAGGTCAATATGAAATGTTAGGGTTTTTGAGGTTTTTGAGATCCATTGCTGACCCTGTAGACTGGTGAAAAAAGATGGGGGTCCATGAGGATGTTCCCAGAAATGAAGCCAATAGCTATCTTTGGAAAGGACCCACACAAAGTTCATGATGCCTGACTAACGGGGATGCCAGGGAGAGGAAGACCTGGCAGAAGAGGGTGCGAGTCCCTTGGGGTCCCCCGCCCCCCTCCCCCCCCCCCCCCTTGAGGAAGGGGAGAATTCTACAGATTTTCTCTCTTGACCTTTCTGGCTGCCTCATATAGTAAACAATGGGTAAGAGGGAGCTTTGAACTGTTGCTGCTTTTAAACTACTGGGACTGCTCCTGCTTGAAATATTTGGGAGAACATGCTTCTTGGCCTACTAATACAACATGGTGGAGATGAGGTTTCCAAAAGGCATCTCTGCCTCATGAAGAGCAGACCTTAGAAGGTTCTTGCTGTTGTCCAGCAAGACCTTTGACATCTCCAGAGCAGCATTCCTGTGGAGGTGCAGCAGCTCCACAGAGAGTGCCATGACATAGGAAGTGCATGCCTTGATGTCTTTGATACAGCCTCCTGCAACCTCTGATGCGCCACTGGAGACAATGATTCCTCCTTCAAGAGACTGAAGGAGGCTGCTGAAAATAGCTTGGCATGTGAAGTGATTGTGACAAGTGTATGGACCTTAAGCTCCAATGCCTCCATGGTTTTAACCGGGAGACGAGCCCAGGTCCCAGCCAAAATCCACAATTGTGACACACTGGAATCCAAGATAGCAAGTGGACTCCATACCTGATGGCATAAACAAGCAATCAAAGTGGGCGGGGGGGGGGGGACAAACCACCCCTTCTGCTGCCTAGCAAACTATTGTCCCTGGAAAACATTCTATGTAAGCTCCCAGACCATCACTGAGTGTGGAAGCAACACATGTTCTGGACACAATACTGCCCCCAAGAGTCTATCCAGACCAGAGAGAATCTTTTGTCCTCAGAGTCCAAAGCCTTTGGACAAAAGTCCAGGTGAAGGAGGTCATAAACTTCATTTACCGCCTTATCAAACATCCAGATTTCTTCTTCCTCCAACACCTGGCCTCACTGGTGGGAGGAAGCTGGGGACCCTAATGGAGGTGGAGGAACCATCACCACTGGTTCCTCAGAGAACTCGTTTGAAGCCACCATTATGAAAATAACATCATTGTCCCGAGCATACTCCTGAGGCTAGACAGGACTGTCTCTCCCAGTGTCCCTCTGCGGAGAGGGTGAAATGGGAATAGGGTTGTCCTCATCCCCAAGTACCTCATGGGGGTGATGGGACTAACCCTGCTAGTGGACATTATAAGCAAACAAGAACATTTCTCATCCCTTCTAGCTCATCAAGGGGGAGAGTATCAGCCCCCCCCCCTCCTTTTTGTTGATCCTGGCTGGAGGAGACGAAACAGGTCTGCAGCCTGTAATGTCTGCCCTACCTTGAAGCCAAAGGAGGGACATTAATGGTGCCCTGGAAGGGAGGGAAGACTCGCTTCCCAGAAATGAGTGTTCCCACAATCCATAGGAATTAAAAGGGAACAGATGGAAGGAGGGAGATGCCAATCCGATCCTGCTCTCTAGTTGGGCGAGTACTGGCCCACTCCCTGTTCCCATTGGGATCAACAAGGGGCATATCGACCTGATCCCTGTCCCCAGACTGGTAATGGGACCCCATTGGCTGGTGACTAGTGTTCGATGCCCAGTGACTGGTGTCTGGTGATCAGACAAATACTGGTCCAGTGACAATGATCTGATGGAAGAGCCCCCATCAGATTTATAGGAGGAAAATCGCTGCCCTTCCTTCTCAGGGACAGGCAGCTAGAGAGGATGCTGCTCCTCCCTCACCAGGGGGCACAAATCACCCTGGTGTTTTTCCTCCCTTGGGAGGGACCCAGGATCATTCCCTCATCAGTAGTGACATCAGATCGAGCATCTGGGATCCTTCGGTCTTAAGAGATTTCCAAACCATGGAAGTCTCCAAACATTCTTGTCCCACCTGGTGCATTATTCTTCCCCAAAAAGGGAAAAGATCCAGACCCCTCCATGAAACAGAGGGGATTGTCTAATGACAGTGAGGAGGAAAAAGGGTTTTTCTACCTCCCCTTATATGTGTGGCGACTTTCTACCAAATCCCACACTTCATCCGACCAAAGACAACATAACAGACAACCAACCATGCGTACGCACCCTGTGCATAATAAGCAGGTGGGGTGAGTGTCCCACGGGGCCTTCTTATACCTCCACTTTCCCACACCTTGCAACATGATACTCTTAATAAGATCAAATTCGCAACGAAAAGAAGAAAAAAACTCTGGAACCAAAAAAGGGTCAACTATACTTGCCCTAGTAGGGAATAAGGAAGGAGGATACAATTAATTGAAGCATTGCTTACCAAGCAAAGTGCAAAAATCACTTCAATTTAACAAAAAGGACAAAAATAACACTCATATTAAGCAATGGCTGACTAGCAACACTCAATCAAAACAAACAGATAAGTTGAATGCCAATAAATATGTTTTTGACCGAGAACAAAGGCACTTTTCAACAAGCAAAACTTCACATGTCTAATGCGTACATCAAGGAAAAGAGGATATTTTTCCATATGTGGGCTTTGATGCAGGAGCCAGACTGGATCTTGTTCTTTTTGGTTCTAGAACCTTCCAATACTAATTGGAGGTAGAAATCATGTAGCTTGGATGAGGGACTATGCATCCCAGAAAGGAAAGTAATGCAATAGTAGCAGGTATTATATTACTGCTATTAAATATGCCATTTTGAATGCGTCATACAGCTTAGTAAGCAAGACTAATTCATGGTGTATTCAATTATATGGCTCTTTTTTCTCATGAGGATCAAGTACATGCATGGAACATCTCGAACTTGAACAGATACATATATAGTTTATATCAAATGTACCATCATAAACTGTGCTTACAGCAGGATCAATCAAATTTACTTCTGTGGTGGCCATATTGGTGTAAGATTGGTACCATTTTCATTCAGGACAAACTTGACATCATTAGAAGTCTTTTGGTGAAAACCTCATGTCAAAATGACCATCCATTCAAGGGGAGTAGTGATAAAAGCATTTTCATAACCACCAACTAGATATCGTAAGTCTTTTGGCGAACACCCCATGTTGTTGAGATTATCAATCCAGGAGAATGAAGTAGCTACAACAAGATTTTCAAGCTGGTCATGATGATGGCCATAATGGATGTCAGATCAGCATTATTTTCATTTAAGATCAACTACACACTAAAGAAGTCTGCTGGTGAAAACCCAATGCTGATATGACTTTCCATTCAGGAGGTGTAGCTACAAGAAGATTTTCATGATGGCCAGAATGAATGACAGATCATTATTATTTTCATTCAGGACCAACTAGACACCATATGAAGTCTTCTGGTGAAAAGCCCATGCTGATAGGACTTTCTTTTCAGGAGAAGTAGCTACAACAAGATCTTCAAGCAGGCCACCATGGTGGCCATATTGGACATCAGATTGGCACCATTTTCATTAAGGACCAACTAGACATCAAAAGAAGTCTTTTGGTGACTACCCCATGCTGATATGACCATTCATCTAGGAGAAGTAGTAATAACAAGATTTTCAAGATGGCTGCCATGATGGCCATAATGGATTACAGATCATGAATATTTTCATTAGGACCAACTAGACACCATATTAAGTCTTCTGGTGAAAACTTTCTTTTCAGGAGGAGTGGCTACAACAAGATCTTCAAGAAGACCACCATGCTGGCCATATTGGATGTCAGATTGGCACCATTTTCATTAAGGACCAACTAGACATCACAAGAAGTCTTTTGGTGACTACCCCATGCTGATATGACCATTCATCTAGGAGAAGTAGTAATAACAAGATTTTCAAGATGGCTGCCATGATGGCCATAATGGATTACAGATCATGAATATTTTCATTAGGACCAACTAGACACCATATTAAGTCTTCTGGTGAAAACTTTCTTTTCAGGAGGAGTGGCTACAACAAGATCTTCAAGAAGACCACCATGCTGGCCATATTGGATGTCAGATTGGCACCATTTTCATTAAGGACCAACTAGACATCACAAGAAGTCTTTTGGTGAATTCCCCATGCTGATACAACCATTCATCAAGGAGAAGTAGTGATACAAATTTTTGCAAGATGGCTGCCAGGATGTTTATAATGGATGACAGATCATGATTATTTTTATTATGATCAACCAGACACCACAAGAGGTTTTCTGGTGATAGTCGTATGCTGATATGACTTGCCACACAGGAGGAGTACCTACAACAAAATTTTCAATATGGCCACCATGGTGGCTCTACTGGGTATCAGCTCAGCACCATTTTCATTAAGGACTAACTAGACATCATAAGAAGTCTATTAGTGAAAACCCATGTTAATAGGACTTTCCTTTAAGGAGGAGTAGCAACAAGATTTTCAAGATGGCTGCACTGATGGCCATACTGGATGTCAGATTGGCACCATTTTCATTTATAATAATAATAATAATAATAATAATAATAACTTTATTTAGAGAAGCTAACTCAGTTACAGGAACTAATCTACCTTGAGGCCTTCTGTTATGTAAAATACATAGAGTACAGACGAACCTCGTTAACCTGGACACCTTCGTTCCCAGTGAATATGTCTGGATGAAGCCCTATATTGTCCACAGCTTAAATCAATCAACTTTATTCGTACAGCTATAAACAAACTGTGATTGTTACATACAATTGCTAAACAACAAAGAGACTTAATGATACACTTAATTTATTAAACATATGTTATGTCAAAACTGTGGCCGATTCGATCCCAGTGTGTTTATTTAATTATTAACACCCACGTCGGCGACTAGCGAAAACAGACACAGAGATGCTGCCAGAAATTTTCTTAAGAGGGGGAGGTCCCCCACACCTACCCTCAGAGGGGGGGATCATCGGGGGAGGGGGGCAAGGGTAAACTAAGCTGAATGGTAGAAGATAGGTGACAACATTATTATAAGGTGTAGAAACACCTAATTTAAAACAAGCATTTAATGATTTTGTATCACTTCTTTGATAATAAATGTATAAGGTAGCTGCATACCTACTTGTTGCTCAGCTGGTAAATATTCTTCTTTGTTTCTTATCACTGCCCTTCAAATATGGCTTTGCAAACTGAAAATAATTTACTGGACCACACACATCTGTTTAGTCATCAGTTTATTTATTGTTCCAGGTGTTAGCCCAATGGCCTTTGAAACTCTATCACTGTAGTAGGAAAGTGTCAGAATATCTTAGAGAAAAAAAAATGGGAAAAAAAATACTTAATCCGAATTATATATCTTTATAGGATTTTATTTTGTTTTTTTCTCAGATATTCTGACATTTTCTTACCACAGTGACGAGTTTTAAAGGTCTGTGGTTACCCTTTTTCGCAGAGTAGTGTGAATTTTGCTTTGAGAACTGAATCACCTTTCACAATCAGTTTTTCGCAAAGGCAAGAACTGCTGCAATTATGACCAGTCTGAATATTTTCGGGAACTGGTTTTCAGGTATCCAAAACACAATTTTCCACAATTCAGGCATGTTGTTCCTTGGATATTTCTGTCGATGTATCAGAATTTCTGCATGGTCTAAACAGTAGTAAACGACATCATGTCGATTATTTCTGTATCACAGCTTTCTGCGCTATGTTCAGTTGGCAACAAATCGTCAGACATTTCATCCTCCCTAGTTTCGTCCTTAACAGATGATCTTTCCATCTCGCTGAGTTTCCTAAAGAAATCTGTTATATTTTGTTTCAACATAACACACTACTGTCGCGCTTTAGACATTTCGATCGATGGATCAATTTACTACACAGCACCAGGAAACAATTCAATCGGAATACCTCCATAGTTTCTGCAATACTCAAACAGATCTCCAGCATAAAGGTGCTTGTATTCAAACAATATTCTCCATAGATATATGATTAATTGAGATCATGGAGAAAAGTCAAAAAAGACGATCTGATTAACCTAATTAAAAAACAAAAAATAAAAAAGTCGCGCATTGGGTTCGAGAAATCGCGGGAAGCACAGATAACTTGCGCGATCTTTCCCCCATTGGCTTTTAAAAGTTGCGTGACTCTCAATCACTTTTGCGAGAAACCCGCGATCCCGCGGCCTGGCAGCATCTCTGCAGACATTGTTTATACAGTCGCTGGTTACAATATAGTCACGCTACTTGAAGTTTTTCCGCACACATGATCACATGATCAATTTATAACTTTAATGTGCTACTAGAATATGACCAATCAGAGACTGATACATTGACACACCTCCAAATTTGCGTAGGTGAATCTGTTTTATCCGATTGAGTGTATTTTCATATATGAGTCTTCAATTTTTCTTATTTCTGGACAGACTATTTCCAGATTATCGAGGAAAGTTTTAGTGTAATTTTACACTTTGGTCCCCAATTTTGATTTCCGGATCCAGAACGTGGATTTCTTGATTAACGGAGCAAATTAACGTTTAGGAATTCCGTTCCCGTTGAACTATGTCCGGATAGCGAGATTTCCAGATAAACAGAGTCCAGATTAATGAGGTTCCTCTGTATATACAGTACAATGTAATAAATTTGGCTTGACACTAAAGAATGGAGTTATTCTGAAAATCAAAGTTTCAAGACCTGAACATATGCACAAGCATCAGTAACCACATAAAAACATATAAAATATCATGCTGTATTGAAAATTCCATCTGTGAAAAAAAGAAAAGATTTATGCATTTATATTACTAGAACTGTTCGAGTGTCTTAAGATTTCATCCATTTGAGACATTGATTATGGAAAGAAGAAATGCTAGGAGCCTGCCTTATATCATTGGGAATGTTGTTCCATACCAATGGACCATTATACTGAAAGCTCTTTTTAAACAATTCCTTATTTAGCATTGGCATAATATAATTTTTGCTTCAAACGGACCTTATATTTAGAGTACCATCAGCATCTCTTTGGTGAAAGATATTACACAGGTAGACAGGAATGGCTTTTCTAGAAAATGTATACATAAATTTGGCCTTTCTAAGAAATATTCTTTCATGTATTGGTAAATTTGTTATATAATTCATTGCATCCTGAAAATTGTCTATACACTAATCTAGAATTAAATGGCATGCCCTCTTTTGGAGTCTTAAAAGTTTTGTTATGTTTGAATTAGAGGTATTACCCCAAATTATATTACAATAGTCTAGATATGGATGAAAATAACTTTTATAAAAGATGACTCTTATGTAGTGGGACATCAGAGCAGGGTGGGAGGAGGGAATCTGGCAATAACAACAGGTAGGTATTACATCATTAAAGTTAGTTTACCCCCCCCCCCCCCCGAAAAAAACTACATTTTAATATCAGTAATAGCCTACCTGTTGTTATTGCATAGCTGAATTTGTCAGTATGGTGGGAGGTTGATGAACCCACAACTAGCGAGTAACAAACAACACAAGGAATACTCACCCTGACAGAAGAGCAGATGACTGCTGTGGAACTACTGTGGAACGGAATCTGCCTGGGTCACTTTATGAGCGACGACAATTGGGCCCAGTGAGAAAATTCCTTTGCTTTGGCCAACGAGCAAACGTAAAAGGAGGAAAAAGTAGTGTGAGAGTGCCAAAACCCAGCTTTCATCACATCCTCCAAAGAAGAATATGTTAGATAGGCCCATGAGGTAGCAATGGCACGAACCTCATGGGCTTTCATTTTCATGAAAGACAGGTCCCCATCAGGAAGGGACTGATAAGTTCTCTCGATAGTTAATGTAATCCACCTAGAAATGGTGGAAGCTGAAATATCAACCAAACCTTTAATGGGTATGAAAAGATGCTTCCTACCCTTCCTTCTCTCTTTAGAGGCTGCCAAATAAAACATAAAGCCCTAACCGGACATAAAAGTCAATCTTGATCATCCCCAGCACAGATACTGCTGAGACTGGGGATCTCAATTGGGTGTGGTGCAACCTAAGGAAGCTGTTTTTTGCAAAAAAAACCTGGTTGACAGAGAAGAGAAACTGACTCATAATTCCTATCGAACCTGATACAGCCCTGTTCTAAGGATAGGGCATGAAGTTCGCTCCTTTGTCTTGCAGTCACTAAGGCAAGCAAAAAGGCCATCTTAAGGGTGAGGTTCTCAAAGGAAGGTTTCACCCAAAAGTTCATAGGGGGGTTTTGCAAGAGACCACAAGAGACAAGAGAGATTCCATTTAGGCATTAGAGAGTGAGACACCGGTCTTTGCAATTCAAAATATCTGATCAGGTCTCCCAAATGAGAGTCTGTGCCGATGGCCTGGCCCTTTGAGAATTTTTAAGAGTGTTGGAAAGGTCTGGTTGATAGCCCTTAATAGTTGAGACCGAGCATTGTTTCTCCTCGAAAAGAAAGAGAAGAAAATCAGCTACAGCACTCACAAAGGTTTTCTACTACACCAATCACAAAAGATTCTCCATTTGGCATCATATATCTTGGATGTCGAGCCTCTCCTGGACCGAATGATACACTTGGCAACTTTGAACAAAAACTTTTCCTTGTGGAGAGATCGTTTGAGATGAGCCAAGCGTGAAGGTGGAGAATCTGTGGACTGCTGTGCAGGAGAGAGCCCCTGTGTTGCGACAGGAGGTCCCTCCTCTGAGGCAAGGTCTGTGGATGGTCCACCAGCAGATCGAGATCGTTGAACCAGGAGTGCTGGGGTCAGAGAGGGGCTATCAAGATGAGCTGGACTGTGGAGTGCCCAACTTTGTGAAGGACCTGTGGAATCAACCTGAATGGTGGGAAGCCGTATGCAAAGAGACAATCCCAGTTCAGGCTGAAAGTGTTCACCGCCCAGGCCCTCTGGTCAGGGACTGGGGAAATGTAAAAAGGGAGCTTATTGTTCAACCTGGTGGCAAACAAATGGAACAGGGAGTCTGCTATGGATTGGTGGAGGGAACATTCTGTAAGGACTACCTTCCCTTTCCTGGACAGACTGTCCGCCAAAATGTTTGTCCTGCCCGGAATGTGGCAAACTCGGAGGAAAATTCCTTTCAAAGTCGCCAGCGAAAGAGGTTCCAAATCTCCACGCCAAGAGAGAAGTTGCGTGCGTGCCTCCTTGTCTTCTGAGGTACGCAACCACCGATGTGTTGTCGTCGGAGACCATCACACAGCGACCTCTTATTTGATGGACAAACCCCTGAAGGCCTAAGAACACTGCTCTCATTTCTAAATTGTTTATGTGGAGAGTCGATTCTTCCTGGGACCAAGAACCCTGAAGAATCAGTCCTTCTGGCTCTAGGTGAGCGCCCCACCCTGAATCTGGTGTATCTGCGAACAGATAAGAGTGGGGTTCTAAGGGGTGCTTGGTGACTGTCCAAAAACTGGTCCCGATTTGTCCACAAATTGAGATAAAGATGAAAGTCCTGACTCAGAGAAATCGGAGTATTCAGAGGGTCTCTGTGCAGTTTCCATGCAGGTAAAAGGAGAAACTGGAGAGGACTTAGGTGCAGCCTGTCTAGGGAAACCAAGTCTGCTGCAGCGTTCAAGGTCTCCAGCAGAGAGAAGAAAAGACGAGCTGTTAATGGAGTCTTTACTCTCAGCGTCTCTAACAAGGACATGATCTTGTCTACTCTCTCCTGAGGAACACGAACTAACCCTCTGTTCATTGAGGAAATTCATCCACACATAGACAAAATCTTGAGAAGGAGTGAGTTCTGATTTCTCTAAGTTTAGTAGAAGACCCAGTCTGGTCACTATGGACAAACATCGAGATAAGTCTAGTCTGAATCGTCCCAACTCCTATCTCCGTACTGTACGGGCCCCGAAGACCCGTGCCTAGTGCCTGGCGACCAGTCAAGGACTCATTAGGTGAATCAGATCTGTAGGAAGACCCTCCCCAGACCTGATGGACTTTGATCTGAGCCCTCCCCTCTCCCAGGGGCTCAATCCTGTCACCGACAATGGGCCCCAGGGATTGGAAGGGTCCCGCTCCCCACTTACAGGGGTGTGTGACTCACTACCAGCCCTAACCGAGCTGTGAGTCAGTAGAGAATGTCTTTCCCCCCTCTCGGGCAGGCACGACTCTTCCTCTGCCCTAGTGGATAAGAGAAGCTGCTGTTTTCCCCCCCAAGGGGGGGACACAACTCAGTTTCTGTCCTATTGGCAATGAGAGTGTGCTGGTCCTTCCTCTTGGAAGGATGCAACTCGCTCTCAGCCCTCACGGAATGAGGAAGGTGCTGCTCCCCCCTCTCGGAAAGGCATGACTCAATCTCCACCCGTTTATTTCCTCCCTTCCACTGACATTGGAAGTCTCCGGAGAGACTTGAGTAACTTTTGTCTGAGACCTGAGGGACCCAGACAAAGAGAAGCCAGAAAACTAGAAGAAAAAGAAGAAACCTTCTTCCTCCCCTTGTAAGTCCTATGACTTTCAGCCAGATCCCAAGTCTCATCTGGCCAAAGGCTGCAAAAAGGACAGTCATCTGTGTCACGGAATTGTATAAATCCCTTTTATTAAATACATGTACTCGGGTTTCGTTTTTCAGTGTAACAATGATACCTGAGAGTGAGTTATGTATATTTTACAATATTTCGAAACAGTGAGTTCGGTTCACCCCATGCCGCACGTGCGAAGTGCTTTCAATGGGAAAAACCGAATGCATCAAGCGTACGGACGATGTAGAGCTGCATCGTCTGTGCATAAATGCCTCACCGTAAGACTAAATCTTTACATTACGGAACGTCTTGTCAGTGAGCAGTCTACTTAAGGATTTGCACGTCTTCAGCTGTAGAGGTACGTAAATTATTTATTAATTTATGATGTATATTTTCTATGTAGCTTCGGCTTGCGTAGTACAATGCAAATATTTTCTATTCTTGTTTGTTCTTAATAAGAGCTTTATATTAGCAATATAAAGTGGCATTTTTAGGAAACGTTTACTACCATAAGATTCTTATCGGACACGTGTAGGTTCACTTCTGAACTTGTTTATTGCTTTGTAATGTTGTGCCAATAATGTAATTTGTATAACTTACCGTATATAACGTCATTACATGTTATCGTATATGCCCATGTCAATCATACTACACTGTGTTAGATTTATTTTCAGCTGATCAGAGTCAACGAGGTCCCAGCTATGGAGGGGACAATAGAAGTTGACTATAGCAGCTGTAAAGCTAACCCTAGCAGCCGTAGAGCTGAATAAACAGTGTGTTGCTTGAATACCAGGTGATCGGGCGTTGCTGACCCATTGGTGGGCGTGGATCACTTGATTGACCGGTGCGACTGGCAGCCAAGTATGCTAGTGACGGAGTGGTTTTGAGTCGCTCCATATATGTAATCTTTTAGCCGTGGGCTAATTTTGGGTTTTTGTGATACCCAGTGGCTTGGGAGTGTAAAGATATTTTGCATGATATCTATCCCATTTGTTTGCACCACATTTTATTATTTGAATAAAGTGCCTCATGTTTCATTATTTGAGGGTATACATTTTTGCTATATGAGTAAAATACATCATTTTTGCTATCTGAGTAAAACACATCATTCTTTTCGTCGTCTGAGATTACTGTGAATCATTAGCCTTTATCATTGCACTGTGTATTTATTTATTTGTATTCATATTTGGGTTACATTATTAGGTTCGTGCGGGTTATGTTAATTTGTCCAATATTTGGACCCTATACACGCACGTATTAATCATAACCCTTCTTCCCATTCAAGTCATTTATCAATAAATATAGCATTTTTATCACCATCAACAGTGTTCTGTTATAAATCCAAAATCCAACCCGGTTATCTTGTTACAATCTGTCCTTTCACAACGATTGCAAGACAAACAGGTAGGGTGTGTGTCCGATGGGGCTTTGAGGTAGCCACACCTCCCAACAGTTTGTCGTGACATTGTTCCTAAAAGAAGAAAATTATATATATATATATATATATATATATATATACATACCAATATCTGCAGAAACAAGAGAAATATGATGCAAACAAAAAATTTTTTGCTTGAGTACAAGGAAAGCGTACATAAATTAAGTAATGCTAAAATAAGGGTTCTGCAATAAGACACCTGATTAGGGTGTAACAAAAAAGTATAAGGGGAAACTACTCAGTTTCCTGGGTAGCAACAAAAAAGAAGGCAACTGGTCAACCAGGCCAAAGTGAGCAAGGGACCTACTGAAATTAGCAAAGAACCAGGGGTTACGATTAAAAATATAGAGAAGGCTATCAGAAATAAAAACTGCAAAACGTAGCCTATGTTCAATAACTGGCCGTGTAAATATAATAGTGCGAAGTGGTGTGCGACCTGCTACCCGATATGAAAAAGCACAATTCACTATATAAATACTATATTAGATTTCACCACGCAATATAATGTGATGTGTTTTGATTATTGCCTCGCTCTTCATTGACCTTACAAGACAGCAAAAATGCAAGGTTAGGGAAACTGATCATAAAAATAACCCACACCTTACTAGAAAACACACACACCAATTGAATAACTAACACACCGTGAAGGGTAAAAAGGACAAAATAATTGTCCAGGCGTACACCACATGTACATAACAAAAGTCTAAAAACTCTCAAAAGAGCTTAACTACACAGTTGATAAAACTCGATCAGGGTATAATCCTGCGTCTTGGAAGAATATGGCACATGAAAAATTTAGTAATTCGCTTGTTGAACCCATGAGGCAGCAGCAATCTTCTTCACGTGAAGCAACATGAAGAATCCAACATTACGACCAAGAAAAGAATGAAGCCTACGGCGCATGTCAGAGCATGCGCACTATGCGATCTAGTGTTCTGGAACTTTCTGGTTCTCACTAATTGGGAGGATGAATTTTCATCACTCGGTCGGGGTATTTTACCCCCGGAAAAGTACAGCTACATGTATGCAATAACAACAGGCAGGCTATTACTGATATTAAATTAACCTTTTTTGAAACATGTTTAATGTGAATAGACCAAGTTAGATTGTTATCAACAAATACACCAAGAATTTTATCATGGGAGGTCGTATTAAGGTTCACATTGTCAAATAGAACTTGGAGTTTGTCGCTATCTAGCCTTGCTCAGTTTTTTGTTTTGTTGTAACTAGTAGCGTTTTTTTTCTTTCGTATTTATAATCATACTGTTTTCCTTGCTCCATACTTCAAGTCTGTTAAGAGCATCTTGTAAATTATTTTCAAGTACAGTTTTGGTTTTACCTGACTCAGATAGTGTTGCATCGTCTGCATAAAGGTCAGTGAAAGAAATTGAATTTCCTATCTTATGGGGTAAGTCATTAATAAATATAATGAATAACAGAGGTCCAATGATAGAGCCCTTTGGTACTCCGCAATTAATATTTTTACTTTCAGAAAGGTGACCATTTAGAGATACTTTTTGCACTCCATCAGTTAAGTAAGAACTAAAACAGTGTAGGGAGTTTTCATTACATTGACAGATTTTCAGTTTTTCAAGCAAAATTTCATGGACTACAAGATCAACATATTGCGACACATTGTGAAACCATCTATCTACCTAGAGCAGGTCTGGGATATTCGGACATCTAAGCCATTTATACATTTTATCGGCACATACTTGTGATACAGTACAGCTCACGTGATTTTTTGGAACCCCACGCATTGCGGTGGAGATGGAGAGTGAGTGGAGAGGATTAAGAAAAACCCCTCCACCATCACTCCACGCGTCCTGATGGAGTTATCGCGGAGAAAAGCCCTGCACACCACGCTTTCTCGCAGAGTCGCATCCGATCGCCACCGCGGAGTGGATATGGTCTCGATAATATGGGCGTGGTTTACTGTTTATCACCCATACAAGCAGAGGTTGAGAGAGACAGGAGGGGGGGGGGGCACCGATTTATCTACATTGTTATCCCTCTGGGGAGCAATTTGCTAACTTTTTGATACTGAAAAAAATGTAGTAATTCAGTTAATTATAAATATTTCCTTGTTCTAACGAAGATAATGTATGATACATAGTGACAAATCATATTTTAGATGATGAAAACGTAATGACAATGCCTAACAAACTGTATTAACACTACATTTTGCGCAATGAATCTAATTTTTTTTTCTTCAATACTATGTTATCGGAATCTAAACCTGCATTCATATCCTTATTTCTTTTTCAGTAAATGCAATACAAAATTTTAATGATCATATGAAAGTCAGTGATATTGTACTACCTGCAATGAAAAGAACGATAAACATTGAACAAATTAATAACAAAGCTGCAGTCATACCTGACTGAAGTGAAACAAAATCGCACAAGTTCCGATGGTTACTCCATGCATGAGTACTCATTCACATATTGTACGATTTGCAAAAGGTCATCCTAGATACATGTAGTTGACACGTGCAAGTAACCTAGCACAAGAGAAGCCATCAACACTGCTGATATTGACGTGTTAATTTCATGTGCTAACTGTTAACCTAAAAGTACAACAGCAGCGCTTCTGCGGGTTTGTTTTCTTTGCCATTAATTTGACAAACTTGCGCATCAGATGAAATTAATGTTTAACAGGGGTCAAGCTGGACTTGAATTTTAGGGAGAAGTGACTTCTCCTTTCTGACAGAATAGGGAGAAGTGAGAGCAAAACAGGGAGAAATGGTAGCGATGCAAGAAACGCAATATATATATATATATATATATATATATATATATATATATATATGTGTGTGTGTGTGTGTGTGTGTGTGTGTGTTAAGTGCTATGGTTCTCTTATTTTTTTATTTGAATTGTGTCCTGTATTTCTCATTATGCATATTTGCATTTAACATTAGTTTTAAGCAATATTTTACCTTGAAGTGGAAAATTCTCTGTGTTGCTGTGTTGTATGTATATTATAAACACATTTTTTTAAGTGTATGAATGTATTATACTAATATATAGTGTATTCATACTTAAAAGTGCGTTATGTTTAGATGAAGAGAAATATGCAACGTATTTTGGCCATATGACTTCAAAAAAGCATAACGGAAATCGGGCAGCGATATCTTGCGGGGTGAAAGAGTTAATTGGTCAGTCAGCTATTAAAACACATGCCTGTGAATGTGCAAGAGTTTGTTTTGTCGGCGCAATTGATATGAACACATGCTAATGCAACACACAAGCCACTTTGCCCGCAGCTTAACACTACTTGGCTCGGTTGAGGGAGCATCTCAAAAGCTATAAACTACAGGCACTCGGTGTAGATCTAAAATGACAGGGCAGTCGTTTTCGCTTTCCTAATACAAGAAGGTGAAGTTTACACTTTTTCGACGACTTAGTCGCCCACTTCGCCTGGTAGTGGGACCCCTGGTTTAACTTTTTCTTTTCTGTTCATTTTCCTATTGCATAATACAGAAGAATAAGATGAATAATTTTAGATCATTAACTCATCTTAGTAAAGTTCCCCTCCCCCCTCTCTCTCTCTCGCTCACATACTATGCAAAATACAGAAAAATGATCAATAAAAGACCCCTTCCCACCCCTCTCTCTCTCTCATAAAATATGTAATCCAAAGCACTACTGCGCAAGTCATTGTAATATATTACTATTAAAAACCTTTTTTTTTTTTTTTGTACATGCTTCAGTAAGAGTTTAAGTATTCCATGATTGGTTAGCTTTCTTCAATTAGTGGCCGCCTCATTAACACTAAGCCAAAAAGATGTTCCTGCCATTAGAGTTTTTCGTGATTCTGCTTATGTTTTGAAGAGTTTTTCACTAATGCGAGTTTCAAAAATAACGCTAGACTGCTTATTAATGTTAACCAAAATTTTTCTTTTTCGATGCTTGACATGTTGACATTTTTAGTAAATCGTCAGAATTAAAGTATTAAAATCTGACTGATTATAAATCTCAACGTACACAAACTGAAATCTGGAAATGTTCAGTAGTGGTAAGAAAGTAATAACATGCTCGAAATTATAGCGTTATGGAGCAAAAAAGAAAGAAATTTTCCCACCACTGCACAGGAACTCCCAAGCACGTGCTCTAAAGTCGTGTTTGTGTTCATGGGCATCCGTAGGAATTTTCAGGGGGGGGGGGGGGCGAAGTAAAAGGGATATATTTATTATTTTTTAAAAATCAGGGCGGGGACGAGGCAACATGCCCCCCCCCCCCCTGCAGACACCCAAGTGTGAGTGTGTGTGTGTGTGAGTCGCACATTTTATCCACTGGGCCATAGTTACTCGAGCTCTCTAGCTTTAAAGCAATATACCACACACAGAAACACGCTCAATAACCAAAGGCTCTAACAGTCACAAACTGGAAACTGCATTCTTTAATATCTGTGTAAAAATAATTAAAAGAGTATATTTTATTTTATATTTTCGCCGTAGAAAAATGAGCAAATAATCGGATACACGTGGAGACAATACATCCATGCAAAATGCTCTAAACTTGTTGGAAATTAAAATCTCTGAACATCTCAGATTTTAGAATTTTCCATATTATTTTTCATTTCGGTAATAAGCCGAGTTCAGATTAATTACTAACAATTATCAAACTTCTGTTGTTCATGGCGAGACCATAATTGCGGCTGTAAAGTACAACGCGCCAAGTCAGATGGCTTCGTGTGATAAAAACACACTGTTCCCAAGCTGAAACTTACATCATCCTTTGATGCAAACCCTTGTTAATATTTTACAACAGTGTTCACAATGGTCACTGCCTTGATTTCTGTAGAACATCCATTGAAGTCAAGTCTTTATTAGGGAGATACAATTGAATTTTCCAAGGTGTGTGTGTGTGTGTGGGGGGGTAAATGCATGAAAATAATTGTCTTTCTCTGATTTTTGTAGTAGACTTTAATCCGTTCTATATTTCACTTAAAATAAATAAATATTGTGATGAAAGAACAAAAAATATCCCGGTCCAAAAAAAACAAAAAAAACATATAAACCCCATATATTAAATGGTCAGTCCCTTACAGTACACATGCAGTCACAATATTCAGCCTCGTGACTGTGCTATTACTGTTTAAAGACTAAGCACGCGGTTTGCATTTTAGTGTATATTCAGTGTTTTAGGTTTGTTGTTGTTGGGGGCGGGGGGGGGGGGGGGTTAAGCAGCAGCGGATGTCAATTTGGATTTTATTTGTCCATATCTCAGAGAATTATTTTCCTTTGGAACAAAATGATTAATTTATTCTGCTTGTAAAGCTCAGCAATGTGTGCTTCTCGTCAAGTCAGTGCATAAGTTTGTTCATATTTCTTTGAAATAAATTAAAATCATAAACTTAATGCAAAAGAAGTTGATCAACCTTTTATAAACAGTAATGTGTACTGAATATACAAGCCTTTTGAAATTTTTATTTTTTTGTCCAATAATGATCGAAATAAAGACGACTGATTCTTCAAATGGTATCCGGTTGTAAATCACTCTTGACGTCTCAGTCTTTCCATAGGTGGTTTTCATTCATTGGCTGTTCAAATGTCAATCAGTAATGTCGACTAGCCCCTCCACGGTGGAGTTACATCGGCGTGCCTGCCGAAACGCGGTGGTGATTTGTAGGTATTTATGCCAATTTATGCCTCCACCGTGGAGTGTTATCGTGGAGCTAGAGTGGAGGGGATTAAGTCCCCCACCGCGATGCGTGGGGTTCTGAAAAATCACGTGAGCTGTACTGTACATGAGTAGTGACCATTTTTTTAGAAGCTGTTGGAGGTTCTGCTTATAACTGGAAGTGTTTCCAACGGTTATCAACATTGATCATGTGATTTTTCACCCACTCAGATTTATTCCGTCAGCATGTCAGATAGGATAGTTTCAGGTGAAACCTGACTCAATGTCGGATAACATTAGACACTTGTAGTATTTAAAAAAATTGAGAACATAAATGACATTGAAATAATTTAATAATCAGCATAGTTAGTAACATCTATTCAGTTAGTAAGATGTACTGTATGATTTGTATTTTATTTGTTGTAGTGGGGATTAAAACCTTGAGCTTGTGTATATATATCACTGTTATGTTTTTTCTCAGACCTTTATGCATCATTTTGAGTTCATTAAACAAAGGGTGTGATAAGAAACAATTATTTCCTTTCACAAAATCATGAGAAAAAAAATGGAGAATTAATTGGGCAATGCATAATATTGCTAACGTTTGTTGAATCATTCAGGTCCCATCATATGCTTCTGATAGCTTTGCATTCTATTTCCATGGTAATGCCCAAGAAAAGATGAATGAGTAAATTTCTTAAAGTATGAATTTGGACAACCTCATGCTTCTTTGAATATGTGCCATTACATGATGACATATCAGCACATAGCTTTCTCTAACATGTGACTTGTGTGTATGATGTGATTAGTGGGTATACAAATAAAATGCTTCGAGATGGTTGGTTAAATGTTTACACACTGCATATAAGCACATGCATAATAACATACATGCCTATTGCGTTATACGATAACTGTAGAGATTGCACGGTGAATTTTCCATGGCCTAAAGCAGATGCTGCATAAATGGAAGAGGAAATCTACAGTTGTATTTAGAGTGCATGAAGGGAAGTATTTCCACATCAACCAAAACGTACGATGATAAATTAGTAAGTGTGTGGATTGCCCCAATGGTCCGAGGAGACCCGACCCCATTCTACCTACCCACCAACTTACATACCTACTATGACTGGGCATAAAAGACAAAAAAGAATAAAAAAGAATGTTCTTTCTATCATATCAAAGTAGAGGTAAAAAGTTCATAAAAAACAGATTAATGTTATTCTTGTATCAATGTTAATAAAATCATTGTTCTTAAAATCTGTTTGAAACACTAGTATTATTGTCCACCCTAGACCCCATATATTATTGGGTAAAATTTCACAGGCTTTGAGTAACCTTGGAGTGACAGCCAGCAGTACATAGTTCATGCATCAATAATTAACATGATTAAACACAGGTGTGGCCTCCATGGAAAGAATGCAGCATGCAGTCCACTCACCTAATTCCTATACTCATTTACATGTACAATATCCAGTTACCCTACTGAGGGTATCATATCACATTATACAATGTATAGTAATTATTATGGAAACTTACCATTGAATAAACATAGTTATTCCTACTTCCAACTGCCTTGGTCACAAAAGGCCTTGAGTAGGGTAGAATGTATATAGATCTAGCATGAATGAATGTGATCATAAACACAAATACTTAACTCATGTTACATGTAGTAAAGCTTAAAATATAGGACACAGTGACCTTCTTTGGTTTCAAGGGCATTGTAGTAACAGAAATGCATCCAATTATCAAGTTTTATGAATGAAAGATGAACAGCACCTAAGAAATAAACTTTTAACACAAAATTTGAAGGAAATCACTAAGCATGAAATATAAGTCACCAATTGTCATGATTCCAGATAGAATAGTAGGCATATAACATGCCGAAAATTGAGCTAAATGCAAAAACTTAACCAAAGCGAGTAAAAGATGAAATATAGGTTACAATGAGCCTCTTTTGTTGTAAGAGTGTGGTAGTAACAAAGATGCATATCATCATCAATTTCACAATTACAGTATAAACAATCCTGAGAAATGAATATCGAATACAACATTTAACGCAAGTCAATGAAACATAAAATATGGGCGATATTGACCTACTACTGAAATGAGGGAGTAGTACTGATAAAGATGCATCCCCAAGTTTCATAATTCTGTATAGGATAGTATGCACATGGAGTGCCAAAAATCTGTGGTCATGAGCTAAATGCAACAACTTAAGCTAAGCCAGTAAAATGTGAAATATAAGTCATAGTCACCTTTTTGGTATGTGTATGGTACTAAGAGACGTATACAATCTCCTAGTTTAAAGAATACAGAAATAACAGTAAAAATGTCATACTTAACTAAGTCTGAAATGTGAAATATAGGTCACAGTGACCTATTTTTAAGACGAGGGTGCAGTACTTACCAAGATTTGGATGAATCAATGTGATCATAAACACAAATACTTAACAGAGATGCTTCCAATTGTCATGTTTCATGACTGGGGCATAAACAGCACCCAAGAAATGATCTTTTAACACAAAATTTTAAAAAAGTGAGTGAGAATGAAATACAGGTCAGATACTTCTTTTGGCAAAAAGGACATAGAACTTATCAAGATCATGTGAAGGGTTGCTTCTTCCAGAGACAGCAGTCCCTAAAGAATTACCCCGTCTGGCTCCAGGTGAGTACCCCATCTTGAGCCTGATGCATCTACGTACACAAAGGAGTAGGGTTCAGGGTTATGAATCACGACTTCATACAGGAATCAATCCCGATCTACCCACCAACTCAGGTGGTCACAAAATTTGGATCCCAGAGGAATCTGAGCTGATAGAGGGTCCTTCTATGATTTCTTGTTTGCTAGAAGCAGGAACTGAAGAGGGCACAAGTAAAGTCTCCCAAGGGGAACTAGATCCGCAGCTGCAATCAGAGTTCCTAGGAGAGAGAGGTAAAGTCCAGCCAACACTGAAGTCTTGACCATAAGACCTGCTATGAGGGAAAGAATCTGAGCGGTCCTGTCTGGTGGAACTTGAACCATCCCTCGATTGGTGAGGAAATTCATCTCCACTTGCAAAAAGTCCTAAGAAGGACGAGATCTGACTGCTCTAGGTTGGCAATTAAACCCAGGAAAGTCACTGTCAACCAACAGAGTGATAAGTCCATCAGGAGAGTATCTCGGAGGACATTGTGCTTCAAGTAGTCTTCAAAATACTGGAGGATGGCGTCTTCAAGTGAGCCGCTATTACACCCATCACCCTGGTAAAGGCTCTGGGGAAGGAAGTGAGGCCAAACAGAAGAACCCAATATAAAACCGGAGATATTTCCTGTGAGGCAGGAAGATGAGGATGTGAAGGTGCACATTCTGCAGATCTATGGAGACCGGCCAGTTGTATGGCCTTATGGCATTCCTGACCGAGGCAGTAGTGTCCATTTTAAAGTGTTCTTCCCTATGGGATTTGTTTAAGGCAGAAAGATTGATGATGAGTCAAAACTTTCCACTTTTTTCAGCATTAAAAAGATCAGGGAATAGAAACCCAGACTTTGGTCATTTGCCACCCTCTCAACTGTGTTGTAAGCTTCCATTAAAGGGTGTGCACCTTGTCCCTTAGATGAACCAGTTTGGACTGGTGAAAGGAAATGGGTGTCTGTGATGGGAGAAGGTTGTTGGAATCAAAACTGGTATCTGTCCTTTATAATGGAAAGGATCCACACATTGTCTGTGATGCCTGACCATGCCTCTGACATAAGGGCTAGTCAGGCACCTACTGGTATGCTGGGAAGAGGAAGACAATGCAGGAGAGGGTATGGCTCCCTATGGTGACTGTATCCCTCTTTAGGGAAGGGAAGGAGTCTGAAGACTTCCTCCTTTGGCCTCTACAACTGCCTCATCTAGTGAAGGATGGGCAGAAGTGAGTTTTGAACTGGGACTGCTTGTGCTGCTGTTGAAGTTTGCCCTGTTTAAAGAACTTGGAAAAAACTTGGGAGGAGCACCATCCGTCAATCAGGGTGGGCATGCTTCTTGGCCAGTTCTGATGGGCCAGGAGTTACAGTCAGGGACTGGTGTTGTTGGTCCCTCAAGTCTTGTGATGCTACAGAGGGGATGAGACCTCCAAACAGCATCTCCACATCAGGCACCACAGGCCTCAACAGGTTCTTGCTGTTGTCCAGCAAGACCTTGGTTGTCTCCAAGGCATCATTTCTGTGAAGGTGGAGAAGCTCTGCAGAAAGCACCATGGACATTAACAGAACATGCCTCAATGTTTTACCACAGCCTCCAGCAAGTGTTGAAGAGCTGCTGGCAACAACAAATCCTCCTTCAAAAGACTGGAGGCAACTGAAAAGAGATCAGCATGAGAGGCTATTGTCACCAGGATTTGAGCTTTTAGCTCTAAGGCTTCCAAGGATTTCACACACAGATGAGCCTAGATCCCAGCCAATATCCCAACTTGGGACCCAAGTCCAAGGTTGGGGAGGAAGGAGGGCTTGAGCAGGAGAATGAACCTAAAAACTAGGCCTGGAACCAGTGGCCAAAATGTAGAAGAGGGTACAGACCACCCCTTCTGCTGTCTGGCGGCCTCTTGGCCCTAGGAAAACTTCTGCGCTAGCTCGCAAATCATCACAGAGTGTGGAGGCAGCAGAAAATCTGAAGGAGAAAGAGACCCAGAAAGCCTCTTCAGACTGGAGAGAATGTTAGTGTCCCCAGCCCCCAAAGGGTTGGGGCACAGGTCTGGGGGGAAGAAGGCAGTAAGTATCATTTACCGCCTTACAAAACATCCATACCGCCTCTTCTATCACCTGACCTGAGAGATGGGAAGAAGCAGAGGACCCTAATGGAAGGGAAGGGCCCACCAGAACTGGTTTTTCTGGGAACTCATTCGAGTCCACCAGCATGGAAAGGGCATCAGCATCCTGAACTCGCTCCCAAGTCGAGACAGAACTGTCCTTCCTAGTCCGTCTGGTAAGAGAGCGATTGATATGGGGTTTTGGTTGTCCCATAGTTGTTCATGGACAGTAATGGTACCAACCTTACTATCTCTCTTCCTTGGCAAATGGGATCAATGATCCCTTCTCAACGATCTTGGAAGAGAGTGGTGCTCTGCCTCCTTTTTGTTGTACAAGGCCAGAGGGGAGGGGGCAGGCCCACAGCCTTCCATGTCCAATAAGGCTGCAACATTTACCAATATTTCTAAACGTGTAAATGGTATACAATAACTGAAACAAATGATGCCTTTTAATCAAAACAATTAGAAATGAAACTTTTCCCCTATCTACTTGTTAGGCTTAGTGTATAGCTAACAGCTGTTTATATGTAAATGTGTTGTACCTCACTTAACTTGTTGCCGTTTCATTTGCTGTACGTTTCTTACCTCTTATTAATGACAGGATTCATTTTGTAAGACACATCTTTATTGAATACTGGTAATTTAGGTAAAAGAATCCTGAGGATCGTTATGCTCTTGTTTCCCACTGTTACAGGTATGTACATGATGAAAATAAAATCAATAATGCAACCGGACATACTGCCTGAACATGAGCATAAGATGCTTCAGTAGGATCTACAATGACAATGAAAATGGGCTGTAGCTCAGACTTGAAATGGTTTCTTTAAAACAAAATGTTACTCATCAAAGGTTCTGTTAACAAACATGTTTTTCAGAGGTAAATAATGTGGTTCAAAGAAATTTTGGTCAACATTATCAGCAAGTCAACTGGATGTTTAATGAGCGGTACAAACCTATTCTCGTCAACTTCAGGTTATTCCTAGAGATGCCACATTTGATGTGCAAATACTTGAAGAAAATAATTAACTGAAAAATCCTACTTAACAGTTCTTTATATAGAAATGTAGAAATATATCATTCAATTGCAACACATTCATTTACACAGTTACAGTAAACTAAACTAAGCCATTTACGTTTGTAAACATTGCAGCCTTAATGTCCAACATACACTGAAACCAAAGCAGAGACATCCATGATGTCATGGGGTAAAAGAAGACTCACTACCTGATAATAGTGGTCCCCAAATCTGTAGGAATTAAACAGGAACAGGAACACAGGAAAGGTAGAGATGCCAATCTCCTTTCCTAAACAGGCGAGTTAAACCCAACTCCCTATCTCCTAGAGAAGTGAGGAGGGCATCAAACCGATCCCTATCCTTAGTCCATCAATCAAAAAACCCTGTGCCCAGTTGCTCAAAGAGCATTGCTTAGTGACGCACTTGATATCTGGTGACCAGCACCTGGTGACCAGTAAAAGACCAGTCCAGTGAAGAAGGTCTGAGAGGTGAAACTCTGCCTGGCAAACCAGAGTCCTCATCAGATTTACAGGAAGGCACGACTGGCTCCTATTGGTCACTGGCACTTTACCTACTGTTGGAGGGACCAAGGATGTATCCCCAAACAGGCAATGATGACATCAGAATGAGCAATAGGGAGCCAAGACCTTTTGACGATCTCTGAACTATGGAAATCGCTCCTGGT
Source organism: Margaritifera margaritifera (assembly GCA_029931535.1). NCBI lineage: Eukaryota > Metazoa > Mollusca > Bivalvia > Unionida > Margaritiferidae > Margaritifera > Margaritifera margaritifera. The sequence continues at coordinate 120,836 of JAQPZY010001165.1, forward strand.
TCCTGGCCTGCTTGGGCTGTAGATTTCCCAAAACCCAGAAGTGATCCAGACCTATCCTGGGAATGGATGGGGTCATTCAGGGATGAAAAGGAGGACAAGAGACCTTTCTTCCTCCCATGATAAGTGCGGTGACTTTCTGCCATTTCCCACACTTCATCCATCCACATGCAACAAATGGGACATCTGTCCAAGCATATACATTTAGTACATGATAAGCAGGTGGGGTGAGTGTCACAAGTGGCCTTCTTGTGCCCACACTTACCCACACCTTGTGACATATTAATGTGCTGAAAGAGAACAAACTGACAAACACAATATAACCGGGAACCAAAAAAAGGATAGGTGCTGCTTACCCTGACACTAAGAAGGGGGAACAATTATCAGAAGCACTGCTTCGCTGAGCAAGGTGCATAACCCTTCAATTCCAGCAAAAAGGAACACAAAAAGCACGCAATTAATGCCAGGACTGGGGAGAAAAGAAGTCAAACAACACAAAAAAGTGATACGTTTCACCAAAAGATGGATAATGGCAGCAATGAAGCTAAAATTTGTCGAGCATTCTGACACACTTGTACTCTCACAATAGTCCAAGGAAGAAAAAAAGGAAGATATTCTGTATGTTGGCTATGACCAAGGAATCAGACTGGGATTATGTTCTTTTCATTTGGAGAAGGGAATATTCAGCTTTGACATGGGACTTAACGTCCCAGAAAAGGAAACCAATGCAATAGTAGCAGATAATGTATCACCGGTACTGCTACTGAATTAAAAAATGTAATCCATGATCATGACCTTGAAGATACAACCCCCAATTCAGAACACAAGACACTTCCTAATGATAATGTACAAGTATACTAAAGTTTCGTCCCAAAAGCTGAAAGGGATCTAAAGTTACAGAGTAGAAAGAGTGATGGAAAACTTTAAATACTGACCTATATCATTGACCTTGAGGATAATACCACATATGCAGAACACAACACATCTTCTAATAATGATATACATGTATGCCAAGTTTCAAACCTTAATTTATAACAGCTCTGAAGTTAAAGTCCAGAATAGAAAATGTGATGTAAAACTTAAAATATTAATGTGTGACCTTGACCTTGAAGATATTATCCCCAGTGTGGTAGGCAACACACCTTCTAATAATGATGTTTAAGTACCAAGTACATCCTTAATCTCAAACAACTCTAACACTATTGAGCAGAAAGGAAAGTGTGATGGAAAACCTAAGACTGAGCCATGAACCTGACCTTGAAAATAGGACCCCCACAGTGATAATGTGGCATGTGTCACACCTTCTAATGATTATGTACAAGTATTTAAAGTTTCATCCCTTAATCACAAACAGCTCAAAACTTGTTGAGTTGAATGGAAAGAGTAATGGAAAATTTAAATATTGAACCATGACCTTGACCTTGAAGATATGACCCCAATGTGTTTTGCAGCACACTTTTTTGATTTACAAATATATCATGCTTCATCCTTTAATGTCAAAAAGCTTGAAAGTTGTTCAGTAGAAAAGACAGTGAGAGGTAAACTTGAAATATTCAGCCATGATCTTGACCTTGAAGATAGGACGCCAATGTGGTATGCAATACACCTGCTAATAACGATGTATAAGTATACCAAGTTTCATCTCTGAATCTCATATGACTCTTAAATTATACAGAAGAAAGGAAAATGTGATGGAAAACAAAATATTGACCCATGACCATGAAAATACAACACCCAAAGTGGTAAAAGCGACACTTTCTAATGATAATGTACAAGTAGACCAAGTTTCATCCCTAAAGTTTAATTGTCTCTAAAATTGTAGAGCAGAAAGGAAAGTGTGATGGAACACTTTAAATACTTACTAGTGATCTTGACCTTGAAGATGGGATCACAACACATATTCTACTAATGATATACCAGTATACCAAGTTTAATCCCTAAATCTCAAACAGCTATGAAGTTATTGACTGAAATGGTAAAATTAATACATTCATTTGTGACCTTATGTGGTAGGCAACACACGAAATAATGATGTTTGAGAGTACCAAGTTTTATCCCTTAATCTCAAACAGCTCTAACGTTTTAGAGCGGAATGCAAAACTTAAAATATTGAGCTGTGACCTTAACCTTGAAAATAGGCGCCCCAATACAGAATATGTCACACCTTCTAATGATGGTGTACAAGTATACCAAGTTTCATCTCTTAATTTCAATCATCTGCAAAGTTTTACAGTGGAATGGTAAGTACGAAGAAGAAATATTTAAAATACTGAACCATGAATTTAACCCTGAAGATTGTAACCCGCAGGTGATTTACAACACATCCTCTAATGATGATATATATATAAGTACATCAAGTTGCAGCCCTTAATCTCAAAAGGTTCTAAAATTACAGTGGAACTCAAAGTAAGACAGAAAACTTAAAATACTGAGACATGACCTTGACCTTCAAGATGCAAACCCTACTGTGGCACGTGACACCTTCTAGCGATGATGTACGAGTACAAGTTTCATCCATTAATCTCAAAATGGCTCTAAAGTTATGGAAGTTAAGTGTGATGGAATACAAAATATTTAGCCATGATCTTGACATTGAAGATAAGACCCCCACCCCCCACACCCAAGTGGTACATGACACACCTTCTAGCAGTGATGTAGTTTACCAAGCTTCATCTCGTAATCTCAAATACATGTAGCTTTAAATCAGCGGTTCCCAACCTTAGATTGCAACCCAAATCAGGGTTGCATGTGGGTCATCAGTAGGGTCGCGAAGGGTCATCATCAGAAACCATATCATAAGCCGGAGGGTCAGGAGGTCCTGTTGGTGACCAATTAAGGGTTGCAACAAAAAAAGGTTGGGATCAACAGCTTTAATTCTTTGTGACGCAGAAGGGAATGGGTAATAGAGAACTTCAAATATTCAGCCATTACCTTGAACTTGAAGATAGGACCCCCAATGTCGTACGCAACACACCTTTTAATGATGATGTGTAAGCCAAGTTTCAGTCCTTTATCATAAATGACTTTCAAGTTCTAGAGTAGAAATGAAAGTGTGACAGCAGGTTTTCGTTTTGTTTGGCATTTTATGTCACATCAATGCAAGCAGGTTATTATGTGCCGAGGTAATTGGAGTAAAGTGCCTTGCCCAAGGACAAATAATGGTAGCCACTCAACAGAAACACAGATACTATACAATAAAGTCATCCGGAAAAAAAACTGGATGCCATAAAATCTTACCACATTTTCTCCGCTTCGATGTAGATGCTGCCATCGTGTCACCTATACCTGCATGTGAAGAGAAAGATGATCTTAATTAATTTAGTTTCAAAAGTGAATTACTCATAAATTTATAGGTCAATTCTTATAATACACTTTTGGTGTTTCTCCTGGTTTACCTTGTCAGGTTGTACTATTTGATACAATGACATTAATTCATCTAGTGTTGCTTCTTGGATATCAAACATGTATTGCCTATTTATTGTTTGTAGATAATAACTAGCAACGGTCTCTTCATATAAATCATATTTCAAAGAAAATAAACTTTTATCTCTGGCTCCTAAAGAAAATCTGGGCTTTCATTCCATTACAAAAGAAAATTATTATTTTTTGGGTTTTTTTGCACAAAAGTTACATTCAACCTCATCGTGACTACTGTAACCTAATTTGGGGGAATACATCTGCTACAAATATGAATAAAAATTCCAGACTCCAGGAAAGGGCATGTAAAATAATTCATAATGCATGAAAGAATATTCTTAAGAAAGATCAAAATGATGTATAAAGTACCTGCAAAATCTGCCCGAATTTACCTGAACATTTTCCGGCAAAGCAAATTTACTCATGTATCCAAAATCTAAGGTAATTAACAGGTAAAAACTTCACCAATTGAATTACTAACATGCTTGTGAAGGGTAAAAAGGACAAAATAATTTGTCAGGGTGTACACCACAGGTACGTAACAAAAGTCTAAAAGCTCTTAAGAGAGCTAACTACACAGATGAGAAAAAAAACTCAATCAGGGTATAATCCTACGTCTTAAAAGAATATAGCACAAGAAATAATTTAGCATTTCGCTCATTGAACCCATGTTGCAGCGGCTATTTCTTCATATGAAGTGACATGAACAATCCGACATTACAACTGAGAAAAGAATGAAGCATACTATACGGTCCAGTGTTCTGGAACTTTATGGTTCTCACTAATTGGGAGGACAAATTTTTGCCACTCATTCAGGGTATTTTCCTCCCGTAAAAGCTATGTAATAACAACAGGTAGGCTATTACTGATATTAAAATGCTAATTCACAATGTGGGATAATTGTCTGTGGTGTATGCCCCCCGCAGAGACTGTGATGTATCAGAGTACAATCACATCATCTCAAATCTAATCAAAGACTATGACCTGACTTATTTGAATATGGACAAACATTTTTACAAAAAAGATGGCAACCCGATACTCCATTACCTTGGAAGGGACAGAATCCATCTCTCACCTTCAGTAGTAAAATGATTCCTAGATGCTATCGAGAAAAGCTGCCCAAACGTGAAGTTGGTTGACAATTTCCAATTATGTGTTTTTACAAGACAGACGGACCAAGGACCTGAACAATATACTACATGAAGCAAGAATTCTAGTGGACAAAAACAGGGAGTGGGAAAGCATCACCAGCTGTGCCTAAAGTGTGCTGAACCAAATCACTCTAATTTCGACTACAGACATAAGGAGCAATTTAAATGTCACTTGTAAGGATTTTTGGGTCACAAGCAGTCCAAGTGCCATGGACATAATTAGGTTTATGGCCAAGAAGCTATATCCTTTACTACATTCAACAAATATTCAGTCCTACTTAATATATGTGAAAATTGCAATTCAGTGATGAATAACTGTGTATGTCTAAAGACCGATGTCAGCAACCCTCTTGCCAATGAGACATTGTTAGATTCTCATTGCAAAAGCTGATGATGGATCCACAATTGTCGATGTAAGCAGTAATGTCAATATTAAAAAAAGCATATAAAAATAGTACTCTGCCAAATGATGATGATTTACTTGACTCGTGTATATCTGATTCATATTTATCTCCCTTGATGACCCAAAATACATATAATGTGTTACACCTAGGCTTAAGATGTAAAGGTATGCATGCTGGTCACCTCAACATTAGAGGAGTAAGAACAAAAGGTAAACTTGATCAAATTAAACTTATGTTACTGTCTAAAGAATATAATATCTCCATGCTTGGTCTGAGTGAAAGCGAACTTTGGACTGATCAGCCAGACAATGATTTTCAAATTGAACACTTTCATTTTTTTAGAAAGACAAAATTAATGGATCAGGAGGTTTGGTGGTCTATGTGCATGAGGGTATTATATGTAAATGTTGGGAGAATTTGGAAGTCAATGATTTTGAAAGCATGTGGTTGAAGTTTCACCTAAAAATAGCAAATCTTTTCTTATCGGTTACCTCTATAAGAATCTAAATTCTATTGTAAAATGGAATGAAATATTTGAAGATCAGATGGAAAAAGTTCTAAATGAAGATAAATAATTATTCCTCTTTGGTGACATGAACAGGAGCTTACTAAACCCACAAATTAAAAATTACTGGCTCAATTACATGATCTCATTTGCACTGGTTCAGCATGTAACTGAACCTACTTGGGTTGTCGCTGGAAAAAGTCAAACTCTAATCGACCATATTTATTCCAATTCCTCAAATAATGTGCTTGATGTCCCCTCCATTGGCCTAAGTGACCATTACCCCACATTTCTAACTCGTAAGACCAATGCTTTCACCCCCAAATCATCTTACCATACAATGTCATATAAATCTTTTAAAAATTTTAATGAGAAGAAGTTCAAGAGGAATTCCATGGTATAGTATAAAAATGTTTGATGATGTGAATGATGCTTTAGATTCTTTATAGATGTCATTGACAGGTACACTCCTTTGAAAAAGCACCGAGCTAAACATGTTATTCAACCAAACTGGATTACACCAGAAATCATACAAGCAATGAAAACACATGATCCATATAAAGCACTAGGAAACACTGACCAATACAAAAAAGTGAGAAATGAAGTTGTAAGGCTAATAAGGTTATCAAAAAAATCTCATTACCAACAACTGATCGATGAATCAAAACAGAAACCAGGAAACATTTGGAAATTTTTTAAAGAACTTGAAGCTGGTAAAGGTTATTCACATTCACATTCTAATAATTGTTGCGCCTCAAGAAAAGATGGTGTATGCATCAATAACAACGAAGATATTGCCAATGAGTTCAATAACTTTTTCGTTACTGTTGCTGATAATATTAAAGAATCAATTGCTCCTTATAATCATGAGGAACTTTCACACCTTTGTAATGAAAAAATCCCTGACAGTACTTTCTATGAAATACCCTTCATAACTGATGATAAAGTATTCAAATGTCTGCAAAATTTAGAAGTAACAAAGTCCACAGGTGCTGACTTCATTGGACAAAGACTATTATGGAATGCAGCACCCTTCATTTCAGAAAGCATAACATATATATGTAATCTTAGTATAAAAACTAATACATTTCCTGGCAAGTGGAAGGAGGTAAAAGTGAAACCTCTTCATAAATCTGGTCCTCATGATGAAATAAATAATTTCTGACCGATCTCAATCCTTCCTGTCTTATCGAAAATTCTCAAAACACATTCTCATGACTCCCTAATGATTTTTCTTGATGAACACAATCTGTTGTATCATAGACAATCAAGCTTTCGCCCAAATCATTCATGTGAAACTGCTCTTGCTAATATGGTTGAAAAATGGCTCAAAGCTTTAGATAATGGAGATCTAGAGGGATTTGTGCTGGTTGATTTTAGGAAAGCTTTTGATTTAGTTGATCGTGATATTTTACTTGAACAATTAGAACTTTACAAGCTCAACAACAACTCATTAAATTGGTTTAAGTCATTTTTGAAAGGAAGAAAACAAAAAGTTGACATAAACAGTGTCCTGTCAGATGAAAAACTTGTAACTTGCGGAGTACTTCAACGATCTATTTTAGGGTCACTACTATTTATTATGTTTATAAATGATCTATATTTGCATACAGTAAATATTCAGATGGATCTCTATACTGATGACACCACCTTATATGATATTAGCTCATCTAAAAATACTTCCTAAAGAAACTTACATAATGCTCTTGTAAAACTCTCCAAATGGTGTAAACATAATGGAATGGTCATTAATTTAGACAAAACTAAAGTGATGCTGATAACCACACATCAGAGATGTAACAGAATTAAAGATAATATTCTCCACATAAATTTTACTGATGTGGAACTGAAAAATGTTACGCAAGATAAAATTTTAGGAGTTCAAGTTGATAACAATATGTTATGGTCGGAGCATATCAGTAATGTTACTAAAAAGATGGCTAAGAATATCTGGTTACTATAAAAAATTAAAGAATTCCTAACCTTTAACCACAGGATATTGTTTTGTAAAAGTTATATTCAACCTCATCTGGACTACTGCAACCACATATGGGGTAATGCTTCTAAAACAAATCTGTTAAAAGTGGAAAGACTTCAAAAACGAGCCATCAGAATTATCCTTGACAATAATGTTGATAATGTTCACAAATGTATGAATGATTTGAAGATCATGACCGTCTATGAAAGAATATGTTTAAGAAAAGTTAAATTTATGTTTGAAGTTTCTAATGGTTCCATGCCCAACTATATAAATGATATGTTCAGCAAAAGGACAAATAATACCAATACAGATTCTAGTCTACCGATGCTACGCTCTACGTCATCTAATAATTTTCATCTTCTTATGCCTAAAACTGAATTGTATAAAAACAGTTTGGCTTTTTCTGGTCCAATCATATGGACCTGTCTACCTAAAGATGTTAAAATAGCAGCAGCAGTGCCTTCCTTTCATCACGGATGTCTGAAATGGATACAATCCAGATAATGTCTAAAACAGGTTATAGCCAACTTTGTTGTATATTTGTATATGTATATATTATATAAAATGTCTTTGGGTGTATACTTGTGTGTGTGTTTGTGTGTGTGTGTGTGTGTGTGTGTGAATGAAAATGGTTTCAATCATGCATGTTTGTGTACACAATGATCTGTGTGCTGAATCCATACTCCATTGCCCGTGTACACTAATTCACAATGCATGTACCTTTTTTGTATGTTTGTTTGCCAGCTGCATTTTATATATTTATCTGTACATACATAGATAATTGAGGGCTGCAAGGGAGATTACTTTTGTACTTATTGTGTCACCCTCATAAAATAAAGACTTATTATTATTATTATTATTATTATTATTATTATTATTATTATTATTACCACAAAGGCATTAAATAAATAACTACACGGTTTGTCTTTAAATCCATTGGACAGTGAAAAACAGTATATACTTGTAGTTGTGGACTCTGCTGATCTCGATAGCTTTATTGGCGGATTTGAAGGTGATGCAAGTGTCATTAGTATTCATTTTTACACTCAGTTGAGACTGGATGGTACTGTGTAGCAGAAAAACACTTCAGCTCTCATGACTTGGTCTGCTCATGATTGTCTAAAAATGTTAGTTACGTTTGGGTTTGATCTCCGCAGTTGTGCATTGTCCCAATGCAGGCTGGTGTTACTATGTCCTTGGATGCCATATACTCCAGAATTACTAATGTGACAATATGGTGTTTGCAGTATGTGCAAACTACAAATACTCCCCATTGCTGTTATGCTTCATAAAGTCAAACTTCATCAAACAGTAGTCCTGAAATGTAGTTTTACTTGACTTTTCTTGCTTCACAGATTGCTCATCCTTATCTGAACCACAGCTGCATTTTGACATTTTGCCTTCAAAAATGAATCACACTTCCACACTGCTCCAAACTTTACCATTGCAACTACCGAAACAATCACCATTTCATTTTATGTATGGAGTAAAATCTGACTTCAAAAAGAAAGGTTGCTGCCGATCACAAACTAGCCAATAGTCTTTAACAAAGATGCCTTAATCATTCTCATTCAATTCACGAAGTGTAATAACTCTGTTTCTTCAACATGCATCTCTCATTTACCCAACTTTAAAAGAATTGAGTTGTTCCACTTCATGTATGTTACCTATGCAAATAAGCCTAATAGGTTCCACAACAGGAATGCTCTAAGGGCTAGCAAACACAAAATCACTCTAATCTGTGGAATGGTGATTGTTTTTTTTTACCTTGGACTGCCTTTACAAATTCACCCTAATCTGTGGAATGGTGATTATTTACCTTGAACTGCCTTTACCTTTTAGGGGCCTCAGGTGGCCGAGCGGTCTAAGGCACTTGCCTTAACAGATCACTGACATCTCACCTCTGTCCGCATGGGTTCGAGTCTCGAGCTCGGCCAATGTAGGTATGTGAGAAAGCTTGCCAGTAGCTTCCTGTGGGTCGGTGGTTCTTCCCGGGGTTTTCCCGGATTCTTCCTTCACCAAATATACTGGCCACCATGCATAGCCTATCATGTGCTGAAAAATGGCATTAAACCCACAAAACCACAAAAAGCCTTTACCTTCTAATCACCTCTACGACAATTAATGGTATAAACTGCCCAGTGGTGATAGTATTCCATGAGCATTAAGCATGAATCTATGCAAATCATGACCCATTATTGTTTAAACAGGCTACAGGTTACTTGTATATAATGCAGTGTCAAGATTAACCCATTTCACACAGGATGCGATTCCAGTCATACTTCACCTTTTCAGAGAGGATATGATTCCGTTCGTATGATCACTACATTCTGTCTACCACTTTGCAGAAGTGTGCATTTAACCGTGTAATACATCATTAGTTTATGTGTACTCTTTTGAAAAGAAGGAAATAAAGGTAGGAGGTACACAAATGCAGTGACAGCAGGAGTTTAAAAAATGCCAAAAACTGGTAAAAATTCTATTTAAAAATGGAGTTTTAATGTATGGAGTTCAAAATGCTCATTAGTACTGATGAGGCAAGAGATGGCAGTGATGTGCTTATGGAATTAGTTGAAAATATTGAGAATTTTGTGTGGAAAATTTACAGTTTAGGCAGCGGGGAACGTTATCTTTACTTGTTCAAAATAAACAGAGCTGATGATAACTGGTTATTTGAAAATTAGATTTCAAACAGGAGTTTTAACGTGTGGAGATCACCATGGTAGACAGCACTGAAGTGGCAGATGATGGCAGTGATGCGGATGCCGAGTTTTCATGAAAATGCAGTCAATTGTGTGGGGAAAATTTACGTTTTAGGCAGTGCAGATAGTGATCTTGACTTTGACAAAATGAACAGAGATGATGATAACTGGTTAGTAGAAAATTTTATTTAAAAACTGAATTTTTACGTGTGGAGATCAAAATGGCACACAGTACTGAAGCGGCAAATGATGGCTGATGGCAGTGATGTGGATGCTGATTTTGATGAAAATATAGACAACTTTGTGGGGGAAATTGATATTTTAGGCAGTGGTGATTGTGATCTTCACTATGTCGAATGAACTGAGCGGATGATAACTACTTATTCAGCATTTTTGACTTGGATATTGACGATGATGAAGACTTGGATGCTTTGTAAGCTAACTGGACATTTTGAGAACTTCACTTCTCATAAAGTTCACCCATATATCAATGTTCGATGTGTGCATAATATTATGAAATTTTACTGCATTCCTGGAAATGGATCAAAATAAACCCAACAAAACTCTGATATTTTTACATTAGAATTTATTGAGGAATAAAAATACTAAACCAAAATGAAAAGCTTTGTCGACTTACCAGTAGGATCTGTTCAACTTGCTCTCCAATTATCGTGCGAGTAATATTAATAAAATTGTAATAACCTTTGACATTCTTGATGGATTCTTTTAATTTTGTCACCTTAAATGACGTAAAATTCCCCCCATTTCATACACTTACATATAGGAGGTAAAATGAATATTGCAGATAGAAAAATTGCATTGAAAGCAAGTTATAAAAAAAATGTAAAGCATGTTTCTTAGTTTACTTAACTTTACTTTCAACTGAATTTATTACATCAGAACATATACAGTGAAAAAATATACAACTTTAAAGAAAATTTTACGCTTTTTAAAAAGATATGTAACTTTCAAAAATGATTTGAAAAACTTGTCCTGTAAAGCCAGATTGACCAACATTCTCTCATGCTGATACACCAATGACTGAACAAAATTCCAGTTCTACACAACTGCCTGTCTGATTGGGCTTCAGTATGAAAAGGGTTAAGGCCTCTTTTTGTGTGCAAGATTTATTGGAAAATCATATCTATCATGATTTTTTAAAAGTGACCATGTTGGGGGGTGTAAGGAGTAAAAAAATCATGTTTTTCATGCAACACACAGCGATATGGCAGGTATGACACTCATACTCTGTTAATTTGGCTTACCTACCTTACCAACACTTTACATACACTTCTACCTGGTGCTCAATTCTCATCATCTCCAGCTTTACTTCTATATCCTCTGCCATTTCCACTCATTTACAAGCATACCTTACACAAAGAACTATAAAACAGAAATAGTAATTACCTCACATAAATGGCAATAAAGCAGAGATTGTACATACCTCAACCAAACTTCAATATGTACAAGTGATCAAAATTTAACAGTAATTTAGGATCCTTCTGGAAGTGACACTAGTGCCCATGTCACCTGAAATTGAAGAAAAACCAATTAGAAAAACATACAAGATAAGAGATGTTTTATTTAGAGTCTGAATGATTAAAAAAATGATTAAACGTAAGCTCTAATGAGCTTTATACTGATATTAAATAAACATGATTTACAAGACATTCAAACAAAACAGAATACATAATTAACATCAAAGACACATCACATAACACAAAATGTAAGCAAGCAAAGCACTTTAAAAGAGACAGGATTTAAAAGTGAATTTAGTGCAGGCATGTGCAACTTCATCTGGGGCATGGGTCAGATGGCAATTTTTAAATGCACTCGTATGATGTAAATGTAACCAGATAAAACCAGGTCACAGGCCGGATGCAGCCCACAGGCTGTAGGTTGCACATACCAGATTTAGTGTCTAGCTATCCACAAGGAAGCAGAAGTTAGAAATTAAGCATGCCAAGGTGTCAATTTAAGCCTAAAAAATAAAACAATTAGCATCAGATTTAGTGTCTAGGTATCTAAATGGGAAGTTTATACACAACAAAATATAGACTTGCAATAAGGAGTGCTTAATACATGCCTTGTAAGAAAATAAACACAAAAGGTATAGGAGTATTTTGCACTATCCTTTCTTTATTCACACTACATGTTCTTATTCAATTATTACTGTAACAAATATCTGAAGTCAATATGTGACAATACTAACATTTTCACTATTGAAACAAATAAAAATCTGGCTACTTGTGAGCAACAGTACACGCATCGTGTTTTTATGAAAAAACATGTCGTGACCGTGGAGTTTAATCCTTTTCACGCTGTGTCCGTCGTGGACAGGATGTAGTGGTCATTGTGGATTGTCCACGTCGTGGCTCGTAGTGGGTGGATTAAGTTTTATTGCCCATTTGAAAGTCGCAGCAATATAATTATATAATAGTGGACGCCCACTACAACGCGTGGAACTTACCTTTCGGCTCAGCTACAGCACACAGTGCAGAATGCTCTTTTTAATTTGTATGCAATGCTGTTTAATATTCAATAACTCGCTCACTAAAATGCATTCACATATGTGTATTGAAAGAGATGAAAGATAAATTGCCGAGAAAAGAGTCACGAATGATGCTTCACAAATTATACAAAGTTTAATTATCTTAATTTTAATGGGGGGGGGGGGGGGGGAGAGATTCTGTTTTAAACAAACAAAAGGTAAAAGAAATCACACTTAAATACATGTATTAGCGGGTTTCATTCCGGTATTAAAATAAAAAAATGCGAGAAATGTTGTGATTTTGTTTTTAATTACCCCAGTCACTTTTAAATGGTCTGCTTAAAATGTTCCCACGCAATGAAATATACACGGCGCTATCCAATATACAACCTCTACTATTCCAGCCTGTTTAGTACTTGCGACTCAAATATACATGTCCATGCGACACATTTTCTAAGGAACTAGACACATGTTTACTTTACCGTAGACCTACTGTTTTTACTCCGACTCTACGAAGCACGTGATGCTGCATTCTATGACCAACAGCTTTAAAAAATATACTTAGGATTGCTGGTTTGGTCATCTAATGAGTTTAATATTACCAAATAGATGGGTGAAAGCGATAAAACGTGTGTAATCACGATTAACTTGCTTCAATTGGCGAAACTTTTAAAATTTCTGGTGTTTTAATTAATGTATCATTCAGTAAGATTTATTTTGTGCTTTGGAATTACTTCTTCTCCCCTTGTTTAACTTGTACTATATTACACGCAAGCTGAACACATCATATCTATCAATAATGCCTTGTACATTACGCGAAACTGCTACGCCACTTGTTAGCCAAGACTATAAAATCTATCTCTATTATTGCACTGATTGTTGTAAACATGTGGCTTCTTATTTTTTCGTTAACTACTCCGACCTGGAGGTGGAAAAGTTTTGGCTTCAGAGGTTGTAAATCCGAATTATTTCCTGTTCATTTTGAACCGTTCATATTAATTCTAAGGTGGTCGCGAATATTGTCCGGTTCACCCTGATTATTACAGTAATGCTCACTCATTAGACTTTCAGTCTATTAAATTTCTGAAGCATAAAGTTCATACATGGTTAATTATGACCAGATTCGACAACAGATAATAAAAAAAAAAGACAAAGGACACTAATAGCAGGTGAATAACCCAATGAATTATATAAATTCTTGTTAAATACAAAATGAATTGCCAAGCAGCGATTTACATATTAACTTATTTAAATAAAGCGTGGAATCAAAATTGTATTTCTAAATTTTGTCAGTAGACGAATTCCAAAATGAAGATGAACGAAGCACATTTAAAAAATACATACTCTCCAATTATCAATGCCTGTTTCCAAGTTAGCGATAAAAGCCACGGCTAACATCGATCGAAAGTTATGGGGCATACTCTCTCTCTCTCTCTGATGTTTGCATGTAATAAACACATGTTATTACAAAAAAGATGCATTTTAAAAAAAAAAAAACTTGTAGTGTAATACAGCTTTCGTAAACATGTAATAGCTGTGTTGCTGCAATAGACTTGTATTATATGCACTGCATTGCAAGATTAATTGGGAGAATAAAAATTTTATATGGTTTATTTTATATACCACTAGAAACCAGTTTTACGCAAAATATCACAACTTGACAACATTGCGTTTCTCACTTCATATTACAAGTCCAAAATTCGTTGTTCCACATGCAACAAAAATATTTTCATTCAGAAGTTAAGGCTTCTTTTGAAACATCGGGGCTAAAAAAAACAATAAGATAGAAGCTCAACACCTTCCTGAATTGCCATTGTTAACAAGCGTAGTGGCTAACGTCAAAGTAAAAATGTCACTCCTCGGCTGGTGCTTGATGATAGATTCACGAAGAAGGTGAGGAAGAAAGTAACCTTTTTCATAAAAATCACTTCGTTTATGGCATGAACAGCCACTGAAATAGAGCAGCCTTCAATATCGTGTAGACGAATTTGGCGCATTTAAAAATTATCCTACTCTGAAATAATCATTTTTCGAAGTCTACAGATAAAGGTATTTGTATCCTGCTTTCAATAATTTCTAGGTTTTGTAAACTGTGTAGACATTAAAGGGAAACTATGCCAAATTATTAACTAGTACAAGAAGTTCTTTTATGAAATATCATTTATTGAGAAAACACACTGAAGTTGCCGCTTATGCCCAGAGGCAGGGTTGACGCACTACTTGTTTACATAATGCCGTTTCATTTAGTACGTCTTTCTAGCACTTGCATTACAGGATGTTATCTCAGCTGAAGTGGCTTCATTAAACAGAAACCCTTGGTGTTTTCACAACAATATTCCCATTACATACTTGAATTCTGATTTAAGTAATTTTAACTTCTACACTATGTGCTACTGTGGGTGCGGGTGTGATAGGATTTAGCTTTAACAAAATTATACTTGCTGTGATTTTTAGAAAAAAAATTATTAATAATTTTAGATGTGAATCAGGACCATTGCAGCTTGTTACATTTAAATGCTTAGTCTCTTATTGGGAAAATAAAAATACTATATAGTTTGCTTTATATACCGCTAGAAACCAGTTTTACGCGAAAATATCAACACTTAACAGCTATGTGTTTCTCTGTCTAAATTCACTCTTAACAAACTAATATCTTCTTAGTTTTAAAGCGTTTGATTTTGTGACAACAAGAAACATTTAGCTGCTAGGAATTGTCGTAATTTAAGTCATTTAAGACTTCTACTCAATTTACTTATTACGCAACGGAGTGGGGGGGGTGTAGGCTGGGAGAAAAAGAGACGCGGGAATGGGATATAGCTTGATACAACTACACTTGTTCTGATTTTTAGATAGTTTAGATGTGCATCAAGGCCATTACACTTTTTTCCCCCCTAAATTTAAGTTAAATGGTAGGTCTCTAAATGGGAAAATAAAAATAATTATATTTAGTTTTTCATATAACGCTAGAGACCAGTTTTACACGATAATATGAGAACTTAACATCAAATGCGTTTCTCAGTCCAAATTTGTATTTCACAAACTAACATCTTTTTAGTTTTAAGGTGTGTGGTTTTGTGATATTTTCATTCAACAGTTATTGTACTGTACATTTTGAAACATCGAAGCGCAACATTGAACATTAGCTGATGACATGTAGAAACTGTCATGACGGACTGTTGTTGACTCGAGGCAGGAAGCTACAGCAACAGGCATAGCGGCTGGCTTCAAAGTAAGAATGATACTCTTCAGCCAGTTCCTGATGATGCAATGTAGATTCGTGAAAAAAGTGTGGACAGGAAATAACTTTTTTTCTCATTGAAATCACTTGTTTATGACATGAATGGCCACTGAGAGAGCGCAACAGTCAATACAGTGTACACAATTCCGTGCATTCAAAAAATTGAAGTCGTGTCTCATAAACAATGTTATTTTCAAAGTTTAAGGATAACAGTACAGAAGAACCTTTCCGTAGTATAGCTCGTGTATCTTTTTTATTTTATAATAATTTGGCAAGAATTATGACACACATGTCATAATGTGCCAGTGTTCATGATCATACATGTTCGATATAAATATTACGGCATTCGTTGGTAATCTCTTTTCGAGTTCTATATATATTACTGCTTTCAATGATTTCTTCAAGGTGGGTCTTGGAAATGGTATGGAAATTAAAGGGAAACTGACAAATTAATAACCAGTACACAACACACTTTTATGAAATATCATTTATTGAGAAAGAACCTCAAACTTACCGCTTGATGCAGAACAATGTCAATTTCCGCATCTGTATAAGCTAACAAGTACAGTGGTCCCCCTCTTATAAGGCCACCCCTTCTGCAGCAAGAAAGTGGCCTTATAAGAGGGGTGGCCTTTCTAGAGGGGGATCACACAGTTGTGAGTAATAACTACATATAAAGTATAAAAGATGTACCGTATATACTCGATTATAAGTCGACCCCCCTTTTTAGGGCTGCAAAAAGTGTTTTTCTCTGTGACCCTCCTATAAGTCGGGGTGTATTTTGGAAGTCAGATCCGTCTGAAGGGGTGACTACTTAGTGAGTCAGAAACGCACTTTGGAAATATAAACAAGCCAAACTGGATAGATAGATAGTTAAGAAAAATAAAGACAAAACCAGTGTAAAATACAATTATATTATTGAGTGAAATATTAAATTGAAAACTAACAATTTGTCTATCTTTGTGTAATAAAGTCCATTGAAATCCATAATACTTGACATTTTAAATCCATTTATATGATAAATCCACAAATTCAATTATAGGTCACATACCGGTATAAAAATAGAAGTTCAGAATGATCAAATTCACAATATCCCGTAATATGTTAATTCCACACGTCGTACAAATAAACAATGAAAGTTAAGTCCACTTTTTTGTGATTAACGGTATCCTATATATGTCACTACCTAATGTCATCTGGTACAAAGAAAAAGAATTAATCCTTATTGTCTGATAAAGTTCTGAAATCCTACATCGTCGTCTAGTCATTTGTTACGACTCTATGGTCTAAGAAAAATGTAACAGAAAGAAAGTGAAACCAACAAATCAAGTAAAAATCAACAAGCAATTTATTACTAGATAATTAAAATGAAAAATCAAAAAGTCACTTACAGTAATGTGTTTTGAAATCCTAATAATCCAATAAGAATGATTGTTTTAATCACAAGTCCTAAATATAGAATGTTCCGAATTCACGGCTGTGTCCTTGAATGTTATGATGTGCTAATGGTCTCCAAAGTCCTGATGTACTAGTAATCTTGATGTGCTGATGTCAAAATGAAGTATTCCAAAATCTCTGAATAAGTTCACATAAATTCCAAAATCATCAATTAAAACTCCAAAATCCAAAAGTTTGTGAGCACTGTTATAATCCAATGAATATTTAAAATAATTCCTCTCTTAGAATTTGGAATGAATTTTCACAACTGTAATAGCTCTTTACAAGACTGATGGTAATGTCAAAACTGAATAAATGTCCACCAAAGATGGCATATATAAAGATTGGTCACATGACAGAATGTTCTAGAATATGAGTCATCTTAATGGAATTTTTACTTGTAAACAAAATTCAACCTTGACCTTCAAATTGAGAAAACATATTGATCAAAACAACCTAATTCAAGGACACTAGTTAAACATGTTTTTCCTGATAACATTAAGATTTAAGCAAATATTAAAGTGAAGAAACATTTATAATTTCCTAAAATATTTATAATATTATATAAACATCATACATAACACCTCCCCTCATAAAGAAAAAGAAAGATTTATGTAATAAAGAATTCTTTTGAATATACATCTAATGCTATAATAACCAAAATTACATAAGAACATGTTTTATGATACTAGACTTAATTACATCAAGCAATATTACATTTCTAGGCACGTGAGAGTGCATCTGCAATCACATTGTCTTTTCCTCTGATGTGTTTGATGTCAATGTTATATTCCTGCAATATCAAACTCCATCTCAACAATCTCCGATTTTTATCTTTCATTTTGTTGATGAAAGTAAGGGGATTGTGATCACTGTACACAATAATTGGAGAAAGAGCTGAGGTGACATACACTTCAAAATGCTGTAAAGCCAATATCAAAGCCAAACATTCCTTCTCAATTGTGGAATAATTTTTCTGGTGCTTGTTTAGTTTTTTAGAAAAATAAGACACAGGGTGATCCACACCACTTTTGTCTTCCTGAATCAATACTCCACCAACCCCTACATCACTTGCATCAACAGATAATTTAAATGATTGGCTAAAATTTGGTGCAGAAAGAACTGGTGCATTCTTAAGCATGGCCTTTAACTTGTCAAAAGATTCCTGACACTTGTCAGACCAATGAAATTTGGTTTTCTTACTCAATAAACTTGTCAAAGGTTCAGTAATTTTGGAAAAATTGGAACAAAATTTCCGATAATATTCAGCCATACCTAGAAATCGCATCAGTTGCTTTTTACAAATTGGAACTTGAAATTCAGAGATAGCTTTGACCTTAGCTTCTATAGGTTTAACTTGACCTTGTCCCACAATATGTCCTAAAAATGTGACACAAGCATGGCAAAACTCACTTTTGCTCAAATTAATTGTCAGATTCGCATCGCTGAGTCGATCGAAGAATTTTCGAATGGTTTCCAAATGATCTTCCCAGGTGTTGTTGTAGATAATGACGTCATCGATATAAGCGTCACAATTATCAAGACCAAATGTTATCATGTTCATCAGACGTTGAAACGTTGCAGGCGAATTTTTCATTCCAAACGGCATGACTTTATATTGATAAAGTCCATCTGGAGTTACAAATGTTGAAATTTCTTTTGCCCTTTCCGTCAGTGGAATTTGCCAGAATCCTTTTAAAAGGTCAAACTTGGTGACATATTCCGCATTTCCAATTTTATCAATGCAATCGTCCATTCTTGGGATTGGAAATGAATCAGTTTTGGTGACACTGTTGACTTTTCTATAGTCAGTACACATACGGAATGTATTATCTGGCTTGGGAACAAGAATACATGGTGAACTCCAGTTACTTTTACTTGGTTCTATGAAATCATTCTCCAGTAAATACTGAATTTCTTTCTTCAGATAGTTCTGTTTGAGAGGATTCATCCTATAAGGATGCTGTTTCACAGGCACAGAATCTACAATGTCAACGTCATGATAAATTTTACTTGTTCGTGTTGGAACATCAGGAAACAAGTGCTCATAGTCATGTAATAGCTGTTTTAGTTCATTTCTTTCCTGTTGTTGTAGATGTGAAAGTTTCTGGTCTAGGTTGTTCAATATTTCTGAATTCCGAAGATTGGTTATACCAGAGTCACTATAGTCTGATCGTATTCCATCGTTGATATCTTCACTGTGTGGGACAGGTACAACTAAATTAACTGAATAATTAGCTGGGCTATCTCTGTCAAAATATTCCTTTAACATATTTATATGACAAAGTTGTTTCTGTTTCCGTACCCCAGGAGTGTTAATGATATAATTTAAGTCATTTACTTTCTTTTCAACGGTATAAGGACCATAAAATTTAGCCTGAAGAGGATTTTGAGGTATGGGAAAGAGAGCCAGAACTTTGTCACCAGGTTTAAAACTCCTTTCCTGTGTATTTCTGTCATACCTTAATTTCATTTTTGACTGAGTAGTGTGAAGATTAATTCTTGCTACTTCACAGGCCTTTGACAACTTGTATTTGAAATCAGAGACATAATCAAGAAGATTAATCTTTGAATCTTCATTTGAAAGAAGTTTCTCTTTCAATAATTTCAATGGTCCACGGACAGTATGACCAAAAACTAGTTCAAAGGGACTAAAACCCAACGACTCTTGAACTGATTCCCTAACAGCAAACAACAACAAATGAACACCCTCATCCCAATCCTTTTCTGTATCAAAGCAATATGATCGAATCATATTCTTCAAAGTTTGATGAAATCTTTCCAAAGCACCTTGACTTTCAGGGTGAATGGCAGAAGATTTAAACTGTTGGATGCCTAAATCATGCATAACTTGTTGGAAAATTCCAGACATAAAATTTGACCCTTGATCCGACTGGACAGATTTGGGAAGGCCAACAAGTGTAAAAAACTTCACCAAAGCTTTCACAATAGTTTTAGTTTTTATATTTCTCAGAGGAATTGCTTCTGGAAATCTTGTAGATGCACACATGATGGTCAACAAGTATTGGTTGCCTGACTTGGTTTTAGGTAAAGGACCAACACAGTCTACTATTATTCTACTAAATGGTTCATCAAATGCAGGAATAGGTTGCAGATGAGCCTTAGGTATCTTCTGATTGGGTTTTCCTACCATTTGACAACTGTGACAAGATCTGCAGTATTTAGAAACATCACTTTTGAGTTTCGGCCAATAAAAATGATTCAAGATCTTGTGATAAGTCTTACGGACAACTAAATGACCAGCCAAAGGAGTTTCATGGGCTAAATTAAGAATTTCCTGTCGATATGACTTAGGAACAACAATTTGATAGCTCACTGACCACTCGTCACCAGCGGGTACATCAGGTGGTCTCCATTTCCTCATAAGGACCCCATTTTTCACAAAGTAACACACTGGAACTTGTGTGGCTTCAGTTTCACTAATAGCCCTCTGAAACAAACAAGATATCTCGGGATCTTGCTCCTGTTCAACGACAAGGGATTGTCGTTTGTCATCCTGATTAGAACAAAGAGAATGAGTTGCCAAAAGAGGATCACTGTGATCAATACCATTTGATTGATCAATACCTGAGGAAAAAGTGACCTCATCAAAAGACTGACCAATACATGTGTCAGCTAAAGGAATAATATCCTGATCAACATCACTCTCAAGAGCTCTTTTTGCCATAGCTCTAGTAACTGCACAAGCAGGGTACAAATCAGGGATTTCAGTTTCGACAGGATCAACTTTCTGATCCAAACAAGGCTTGTCAGTTACAAGTGGATTAACCACAACCTTATCTCCAGCTAGGTCATTGCCTAGTAATAAATGAACACCCTCTATGGGTAAAGAAGTCACTGCCCTAACAGTCACAGGTCCAGAAACTAAGTCTGATGCCAAATTTACACAGTGAAGAGAAACATTTACAAAGCCGCACTCTACTCCCTGAACAAGAACACTTTCACTTGAAGAAGACTCCTCAGACAAAGGCAAAGTACCTGATAATAAAAGACTCTGAGAAGCTCCAGTGTCCCTTAATATTTTAATTGGGATAGGTTTGGCAGAATCACCAATAAGTGATATAGAACCTTCTGACATGAATGGTTCATAAGCCTCCAAAATAGAATCAGACTGGGGTTTGTTTGACCCAACAAATGTATTGCTTTCAATACAAGACCGTGACCTTGACCTCGTAGAAATAAGAGCATTTGGAAAAGCTCTGTCTTTTCTCTGTTGCTTATTTTTCAACTTGAAGCAATCAGAAATAACGTGCCCTTTCTTTTTACAATAAGTGCATGTAGGAAGAGATAAGGATTTCTGATCAGTCTTATCAGATGTTTGATTCCTAACAGTTGTGCTGTTGTGAAATTTGGAAGTACTCGAATGAGATTGAAATGGTTTTTTACCAGAAAACTGCTGAGAGGATGATTTATTGCCAAATGAAATTTTGTGAGTCAAGGAATAATCATCAGCCATACGAGGAGCATTTTCCAAAGTTTCCACATTCTGCTTGTCAAGATAGGTTTTAACATCACTATGGATACACCTTTTGAACTCTTCAATTAATACGAGCTGTCTGAGGTTATCATAAGCTTGATCAACTTTCTTGGCTGAGCACCACCTATCAAATAGTTGTTCTTTATCCCTTGCAAATTCGACATGAGTTTGTCCAGTTTCTTTTCTACAATTCCTAAACCTTTGTCGATATGCCTCTGGTACCAACTCATAAGCTTTCAAGATGTACTCCTTAACCACATCATAATCAGTGCTTTGTTGTACTGACAGTGAAGTGTAGACTTCACGAGCTTTGCCAATAAGTACACTTTGTAATAACAAAGTCCAATGCTCTCTGGGCCATTTCAAGTTTTCAGCTATTTTCTCGAAATGAAGAAAGTATTTATCTACTTCTTTTTCCTGAAAAGGGGGTACTAACCTAAAATATCTAGTAACATCAAAACCTGAACTTGTTTTTAAAGGAGTGGAGTGTGCTCTGTTTGCCAGTTCTAATTCTCTTAATTTAAATTGCATTTCCCTTTCTTCTCTTTGCATCTGCATCTGTCTCTCTTCTTTCTCTCTCTCCATCTGTATCCGCATTTGTCTCTCTTCTATCTCTCTCTCCAACTGCCTCTCTTCTTTTTCTCTCTCCATCTGCCTCTCTTCTTTCTGCATTTGGATCTGCCTCTCTTCTTTCTGCATTTGGATCTGCCTCTCTTCTTTCTCTCTCTCCATCTGTATCCGCCTCTCTTCTTTCTCTCTCTCTCTCTGAATCTGAAGCTTTGCCAATTCTAAATCCATCTGGTTCTTTAACTCTAATTCCCTTAATTTCCTGTCAGAACCAGATACAGGCTTTCTCTTCGAACTTAAAGCACTACTATCAAAATTTCCCTTTCCTACTAAATACTGAATTAAAATAATCTTTATTTCCTGTTTTGTCAATGATACTTTTGCCTCAGATAGACTGTATTTTCTGGCAAGCTCGAGCAACTCATCCTTTCTCATGCACTCTAACCCCTCCTGGGTAGGTTTTGAAATGAAATTCTGAACATTAGATGCCATTGTAAATGCTTGTTGGTTTCACACAAAAAAATTTCTCTATTAAAAATCTTTGCCAAAGACAAAAAAAAATTCCAAGACAAAATCAATATGAATTTCAAAGATAAATTTAATATCTCTAATATGCTTTAAAGAAATTCAGATCCCGGACGACGACGAGCCCCCAATTTCTGTTACGACTCTATGGTCTAAGAAAAATGTAACAGAAAGAAAGTGAAACCAACAAATCAAGTAAAAATCAACAAGCAATTTATTACTAGATAATTAAAATGAAAAATCAAAAAGTCACTTACAGTAATGTGTTTTGAAATCCTAATAATCCAATAAGAATGATTGTTCTAATCACAAGTCCTAAATATAGAATGTTCCGAATTCACGGCTGTGTCCTTGAATGCTACGATGTGCTAATGGTCTCCAAAGTCCTGATGTACTAGTAATCTTGATGTGCTGATGTCAAAATGAAGTATTCCAAAATCTCTGAATAAGTTCACATAAATTCCAAAATCATCAATTAAAACTCCAAAATCCAAAAGTTTGTGAGCACTGTTATAATCCAATGAATATTTAAAATAATTCCTCTCTTAGAATTTGGAATGAATTTTCACAACTGTAGTAGCTCTTTACAAGACTGATGGTAATGTCAAAACTGAATAAATGTCCACCAAAGATGGCATATATAAAGATTGGTCACATGACAGAATGTTCTAGAATATGAGTCATCTTAATCAAATTTTTACTTGTAAACAAAATTCAACATTGACCTTCAAATTGAGAAAACATATTGATCAAAACAACCTAATTCAAGGACACTAGTTAAACATGTTTTTCCTGATAACATTAAGATTTAATCAAATATTAAAGTGAAGAAACATTTATAATTTCCTAAAATATTTATAATATTATATAAACATCATACATAACACATTGTAAATCTCGTCCGACTCTGATTCTCGGCTTTCCTCTCATATAGGGGTGCTTTGGCAAAGACTGAGCTTGGGCTCTGCAAGTAATACTTTGACCATAAAGTCAGAAATCTATTAAAGGCTGCAACTGAACACATGTCAATTGTGTGGCAAGATCACAGGGAGTTCAAATAGCCACCAACTGTTACTTGACACTGAACAAGTATCAAACTCGCGGCGTGATCAAAGGGTTGTCACGTGGGAAAACAAAGAGTGTGGTGCCTTTACAAGCAAAGGAATTAAGGTCAAAGTATATGCACAGGAAGTTCTAGAACTCTACTTGGCACTGAACAAGTATAGATTGGCGGCTCGATCAAAAGGATTGTCAACTTGAAAACAAAGTGAGTCCCTTTACAAGCCAAAGGCTTATCGGCCCACGTGCACTGGCAGATAACTTGGGAAATAACACTTGGGAATTAAATCTGACTTGTGGAAAAGGAAAATACAAATTAAATCAAAACTTTTATTGCATCAAGCACAGTCTTTATACAGCAAAACACAAATATTAATACAAATACAGGTTGTTCGGACTTGCACGAAAATGGAGGCAATATACTTACTAGTAAACACCCATGGTAAGCACTGATGGCCACTTCATTTTGCGGTAGGTAGTATTTAATTTACCAGTAATATTTTCAAATTATAAAAATCCATATAACTTTAGATACATGTATTGTGTAATGAATACCGTCATGAAACGGATAAACACAGTGCATAACATATATGCATTACTGCATAGGAATAGTGGCATGAAAACGTAAAAATATATGAATTGACAGTATTTTTATGTACTGCAAACATCTAGAGTATCCAACATTACCCCAAGATTTTTTTTTTGTTAATGTCGCGCTTATAAGACGACCCCTACTCTGCATGAATCGAATTCTAAGTAAAAAACATCGACTTATAAGCGAGTATATATGGTAATTTTTTTTTATATATTTAATATTTTCATTTAAAAATCACAGGAATATTATCTGGTTAAGGACTTAATGTGATAAAACTAATATCAATGTTATTTTTAAAAAAATTATGAATAATCATGAATCGTGGTGCAAAACCACTTTGTCGGTAAATTCTGGGGACAAACATTTGGTTGGAACTATCCCTGTACGTCCGTCGATTCTGGCTCCCACTCAATGCAGTTGAATGTATATTGACGATGTTTATTTGAATCTTTCTGACATAAAATTTCTCAGTAGTGATCAAAAGACTCTCCCTCTTTTCGTTTAATCTAATTGCTTCACTTTTGTTCTAAACTGAGAATGTCTCACGATATTTTGCGACAACTTATTCCTTCGCGGGCAATCACACGAGAAGCACAGTGTTTACAGCGGAAGTGAGTCTGTCACGTGATCGACTTTTTTCCTTTCTTCTACAGTCTGGTACCCAGTTATGTACATTTTATAATCTATGCGAGGGAAGCCAGAAAGGCTAACATACTATTTTACTATCTGACATCCGGATGTCACGCTGACTTGAGCTGAACAATGCTGTGCTTCTCAGCGGTTAGCTTTTGTCATCTTGATAATTATCGGTGGTAATAATAGCCAGTAATTATCTAAGTGACAAAGGCTTACATCTAAGGAACACATGGCAGTAAGGATAATCGTATTACTTACCTCTTTGTATGCATTAAAGTTACTTTATTGGCCTGTTGGAACAAAATGTCAATATGTTGAGTTGAGAAATTAAAAAATATTAACGAGATTATAATCTGTAAACAACCATTATGTGGCTGGTCGCGAGGGGTAAATTTGACCGTTTTTGCATTAAAATGCTGGCCGGTGGTCGCGTTAGAGGGGTGGCCGTCCTTGAGGGGTACTTTTGAACACAAACTCGTCAGTGCCAAGGGATTGTGGCCTTATAAAGTGGGTGGCCGCTGGTCAGGGGGGCCGTTCAAGAGGGGGACCACTGTACATATACATGTATTAAATCAGCAGGGATGTACGTTGTAGCTAAGCAATTTTTTCTTATGTACGCTTTGTCATGGACAGGGGTGGAAAGATATCCAAGAAATATAAAACCTCATTTTTTCTACGTTACGCGCGTTTGTCTGTATGTATCCTCAGCCAGGCTACTGATAAATACACAGGAAATGTTACCACTGTACAGATATGGGTACAGGTAAAGTTATGACATTGATACCTGCCATGTTTGGGTTTACGGTGTTGGAGTTTCTCCCATCTGTTTGTTTAGTGTCGACTTGCGAAGCAAATACTATAGAATCAGCGAGGGGTGCCATAAAACCCACGACGACTCACGATGACTGCAATAAAATCCGTCACACACTTCCACTAGACTGAGTGGATTTTCACTAAATTATTGTGAAAATCCACCAGACTGAGTGGACTTAAACTACTCATAGTGGCCACTTAATCCCCTGCCCATTTCTCCACGCCCACTCAATAGCATGGTGAATCATAAAACATGATCGTGTACTGTAGAATCTGCAAGAAACACACTGTATACAACAATGATGATTCCCAATCGGTGCTAGGCTGATCCCAGCATTAAAATGTATTGTAGGCTGAACCCATATCAAGTAGAATCTGTGCTAGGTTGATCCCATGATCTCAGTATTAGAATATATTGTGGGCTGATCCCATATAAAGCAGAATCTGTGCTAGGCTGGTTGCTGATTAAGCAGAATGTGTGCCAGGCTGATCCTCACATCAGAGTGTATTCTGGGCTGATCCCAGATTAAGTAGAATTGTGCTAGGCTGATCCCAGCATGAAGAAAGTATTCTGATTTCCAATTACATGTATGCGAACTGAACTAATTTCAATACTTAAATACTATAATACGAGTCCACAGTCCAACTTGGGCTGATTCCAGTCTAAAAGTCTTGTATAGTCTGGAGGGAAGATGGGGGGAGGGGGGAGGGGTGATTACCTACTTAAAGTGGTACAAACAATTTTATTAAACAGGCATGTCAAAGCCAAAATGAATTTGATATTTATTTATTTTATTTTTTTATTTTTTTAAAACTAAAAATATAATATATAAATGACAGCCCCCAAGAAAACAAGACATTCAAACAAAACATAATACATAGTTAACATCAAAGACAAATCACATTGCACAGAACTTGAAATATAAGCAAACAAAACACTTTAAAAGAGACAGTATTTGAAAGTGAATTTAGAGTCTAGCTATCCACAAAGAAGCGCAAGTTAGAAATAAAGCATGCCGAGGTGTAAATTTAAGCCTCAAAAATAAAACAATTAGCATCAAATTTTGTATCTAGGTATCTTAATAGGAAGTACAGAACATAATTTGAAACATGCCAAGATGTAAATTAAGGCTAAAACAAGAAAAAAGTGAGTTATAGTAAGGCAATTGATATGGCACATATCGCAAAACAGGAAGACAATAGGAGATCCAAATATTAGTCGTCATAATGACTGGAGAGCTGTGAAAAAGTGGGGCAGAGGGGATTATTTCCAGACAGTGATTTTCCTAGGTTCTTTTTACACAGGGCGTGGATCCCATGGAGTTAGTAAAATTGCATGCAAAATCAGACTGAGCTTGAAAATTTTCCAGTGAAACAAGATACATACTTTTTTCTAAGGTGATTTTAGTCTAATCGTTAAAATTGAAAAATAAAGTTACAAGTATTTCATTAAGAGTATCATTTAAGTTTTTCCATTTCTTCGTCTGAATTGGGACTTTTCAGGTCAAACCATGAAAATATTTTTTTTGGATTGGGAAGGGAACCTATATTCGGCCCCAAAAATGACCCAGGAAAACCCCTGGCAGATATTCCATTTACAGTCTTGATCTTTCCAAGATAAAATTAAGGATCTGAACTGAAAAACTGAAATTTGATTCTTCTCAAAATGATTTGAAAGCTTCATTCCACAGAATGGCATCTGCATATCCACAGATTTTTTTTCTTCTCCTATGCTCAAGTTTTTGTTCTTGGAATGTCTAAATTATCTGAATATCTAAAATTTTATGTATTGTGTTTAAACTACAGCAGGTCATCCAAACATTGGGGATCAATCCCATTCAGAATTGTACAAGTCTTTCAAGCCACTGAAGCAAGTCTACATGCTTTCAGTGTTCACATTTGTGCCTTGTGTGGAGTTCATGGTAACTGCTGGTATAATCATTTTATACAAATCTCTGACATTGCTCTTGTAATTTGTTCATGTTTAGTTGTATTTTTATCACTGCTGAAAAGCCAAACTATGCAACTCAAGTTGAAATTGGAAAGGACAAAAACGTGTACAATTGACTGTTTGCTCAGTCTTGTTAACTTTGGACCAATATGCCTTAAGCTAAGTATCTGTCTAAATTGAAGCTTTTGTACAAAGATTTTTACATGTGCATTGAACTATTGCTGATAGTCAATATCATTTCCTAGCCGTCTGATATTTCCTCACAGTTTATGATGACATTGTTTGTGTTATATACAGGTTTACTATCAAATGTCTTTTTACCCTGTGACAAGCAGTCTTTGAAACTTTTCTGGGTTGGCTTGCATTTGTTCACAGAATATTGGACTCCCTTTTCCACTGACTCTTTTTTTATTGTTTCAATCAATGTCAAGGTCTGGTCAGGAAGAGACAGAGTGCTGTTATCAGCATTGTTATCTAAAGAGCCATATTTGATGAAATACAAAATATTATTTATAAAAAACATACAAAATTAAATGTCTAATGCTTGACCACTGTGGAACGCATCTTCGAATTTCTGACCAGCTACTCTAGATACCCTACATCTTAATTTGCTGCTTACGATTTGACAGATACAACTGTAGCCCAATAAGAGACTTACCAAACCAACTGACAAACCATTGGTGCTGAAACTAATACCTGATTTTACTATCTAAATATTTGTAGCCTGTATCTGACTAGTATTTGAATATTCATTGTGATGTCATCATGAAATATTTACCAACTTTACTGTCGATACAGGTT
Source organism: Margaritifera margaritifera (assembly GCA_029931535.1). NCBI lineage: Eukaryota > Metazoa > Mollusca > Bivalvia > Unionida > Margaritiferidae > Margaritifera > Margaritifera margaritifera. The sequence continues at coordinate 149,604 of JAQPZY010001165.1, forward strand.
GAATCAGAAGCCACAAAGCCAGAGTATTCCACACAAATTCTGTAAACAAATGTGACCCATCTAATTTGCATATAGATTTGCCTGGTCTTCGATGTTGCCTATTTACCAAGTTATGTAATCATTTTACGATAAAAACAGAATGGATGACATTTAAACACACATTTAAAACAGATTTCTCTCCAGAATACAAAACTATTTATACCTATGGAAGCCATGATTGTTGTATCTGTATAATTAGAGACCGCCAATGAAAATGTAGAATGCATGGGAGAACTGAGGGGTATTCTCTTGGGTGCAAGATATGTAGCCTAGATCATTACTTCTCTGGACTATGTGCAGTATAATTTCAGCTAGCAGAGGGAAACATTAACACACAAAGCAATGTACATTTTGTGCCTGCATCTAGAAAAACTACTACGTAGAATTTAGAACAGTAATCATGCTGCATATGGTGCAGACCCTGTACCACCAGGCATGTAGTGAGGTTTGTTCCCGTCCCTTCCCATGTGGTTGCCCTGGAGGGTACGCAGGGTGATATGAGAGTCACCCACCTAAGGTCCCACCTACCCCCCCCCCCCAATTTGCATTTTTACTTTATTGAAAAAAATCTGACCACATTTGCACACGGACTTGATGAGAAGGACACCTTTCAGCCTCCCTTAAAGAGCATAAAATTACCCTATTGTTACAAAGGATAAGTAATCCTCAGAGATATAGACAGTTACATTCCAAATGAGAACCAATGCATTTTAAAACAAGGAAAAGAACAGAAAACACTGAAGTTACACTGAAATGCAAACCACATGCTTAGTCATTAAGAAATAATGGCGGTACAGACTGTTAACAACAGCATGTCTTCAGGCGGTTGAATATACACAACTTGGAGCCAGCTGGATTCAAACAAATGAAGTACAGTACATGTATACAATAAGGTTTTTTCTTCCCCCCCAAAATCAGAGCAAGACAATTCAGTCTTCATGATCAATTTTTCAAGCCACTGGCCCAGAACTTGCAAAATGCACTGGCCTGAACTAAATTTCAATGGCCCACAGAAAAATCAGTATATTGAGCTTACCAGTGTTTTCTCATAATAACCTAAGACTAACTTTAACCAAATATATATTGTGTTAAAAATTAGAAAACCAGTGTTTTTCTTGTTTATTCCCTCATAAAAGAATATATCATAAAATTAACAAGTTCTTCTGACATCTCCATTTCATAATCAATAGCTTCATCCCTTTCAGAACTTCTACTGTCTGACTCATCATTATTTACTTCTGGTTCCTTTGACTGAGAGGTCTCAGCCTATAAGAAACACACTTCTAATTGTGTTTACCCTGCATATTTGATGTACCATCAGCTGTAAATCCTACTAGTTTCTCTTTCATAATGGTCTCCACTCCAAGTGTCTTGAAGACCTGTTTGACATTTTGATATATGTATTGGCTGTATGAGGAATCTGCAGGTCCAATATGAAAAAAAGTGACCTCCATTTTACCCTGGTTGCATGTTCTAACATGTATATTCTCTAGGTCATCACTAGTGAAGTCAGTTGTACCATAAATTGTCAAACTGCAAAATCTGGATGTCTCCAACTTCTTGACTACACTTTTTCTAACAGTATTGGCTATGGCAGTTACAAATGTGGCTTCTGCCTTGTCATTCAAGTAGTTTGAATCAACTTCCAGGCCTTTTGCTTTGTCCAAGTGATATGGTTCTATAGAGGTTAAAGCTCAGATGATATATTTCTAGGGTATGCGCAGTTCTAAATTTTAAAACCACTTTGTCATATTCTGCTTGCTTGAACTTGAATAAACACTGAGCTGCCACACTAGTTGCCACTGGTTTGGATGCAGCTTTTAAAAGAGAAATGCACTATGAATGCATTTTAGAAGCTTGGAGAGTTTTGATGGCATCAATATTCAAGTTGTCTGTTCCTTTGACAAATGGTGAGGGTTCATCAACTGCTGAATTTGTTTTAAATGAAGAACAATACATGATTTGTTTCTCCTCATCATACCTCAGCCATTCTAATTCTTGTTTTGTTCATAGAACTGTTTAGCTTGCCAAGATTGAGATTCATCTTGTGTGAACAGGGGCCCTTTTGCCAGGTCTGCCCCCCCCCCCCAATGTCATAGAAAATTAATTCAAAGTAACAAATTGAACTTGATGTTTACAAATAACAAAACCGGAAATAAAATTGGATGACGTCACAAAGCATAGAAATCGCATACTTGGTAACTCAAATAATTCAGCGCCCTCCATCCACTACGCAAGGGCTTGAATGCTCCATACCTAAAAAGTGTGTCACGTGCTATCTGAACTAGACAGCCAATCGGATACGTCCAATAAGGATGATACAAATATCCAGATCAATATTGAAAATTCAAAATGGAAGACAAACCGCTTCAATGTAAACAATGTACTTGTATATGCTCCATTGCATATGTTTAAAATATTTGTCTAACTCTGTCTTCTTTTCACGCCAAAATGTAAGAAAATAATTAATCCAAATAATCCAGTTGTTATTTTCCACCTCTCTCCGTTCACTACTAGAGGACACTGAATTATTCCAATTAGGAAATAATATCCATACTATAATTTCCAGTCTGATGTGTTTTAATTGACTCCGCCTTCAGGCATTAATGTGGCAAATGGAGAAAGGCAGAATATAAGAACTGAATTATTTGGGTTACATATTTGGCAGTTCAGATACAATGAAAGGACGATAGATATTAGACAATGTTTTTTGCTTGCATCTGCATTTTTTTATTTGCATTTCTTTTAATATTTTTTTGGCCAAGCGGAACTGTGAACTTGGAAATTTTCCTGGCCCAATTAAAAAAAACACTGGTCTTGGGCTACAGACTGGCGCTTATTTCAAAAACTGGACAATTGTTTTAAAGTTTTTCAAAAATAATCCTAACCTCTTCTCCCTCCCTCCCAACCCTTTAGAACATTGAATAGTCTGTCATTAAGAGAGACTTGACTTAAGCGGATGTTGTTCAGAAATCAAAGCAGTAGCTATTGTCAACATGGTTATAAAATATTTACAGGAATTGGCATCAAACGAATATGTCAATTTCTGCTTGGAAAGGTGTCATTTATGTTAGACTAAGCAACTGGACTTGGAACATAATATTTATGAGCCAATTATAAGCCAGCAATCAACAACACAAGTTTATTAATTGTTCGCAATTAAACTAAATTAAATTTATTACTGAAATTAACAATGATGTGGAAAAGATTAATTCCCCTCTGTGATAGTTAATTTGCAATCAAAGATTTCAGATTTTATTTTCCAACAAACCCCGCACCATCAATTATAGTCTGCTCGCTTGCATTTTCTTGTTTTGGCATCAATTATACTACGTTCGAAACTAACAGATCTCAGTGTCCAAAATTTATCTCTCCTCCTCTCTCTCTCACTCTCTTTTAGTTTACCTATTTATAGGAAAGATGTGTAGCTCTATAAGCAACTCTACTATTGTCAATATTACAATTGAATTTGTTCATGTTTCTTATGCAAAGAAATATGTGAAGTGTCTTGTGTAGGGACACACCATAGTAGGAGAACCATCTCTTACTGCCTTGGCACCTGAAATTGTCAGCGATTTCAAGGAGTGGGGAGGGGGGAGCAATACCACTAGTTGCTGTGCTGTACAACCTCAAACCAAACCAAATGCACAGCTCTCTCTCCCTTTCTCATTCTAAGAAATCTGATGATTTAGTAAATGGCATTTTCAGTTGACTTTTTTAACTGATAATAAAATCGAGTTTTTGATATTCTATTTTTGTAATGCTGAGACAATATACACCCAATCATTTAGCCACCGACTTTAACCCTTTCATTCACTATTTGATCTCTTCTTCTCTGTTATTCTCACATTTGAATTTTACATCTTTTCCCAATCATGGTTACCAGTAATTTAAAATAATGACATTCACTTTTAGATGTAAATCAGTGTCTTGCAGCGCATTTTTCAGTGACCAGTCACAACCCACTCTCTCTCTCTTTTTCTCTCTCCCCATGTTATGAACTGAGCCTATGGTTTATTTATTTTTTTGAAAAGACATGTAAATATACATGTATTATTATACATGTATACATGTAGCTAAGACAATCTTCATGAACAATGAGACTTTAATGTCAATGTGTCTGCTTCAGACAGACATTCTTGTGAAGAGAACCACGTCTTATCAATCTGATCATGCTTTTTGTTTTTTAAATAGCAGCTGCATATATACTTCCTCATCATATATACAGCATAGTTTATACAGTTATTTGGGGAAAATAATGCATGTATCATGAAAATATAAGTACAGATTTATATGTCTTCAGCTCCCTCTCTCTCTTGCAAAAGAATTTGATGATTTGATACATTGCATTTTCATTTGACATGTAGCTAACAACACTGATGTTTTATAAAATTTGATTTGGAAACATTTTAAAACATGTGCCCATTAATTTAGAAGAGCAACAACATAAATAACTCGGTGCCCCACCATGCTATCTCTCTCTTAATTAAACTCTAGCGCATGCTTGTTGGGGTCATAAACAGTAAATCATGCCCACTTTATCAACACCATGTCCACTCCATGGTGGTGGTCAGATGTGACTGCATGAAAGCATGGTGTGCAGAGCTATTCTCCGCAAGAAGCCACAGCAACTTTTTCTTAATCCCCTCCACCCCCACTGCGATGCACGGAGAAACGAAAAATTGTGTGAGCTGTACTGTAATGTAAATAGGCGAGTTCAGACACCACATCACCCATCAATACCAATTCAGGCTTGGGGGGCAATTTATCGGACTAAAATAGTTTGTCCTCTATATGAGAAAGAGCGACAACTCCTGTACAAGAAAATAACATATTTATCAAGACTTTATAAATCTAAGTAACTAATGGAAAAATTATTCATCACTGACTGTCCAGATTTCATCATTTTCATGTCACCATTTGTAAAGGAGTTCATGTATGAAATATTCAAGACAAGAGAAAACACCTGTACATATGAAAAAAACAAAAAACAAGCAATACCTTTAAGCATTCATGATGACATTATGAACAGACAGCCACTATTGATGGCTGTTGTCATCCTAGCTAATTAGTATATAAAGGGAAACAATTTTACATTAAAGTAGATGCTTTGCTATCTTCATTACCTCCTCTAAACAATTTAATAAAAACATAACGACCTTTAAATCATCCAACAGAGCGCCTGCGCCACAAGCTACAGTATATGTAAATATCAATAATTACATCACAATGATGAAAGGAAATGTTCTTAGTAAGATAGATGTGCTTACTTGTTCAGTGGCGGATCCAGAAATATCCTTTTATTTCAAGTGGGGCTGGGGTGGGCAGCTTTAACAAGTACGCGAGAGATATATGGGACGGAACCCCAAATGCTGGCTGATTCAGACCAAATCATGGGCTGATTCGGACCATGTGAAATATTATTAAGTTGCATCTTGGATTTAAAAGTGATATTTACATTTGTTTAAAATATGATATTTCTCATTATTTCCGAGGTACGTTTGGCGGTCCAAATCTGTATTTAATGAAACAAACCCCGATTTTACATGAGATAATGGCATTGTTATATATAATGAAATTAATTGATGTATGACTGTTTATCTCATTCACCTTTGTGCAAAATTTAAATAGTTTACTTTATTGTATTGTGAAATAATAAATTAATAATACCAAAAAACAGTCATCAAAACAGTGGCCATTTTGTTAATGTGTTTTCGTCTATATATATTGGTTTCAGTATGCTAATGTTATGACTTTTTTTTAAAGTAGATTTAAATTATGCAGAATTTATCTTTATACTAAATAAACCTTATATACTAAAACAATGAGCACCATAAGTTATTTTCATTAGCTGAATTTATAATGTATTATTTAATTGTATGCACATTATTACTGAAAGTGAATTGGAAAAACCATGTTTGTTCAACGCCGCTATAATTAAAGCACTATTGATGTCATTTGCCATTAATGCCATTCTAGAACACAATATATAATGCTGACTTGAAATAACTTTGTGATCTTTGGCTACATGGAAGTGTTATTTTATTATATGTGTTTAATATAATAAAATATCTATTCAGAAATCAATATTTAATCGGTTGAATATGTGCTTTAAATGAAATATTTTCAAATGTTTCAAAGGTTAAAATGAAAATAGGTTTGGTTTACTGGTTCAAGATTTTACTCAAAAGAGAAAAATTTAATGATAACAGTAAAGTACGTTATACTATTGTGTTACTCATCAACGACTCTTTATACAACATTTTTGGAGCAAATATAATGCGAAGAAAGCACGATTTGCATGAAAAATCAATAAAAAAAACATGGGTAAATTTGTATTACATTCTCTTAATATGTTTGCGAAAACAGTAACAACTACTAAAATAAATCAGGTATATATATATATATATATATATATGTTACTGCATGGGCCATGTTTTCACGATTTTTTTGCAGTTAATAATTTGCATAATATTAAATCATTCATTATGAATAGACAGAAAACAAATAACATACTGTGCTATAAACAAAGATTTGTAAAATATATTTCATCTTTCAACAGAGATAACACATCCATTTATCATTTTCTTCTTTTTTTTTTAATAATTATTACGAGGTCCACAAGATTAGCAGAATATAGACATATAATATTGATGTATGATATTGTATTGAATTAAATCACAAATATAAATAGAACCCCGGCTTAATTTTTTAGTATAATATAAATAATACAGAATTTCGCCCCCCCCCCCAAAAAAAAAAATGTGCAATATTTCACTATTAAATTGCCGATGCAAGATAAACAGTCTTACATCATTATAACACCATTATCTTGGGTAAAATCGGGGATTTGTTTCATTAAATGCAGATTTAAACTGCTGAACGTACCTGGGAAATAATGAGAAATATCATATTTTAAACAAATGTAAATATCACTTTTAAATCCAAGACGTGACTTCATAATATTTTACATGGTCGGAATCAGCCTGGCATTTGGACTGAATCAGCCCGTAATTTGGGCCGAATCAGCTTTGTCCGAATCCGCCATGGTCCGAATCAGTCTGTTCCCCGAACCCCTTGGGGGGCGAAGCACCCGTAAGCTCCTGCATTTTAAGCGTTTCCAGGGCATAATTTTAACCATCTACCTGTAAAGAAAACTTTTACTCTTGGAAAAGTTTCAGTTGTTTCGCTCTCGTTTTGTTTTGTTTGTTTGTTTGGGGGTGGGGGTAAAGCGCCCGCCCAGTTATTCTTGTTTTTATATCTTCATTTCGAAAACAATTAAAATTCAGTGTTGTCCATAGACCTGCAATGGATAAAGCTATTACTTACCCTCCCCCATTTTTAAGGAATATTCCTCCTTTACAATTTTTCTGTGGACCTTACGCTTCAATGTTTCTCACTTAAGTAAAGTTTCTGCTGAAATCGAGGTCTGCGTGCTTCTCACATGGGTCACTTTCATTTATAAAGGAGGGATGACAAATTAATGCAACGGTTAAAGTTAGTCTATGCAATTCACACAAATGTTTCTATCTACTGTTCACTTTACACCCGGTGTATACTACATATTATTTATAATTTTTATAAAATTGGTACATGTGCGTCAAATATTTCACTTGAATCTATATTGGATAAAATATTGTTGGATACTATTACTTGCTCCCCCTGTTTAATATTGAGATAGAACTGTTTCCATTAGACCATTTCATTTTCAACAAATCAAGTCTGGTTACGACGGTGGATTGGGCAATATAACGGTTTTCTACTTTCAGTTTCAATTCTCGTTCGAGCTATATGACAATACGTCAGTTGACACTAGACATTTTTAGGAAATATTAAAACTTAGTTTGTCGGTTGAGACAGCTTACCTAACTGTGTTCAGTAGTGGAATTTTTTTAACCCTTGAGTTTTTGGAAAATATTAAAACCCAGTTTGCTGGTTAAGACAGCTTACATAACTACTCAGCAGTGGAATTATTTGTCTGTATTTGACGTTTTGGAAAATATTAAAACCCATTTTGCCGGTTGAGGGATCTTACAGCAGTGAAATCAATGTTTAATTATTTTATTTTTTTTAGCTTGAAAAGATCACGAACAGGAGTCTGCCATCAACGCTACGACTGCTTAGAGAGGGGTAGGTACTAAGTAGTACTTTATGAATACAACAATTTGTCTGAAAAATTTGACACATTATTACCTTTCTTAATTATGAGCCAAAAACACACACACACACCTAGACCAGAAAGTTGTTCTACGCCTTTCTTTTTTTTTTTTCTGAGTCATGTCAGAAAAAAAAAGCCAGAGAACAACTTGTTGGTCAAACACACACACAATTCCAGTCAGGATGACGACAACTGATATAGGTGTCACCGTTTGTTGTACTGTTTTGTCTTATTACCATCCAGTGCAATCAGAACATCCTCTGCCTTTTCCATCGTATGCTAGAAAAAATCTCTGATGTAAATAATGGCTATTTTGAACTGCCCTCAAGCCTGTGGTTGTTCATACATCATAATGTATGACCTGTCATCACTAACAGTAACGCAGGTAATAGTTGCAGACAATTGAAACCAAATGATTTAAATTTTTTCATTACAAAGTTGCAGGAATAACATTACAAATTCAATGTGCAGATATTTCATTGATTATTGAAATGTCATCGAGTGTTATTTTCAAGATCTATAATGTTATAATTCTATTCATTTGCACATCTAGCCAGATGTACGTCTGCCAAAAACTTACCAATTTGGGAAGTATCACTACGATCACCTCCAAGTCTCTTTCAGTGAGTCAAAGTTATTCGACTCACATCGGAAAAAGACAAGGATCTTCCAAATGCCATCCAGTGCTCTACTATTACCTCCCTTTTCTTTTTTTAATTTCCTCTATTTTTAAGTAAGGCTTAATTTGCATCTCGTCATGCTTCAAGTTCTGACATGTGCTTCTTTTTAATTTAAGATACCTACCTTTTTATTAGTTATTTTAATTTTTTGTTGGAGGTCGGAAGTTAATCTACATCTTAGCATCCTGTAGGTCAAAACCTGCTTGTTTGTTGTAGTTACCCAAACACTAAATTCACATTTAAATACTGCCTTTTTTTAAAGTGCTATGTTTGCCTATACATGTATTTTAAGTAATGTGATTGTCTCATTGTATTTATGTATTATGCTGTGTTTGTGTGCCTTGCAAATCATGTTAATGTAATGTCTTTATTGTTTCTATGTAATTTCGGTAAAAAGCTGATTAGAGTTTCTGTTTAATTGTCGTTTTAACCATGCCAACTATAAATAAATATTATCTGATCTCATATATATATATATATATATATATATATATATATATATATATATACACTCTATAGAGAGAGAGGATTTGTTTAACTAACCTAAAATAAAACTCAGTTGAACAGACAGACAAACAAGGGTATCTGTTGAAGGACATTAAAATTCATTCACAGGAACTTGTTTCTGTCCATAAGGATTTCTAAAATTATCAGTGTTGCAGCTGCTTAGAGAGAGAGGTACATTTTTTCAATTAAGTTCCTTTGACTTCTTTCAGTATAGCCTTAATCAGTTTTTCTTGTAACTGGTTGCTTTTTATAGCAATATCATTCATTCAAGATGATGTATAGCTTCTTATGAAAATGACTAATATTAAAAAGCTACCAGTGATAAATAAAGTATCTTGTATCTAGTTTCTAGTGTTAATGTAAATTAAGCCAAAACAACATCAAGGTGAAGTTCCAATGTATTTATTTGTAGACTGCTCAACATAAATGTAGGGGAATATTTAATTTGCCATCAGTACATATAGAACTGTAGTCTCAACAGAGACCCTGAACTTTTTAAATATATGGTTTCTATTATTCCCCCAAAGGAATAATATTATTAACCATATATTAAAAGCTCAGTCTCAGTCAAGACTAATAGAACTATTGCTTTAGTGTATGATTCTCTAAAACTAACAAGTTTTATAACATTTTCAATTTAAAATAATAAAATCCAAAAAAAAAGTATGAGAGAAGCCTGCCTCCACCTATCACCCCATCCCCTTCCTGCAATTCAACCCCTCCCTCCCCCCCCCCCAAGCTCCCAAATTGTATTTTTGAAATAAAAAATAGCATTAAATAAGCCCTTAAGTATCTGAACTCCTGGGTACATATATGTCACAATATTACAAGTCAGTACATGGAAATTCTGAACAATCAAGTTCTAATTGTATATTGTACCATTAGTGCTAAAGATGGATAAATAGATAAACATATTACCTCTGATTAGAATGCAGATGTTTTGGCTGCACCAGCTATTTAATACGTCCTTCAGCTATTTCTACAAGTTTTTTTTTTTTTAAAACCATAAACTCATCATGTACGTGTCTTTAAAAAAATAAAACTAAATATAATACCTATGTTTATCATTACTGGTTTCATGTGGTAACTAGTGCAGAGTGCATACCATCTATTTCATCTGTGTATCCTAGCTACTTTCTTTGTAGAATCCAACAGAACAAGAAAAGTTCATGCAAATTATGTTTGCCTGTTTCATTGTATAAATGCCATCTGGTATATTAGTAATTCCATACAAAGTCATACAGAGTACACGTACTTTCATTTTTGCTTCAATCAGTCACTCACAATGACATTCAGATTGACCAAATGAAGAACACCCTTTTGATCCATCCATCATCTTTTATCTGTCTGAACCTGTAGACATACATTGGAAATCTGGCACTGGCACTCTTGCTGGAAATTTGTACTCCTGCTAGTTCAAAAACAAACAACAGCAACAACAAAACCTATTCATAATTTTCTTCCAGTATATTAAAAATGATGTTTTCCTTTAATTTTAATTTTTTTCCTGCTGAAAATTATCCTTATTTTATGATTTTACTAGGATACATTTAATAACCATTGATGCCCCCCACTACCACAACCACCACATCCAGAGCTGTGGTAGCTCAGTTGGTAGAGTATCAGACTGGTAATCCAAGGGTCATGGGTTTGATACCCACCTAGATCAGCAAGGGTCAGCTGCCTTGGTCTGTCCTTGGGAGAGGCACTTGACTCCCATTTCCATGGCATGATATTAGCGATAATGTGATGAAAGTGCCATTAAAACCCAACCACCCCAACCCCCATTATGCTGTATCGTTCATAAATCATATGAATAGCCACCAATAAAAAAGATTCTGGAAAGAATGTGACAATTAATTATACTGTGCTGGAAATTAATGAGTTTCAGAGAAGAGTCAGTCACAGAGCATTATATATAGGTATATATTGTATGTTAACTTTCTCAACACTGTGAGAGTTGTAGCAACAGCATTTCCATGTGCCTTCTCATTTTCAGCAGTGTGCTCCAAAAATCCTGTTGTGGAACCATCGGTGAAAGCTGAAGCAGGCCAGGTGACCCAGGCTAATAGGTTGACTTGTCCCCTGTCTTAAGTAAAAAAAAAATCTTGTCCTGCAACAATATGATTGGTCCATGATACACATAAAAAATACACCATTGTTGAGGGTGTTTCCCCATAGAAGAATGAAGATAGTACATGTATATTAAACATGCTACATTTAAATTGCTTGTGATAGACATTACAAACCATAATCATTTAGAAAGTCAAACAAATTGAAGAAATCCAGAGCATGCTAAAGTGTTCAATGATGCAAGAAATGTGTGAATCTCTAAATGCCAAAGTGAGGTTTTCATGTTACATCACAGTGATTTCATCTGCTTGACTGTGATGTGTCATTGTGATTTCATATGCAGATTGCATTGGTTGAAACTGACCAATCAGACTACTGCCAAAAATACCATCCAGTGAGAGAGCCCCTGATGTGTCCAAACTCATCTGGAAAATCCTCTACCTTTTCTGTGTTTTTTTTTTTTTTCAGAGAAGAAGCTAAGGTTGCTCAGATTGGTCCGAACTCTGGCAGCACCATATAAACTGCTCTCCATTGACTCAGGTAAACAATGCCACTGCCTGCACACACCATGTGACCATGCAGCCAGCCTCATTTTGAGTTCTTATTTCAGTCATTTTTGCATTGAACTTTGGCAAAAAAATATGAAAACTTAACAATAAAAATGCTGGTGTTGTTATCTTATGTATTATAATTTCTATATTTTCCATTATTGTTTTGCGAATCCTGTGAAAAATGAAGTAAAAAACAAGGGTATACATTTCTACAAGAAACCAACAGAACAGAAACTAACTTATGGTGGCAGTGGTGTTTTTGTGAGAAACACAAGCTCTATCTGGGGAGTAGTTTGGGTGACATGTTGATAGCACCATATTGGTTAAACTGACGTTGGGACTGGGTACCAGTCTAGGTGAGTAGGTTATCTATTATGGTTAGTGTATGAAACACTTTCAGTATTTTTGTTGATTATCAATTTCTCTTAAGTGTGAGACCATGTTTACTATTAAGCATTCAAGTATAGATATCAAGCAGTGATGTAAAAAGAAATCGCTGTGAAGTGCAATGAAGTTCAGTTAATTCCTATTTTTAAGATTCAGAAAAAAAATGGAGTGCCCACATTGCCATATCAAGAAACTCTCAGAAGAGTATCCACCTACAACAATCACAGATGAATGTGACCATCCAGTACTCATCTGCCTCAAGGTGAGTCAGATGTAAACAGGTATCAGCTACCCCCCCCCCCCAAAAAAAAAAAAACAACATACAGGTCTTGAAAATTTCAAATGAAGTTGTATTGTTTTTAATTGTTCATATACTACCCACCCCCCTTTTGCAAAAAGTGGGGGACAATGTTCATATTTACATCCATCCTTGCATCCATCCATCACACTTTTTATACCACTCTTTAACTTAAGATTAAGCTATTAGAGACAAGTGGATAGTTATATATCATCACAAAAAAGGTATGTTGCATAACACATTGGAATCATATATTTTCTAGGTTAAGATTTCAGGTCAGTATATTTCAAAGTAGATTTCTTTTTTCCTTTCTGCTCTAAAGTTAGGGGCCATTTAAAAGAAATGGATGAAACTTGGTATACTTATATATCACCTCTAAAAAGTATGATGTGTACTTCATTGGCAGTCCTATCTTCAGTGTCATGGTCAGGGGTCAATATTTTGGGCTTTAAGTTTGTTTTTTGTCACAGTTTCCTTTCTGCTCACAAAATTTAGGGCTGTTTGAGATAAATAGACAAACCTTGGTGCTAGAGAGAGGGGTCAAGCTAGATTTTAATTTTTTTTCATTGATGAGGCTGTGTGGAAGACTGTGGACTGACCAGAAAAAAGAACGAATTTGATAGCTTTATTGATGCATATATTAAAATCCTATCTGGATATATTCAGTGAATATTCAAATATGAAAATTTGGTATTTGTTTCAGCTCTAATTGGTACACTTATCACTAAAAGGTGTATCACATATCCCATTGGGGTTCCTATCTTCAGACATAATCAAAAATATTAAATATGGCAATTAATGACAGTGTCAATGGTTAGGAATAAGCTTTCTTTCACACTTTTTGAGGCAGTTTAGTGGAGATGACATTATGCAGTACATGTATAATATGTCTTCTTGCAAGACTCGGAGGACTACAAGTATTAAGTTTTGTACAAAGAAATGTCACTGTAATTAAAATTGTTGCACATGCATGAGATTTTTTTTAACCACTCCAAGTTTGATGACAGTAAGCCTAGTGATTTAAGAGAAGATAAATATGGATATACTAATGGATGGACAAATGGAATGATGGATAGACAAGGGGGCATAATGGATGGCCAGATCAAAAATGTCACATTATCCCCAATGCTGGAGTGTTTTAAAAAAGCATCGTGATATTTTGGTGTGCTAGTGTAATCACTATAACCTTTACTTCAAGGTCATATGTTGAATTTGCTAATGTTTCATTATAATCCCCAAAAATTACTTGTATTGATCAAAATGCATTAATTCTGGTTTGAAGGAAATTCATGACCCATAATCTTAAAGCTCAAGGTCAGAGGTCTTCATGAAATGACAATTTAATTGTTTCATCACCCATTTCCAGTACCATCTATATATAATTATACTGACTCGGGTGTAACTAAATTTACAATCCTTTCTCGTAAATAAGAGTTGCTTTTATTTTTGTTTCATAACCTCTGTCATAAAGTTTACAAAGTTCTAGGATAGAAATAGTTTTTATCCATCCTTGCAATGATGCAAGAAAATCTGGTGTATGCAACTTAATGTCTTTAAGTTTTTGACAGATCATTTTGACATTTTTTTTGGCTTTGTAACCATCACATGAAGATGTACATATCATTAAAGAGGCCCTGGGTGACTGAGTGATCTAAAGCACTTGCCTTTACTGATCACTGCCATCTCACTTCTGTGAGCATGGGTTTGAGTCTTGGGCTCAGCCAATTTGGGTATGTGAGAAAGCTTGCAAGTAGCTTCCTGTGGGTTGGTGGTTCTTCCCAGGTTTTTCCTGAGCTCTTCCTCCACCCGTTATACTGGCTGCCATGTATAGTGTATCATGTGCTGAAAAATGGCATTAAACCCCAAAAATCAAACAAAAATATCATTACACAGTCAGTCTATGATGATTGTTGCAAGAGTTATGTCCCCTTTTACAGCTTGAGCAGTAATGGGCCATTTTATACCTTATATCTTGTGTACACAACTATAGTCAGCATTTCCACACACTTTTTTTGTTGAGGGTACATACACTCCCTCATGATCCAAACTAAGGGTACAAGGAAATTTTGGATGTCACAATTATTTGAAAAAGCTATAAAGTAACCAATTGTGTAGTATTGTGCAAAACGTCCACTGTCAATCCTTATGCCCCATCTTCCTGCCTATTGCTTGATCCCACAATACAATACTTGAAGAGCATTTGGCAGGTAGAAGAGCAAATGCAGACAGGCAGCTGAGTGATCATGATTACTGTACTTATTTGCATACAAGATAATATTAAACTTTGTAAATACATGTAGTATGAAAATAAATTTAACAATTATGCATACAATGTCTACTTTTTGTGCATCCACTTTGATTTCTGTATATACCAGGCCTCCAGAAACCCTTGTATATGCCGAGCATATCCGGCAGTAATAATAACCTCTTGCAAATACTATTGTCAGACATTCAGTTGTGAACGTGAATATTATTCTTTTTTTTTATATTTAACTTCATGGCTCGAAAATTGGATACATTATGTGCCCGTTCTGCATTCATAGCACTAAATCTAAACCACTTCCAGTATTGTGTGCCTGAAGTTTGACATTCTTGGGAGAAAACAGTTCACACAGATGCAGTGATTTCAACTTCCAGCTTTTTTAGTCAAAGTAATATGATATACAGCAATCACATAGTTGTTTATGGAGTATTTCAGTAATGTTTTAGCTTCATTACCATTTGAAATGATTATAAGTATATATACGACTAGACAGTTGTTCAAAATTTTAATATGGTCACACTAGCACCCACACAGCCCCAATGCCACTACTGAAAATCAATATCTAACAGCAATATTGAACATTTTCTGGACCTCCAGTGTGTACATATGCATTCCATATTGATGTATTTTATAAAGCACTCCTAACCTTATAAGTACCACAACATCCTTTTCATACACCTGCTATAAAAGCAGAACATGTTATGATGCTGTCCATCTGTACATACAGTCAGACCTGTCCTAAATGTCAAGTTTACTCAGTGGTCACCTGTTTAAAACAGCCATTCTAATTTCCCACAGGCAAAATTCCTATATAAATGTCCAGGATGTAATGGTCACCTGCCTTCCGCGGTCAGCGGCCAGGTGTTTCCTAACTAAACAGTGGTTTCTCCATGCCTTGAGCAGTCACTGGCAAATATCTACAGTGACCAATCGGTCTATGCAAACTAAATTTTTGCTTCATAAAGAAGGCATTGTTTAAATAAAGGAATATCATGTGAATTGATGTGCAAACATTTCTTATCTTGGTTGTGCTACTCTAGTCACATTGACAATGTAACTCAAAGGTGTCAATAGGTTTAAATTCAAAAGCAAGGCAGCTTTTATCATTAGGGTTGAAGCAATTCATTTGATTGATGGTGGGAAGAGTACTTATGTTATCACAGCAGAAATGGAAGTCGCCTTTTTGTGCCAATGTGACAGATATAGTTCGATATCTTGATTGAAATATGGCTATCTCTGAAGAAAAGAATTTGTCTTTGAGATACGAGTTACATCCCTTTTTATTATGATCATGGGTCATTCAATATTAAAACTTGTCTGTAAAGACAGGCAAAGTTTTGACTCATGGATCACAAAGAATAGCCATATATAGCTTCTTTTGATTTCCTATTCATTACAGGCTTCTCACATAAGCCAACTGCCTTTTGATCTCAGCAAGTAGAGCAACAGGCTTTTATCCAGATATTATTTTTAAAGCATGAGCAGCTGTTTGGAAGTCAAACTTACACAAGTTGGCAGACCAAAGAGGCAGTCTGTTGTTTTAGTCTTATGTAATCAGTAGTGAAATTACTGTTTTGTCACAGCACACCAAAGAAACAAAGATTGGTGATCATTTTAAGTCAGTCATGATTTAATTTATAGGATGTACTGAAGTGAGCAAGATACAGTAATCTTCTGTGGAACATAAATTTGGGTGAGAACAACATATATGTGTATGTTGTGATTTTGTTGAATAGAGCACATAAAACAATCTTGATAACATGATAATAATAATAATAATAATAATAATAATAATAATAATAATAATAATGATATTCGGTGCATGATATTTGTTAAAAAAACAATTTTAAAAGGTGAACCTGTGTGCAGAGGTCACCTGTGTACAAAGGGCGGTTTTGCCTTTTCCCATGGGTGGCCGCTATTGACAGGTTTGATTGTATGTACATCTGTCACCAGTTTCCTTACAATAACTTTAATTTCCACACAATAACTTGCATTTCCACACAATAACTTGAGTTGTCCACTATATACAATTGTTGAGTTGTCCACTATGTACAATTGTTGAGTTGTCCGCTATATACAATTCTCAAACTTTGTGGATGGCCTGCACTTGGGGTAATGAAGTACCCTATATATTTTGGGGTCAAAAGGTCAAATGTCAAAGTCACCACACCATAACTTGAGTTCTCCACCATCTACGGTTACCACACTTTGTGGATGGCTTGCACTTGGAGTAATGATGAACACTAACCTATTGATTTTAGGGAAAAAGGGTCCAAGGTCAAGATCACTGTGATTGAGAGAACAATGTCCATACTAGAACTTAAAATATAGGGGACAAAAACCCCCTCCATTTGAAAAAAGGGGAATTTTCTGAATATAGGAGAGATTTAATCCAAAAATAAAGGTAGGTAGGACTTGAAAATATAATGTGTATTTGGTTGATTTCTTTTGCATGAATTTTTAGAAACAGATGCAAATCCCACAACCATGCATCCTCAAATACACCATGAAAGAATAATAATGGTTTCTGTACAATAACAAGTCCTACATCAGATACCTGGACCAAACTATGTGGATGGCTTACACTTGGGGTAAGCAAGAAGCCTATCTATTTTGGGGTAAAAGTTCAAGGTCATTGTGACTATAAGAAAAAAAGTGGTTATTGAACAAAAAGCATTTTTACAGCTGTTTATTTTGCCTTGATAATGTTTGCCTCTGTATTGTGTATATTTATATAAAATAACAGGCCTGCATTAACAAATATATTTAAAACATTTAGGAACTACTTTTTACAGAAAGTAGTGCTCTACTATGTTAAAACCCACACATTTTGTATTGTGCTTTTATATATTATGTTTGCAAAGTATGTATGTATATACAGTATGTAGTAGCATTTAACTGCACCTCAGCACAATGGTGACTATAGGCCAACTGAAAGTAAAATTCTGACAATGAAAAATGTAAAGTAGGGTATAAATATGGTCCAAGTATGACTAGTACAAATTTGCAAATGTGTGTCTCAAATGTAGAGCATTAATTTGGTTCTGTGGTCTTGTACAGGTTATTATGTTAGCCAATTATCAACACATCTGGATTAATATTAATACCTCAAGGATTAAATGTCTTTGGATAAAAGTAAAACATTAATGTCCTAAACAAATAGGATAGTTACTCTTGCATGTACCATATAATTATAACTATCCAAATAAATGTATTGATGCACATTTCACAATGCTTACATGTCTTTTGCAGATTTTTTCATATCACTCTAAAAAAAAAATTTTTTTTTAACATTTTCTTTACTTACAGAAATTATAATGCTCCCATCTGACAGGAATAATCAGTGTTTGAAAACTGACTGTATACAGAGGTCAGCATGAACTTGATCCTCAACCTATCTATTATAATTATTAAATAGGACAGAGTTGAGAACTAACACAAATTCAAGGTAGAATTAGTTCTCCATGGAACTTTTCTTGTGATGACATATAGTACCATCATCAACTAGGTGAGAGTGGGGCACAGATAAGAGAAACATTTTACCTCAAGAATTTATCCCAGAACAATTTTATGGATAATTAAGTACTGCTGTATGTGACTGGGCATGCTGATAGCTAATCTCTCAGTTTTTCACAAATTGTTTAGATATTTTATAGCCTTTCTTTAGCTATCACATGAAGATGCACATATCCTTAAACCGTAAGCCTTTAATTATTTCTACAAGAGTTATGCCCCTTGTTTTACTTGGTGCACATATCACGGTAGCAATTATTCTTCCAGAGACCTTAATGTTAACATTTGGTGAAACAAATATACCATCTATCCTACTTTAGCATGCGTGTCACACTATCATAGACAGCAATGTTAGATTGTCAATTTGACAAGGACAGAACCATGTACTCCATTGCACTTAAGAGAGATAACTCTGCTGGAACTAGACATGGGTAAGAGTTATCCAGTCACAACATATGCATTTTCAGTGATGTG
The DNA here is from genome assembly GCA_029931535.1 of Margaritifera margaritifera. Taxonomy (NCBI): domain Eukaryota; kingdom Metazoa; phylum Mollusca; class Bivalvia; order Unionida; family Margaritiferidae; genus Margaritifera; species Margaritifera margaritifera. The sequence continues at coordinate 168,550 of JAQPZY010001165.1, forward strand.
TACCACATTTGAAAAAAATCATAAAAAATACAAAACATAATCTAGATATGAATTGACATAATCTCACATGTTGCCAAGAGACTCAACATTTTTTTAAGCCTGATAGAAACTACAACTCTGACATAATGCACCAATCACAGCTAACTTTGTTATTTATTTCTGAATACAATTTTCCCTTCACCTTTAGCTCTGCCTCCTGGGCTTGCACATATGGTACCTTTATACCTATAGCCAACAATAATTTTTTTCAGTAATCTGTAATATCACTACAGACTGTATGAGTAACAAATGTACTTAGTCTCACTTGTCTAAAACAATTTTATAAGAGACTAAGCTATGTCCTATATCAAAATGTAATTTAGCTGTTTCAACTGCTGTTATCATGCTTGTGCTTTACTAGCAAACTAATTTTTGGGATAAAATGGATTGTTTTAACTGTGAGTTGTGTTTCATTCATATCAGCACTTACTGAACTTCACATGGGTGATATGAGAATAATCACATTATGTCATATTATGTAATAACCAGGTCAGAGGTCAATGTACTAATTAGTATGTACTTCTCTTTCTTCAAAAAGGAGAATTCATCTAAAATAAAGGACTTTATATTTGGTTAGTAGACACATCAGAGACATGATTCAGTTTTATAAAGTATAAGCTTTCAACACTTTTTCACTGAGTGCAGATACATGAGATCACTAACCCCAGTCTTTAAACAAAGGTCAACCTACCCCATCCTCTTTAACACAAATAGAGAGCTTTCCTCCCTTATATAGTTAATAAAATTCAGTCAGTAAGCCAATCTGTCACGAAATATAGTAGATCACTGCTTCAAGCACTTATTTTGGATTTTGGATGAATTTTAGGGTATAAAAATGCAGAAAAATGCCAAGAAATATAGAAGTATAGCAAGTCAAAGGGAGTTACAAACAGGAGGAAAGTGTGCATCTAAACGGGACTTGTATCTTATAATAAAAGAATCAAAAGAGACAACAGCAACATAGAGAAAAATTAGAAGAGAAAGTTTGATTGCCTTACCTTAGACAAATGTGTGTAGGCAGTGCCCCATTGGTCCAGGACAGTCCCAAGGCACCAGTACTATTACATCCCTTACAAGCATCAAAACTTCAGGTGAAGCAGTGTGCATTCCCATCTGAAATAAAAGGGTGCATAATTTAAATCATATATATGCATATTATATATAATTTATATTGGTCCTACACATTAAAAAAAAAAAACTGGCTTAAGTTAGGCACAAACAAAAAAAACAAATATAAAAAAACAATCTGTATTGATTTTTAAACTTTTTAATCTTTGCTGTGAGAAATTACTAAATCAGTTGTACTTACATTTGCATCAAGATTGAGGGGTACTATAATATTTTACACTAAATCTTCTCTTTATTTTCATAAACAAGCACTGAAAATGTGACGTTATATTTCTTCAAATGTCATGTATGGTGTAAGGGAGATAACTGAATGAAATACAGAAGGTGTGGTATTTTTATTTCCTTCAAAATATATATCCATGTAATAAAAATTAGTTCATTAAAACATGTATTAACTTGCATGCAATTAATGAACTTATGTAAAAATAAATTATTGATAAAGTGAGAACCTAAAATTCAGGTTTCTGTATGTAGTGGAGACCTTGAGAGTGATTTAATTTTGTTCTCAGAGATGAGGAGGCTGCCTCATATCAAATAGTTTATGTTCTCTAGAATGCCAGATTAGGCACAAAAAAAAACAAAAACAAAAAAAACCTATTAATTTTTAAACTTTTTAAACTTTGCTGTGAGAATGTATAAATCAGTTGTTCTTACATTTGTATCAAAATTGACACCTAATGTAATATTTCACACTAAATCTTATTATTTTCATAAACAAGCACTGAAAATGTGAGTTTTTTATTTCATGAAATGTCATATTTGGTATAAGGGAGATAACTCAATGAAATACAGTACAGCTCACGTGATTTTTCGAAACCCCACGCATCGCGGTGGGGTACTTAATCCCCTCCACTCTAGCTCCGCGATAGCACTCCGCGGTGGAGGCATAAATTGGCATAAATACCTACAAATCACCACCGTGGAGGGGCTAGTCAACATTACTGATTGACATCTGAACAGCCAATGAATGAAGACCACCTATGGAAAGACTGAGACGTCAAGAGTGATTTACAACTGGATACCATCTGAAGAATCAGTCGTTTTTATTTCGATCATATATTTGGACAATAAAAAAATAATTTCAAAAGTTTTGTATATTCAATACACATTACTGTTTATAAAATGTTGATCAACTTCTTTTGCAATAAGTTTATGATTTTAATTTATTTAAAAGAAATATGAACAGACTTATGCACTGACTTGACGAGAAGGACACATTGCTGAGCCTCTCAAGCAGAATAAATTTATCATTTTGTTCCAAAGGAAAGTAATTCTCTGAGATATGGACAATTCAAATCCAAATTGACATCCTCTTCTGCTTACCCCCCCCCCCAACCTAAAACATTGAATTTACACTGAAATGCAAACCGCGTGCTTAGTCTTTAAGCAGTAATAGTATCGTCACGAGGCTGAATATTATGACTGCATGTGTGCTGTAAGGGACTGACCATTTAATATACGGGGTTTATTTTTTGTTCTTTCATCACAGTATTTATTTATTTATTTTAAGTGAAATATGGAACGGATTAACGTCTGTTACAAAAATCAGAGAAAGACAATTGTTTTCATGCATTTCCCCCCCCCCACCCCACGGTTGGAAAATTCAATTGTCTCTCCCTAATAAAGACTTGACTTCAGCGGATGTTCTACAGAAATCAAGGCAGTGACCATTGTGAACACTGTTGTAAAATATTAGCAAGGGTTTGCATCAAAGGATGATGTAAGTTTCCGCTTGGGAACCGTGTTTTTTTATTACACGAAGCCATCTGACTTAGCGCGTTGTACTTTATAGCCGCATTTATGGTCCCGCCATTAAGAACGGAAGTTTGATAATTGTTAGTATTTAATCTGAACTCGGCTTATTACCGAAATGAAAAATAATATGGAAAATTCTAAAATCTGAGATGTTCAGAGATTTTAATTTCCACGTGTATCCTATTATTTGCTCATTTTCCTACGGCGAAAATATAAAAATAAAATATACTTTTTTAATTATTTTTACGCAGATATTAAAGAATGCAGTTTCTGTTTGTGACTGTTAGAGCCTTAGGTTATTGAGCGTGTTTCTGTTTCTTACCACTTGCAAACTTTTCCAGACTTCAGTTTACGATAACTTGTGCAGTAGTGATTTGGATTCCATATTTTATGAGAGAGAGAGAGAGAGAGAGAGAGAGAGAGAGAGGGAGGGGGGGACTTTACTAAGAAGAGTTAATGATCTAAACTTATTCATCTTATTTTTCAGTATTATGCAATAGGAAAACGAACAGAAAAGAAAAAGTTAAAGATTAATTTCATCTGATGCTCAGCATGTTTCCTAATATTTGCTCATTTTTGTAAGAGGAAAGTATAAAAAAGATTTTTTTTATCATCATAGAAAAATAGTAAATCTTATGGAAATGATATGTCAGTAACCCAATCGTAATATTGATCTATTTCTTATAATTATTTGTACGCAGATATTAATGTATGCAGCTTTATCTTTGTGACTTTGGAGCGGTTGCTTATTGAGACAAGAAATAAACTAATTTCTTTGAATAGTGTTTGGCATGTTTCTGTATATGGTATATTGCTTTACAGCTACAGTTACTTTGGCCAAATGGATAAGAGTGTGTGTTACACACACATATTTGATATTGGAGCACGAGGTCGTGAGTTTGCAACCACCGACGGGAAAATTTGTTTCTTTTTTTCCCCCTCTATTACGCTACAATGTCTAGTACAGTATTACTTTTCTTACCACTTGCAAACTTTTCCACATTTCAGTTTACGATAACTTGTGCAGTAGTGATTTGGATTCCATATTTTATGAGAAAGAGAGAGAGGTGGGGGGGGGGGCTTTACTAAGAAGAGTTAATGATCTAAAATTATTCGTCTTATTTTTCTGTATTATGCAATAGGAAAACGAAAAGAAAAGAAAAAGTTAAACATTAATTTCATCTGATGCGCAAGTTTGTCAGATCAATGTACTTTAGGTTAACAGTTAGCACATGAAATTAACACGTCAATATCAGCAGTGTTGATGGCTTCTCTTGTGCTAGGTTACTTGCACGTGTCAACTACATGTATCTAGGATGACCTTTTGCGGCCATTTGTGATTTTTTAAAAAACCGCTACTTTGGTAATTAATGCAAATTAGTACAGTTTAAAATAAAATAACGATGTGAAATCTTAATAATGCTTTATTTAAGTGATTGGATGTCAGGAAAAAACGTACAATATGTGAATGATTACTCATGCATGGAATAACCATCGGAACTTGTGCGATTTTGTTTCACTTCAGTCAGGTATGACTGCAGCTTTGTTATTAATTTGTTTGATGTTTATCGTTCTTTTCATTGCAGGTAGTACAATATCACTGACTTTCATATGATCATTACAATTTTGTATTGCGTTTACTGAAAAAGAAATAAGGATATGAATGCATGTTTAGATTCCGATAACATAGTATTGAAGAAAAAAAAATAATTAGATTCATTGCGCAAAATGTAGTATTAATACAGTTTACGAGGCATTGCCATTACATTATCATCATCTAAAATATGATTTGGCACTATGTATCATACATTATCTTTGTTAGAACAAGGAAATATTTATAATTAACTGAATTACTATGTTTTTTTCAGTATCAAAAAGTTAGCAAATTGCTCCCCAGAGGGATAACGATGTAGATAAATCGGTGCCCCCCCCCCCTCCCGTCTCAACCTCTGCTTGCATGGGTGATAAACAGTACACCACGCCCATATTATCGAAACCACGTCCACTCCGCGGTGGTGATCGGATGCGACTCCGCGAGGGAGCATGGTGTGCAGGGCTATTCTCCGCGACAACTCCGTCAGGACGCGTGGAGTGATGGTGGAGGGGTTTTTCTTAATCCTCTCCACTCACTCTCCACCCCCACCGCGATGCGTGGGGTTCCGAAAAATCACGTGAGCTGTACTGTACATAAGGTGATGTATTTTTATATTTTTTACCATATTATCCTTGTAATATAAATCAGTTCATGGAAACGTCGATTAACTTGTATAAAATTAAATTATCCCAAAATAAATTATTGTTAAAATTAGAACCTAAAATTCAGGCTTTTATATGTAGCATAGACAATGATAGTGATTTAATTTTGTTCTCAGAGATGAGGACTCTGTCACATATTATAGTACAAGTCACACAGGTCATGTAGACATTCAGTACCAACTATTTCAGTAATGGGTGTAATTTTTTAGAATTTGATTACACATACCTTTAAATGGTGATTATTCACTTTATTTAGATCCTCATAGATCCATATTCCTTGGAAGGTCGTTATATACATGCCCCAAAAAATATATACGGCAAAATCAATGTTAAAGTAGGAGGACATTTTTGGATGAGGTCAACCTAAAGGTGTTATCCAGTACAAACTGGATTGAATGTTGCATGTTGTGATGTCACAATGAAAGCTGCGTGTTAAAAAAAAATGATACTACCCTGTTATCTGTTATGATAGACCAGACATCCTCTTTTCTTGATCCAGTTTAGTAACCGGCCACCATGACTGTAAAAGTCGATAGCGATAAGTAATTTTCATCTGAAATTTTTTTAAATGACATTTATGGTGCAGAGCATTCAACTGTCAGGATTTAATAGATTTTTGTTTAACTATGTTAGTATTAAATTTTAGAACAACAATTAATATTTAATTTAATTTGAGTAAATGCACCTACATGACCATTTTGACATACACTTTATATAGTTCGTGTTCACCTGTACATAGTTCATGTTCACCTGTACACAGTTCATGTTCACCTGTACACAGTTCATGTTCACCTGTACACAGTTCATGTTCACCTGGGACTCACTCAGACCATCCCTGAAAACTTGATAGATACCAGATGCCAAAATCTGGTTAACATGATGCCTGGGTCTACAAAAGCTGATAGAGAAAAAATTTGTGTCAGGTTAACCATTATCCTGAGTCAATGGTGTCAGGTGGAATTTGATAATACATTTAGCAGACTTCATGGGGATGCTGACAGAGACAAGGATTGCCTGTTATACAGTGTAGGTGATATTGTACAGTGCTACCAGGGAGATCAATTCATATTCATACAAGGGTAACTGGTTGGAAACAAAAATCCATACTTACATTTACATTTTAAAATGCATGTAGAAAAACAGTTAGAGGGCACATTGCAGGAATGTATTAATTATTGTTTGGGACCATTATATCTGGAGAAAACAAAATTTAACACAAATACCGGTACTCGCAAGGTTGATGTAGCAAACAGTCATTAGGTGATCATTGCCGAGATATGTAATCTGGACAAGAAATTTTCTTTATAGAGCACACAATGCAGTGCACTCTTTAAATAATAGACCTGGTAAAACTATGCAATGCAATTGGATGTTGTGTTGCATCTGGGAATAAGGTCACTCAGACACTAGCTCAGGAACAGAAGATTTTTACAAGTTGTAAAGCCTATAAAAAGTCACTGGCATAAAAACAAGAGGCAAGAAAAGAACTTATCATTATAAAATATATGAAGAATTTCAAGAAAAAAACATTACAAAAAATGGTTATTATTGCAAAATATTAAAATCAAAAGGGGCAAGGAAGACAACATCTATAATAAATTACCAAAAATTACTTGATCGAGCATATCCTGTATGATACAAAGTGGTCTGTGACAACTGGAACACCTTTCTTGAGCCCTACAGTGTTTTCTATCCTGGTTTATGGCATGTTCTTCTAGAACTTGATGGTTGCTATTTATACATAATTTATCATGACATTTATGTGAAATATCCAATAGGTGACCAAAATCATCCACACAAGGTGCATTGTGTTTAAATAAATTCTTTTGTCGCATGCATGACAATCTACGAGCTGACTCCACTGATACTGAGCCATCAGGCCATACAACTCTCTGTCTGCCATAGCTGTCTGTAACAAATGCCCCTTCCAAAGCCAACATGTGTTATTTCTGCTAAAAGTCTACCAAAATTGCTCAGCATCCATTGTATTTGCAAAATGACACTATTATAGTTTATAAATAATGCGTACATGTTCACATTTCTGTGGATACACTGAGGCTCCTGTTCCCTATAGGTATCATGGTACCAACTGTTTTTCAAAAGACCCTAATGCTAACATTTGGTGAAATAAATATACATTCTATCCTACTTTAGAATGCGTGACAATGTTAGATAGTCAATATGACAAGGACATAACCATGTACTCCATTGGACTTAAAAGAGATAACTCTTCTGGAACTAGATAAGGGTAAGAGTTATCCAGTCAAACAGATGCATTTTCAATGACGTGTATCACATTTTAAAAAAATAGTAAAAAATAGGAAACATGCCCTAGATATGAATTAACATAATCTCACATGTAGCCAAGGGACTCGACAGTTTTTTTAAGCCTGATAGAAACTACAACTCTTACATAATGCACCAATCACAGCTAGTTTTGTTGTTTATTTCTGAATACAATGTTCTATACACCTAAAGCTCCGCCCCCTGGGCTTGCACAATTGGTACCATTATACCAGCAGCAATTGACTGTTGTATATTGTAAGCATATGTGCACATCTAGGCTCTCTTTTTTAAAAATATTTGGTAGACTTTTAGAAGATGACATTGAAGTTCTGGTGACTTTTTTATTCACAGAAGTAAATGGACTGTTGTTTGAATCTTTTGTTTGCAGCTTTAATAGTCACTTATGTTTGTTATATATTAGCTAATAGGTATTTAGTAGACTTATTACTGTAATAATATGGTAGTGCTAGAATAATTTGACCCCAGCAATATGTCCATTGGGAAATTTCATCTCCAGGACAATTTGTCCCTGAGCAATTTGTTCACATTTCAAAATTTGACAAATTACAACAAGTACAGCTTCTCAATACTTTTTGGTACTTTGATAATGAATATTAAATAAATACTCTACATACAAAAATGTGTGGTTTTAAAGATAATGGATTTTTATTTTTAATTTGTATGCAATATGCTTGCAACATGTATTCTCCTATTAAGAATGATTTATTCTTGTTTTTCTATTGTCTAAAATAAAATTCATAATGCGATGTCTGCAATTTTAATCATTTTCATCATCATTTTTATCATCTTTATCATCATTACATGCAAAGATATTAGAAAAGAAATTCTAATTTTGTCTTGCTTACAGCTTGGAACATCTGAAATTTGACAATAAAAAAACAGTAGGATTTATTTTCTACTGAAAACGCTCTCCAAGATCAAAGGTAGACTCAAGGTATACCTATAATTGTCCTAGTGGAAGTCAGCTTGGTAAATTCTTAGACTTTATTCACTCATCATTAGCTATCAGTTTTCATGACTACTTGCTTTTTGTTAACAAAACCTAATAAGACTTGATGGAAGCACAGTTTTGAACAAAAAGCTACAGTAAGTAAAACATACAAAATTTATGTTGTATTTTGTTAAAATCGGAAATGGGGACGAATTGTCCTAAGGGACAAATTGTCAGGGATGAATAGTCTGGGGAGAAATTGTCCTGATACATAACATGGCATATCTTTCAGCATCTCTTCACTGACAGAAAAAGGATGCATAATGTATGTCTTCTTCCTAATGTTGAGAATTGCATTCTTCATGGCAATTGGGATTTTGACCACATCTGTGATATCCTCTTGTTTTATTCATAAAAGGGTGACAAAAATCCATATTTGCACGTAAACTTACACCAGAAAGATGCATTGACTACTTTATTCCAGTGTACCATCAACCATGTGAAACAGAACAGATCGTGTCCCGAGTCAGGATGTAACAAAAAGATCTCTCCAGAGGACTGCAGACTTCAGCTTTTTGAAGCCATCCTTTCTGAGATGTTTACAGAGTACACAGCCTCCTATACTCCAGAAGTGGCTATTTCTGGGCTCGGAACATTGTATGTGACCATGTTGACAGGGGAGACCATAAATGTACCCTACAGCTCCTATATGACAGTTTTTCAGTTGAAGAAAGAAGTTTACAATAAACTGAATCATGACATCAACAAGCAGAAACTTTTGTACCAAGGAGGTTCAGATGACCAGGGTGTGGAACTGCAGGTGAGAATTGTTTAGTCATCTGACTTTAATGTAAAAATAATGGAGGGAAAGCAACAGGTTGGTATCTGCACTTAAGCTGTATCATCATCAGTCATGTCACACATTTCTCAGCTATTCATCTTCCCCATTCCCTCTGCTGGTTTAACTCAGATCTTGTAGAAACCATATGGTTTCAAGGGTGTTAACACTGGAATGGCCATGGCTTTACCAACTTGTGGGCAGAATCATTAGAACTTGAAGTAAATATCAGGAATTAAGGCTCATTTGCTTTAGAAAACCATTTATGGTGTCAGTAAAATAAGAAATTATTGATATATTAATACTGAAAGTAACATTTCTCCTTGTTGAACAAATTATTATGCAATATTATATAGCCATGCCATACAAATTTGGTGGTCCTCATAAGACTTTTTTCAAGGATATAAAGATCTAGGTTTCACTAAGTTGTATATGTTGTAGCAGGAAAAATGTTATGCAAAAGTTGTAATTTTATAATTTTATATCCATCAAATCTATATTCAAAAAAGAAAGGTGTCACTTAACAAAATGAAAAATTTATATTTTACATTAGGTTATCAAAAACATTTCTATTTAACAACTGTATGCATGTAACGGCCATTGTAATTAGTTGAGATATTGTTGAAATCAATTGAGCACATGACATATAAATGACCATTTTGCAATACAAACATATATATATTCATGTGCATCACATGCTTCGGAACAAGACAAGGCCTTAAAACATGTTGCCTCGCTGCATGTTAATTCTTGATGCTCATTTTCATTTGGTCATTTATGCATGATACAATACCTTAACTGATTACAGAGTCAACATGTATAATAAAGGCTAAATCTACAATGTTTTCAATAAGCAAATGTAAAATATACAATTTTCAATATTATTAAGTGACACAGTAAAACCTGTCTTGAGAGACCACCCCTTCTGCCTTGACAACATATGACCTCTAAAAACAAGTGATCTCTATAGAGGTCATCATATTATTTAATGAAATTGATCAGTGCCTAAAGTATCTGGATTTCAATGACAGGTGGTATTGTACAACAGGGGTCCATGAAGTCAGGTCTTCAGACGTCACTTTGACGCAAAATTTAGCATCCTCGACATAAAATAATCGATCCACATGGAACAGATTCTGCCTTGCATGCATGTAATTCAAAAAAATTTGTATCCTGGACATAAAATAATTGATCCACATGGAACAGATTCTGCCTTGCATGCATGTAATGCCAAAAATGTTGCATCCTGGGCATAAAATAATTGATCCACATGGAACAGATTCTGCCTTGCATGCATGTAATGCCAAAAATTGCATCCATGTTTGCCTTGGTTTTGTTCCATGTTTTTGCCTTGGTTGTGTTCCATGTTTGCCTTGGTTTTGTTCAATGTTTGCCTTGGTTTTTGTTCAATGTTTGCCTTGGTTTTGTTCAGTGTTTGTCTTGGTTTTGTTCCATATTTGCCTTGGTTTTGTTTCATGTTTGTCTTGGTTTTGTTCCATGTTTGCCTTGGTTTTGTTCAATGTTTGCCTTGGTTTTGTTCAATGTTTGCCTTGGTTTTGTTCCATGTTTGCCTTGGTTTTGTTCATCTTAATTCTCTAAAGTTTTCCATGAAGTGGAAAATGGTTACAAAGGTCAGATACCAAAACGATATTTAAAATCCTATTTCATTGTTTGTATACAAAATATTCACTCAGTCTGGATCATTTGCATCTGATATCTCAAAGGCAATGTATCTGGTGTTGATGTAGATAGACTGGTTCCCAATCCTTGCCTAGTTATGTTTAGTTTGAAGATCTATTGTCAGGAGATGAACCTCTGTAATACATGTACTTGCCATTTGCCTAAACAAAATGGTACATGTATCCTGAATTTATTATATGAAAAGACTGTTCTGGAGTATGCATGGATTATCCTATGTCATGTTCAGTTGAGGAGCCTTTGATGCATCAAAATTCAGCTAGATCCTAGAGCTTTAGAAATTTCACCACTTTTGCTGGCTGACACAAATTTTGACTAGCCATAAGTTTAAACTTGCTAAATTATTTTACTGTGTCACTTACTGACAGTCAGTCTGTGGTTATACGAATTTGAGGACATGGGAACCAGAGATGTAACATTTTTGGCATATAATGTGTTTAGGACATACATGTATGAACAAAAAAGCTTGGCGTGACCGGGTTTTACTGTACCTTTCTTTTATATGTTGCGCATTTTTATATATATCAAAGATGAGAACACAGGTCCAAGACAAATGTTGCAAAAAGCAAATTGATTTTATTTATAGAAAAATAATGTACATTACATACATGTATTTTTACTCAAAATTATTCAGTCTCTTTGGCAAGCTAGCAATCGACAAATTGGCATGACCAGCCACATGGAGTGAATTATGCATAACATAAACAAAACCAGGTTACTCAGACATTTCTCCTATCTAGTAAATGGAACTTTACTTGAGTTATGATTGAAAAATGTAGAAAATTGGCTTTAGGATTGATTGAGGAACCCAGAACTTAGATTTTCGCTGTCCAGAGATGCTCAAGACTGGCAACCACTTCAAACCTTATTTGTTCTATGGATTAGAATTGAGAAATGCCATATTTATATGATGTAGGAACCACTCTACAGATTTATGACAGATAAAATAATTAAAGATGCTGATTTTTGACCAAAAGTTCTGCTGTTTAATCCTGTCTAATGCAAGCCTTTTCTAATTTGAATTTGAAATATGTTATAAGGACACCCAGACTATCTCTGTTTTTAATTTATGCATTAATTATATATGAATCTAATGCCCTTTAGTTTCCTTGTCAAGCACCATAATAAACACCAGATGTAGTAAAGTATGTGTCATAAAATGGAAAAAAGGTAAAACCCATGACATTTAGCTTTTTTAAAATGACTGATCTAAGCTTCTAATTTATTATGATAAAAACAAGTTTTTGTGATTAAATTATCTGATTAAAAGTGCTGCCTACTTGTAGAATAAATATCTGTAATGATTTTTTCATCTTGTAATACATTTAAATATTGACTGTTACAAACCTAATGGAAGATCTATGTACTAGGGTCTAAAGAACAAAAAGCAAATATAAAAACCCAAACACATGCAAGGCTCCAGAGGGTAGAAGGAGGCCCAGTGGCCAATGTTGGTTGCAGCTGGTTGCTTAAATCACTTGACCTTTTCATGCTAAGAAAGTGTATTATGGTTGGGGGATGGGGGGGGGGGTGAGGCTGACTCGGAGGCAGAGCACCAGAGGGTAAGGACAGGCCCTGAAACCAATGCCCAGACTGTACAAGTTGAGTCCCCTTATAATTCCAAGTAAGTGCAATATATACTTCTAGTTTGGGGCCATCAACAGTATGTACAGTAAAACACAGATTATCCAGATGCCGATTATCTAGATCATTTGCTCAGATAGACTTACCGTGCCCCTTAAACTTTTACTTGTTGCAATGCACATGTATCTATAAATGAAACAAATTTGCTGATTACGATACCAACATATAAAACAGTAACACAAATCAGAAATAAATGCAATCAAATATAATCTCATACAATTATAATTACTATGGTATTAGGACTAGCTAAGTTATCATTGTAAAGTAATAAAAATGTTATTAGGAGAGAGGGAGATACAAAGAGAGAAAAGTTCATTCATACACCCACTTGTCACTAAGTGAGTGCCACTATGACAAAATACAATTTGTTATTTAAAAAATCCCAAATTAATCAAGCATCATTAAAGACTCATAACAGTCAGATCAGAGGCATTCTGTAACCCAAGCCTATGTAATTAATTGTCACTCAATGATCAGTAGAGACTTAACAAGTGATAAAAGTTAATCACTTACTGGCACAGGTGTAAATAGAATCTATGTCAACCAAGTTTACCTTGATTAAAGCCTTTAGATACATGTCTTTATTGTTTCAACTTTTTCTGTTCATAAACATGTCATATGTCTACTTACTTACTTACTGATACATATACAATCAACATATGATTATCAGAGCCTTTTAATCTATACACTTTCATTCATAGCTCTCCTTTTTTACCCGAATTCTGTCGTCCAGATGACCAATTATCTGGATGAAATCTTTATCTCCCGGTGGGTCCAGAGAATCAACATTTTATTGTGTGTGTGTGTATATATATATATGGTGGGGATCTCAGTGGTTTCCAAATTATGACCCAGTGGCATTGTTGGTTTAAAAGAAATTGAATTGTCACCTTATGCATAATGCCAAAGATAAATGCAAATGTACATTGAATTCTATCAAAATATAAGTGGAAATTATGATGTGACTTCTGACCTGCCCCACCCTTCAGTAGTGGTGTGGGATTCACTTTGATAAAAAATAAAAGTGATTCCACTTCTTTGACAATACGTGTAGCAAGTATCATCATCAAATACCTACATATAGTTTTAATGTTATGGGTTTGCACAAAACTTAAATACTGTGTTTATGCTGCCGACACCAATGGATGCAATCATGATCGCAATGTCTTGCATTTTCACAGAAAAAGTCAAAACAAGAAAACAGAAAATAAAACACTTAAAGAAACAATTAAAGGCACTTGCAGTGCACCTCTTTATGCTGAAAATCTCAACATTGAAAAACAATGTGCATGAACCTGGAATCATTTACCTGGCGAGCGTGGTTTTATTGAATATTTACCTTAAATGATGAAATATTTATACATCTAGCAAGAAAATTGAAGTTTTACAATTTGGGGGGGAATTTGCTTTGTATACAGTAGGACCCCATCCCCAGTCCACAAATAGATGTACTAGTGAAAGTGTACTTTTTTGCAAAAACCACAAAAATCAATATTCACAAAATAAATGAATTTACAGTATTTGATAATAAATTTATTATCAAGTAGTATATGGTAATAAATGTATAATAAATCAGTAATTTACAGTGATTGAACTAATATATTACTGAAAATTAATGATCAGATTCAATAAATATGCCAATTGTATTAATTAGGCCTGTTTAATTTCATTATTGCAGACTTTGTAATTATTTGTCACCAATGTAATATATGTTTTCTGAAAGGCTATAAAATTGAAAACATACTCAATCATAATATAACACAATTTTCTGAAAGGAAAAGACAAGTTTTAGATTTAGATTTTAAATTTTTTTAAATTTAAAAATATTTTTCTTTCAGTTTATAACATATTCAGTAAACTTTTGTGATTATATTGCTGGATATATGTTCTTGTGAGCTGTGTCAGGGAATTGTTACGAAACATTTTGTTTTCTTGTTATAGCTGTTTTAAGTACATAGATGAAATTCAATTTTTCAGAAACTACCAAACATTAAAATTCAGAACCTTATAATTTCAAATCTGTATATAAAATTTCTAAGACTGTTCACTAACTCCTGTGTAAGTCTGTAAAATGGCAAATTTTAAAGAAAATATCTCATATGGTATTTGAACTATCAAAGTTATTTATTTTTCAAGAAATTTAAACTTGAGTAAACATGAAGTTGCTTAAAATTAATTATTATTCAATCTCTCAATAAGAGATATATAATCTCAGCATATTGATACTATATACCAGGCATGCTGATCTAGTAAAATTGTTTGAAAAGTGCTAAAGACAGCTAACATGGAACATAATCATATTCTCTGGTGATTGCTGCCCTCTGTCACATAGTATCTTGTGTAAAATTTCAAGAACTACAGCATAATTTAATGATTACAACACAGGATACTAGGTTATTTAAAGTAAATCTTTATATATATTTGTCAGTTTTTCTTAAAGTAGTTTTTAATCCCTACTTTGAACAAACAGGAAATGTAGCTTGTCCTCTATTCCATAGCAGCAGAATTTGCAGATGTTAAGAGTGGTTTGAAGAGAAATCAAAACACTATAACATTTCTTGGAAAAGTCAAATGACCGAGCATTCATTACAATGTTCCATTATTGAATATAAACGATTCAAGTTTTCTTTTTTAACTGTTTCATATGCTTCAAAGAAATCCTTTAGGAAAAAGTAAAATGTGTAAATAACAGCTTCCACTTAATAGTTGCCTTCCTTTGACTGGCACAACTGAAGTGCCAAGAACATGGCAGATGAGAAATATGACAGTAAATCATTCAGCTTTACCAGATGCAAGCAACTTAACCATTACCAAGTATGTGAAAATGATGATGTCCAGCAAAAACACAGAAAATATTTCCAGCTGATTAAAATCTATGGTTGATCACTTATGATAAACCAGTCATCAATCTTTATATTTCAACTGATTCCCAAACATGATTCTACAGTCTGTGGTGATTTACCATGAACAGGCAAAGCTTGAGACAGTCAAAATATTACAACACTGGCAGGCTATAGATGCTCATCCCATGGTTTATACACAGTATTAGGCTGATACCATGTTTGAACTGTACCATTTGAACACCTAGTGAATGGATGTCTGTTGCATGCCTGTGCTTAGATATTATGACACAGTCAGGTAATGATTGTTTGCATCATTTCGACATTGGTTATATCTGACCTTAAGCAAGATGTATATTTTCTTGTCTCAATCTCCAGCTTGTATGCACATTTCTCATCGCATACTCTACAAACTTGGAACCATATAGTAATCAAGTTCATCAGTCCGTCTGTCAACAATTTGGTTTCCACAAGGTAAACATGCACGGAATAAATGGATGTCAACCAAATTTGGTATATAGCTTTATAAGGATGCCACCTTGGCAGTGTTCTCTCCAGGCCAAGAAGCTTTCCAATTTGCAATACTGAATGCTCTACACCTGGGGTGACCAGACTTTAGTGACATGGGATCTATTTTTTACTGAGTCATACCAACAAGGTCTACCAGCATGCCCACCGCCTTCACGAGACATTGAAACATGTTGCAAAATATTGAATTTCTTTGAATAATCAAATAATGTGGTTATGGATATATCAAACACTCTTACATACTTTTTCACAAAGTCTATTAATAAATGTACATATGTCAGGAGTGGCCAGACTTTAGTGACATGGGATCTACTTTTTACCAAGTCATACCAACACAGTGCGGTCTGCCAGAAACTACTTTGCAATTGACGTATTGACCACCACTGCTGTACACCTTATTAGCCCCACTTCATCTTAATTGATGTTGCCTTTACACCTTTATTGCTCAATCAAACCTTTGAATGAGTTTAAAGGCTTATTTAACCAATAGTTAAGATCAGTATATAATAATATGGAATAGATTAAACCTGCATTTTTGTCATTTTGATCTCATCCCAGGGGTACAGGAGCTGCAGTAGATCAGTTGCTCCATTGGTAGAGCATCAGATTCATAATCCAAGGGTCATGGGTTTGATACCTGCCCACACCAATCCTGCAGGTCAGCTGCTTCAGTGTGTCCTTATGAAAGACACTTTCTCAGCATCATGTAGCCAGTAATATGTTAAAAATACCATTAAAACCAATCAACCATACCATCTTCCCATAGGTAGGGCTGGGGGTTGTACATCTCAGATGCCTGAATATATATATATATATATATATATATATATATATATATATATATATATATATATATATACTTCCTAGGCATGAAAAGACACATTTATGCATGCAGTTGATATTGATCCAGGGGTCCACCCCTACCCCAAGTACTGAACCTCTGGGTCATAGCTCTGATATCCCCACCATATAACCATTTATACACTTACTGGACATGGAAAGACAACTTTATATATGCAACGGACATTGCTCCAGGGTTCATCTCCACCCTCAGGACATTACCCCCTGTGTCTTAAAATGGAAACTACTGAGATATCGACCCTATAACCATATCTACACTTTAACTGGGCATGAAAGTACAGGTTTATACATGTAACTGATATTGTCTCCAGGGTCCAACTGTAGCTCCCAGATGAATAAGCCCCTATGTCATAGCTTGGAAACTATTGATATCCCCACCATATAATCATGTACATACTTTGGGGGCATGAAAAGATAAATACACTTAACTTATGTTTATCCTTGAGACAGTTCTTACCCATGAGGCTCAAACTTCAGGGTGAAAGTCAAAATGAGGAAGTACAGGGATATGTTTTGCAAAGAAAAAATTTGAGTTCAAATAGCTTGATAACTGAAACAGTTAGAATGGCGCATAACTGAATTTACCATAATCAATCATTTAATTGGTCACTTCCTGAAAGTGACTGATGCTTGACAATCAAGTAATTGGAACAGCATTAGCTGGATTTTAACCAAATTTGGTGTGCAGCTTTATATTGATAATATCTTCCACGAGTTTAATTCCAACTTTTGGACATATATCCATTTAGAGGAGTTATGGTCCCTGATTGTAAATTTTCCTAAGTATGATTTCTGCAGCATAACTTTATTGGTGGTTTTAGGATTTCACCTGAAGTTACCATGCTGTTTTCTATTGCCCCACCATGAAAGTGGTAGTGGCAATATTATAGTGTTACCCTTGTATATTCATCTGTCCAGCCATCCTTCCAAACTTAAAGACAGGGTTTTTGAAACTGGTCAGTCATACCTATACCAGATGTGAGGCCAAACCTGGCTATAAAAACAGTAAGGTTCATGATTGACCAATAAGGTGCCAATTCAGAGGTCTCTGCACTGCCATAGCCAGAGAGAAAATGACCCAACTTGATTAATCCTACTTTTATACCTTAACACAATCTTGAAAGTTTAAATCTTGAAAGTTTAAGGTAATTTCAGGCACTGCAGTTTGGCATCCATGTTCCTAACCCTAACACTGTCTTGAAAGTTTACATTAAGGTCTTTTCAGGCACTGTAGTTTGGCATCTGTGTTCCATTAACACATTTCTAGTTATTGATGAAACTTGAACAATTTGTATTTCCAGCATTGAACTGCATCATTTAGAAAAGTTATGGCCCCTGATTGCCCATCCACCTAATCATTGGCTTCTACAGCATAACTTTGCCAACTAAATTTTGATATGTGCTTTATATTAAGGACACTTCATATCTGTTCCATCTTAAGTTTCCTATGACCTGATATAGAGAAGTTATGGCCCCTGATTTCTCATCCCCCTAGATGGGTTTCTTCAGCAAACCTACGCCTATGAATGTTGGATGTGAATTCAGTTTGATACGAAGCTTTATGTTCATGAAATCTTGGATGAGTTTAATTTTCTGCCATCTATTGCCCAGGAGATATTTGTGTAAGGATATAATATTATTAATTGGTGTAGTGGTGGCCCGTTGTTTCAAGCTTCAGTTTATGCACCCATTCAGTACCATTAATGATTGGATTTTAAGTGAATTTCTTGTACAGCATTATATTATTGAATTCTTGCATGAATTTGATTGCCAGCATAGTTATGGCCCATTATTGTCAGATACACACCCTTTTATATTGACAAAGCTCCTCTGCTTGAAGACCTTCAGAGCAAATTGAAGCAAGTGGGGTACTTTGCAATATATCTGCACTAATAGCTCTATTTTTTGTCAGAGCTTCTCTAACAGTGCTGTATTTAACTTTTAAGTAATTTAGTGAAATTTTGTAAGGTTTATTTATGTATTTTTGTAATCTTATAGTTACTCAGTGTCTTTTAACCTGTGGTTATACTAAGCTATCTGTTGCTGATTTAATTGATTTTACATTTGACTTTAGAGCATTATTTAGTTCAAACATTTTATCTAAAATATTGAACATTATTCTTCCCCTTTCTTTAATACTTCTTTTCACATGTCTTTTTTTATGGCTTCACCAGTATCATGGATACTATGATTACAATTAGCCATCCTTCTTACCTTAAGGGAATATTTAGTGATTGTTGTAATTTTATAACTTACTTTGAAATGTTGAGATTTAGATTTTTCTTTGAAAATCTCAGCTTTATTAGACTGAAAAATCTTGAAATTTGGTATATGTGCATGAGATTATTATATTTTTCCACCATTTTGCTTTTTTTTTTGTTGAGGTTATTTGGGGGCAGTTTTGGTGATTTTGACATTCTGTGAAAATGTAACCTTTTAACACAATTACTCACAAAATTACTAACTATGCAGTGAAATTCAGTAGGCCTGCTTGATAATTTATATGGATATATGACTGACCTGGTTAGTTTTTTGTGTCATGGCAGTGAATCTTGCAAGTTTTATAGGGGTGGGAGAGGGGCATTTTGGACTTTGACATTTTTGGGGCAACAGTGCAGGTATAGTGTTTGAAAAAAACAAAAACTACTTTCTTATATACTTTCTTCCAGGTGTACAAAGACAGTGGAGAATTTGCCACTTTGTCTGACTATGGTGTGAAGCCCAATTCCACCATCCATCTAGTGGTGGTACTTTATGATATTCCCCAGGCTTTTGACCATGTGGTCTTTGACCTCTTCTGGGGATATCCTTCAACTGGAAGAGACTACCTGGATGCATCCTGTCTGACATTTTCTGGAGTCAGTTTCATAGATGTCTGTGATTACGGTCACATACGGCAGTTAAGTAACAGTGTCAGTCATTCTGGAGATGTCATGAATGATACACAGAGAATAGGGCATCATACCATTCATGTTTACTTGAAGAAAATACCAGCTAATATCACCCACCTATACTTTACTTTGAGTGCATGGAGTTCTCCCAACATTTCCAGGTATCCCAACCCAAGCTTGCGATTTCATGAAGCATCCAACCCATCCAAAGATCTTTGTAAGACAACGTTCACACATGCCAATCATTCTCAAGCTGTCATCATGTGCTCTGTGTCTAAAGGAAAAGATGGATCATGGCGAATATTTGAATCGGGGAAACTTTCAGCTGGAAATGCCAGAAACTATCACCCGCTGATATCTACTATAGGATCACTAATTAACCAAGGTTACTGAAACTGTTGCTGATATATATATATATATATATATATATGAGGGCTGGCATCAGATACCTCAAAACCACATCAATTATTATTTGAAGACATGTGCATACCTGCCAACCATTGCCCTTTTGGCATAATCATTATGCAATTTATCACTGAATTACATCTTACACATGTCTGGATTATGCTCGTTTGGTACATTAAAAAAAATAATAATTCAATTAGAAGTGAATCCCACAAATCATATAAATTTGACAATATTCTAGAAAAGAAGGCTTCTGCATAACAATAGCATAAGAGTACACTTCTCCATTATAGACCTACATGTACCTTCCTAATGCCATCATTATGAGTACACTTCTCCATTATGGACCTACATGTACCATCCTAATGCCATCATTATGAAGCTGTATATGACAACTTTCTAAGAAAATGGACTGGTTTCTTCAATTTGAATGTCTTGCAGATTCATTATATTAATGAAGAAAATTGGTTAGAGATCCAGTCTACACTGTAAATAATGGCACAACGTGTTAAGTGAAGTAGGCTTTATCGATGTGACTCATGAATGCTAAATGACTGAAAAATGTTAACAAGGAGGAATCTTTTTAAACTTTAAAACA
Source organism: Margaritifera margaritifera (assembly GCA_029931535.1). Classification (NCBI taxonomy): domain Eukaryota; kingdom Metazoa; phylum Mollusca; class Bivalvia; order Unionida; family Margaritiferidae; genus Margaritifera; species Margaritifera margaritifera. Next base: position 189,269 of record JAQPZY010001165.1, read on the forward strand.
TGTTGGATCAGAGAAAGGATAAATCAATAGTACTTTAGAAATTTTAAAAAGAATATGTGACTGATGTAATACAGAAATCAAGTTTAGCACATCACCATGCTCGTTGCAGAATTTGTGGAGTTGACTTTACTTGTTTATGATCACTCAGTGGGAAGTTAGACATGTAGACTAGTTAAAATGTGCGCTGTATATATAATTTGTCAGTATGTTCTGTGTTTGTATTCTAGTACAAATCCACATGGATTTCACCCATTTATGACAAGAACTTTAACCATTCGCAGATTAGATAAAAACTAAATGTAAATTTTTCATACAGTTTATTGTAATTATGACATGTAATATACAGATAACATTTTTTATGCTCAGATTACACTTTTTTAACACTTAGGTTATGCTTATCCCTTTATAACGGTTGGCAGGTATGCATTATTGGTAATATAATGTTATCTCTTTGAAAGCAACCCATGCATCCAAAAATATTGATCCTCTTTTGCTTAGGAATGTATTTAACTGTTTGGAATTGAACGACAAAAATATAACATAATAAAATAAAAAAAAACAACTTTTATGGCACATCAAATTTCAGTAGTCACAGTCAAGAAAAGTGATATGAAACTTCTTTTTTGTAGTATACATACCCACATATTGTTTGTATTTTTTTGGTACACTTATTATGCTCCCACCATATATTATATGGATGGGGCATATAGTGTTACCCAAGTTACCATCCTGTCATGTCGTGTCCAGTGCAATCTCTGCCTCCTCCTCCTCCCTCCCCCCTCCCTCCAACTTATGAATTTTGTTTCTGTTAAATAACTTTTAGAGGATTGAAACTTACTTAAGTATGGAGTTTTTATATTATGAAAATCTAAGTCAGATTTGATTTTCACCTATTTTCATCAAAACACTTGACTAAGTTATGGCCCTTGTATAACATATAGTTTTTCCCCAGCACCGTGAATTCTTTTTTCCCTCAGTTACTTTTGATAATGTTTATAGATTGAATCCAAATTTAATACAACTCTTTATATTAAGGCAGTGTAAGTCAGATTCAGTTTTGATCTATTTATGTCACAATTTGACTGAATTATTGCCTTTGTTTAACTGAGAAATTTGCCCTTGTATCCTGCGTTCTGTTTCTGCTCAGTAAATTCTTAAGGACTTAATGGATTGAAACCAAATGGTTTTGTATAAGGGTTTATATTTAGATTTTCAGTTATTTACATACAAATTTTACTACAGTTATTTACATACAAATTTTACTAAGTTACAGGCCATATTTGACTTGGAGGTTCGTCCTTGCATCAGAAATTCTATTTCCATGCAGTAACTCTTGAAAGTGTTTACATATTGAAACCAAATTCAATACAGACCTTTGTATTGATGGAACCTAGGTTATGTTGGATTTTCACTAAATTGTGTTTAAATTTGACAGATTTATTGCCCTGTCTAATACTTCAAACTTTGACATTGCATCTTTAACTAAGATGTGTTTTTGAATACACCGTTAGCTTAATGGTGGGGCATTTGGGGCCAGATTTAGAGGCAGGTGACCCAGTCAACCACTTGGGGCATTGGGCTTGGGGTGCAAAAGTTGAACAAATGGAGGGGGGTGCCAGAGATGCTCCTCTCCTGGATCGTCGAGATTGGGGGGCATTGGGCTTGGGGTGCAAAAGTTGAACAAATGGGTGAGGGCACTGAAGACACTCCTCACCTAGGGTGCCATTTGGTGAAAGTGTTTGGTTACAGGTTTCTTTCCAGCACACATATTTTCATAACCCCTTACTGTCAGTTCACTTAATGTTTAGGATATAACATCATTACATACACCCCATCTCTCAGTACCGCTTAGACCTCTGGGTGAGATCATGAGGTCAAGAATTATATTGGAGACACAGTTTTTAAAGATTTTGGTTAAGGGTTTTTGCAGCACTTGCAGCTCAGCAATTCCTTACCAAATTTATATTTGGAATATAATACCCTCACATACTCTACTTCTCTCAGTACCACTCCTGCCCCTGGTTTCTACCCTTAAGTGGGGCCATTGGGTCAAGAATTATAACAGGAATACATTTTAGTTAAAAAAAGTTTGGTTACAGTTTGTTTTTGCCACCTATTTTTACATTTCTCTTTACTTGGTTCTATTCATATTTGGAATATAAAATCATCACATAATTCACTTCTTTCAGTACCACTTTTGTCCCCGGCATCTGACCCTGGTTGAGGGGCAGTGGCGTTAAGAATTACATTAGAGAGCATATTTTGGTTAAAGTTTTTTGTTTAAGTTTTTTTTATCACTTATTTTTCTGTAACATTTTACCCAATTTACTTCATATTTGGAATGTATTGTCGTCACATGCTCCCTTTCCCTCAGTACCACTCCTGTCCTTGGTACGACTCTGTGGTTATGAAATATATTCATTTTTGTTAAAGTTTTGTTTTTTCTTTCTTTACTTATACATGTATTTTAATAACCACTTAACCAAGGCACTTTATGTTTGGAATATAGCATCAACACACAAAGACCTCATGAATTTTACTACTCCTGTTCTTGGGTTAAGTCCCTGACTGAGGCTATAGAATACATATAGAGATTGTTTTCTTGATCACTTACATTTGTAGAACTCCTTTACCCATTTCACTTCATATTGAGAATGTAATGTCACACATTTACCCTCCTCCCCTTACCACCCCTACTCCTGGATCAAGTCACTGGGTGTGACCATAGGATCAGAATGTAGGGCACTTTAAAGTTATTAAAGTTTTGATTCCATCTCTTCAAATTGGAATATATGATTCCAGACTTACCTTTCACCCCATATTGCTGTTATCACCATGGTTACATCCCTAGATGTGACCCATGGGGTCAAGAAGTAGGACACTTTATGATTAATTTTTTTCATCAGCTTCTATTAATAAAGCCCCACCCAATTCAATACATATTTAGTATATAACGTCATCACATAACTGAATGCTACACTGTGCCATTACTATTCATGGGTTTTGTCATATTCCATGGCCTATAATAGTTATGATTTTTATGAAGAAAGATAAAAAGTTAAGAAATGAAAGTACTTGGAAATCTCAAAATAAAAAATTCCTTTCCAAACCCAAAATTCCTATTTCATAATCATTTTTTCTAATTATTATCAATGCCATAATGATAAATAAGTTTTTTAATACAGACTGAGTGACTTCTCAATTAAGTACTGAAATTACAGATATTTTTTATATTATTGTCCATCCATATTCCAGATTTTCCCTCAAATCTAAGAATACAATAATGTTAAAAGTGCCAACCTCAGTATAATGTCTGTATAAAGTTGCTGACACTATAATGAGCTTTGATGTGTCTTTATTATGAGCTTTGATGTGACACTCTAATGAGCTTTGATGTGACACTATAGTGAACTTTGATTTGACACTACAGTGAGCTTTGATGTGACACTATAGTGAGCTTTTGATGTGATACTATTATGAGCTTTGATGTGACACTATAGTGAGCTTTGGTGTGACACTATAGTGAACTTTGATGTGACACTATAATGAGCTTTGGTGTGACACTATAGTGAGCTTTGATGTGACACTATAATAAGCTTTTGACATGACACTATAGTGAACTTTGATGTATAGTGAGTTTTGATGTGACACTATAGTGAGCTTTGATGTGATCCTATTATGAGCTTTGATGTGACACTATAATGAGCTTTGATGTGACACTATGGTGAACTTTGATGTGACACTATAATGAGCTTTGGTGTGACACTATAGTGAGCTTTGATATGACACTATAATGAGCTTTGATGTGACATTGTAGTGAACTTTGATGTCAACTGCATAATATAAATGATTAAGTTTAGAACTAGATTAAGGTGGACAAAGGGCAGATATGAAATGTGAGGGGCATCATACTCCTCACCCTCATTTGTTCTGTTTGCCTATCATAATTCTCCCATGATAAGCCCATACTTAATGATAAGCCCATACTTGATGATAAGCCCATTCTTGATGATAAGCCCAATGCTTGATGATAAGCCCATTCTTGATGATAAGCCCAATGCTTGATGATAAGCCCATTCTTGATGATAAGCTCATGCTTGATGATAAGCTCATACCAGATGATAAGCTCATACTTGATGATAAGCCCAATGCTTGATGATAAGCCCATTCTTGATGATAAGCCCAATGCTTGATGATAAGCCCATTCTTGATGATAAGCCCATTCTTGATGATAAGCCCAATGCTTGGTGATAATCCCATTCTTGATGATAAGCCCAATGCTTGATGATAAGCCCATTCTTGATGATAAGCTCATGTTTGATGATAAGCTCATACTTGATGATAAGCCCAATGCTTACTTTTCTAGAATGTTGACAGATTTTTCCACTATTTGAATAATAAGCTCATACCCATCCACCCATGTGAAACAATTTTACTGGGTGGACCTCCCTCATAAAATAAATTATCTATGGTACATGTATTTATCTATTGGATCTAATTGTTTTGCAGCAATTTTAAATTTAAGGTAAAATATTGATAGATTATTAATTAAAATCCCTATATAAAACCTTTTTTTTTCATTATGCTGGGATTTTTTATTTCATAATTAAATTTGTTGTAAGAAGGAAAAATAGGTGGACTTGGAAATCTTTCTTAGTATCAGAAATTCAATGCATACCTATCAAGTCAACACAAGGCTATTTAAAAAACTGAAGAAAAAAAATTCATACATATTTACCTTTTTACGTGGATTTTGTTGTCAAACCCACAGTAGTGGGAAAGCAAGACATAGCAGTCACTTTATCAACAGTGTCAACAGTTTATTAAGGTTTTGGATTCTCATCATGCCATGAATCATTATGAAGCTAAGACAATTCATTCTGTGACATGTTTGCTTGTACCTTTAACCTTGGAGTCACAGTCACAGTAATAAATAATGCACTGAAGTTTTAGTTCAAGTTTATCCATTTGCTTGTATTTCCTAAACCCATCAATGAATTTTATTCATACTGGAGATCAATCATTATAAAGCTAAATAGACATTTCTCAACATGCTTGCTCACCCCTTTGACCTTAGGATCTATAACAGAAGACTTTCATGAATTTTTTGGTTGGCATTTTTCATTTGTTAATATTCCTTGATGGATTTTGTTCATACTTGGAATGAATCATTATGAAGCAATATAATTCATTTAGTGACACAATCCAGATAAATTACAGGGCTTGGCAACAGGACAGAAAAAAATTTAAACAGAAGCCGACTTATGCTTTTGGTGGTACAATGGTCACATGTGAAAAATCTGCAAAACTTTTTACATGTTGACAACCATTTATCACTAATCTGTAGATGTAGCTTCAAGACATATGAAATGGATTGAATGTCATGTGATACTAGAGGGTAGAAAAACAACATACCATGCATTTATCATACCAAATTTTAATTTTTGTTCCAAGGCATGTCATTTTTGTGCCCCAATAAACAATAACAAACTCCAAAATCTCCATTTCAGAGATTTCAAATTTGTATATCAAGGTAGCATATGAGGAACTCTTAACAAAAAAAAATTCATGTATTCTGCATATAAAAAGGCACGTGTCAATTGAGACCAACAAGATGTTAAATGGCATGAGTCCTCCATTCTTGCATAATCTTCTAAAACTTAAATACTCGAAATATTCATTCAGGTAAATCTGGCAGAAATGCCAAGATCAAAAACAGCCACAGCATTTTGATGGAACTTGCTACCAAATAACACAAGAACAGCTTGAATAACATGAAGTGCAAATATACAATCTGTAAATAGTTTTACTTAAGTCACATTAATTATACTTGGCAACTCTTATACATGCTTCTTACAATTGACTGAAAATTTGAGTTTTTCTTGTACATATGTTGCTTATTTGCTTCAATTTTACCATCTTTTAATTATTCAGAACTTTTAGTTCCCTGTATCTACATGTAATGTTTATTCTGTAATTTGTGTGTTTTTGTATAAATGCATGGAGATGAATTTATCAACTAAACCTTTGTAACATTATGTGAAACTGTATATGTTGGTGGTATATATCTGGGGTATATATATATGTTTCAAGAATATGTGTATTTATGTTTTATGTTTTTGTGTTTGTGTGTACATGTATACATGTTGGGAAATGAGTGGCTGTATGTATGTTTGTATGAAAGTGTGCAAGTAGGTGTGTATGTATGTAAAAAAAAATAATTAAAATAATAAAAGAAAATGGGCATATATGTATGCATATATATATATATATATATATATATATATATATATATATATATATATATATATATATATACTTTGTGAAGTCTTATACAATCATATGTTACTATATATACTACTGTATTGATTGGATGAATGTTTGTAATTTGTCAATGTATGAACTGTATTAAGTCATGTACAGCTATATTAATGTGTACCGCTGTATTGATTGCTTAAAATGTATATTTAAATTTTTTTTGTCTGTATGAATAGTCCTGAATGTTACCTTAATTATTGTATTAAATAGTCAGTGGTAAAAGCTGAACATAGTTTGTATTGTATATGTTGTTAACAACAATATGCACAAACTTTAAATGATTACTTGAACAACTTGCCTACATGGGGTGTGCAAGAATTTTGCTCCAATTATATATTTAATAAAAACATTTCCATTAATGAACATAAGTAATTGACTGTCACTATGATTGAGAAGTAGGTCAAACCAATAAAGATTATTTTCATTTATTTCAAGAAAACTTTGTTGCTCATTACGAAAAATATTGTAAATTTTGGAAATTATGCTGGGTGATTTGTTCCACTGATTACACTGGGAATATGATCAAATATTGATTTCTAGGGTTTTATTGTATTTCTCACTCATTAAAATCATTCAAAATCATAGATATACTGATTGTCAAGCCCATGTTAATGGGAAGTCAGACATAGCAGTCACAGTTCTGGCAAGGGTGTTGTTGTCATCATGAACAGTTTATTAAGGTTTTTGTTAAAGATATTCAGGTAATGCTTTCATTGTGGGCTGAACATGATTGCCCTGACCTTCTTCTTGTAAGGACTGACCATTTAATTGGGGGTTGGGGATGGGGCTGGGAATTGTTGGACAGAAAAAATTCTCACTTTCATTTAACTTGAAAAATTATTCTAACTCTGATTTATTGAAAAAAAGAACTTAATATATCCATTTTATTGGAGACCAACCATGTTATTTTTGGAGGTGGGGATCCTGGGATTTTTTATGAGTCAAATATTTTATTTTACTCTGACCTTAAGGTAATTAATTTGTTTTCAACAAATATAATGGATATAATACATTCTTTTTTTTTCTATAAATCAGGGCAAGAATATTGTTTCCAGCTATATGAGGGTGAGACGTTTAAAAAACAAAAAATGCTCTCCCCTCCCCCTGCCACTGAAAATTAAATGGTTGGTCCCTTAACCATTGTATCTTGATCAGACAGTATTCAGTTTTAAGAGCTGGTGTACAATTGGTATGATGAAACACATTTTATGGCTGCATGCACCGAAAAGACAAAGAACCGTCTTCAGAAAGGTGGGTAAAATGAGTAATAACTCGGTCAAAGAGAACACCAAAAAGACCAAGTACATGTACAAGTACCATGTGATGTTTTTTTTTTACTTTTAGGAGAATTTGAAATGGCCTTGAGATAATCTATAGATGTAAAGACTATAAACTCAAGCACATACAAGAGAGACAACTTGACTGAAACCTTGATCTCTGAGTTCAAATTAAAATAATACTGGGATAAACTTGAAGGAAATATCTCCCCTTTCAGATAATAAAACAGTATTCACATATTTTTGACAGTTCTTTCTCTGTTGCTGAGACAATGAAGCAAAAGTTGATACCTGCTAGGGTTACAAAATGTAAAACAATACATCAGTTTTAGAACAAAATGTTCACAAATGTGTCAAAATCTTGGTATAAATTTATTCTTTAACAAGATGTCGATGCTTGAGCAGTTTAGAAGGCAGAAAAGGCAAAAATAAATTGACATGTATGTATGAAACATTACAAAAAAGACAATTCAGATGATTATACAAGACTCCACATGATTGCCATGGCAGGAATTATGAAGCATGTTATGTACAAAAATGTTTTCAGTTTTGAACATGTCATAATTCATGCTGATGTAATGTCTCATGCATGAAGGAAAATGCATATCTGCTTGCACATGCAGATAGTTTAGCCTGATAGCATAATGTGAAATGATAGATAAATCAGACCTGGGGTTAATTACTTTCAAAAAAATGTAATTAATGAAATTTAGTATTTTGATAACAACCACAATAACACTTTTGTGGTCGGAGTAATTTATTAAGTTACCTTACTTTTTTAATGAAGCAAATTACTTTTTGATTTGATTACTTTCCATCCTCTAGAAGAAAATAAATTTAAAAACTCAGATACAGTTATGCCTATATTTATATTAGTGGAGATGTTTATATTTTAAAGTAAATACACAAACACACATAGATACATTCAATTACACGTTATATATATATATATATATATATATATATATATATATATATATATATATATATATATATATATATATATATATATATATGTATATATATATGTATGTGTGTGTATATATATATATATATATATATATATATATATATATATATATATGTGTGTGTGTGTGTGTGTGTAAGCCACAAGCAAAGAAACGTCCCTTTAGACAACTTGATGTCCTTGTAGAAATTTACATTATATATAGAAGCATTACTAATGTCATAATGCTGATGCATTATGCATTCAAACCAATACTAATAATAACCATACTTGCATGAAATAAACTGCATTATTTTCATGAAAGATTTAGCTTTTCGAAATTATAAAAAAATAAAATGTAAATTCTATACGCATGTTGTGGCTCATGTACTCTTTCCTTTCATGTATATAAAATTAAAAGTCTCTTTTGTCGGCACTCTATGCAAAGTCCTCGTTGACTGGCCTATAACTTTCACTCCTGGGGACCTTGAACTCCGCGGGAGGACTTGGTTCCCCTAGGAAGACTTCACTTGTGCCCTCTCCAGTGTCTTCTCCTGGCAAACTGGAGACGACACAAGGACTCTCTGTCAGCTCAGATCACTCTGAGGTCTGATGTTCATCATCATCTGAGTTGCTGGTTCAAGTGGGACCGTTTACTGATGGAAGTCCCAATTCATGCCCTGAACTCCACTCCTATCTGTACACCAACGGGTCAAATTCAAGTTGGGGCACTCACCTAGAGCCAGAAGGTGTACTTCTTCAGAGCTTGTGGTCCTGGGGAGAAGCAACCCTCCACATAAACAACTTGGAGATGCAGGCAGTTTTTCTAGCCCTGCAGGGGTACATCAGCCATCTAAGGGGCCATAGTGTTATGATCTCCGACGACAACAGGTCGGTGGGTAGCATACCTCAGGAGACAAGGAGGTACACATTCCCCATCTCTCTGTGTGTAAGTTTGGAACCTCAGTTAGCAGCCTCAGAGGAAATCATGCTCCGAGTCGGACATATTCCCGACAAGAGGAATATCTTGGCTGACAGTCTGTACAGGAAGGACCGTGCAATCCTTATGGAATAGTCTCTGCACCAGGAGGTAGCAGAGTCTCTTTTCCAACTGTGGGAAGACCACTGGTGGATGTGTTTGCGATGAGACTGAACAACAGTTCCCCTTTTATGTCTCCCCAGTCCCGGATCAGAGGGCCTGGACAGTGGATGCCTTCAGTTTAGGATGGTATATCGTCTGTTCGCTTGAGCCTTTCCACCTTTAAGAATGATTCCGCAAGTGCTCCACAAAGTCAGGACTGCTACTACTCGGCTCATGCTGGTAGCTCATATGTGGCCCTAATGGTTGTGGTTAAGCTAGCTCCTTGACCTACAGGAGATTACCACTGAGGTGGGACCTGCCAATGCAACACACCAGGCAATCAATCAGCCAGGACCAATTTTCAAGCAAAGCTACATCACCCTGGATAAGAGGCGGTCCAATTTTAGTATTTACGATGTGAAGTGGAGAATCTTCTGTCATTGGTGCAGTATAAAATACCTTGATCATAGCTGTCCACTTTGAACACAGTAGCAGACTTTCTTCTTTTCCTTTTTGAGGAAAGAGAATGTTCGGTCTCCACCATTAGGGGTTATAGGGCAGTCCTGTCTTACACACTCAAATTCTCTATGGGTTTGTCTATTTGATCAGACCCTCATCTTTCTGATCTTGTCAAGTATTTTGAGCCAAAGAGACCAGTATCTCGCTCACTGATGCCATGATGGAATCTCGTGTGTTTTGTTGTCTTTGTCAAACCCCACCCCACCCCGATGAACCGTTGAGTGAAGTTCTTTTAAGAACCTTATCCTTAAAACTGTCTTCTGCTCACCTTAGTGTTGGCGAGGGGAAGGAGCGAGCTTCATGCTTTGTCTGCAGAAAAGGGTTTTTTAAGGTTCAATGGTACTTATGATTCAGTTTTCTTTTCCTTTGCAAACTGGGTTTTTAGCAAAGAACCAGCTTCCTTTTTTGCCCCTCTTCCTTTTGAAATCTCTAGTCTCAGTCGCATATGTGCCGAGAATGATCAAGATAGGCTTCTCTGTCCAGTTAGGGCTGTACAGTTCTATATTTAGCCGCTTCAAAAGGGAGAAGAAAAGGTCTCAAGCATTTCTTCTTACCTATTAAGGGTTCTGCCAATATTTTGGCACCCATCATTTCCAGGTGGATTGGCCTCACTATCATGAGAGCTTATCAGCCCCTTATGAAAATTAAAGCCCATGAAGTTAAGGCTATCGCTACTTCTTGTGCCAGTCTTAATCACTCTTCATTGGGTGGGCATACACTACCTTCTTTTACCCTCGGTATTTGGCGCACCAGAGCAAAAGCATTTTCTTGTTAGGCCGAATAGTAACAGATCAGAAAGTGGCCCAACCTTCCGCCAGAATACAGTAGTGAACTGTCCTACCATAATGGTAAATACATTAATTTATACCAGTTTCTGGATTCTATAAAGCAAATTTATCAATTTGAAAATTTAGAAGCAAAATTTCTCTATTTAACATCCACTCTGTAGATTTTAAAAATTTCCAAAGTACAAATCAGTACAAGTATTATCTACTCATGTTAAACAGACGGCTGAAGAGTATACATCTCTTTCAAGGCAGTGACCACTACCAAGTAGATTTAGGTAGATCATTCATTTCCCTGGACAGAGTGACATAATTAATTAAGGAGAATGCACATGTATTGCCATGCTAGAGTACCAATATGTTTATTCTGAACCAGACAACAGAGAGATTGCAAGTTATGAAAGATGGTAAGAAATTCTATATAATTAATGTATGATAATTTGATTCTTCAACTGGCCAATGGCCACAAACAGGTTGATTCAAATCTACTGAAAGAACTTTCCACTCATCTTTGGATGCATCTGTGTAAATAACAAAATCAACTGTTATGGGTCTAAGCTTTTTATCACTGCATTTTTTATTTTCAGATCAACATTTTGGTTCTGCCTTATTGTATCAGACAGGTTTCTATGTGCATCGAAATTCTGGTACTATTTAAGACCAAGAACTTTATCTCTTCCCTCTAAAGTTTGTTCTAAGGTATCATCTAGTAAAACAACAAAAGATGCTGTCTGGTAGAAAGCAATGTCTTGATGGACATCTTATTGGCAATGTATATATATATATATCCCTTTTTCTTTTTTTTTTACTGCGAGGTTACAACCTTTGTGTTAATCTAGCACGACTATGGGCAAAATTACAGCTCTAACAAACTGTTCAAAGTCACAAAGTTCTTGTCAGCAGCATATGCTTTTTGTTTAATGCCTCCCAGACCTATGGGTTAATATTGTGGTTCCATTTCATTGTCAGATCAAAAATCGGTCTCTAGAGTGGTAACAAGCTCAGCCAGTCAGAAGCATTTTCACTCCCATAATAATAATCGCTTCCAGAGACGAAAAACATGGTTCGTATAGTCCTGGAGAGTTTTTCTTCAAGGAGGTTTCAAGGACTTTCAAAAGTTTTCAAATAGTGATTGTGTCTAATGTAAATTGAACCTTCTACATATGCTACTTTGTAAACCACTGGTGTTGTGTATCATCTGAAACACATAATTTTATTCCAGTTTATTTATCTATTCATTAATTTTGGACACTATATACATTAAAAAAATCTTATTTTAAAAAGTTATATATTTTATTCAGATGTAACATTTTGTATTCTCTCTGATAATTTCAAGGGATTTTTGGCAAAATTAGCAAATTCAGAGTTTTCAAGGATAAAACTAACTTTTTCAAATTCAAGGAGTTTTAAGGCAACCCCTCAAATTCAAGGATTTTCAGATTGTACGAATCTTGTAACAGTCACAGCCAATCAGATGCAAGATACCTAATTAAAATGTTCATTACTGAACTGGTCCAAGATCTTGATATAAGCTTATATTCCAAGTTTCCTTAAAATAGGATCATAAATATGGCCTCCAGTGTGGTAAAAATTAATCATTGATGGACGATGTACGAGAGATGCATGAGGCCATATCATAAGCTTACTTGGTCTATAATGGCCAGGTGAGCTAAAAAAAAAACTACTATGTGAAATATTTCTATTGTTAATAAATTGACTACCAAAGCTTTTGTTCCCTATTCAAAACATGAAAAAATTTTACATCTGAATTTGTCTTGCAAGTTCAGAATGACACTGATTTTACTCTAAACCATGATCCACTACTGCAACTGGAAGTTATCTTTGCTTTTAAACAGAATGTAAACACAGGATATGCAGCTAGCTTCTGCGAAGTTTTTAGTAGTCACCAGCATCCATTCTAAATATTAATTATCATGCCGAAAATAAATTCATATGAAAGTGACCTAGACCGTTAATGTGTCAGCCACTTTGACAGGACATAGAAGTCATACAATTAGACCTGTTTGTGAGTTTGACACCACTTCTGTGGCATGAGTTAGTATAGTGATCAAATAAGTGTAGAAAGTAAGTCACAGCAACCCTTTTTTGGTGTGCAGTACAGCAAAATTCTCAGATGCACATAGCAAGCATGTTTGGCAGTAAGTTTAAAGTGTTGAAATATAGCATATACATCATCTTGAAGTATTGTTCACAAACCTCGAAATTAGGTTATGATGACTCAATTCTGATGTGTGAAATGCTTTCATTCTAAGATGTACTTTAAGTTTTGTTTTATAGCAATAGGCATAAAGGTATTGGAATTAAAGCCCAGACAAAACTGTAACCAAATTTTATTAATCCTGAAAAGTAGATCACAGTGACCAGTTTTGGTGCATTATGCATATTCATCCCATATATCACACATGGTGCAAGTTTGATGTCAAGAGAGCTAGTAGCAGAGGTTGCAACCCATACATGGAGGATGGATGCAATTATTAAACAATTTGAGATGAATCATGAAAAGTAGGTCACAGTAATTCAGTTTTTGTGATACTTGTCCATTACAAGATGCACCATAAGCATAAATTTGGTGGAAAAAAGGTGAACAGGTTTCAGAATTAGAGCATGGCCACATTTTTCAAACAATTTGCAATAAATATTTGACATTAGGTCATCACGAGGACCCAATTTTGTGCATAACGCATGCAAATCCCAAGCTGCACATAGAGTGTATATTTGCTGTCAATAGATGTTACAAAATACTATAGGAATTACAGTCACGGCAGGAAAAAATGAAGACAATTTTAATCAATTTTGAATAAATCCTGGAAAGTAGGTAACAGTAACCCAGTTTTGGTGCATAAAACATCAATTCTAAGATGCACTTAAGTGTAAGTTAGGTGGCAATCGGCAAAATGGTATTGAAATTAGAAACTAAACCAAATTTTAAATATTTAAATGCTGAAAAGTAAGTCACAGGGACCTAGTTTTTGGTGCAGGACATATTCTCCAAAGATTCGCCAATAAGTGATTGCCCAAACAAGGAAGATGGATGGATGGACGCACAGACAGATGGACAGGCAAAGTGAGTCCTATATACTGCTTACTTCTTCAAGTGAAAGTAAAATCCTACATACTACCTGGTTCTTGATGCAGGAGTATATTAATATATTTATTTCTATAATATCAAAGCAGAACTCCTACAGTGAGATGATACAAACTAGAGAACAATTATCTTTTTGAATAATTGTTCAAAAAATCAGTTTTGGCTGTTATTTTTATTGTCCACCTATAGCCTCCATGGCCCAGGCTGTGTTCAAAAGGCAATTTGTCACCACTGAACATCCTGTCCTCTGGTGTGAATTTTCAACATGGTGGACAAATTCTAACACCAAGTTGGCATGGCAGTGATTTTTCACAAGTTTTAAACCATGGTCTTCCAAGAGTAAAAGATGAACATTACTTCGCCTGAACAAAATGTAAATTTAACCCATATCATCAAATACACGTCAGGTGTATAACATTTACGAATAAGTTATTGAGATACCTAGGTTCTTCAAGGCTCTGTTAACATCTCTCAGGTGGCAAACTTTTGTGTGAAACAAAATTTGCATTTATTGCTCATTGGAAGCTACCTCGTGACTGTTAGTATTGCAACCTAGCACCATTCAATGGCACAGCTCAAACAGTAAGATTGTTAGCCTAGCACCACTCAACATAAGCCTTATTGAATGCAACCCACATTTTATCCAGTGGAAGTGTCAAACTTACAATAATTTTGGAGAAACACCCAGTATGACCACTGCATTCAGGACTCATGCAATCACCTTGAATTACCACTACAACTGTGACCTCACATGCAAAGTATGCACTCTACTATCTAAACATTTGCATGTACAATAAACAGTAAACTTGTAGAGAGTAACATATTACAACATACAACTTATAGTCATTAATATTCAGCTTACCACGGAAGAAAAATATTTATTTCTACTTGCAACTGCTCAAGTCAGAAATGGCCTTCTAGGTAGGCTAGTATGTATATACATGTAGGATGTAATAAATCTATGTGAACATGATCTAAATACAAATACTTAACCAAAGTTAGTAAATGCAATAATCTGTTGATCAGAGTGACCTTCTCTGGTTGTAATAACCGAAATGGATGCAATAATCAAATTGTATGATCTAACATGAAACAGTACCTAAGAAATAAACTTTAAGTCAATGATGTCATGGAATTGTGTATTTCAAAATGTCTATGCATTATGTATGAATGAAAATGTAGACGGGTTTCATTGCCGCATCTAGCGTTACCCGGGTGTATTAATTTTAACCTTGGTGATTTAGAAATACTGATTTCTGTTCGCTCACTAATGCACACACAAAGTAACCACCAGTGGGGAACTCATTTTACCTCGAGTTCTCTAGCCATGGATGTGACCACAATAATAGTACTTATAGCCCAAATTCTCTCTGTGTTGTCACAATACAGACAAGTCTTGTCAGGAAGCTGTCCGCTTTAGAGAAGCAATCTTCATCTGTAGAGGTATGTGAAAATGAAAAATATTATTTCTTGTTATCCGTTCTATGTGATGAAATTGTTCAATATATTATGTTTCAGAATTATTACACATTTTCTAGAAAGTGGGACCTATGTCACATAATGTCATGATATGAAATGGAATATAGTCTGTTCTAAATTAGACAATTATAACTGAACAGACAAATTGAATTCAATTTTATGTTGATGTTTTAAATGATAAGAAAGTTTTTTTTATAAGCCAGTGCGATTATTCTTGTCATAAAGAGATTCACATATGAGCGTGGTTATTGTAAAAATAATCTTGGACAGTCATTCTTATGATGTGTGCACATTCATAATGTACATCATTGTATTTGCACTTGACCATGTCTCATGTATTACATGGCTCTGTCATTGTATTTTTGGCTGTTATGGGGGTATCGTCAAACTCTGTGAGTTTATGTATCCAGATACTGTGGTCAATGGTTATCTTGGTTCGAAGGACACTACAGGTTTATTCAGTGTGAGGGGCCAAAGGTTCTGGACCAATGGGTCTACGGAATAGGGAGGACTGAGGGTTCCTTCAGCAGGCTGGGGGGTGGGGACCACACATAGTTGTTCCTTAACCATTTGTTGGGAGCTCAGAAACAGAATCTTGTGATCATCACCTGGATGCCACAAGATAAATATCCTCATATATGTTGATAGAATATATATATATATGTATATATATATATATATATATATATATATATATATATATATATATATATATATATATATATATATATATATATATATATATATATATATATATATATATATATATATATATATATATGTGCGTGTGTGTGTTTTTGAACCTAAAAATCAATTTCACTACATGTGTGTGACAGACAATCTAATACAGGATCATACCTGTTGATGAACAATACATTGATCATAAATTCATACATTAATCATATTTATTGATGAACAATACATTGATCATAGTAGTTGATAATTCTGTTTATCAGTTGTATCTGTTGATAAATTCCATACATTAACCAGATCTGTTGATAGATCCATATAACAGTCATATCTGTTTATAAGTTCCATATATTAATCATATCAATTGACATACAAGATCATTTGCGATTATTTGTTGAAATTCCATGCTTTGACCATATCCATTTAGAATATCATTTTGTTATATCCATTGTTGAACTTCATGCTCATGAGTACTGTGTCAGATTCATTCATCATTAATTTGCATTATAAATAAACATCTCATTCACTTGATTGTGTTAAGTGTTTTCGCTAGATCCAATTACACCAGCTTCATCCTGTTACAAATGATGAATGAAATAAATGTCACAGAAACCTGTTTTTGTGGTTAAGTGTGTAGTACTTATAAATATGCATCTCCTCCACAAATGTCATGATGAAACATAGGACAGTATTATGAGCTACTTAAAAAAAAAAAACTGGTGTAAAGAGCTAAACTCAAAATCTGAACCAAGCTAGTAAAACATGAAATATAGGTCACAGTGTCCTTTTCTGCTCTATGGGCATGGTACTATCAGAGAAGCATCCTATCTTCATTTTTAAGTCTATACCTTCGAACAGTGACCAATAAATGAATGTCACTGAAGTGTGAAATATAGATCACAGATACCTCTTTTTGTACAAAGGCTGTGTAATTGTCAAGTTTCATCCCTTCACCAAAGATTGTACTTATAAAGCATACCAAAAAAACCCCATCTGGTCATGAGCTAAATGTAAAAACTTTACCAAAATAGCAAAAATCTGAAATATTAGTTACAGTGAATTTCTTTTGTTGCAAGAGTGTGGTACTGATAGAGATGCATTCTATCATCAAGATTTATGAATAAAGCATGAACAGTGCCCGAGAAACTTCAAATTTAACCCAAGCAAGTGAAGCATAAAATATGGATCACAGTGACCTACATGCGTGATAAGATGTACCTTATCAAGATGCATCACCTCACCAAGCTTCATGACTCAAAGGTATGTTAGTATGTATTTAGCATATTAAAAAACTATTTCATCATGAGCTAAATGGAAAACCTTGACCAAAGCCAATGAGGTGAAATATAGGTCACAGTGACCTGTTTTTGTGAGGGTGTGGTACTAAAAGGATGCATACAATCATCAAGTTTCATGATTCTAGTATGAACATTGCCAGAGAAATGAAATTCAACCACAAAATTTAAGCAAAGTAAGTGAAGTATACAATAACAGTCATAGCAACCTACTTTTGTTACAAGGGTGTAGTACTTTTCAAGACACATCCCCTCACTGTTAAGTTTCAAGATTCTCTGATAAAAGTATGTACACAGATTGAAGAAAAGCTATATGGTCATGAGCTAAATGCAAAATCTAGTGGAACAATGAAACTCACTCCAAACCGTTGCTTAGGACCTAGGAAGAAAGACTGGTTCAGGTGCAGTGAGGTACAGTACATATAGGCTTTCATCTTTACCTTGACAACAGATTAATATGCTTTTTCTTTATGTTGAGGACAAGCCACACTTAGGCCTAAACTGTAATAAATCTCAGATGTGCTGAAGTTCTGCACATGTGCTAATAGCCCTTTACATTTCAGTGACCTTGCTCTTTAACCCTTCATGTCCAAAATTACAGGTTTTTTTCTTTCTTCAGTATGTGCAAATTTAAATTTAATTGTACCTATTATGTTGCTCTACAGAAATAATTTCTTTAAATTTTCCCAAATAATGAATAATTGACAAATAAATTCCATGTGCACTTTGACAGGTTTCTTCTCTACACAGAGAGCAAGCCTTTTACAAAAGTGGTGAAGCTCTAAAAACTAGTTAATTAAGCAGAAATTAGTGCCCTACAGAACCAAAAGACCTTGACCCTTTGAACCTGGTCCCATTAATTTATAGTCTTGTTCCCCAGATTTTGCTTGAATTTAAGATGACCAAGAGAAAAAACCATTCTGTCAAGAAATGTTTCCATAAGACATGGATGTCTCTGCCTACCCATTATTCAATAAGTACTGATATGGCCCAAAAATCATTCAGAAATTGACCAATATCATGGCCACCAATCTCTCTCATGCATAGAACAGGAATATGTTGATAAATCTAAGAGGGACCTTTCAAGTTATGCATCACAGAAATCATGACTGCAGAAGACTAAGTGGGGTGTACAATTAAAACATATTTCTCTTTTTGAGTATCATAATTTCATAAAGCTAAAAATATGATTCGACCAATTCCTTCCTTTTCTACTCTCTTAAAATTTGTATAAATGTGCAGGTTTGATGCTGGTATTTGTCATAAAGAAAACTCGTATTTAATAGAATATGTACAAGAGTTTGGTTGTTATATAGACATGTATGTTCCTTCCATGCATATTCTATTACACACGATGTTTCTTCATGAGAAATTACAGCTGCAATCTTCAGATTACCACGAGATAAGTTCAGGTTTTACAAATATGTCTGTTCCTCTGGTAAGAATTATTTTCACATGGCGGGCACTCTTGCAAGTGCAAGATAAAAACAACACGAAATCCCTTTGCATCATTGTCCAATGCTGAGGAGAGAGAGAAGGAGAGAGAAGATAATTGGACATTTGATAACTTTGATAAAATAGACACAACAAAAAACAATTGCAGCCCTTGTGGATGACCTAAATCGGGGCAAAAATGAATCTTCAAACTTCTTCCCTGTAATGATTTGTCACATGTGTGTGAGAGAGAGAGACAGACAGATGCAACAAATGGGATTTTTTTAAAGAGGAAAAAAAAATCACAAAAATGTTTTTTTTCAAACTATGTATGTTTATTTTAAAGGCAAATCCATATATATTTTGAAAATGAGAGCTTTCCATCATAACAAGAGCTACATGTACTGTCAAACAACCATTCCATGTAGACTTTTTGGCAATATGCCAATAATCCTGTTAATGTTCAAAATACTTGTTCATGTGAGCATTTCAGATTTGTCAAAATTCGTTCATATTCCTAACTGCAGCTGGTTCATCATCTTAAAGTTAAGTCAGTCTAATATGCAAGTAAACAAAACATGGTTTAACAAGAATTCCATGGGATGCTATGTCTCACCTGCTCCACTGTACAATATTCCAAACTCCCTGCCAAGTTGCTACTTTTATTCATAGCGAGTTGTATCCTCGAGGATAAATACACCTGTCAAGTTTAATGACTGTACATGCAACACTGTCTCAAGAAATTGTGCTAAATTAAAAAAACGTAACTAATCACTGGAGCATGACAGGTAGATCACCATGACCTACTTTTGACCATGGTTAGTAGTACCCTCAAAGATGAATGCATCCATTAAGTTTCATGACTGTTTATACAGTGGTATCAGTGAAATTTAACTAAATGCAAAAATTTAACACTGACACCAGTAACCATGGCAATTCCATTGGAAAAGTAATCCCTATGTTTCACCTATGCTTTACAGGTGAGACAAAAGCTGCTGACTGGTGTAATTTTGTAATGTATGTGTAAGCTAATGGAGTAATTTTCATTCCTTATTGCAAGTAAACAAATTATGCTGTTTCGAAACTCCGGATTAGTGTTATTTTGCCAAGTATGTTAGCTAACAAAGTCCTCTGCCCACCCTCTCATGTGTAGCTCATGTCCTGTGCTTAAATACAGTGGAGCAGTATACCTCAAAATTTGTCTGTAGTGAAATTTATTTGTTTCTATTCAGATCTTGAAGAGTGGTGAAATGAAAAATTTGCACACAAAAAAAAAACAATTGGGAGAACTGGCTTTTTTCCTACTACCACAACATATAAAGAATAGTTCTATTCAAATTAGCAATTTGTGCCTCTATCACTAGTGAATTTTGGCAATTATTTCTTTTGGGGGAAAATCAGAGAAAGAACTTAAAAAAAAAAAAAAAACATCAAAAAAAAAAAAAGAAAAAAAAATAGATATAACTGTGTTATATTTTAAAGAATCTGAAGCAAAGATATAAAATACCTGCTGTTTAATCACAAATAAATATGGATATCCACTTGTTTCTCATTGAGACAATTTTTTTTAAAAAAAGACCCACATTTCCCTTATCAGTTGAACTTGTCTTCTTTGTCTTCCCTATTAATGTGTCACTGATGTACAATGGTGAATCAGATGAAGTTAAGGATGAGAGTTATTTTACCCCCTCACCCTCTCCTTTATGCTTAAAATAGTGCTTTAAAGAGTAACAAGAATTCCTCAAAGGGACTGACACTCTACTGGACAAAAAGAATTTGCAGGAATCCTTTTATTGTTATTAATTTATAAATATTGATGCTATGTTAGACATTCATGCGAAACTCCAAAATACCAAATTTGGTGACAAAAGTATGTTCACAAGATACCTCCAAATGCTGGACAAAATTCTTTGTCATGGCCTTTGACCCTGAATCTGATACCATAGACAGTTGATCACTGAACTAGTCTCAGACACAATCAAAATAGAGCCATATGCTACATTTGGTTAAATATATCATTAATATTTTTTTTTTTTGGGGGGGGGGGGGGACTAACAAGTTACTGAAATAGTTTAATTCACAGTATGATCACTGAACTAGTCTCAGACACAATCAAAATAGAGCCATATGCTACATTTGGTTAAATATATCATTAATATTTTATTTTTTTTTGGGGGGGGGGGGACTAACAAGTTACTGAAATAGTTTAATTCACAGTATTGTTTGGATATATCCACAAACTGAGTTTGATAAAAATCCATGCATACTTGTTTTTGTTATCAAGCTCAAAGGCCAGTATAGCTAAAAGCTGGAGTCAGGACTTCTGACTTTTAAATGAATATCTGAGCACTGACTATCAACTTTATTTATTGGAAAGCAACTAAATACAAAGTCTGGCCTAAATTTATTTGTATGTTTAAGTCACTGTTTTCATAAGCTCAGTGAAGTACAAAAATGCCAGGAATGACATCTGACTTGATGCAGAAGGTCACTTAGGTCTAGTTTTCAAACTTTGTCACAAAAATGCATATATGTTCATAGTCAGATCGGCACCATTTTTATGTAGAACCAATTACCAGTAAATACTGCAAGAAGTGTTTTAGTGACAACCCCATTTCAAGACTACCCTTCATTCAAGGTGTCGTGATAACAAGATTTTCGAGATGGTCATTATAGTGCCATGTTGGTGGTCAGATGAGCACCATTTTCATTCAGAACCAGCTATATAATGCAATACTGTTTAAGGGAAAACCTCGTGTCTATATAACCATCTATTCATGAAAAGTATCCAGGTAAAGATTTTCAAGATGGCCGTCGATGCAGTCATTTTGGAGGTTGAATCAGCATAGGAACAACAAAATATTGCATGAAAGATGGGCTTCTTTTTCTTAAAATGAAAAAATGTTAGGATGACCATCGCTTCTGGAGAAGTACCTGTAACAATAATTTTCTCAATAGCCACTCAACAGTCACGGCCATTTTGGTAGGTCATATTGGCATCATTATCAACTAGGACCAAGTAATGTTTAGTGAGAAGTATTTTAGCAAAAAATCCATGCTGATACAATCATCACATCAAGAAGAGTAGCAATAAAAAGATTTTAAAGATTGCCATAATGGCCCTGATGTTGGTGGTCTCTTTGGTGCCATTTTCATTTAGGACCTACTGCCAAACAAGCCACTTCCTTATAAGAATACATGGATGACACATTTTGAAAAGATGATAATAAAGTACATCAGACTCCACTGTATTATCATTTGTCAGGATTGCTCTCATGATTATGTCAACAAATATTACATAAAATACACTATTACAACTGAAATACATAAAGAATGATTGTCATTAATTATAAATCTTAAGGTGTAATAAAAAAACAGTACACAAAAGATAACCGATTACTGTTAAGTATACCTTCTTAAATTAAGGTTCAATTAATTAAACACCATACCTCACCCAAAAAGCATGGTAACAGTATTTTAAAATCAAAGCCTTCCTCAAATATGAAAACAAAACAATCATTGACAGATAATTCATACTTGACACTAATGGTTTAAAGATGTTTAATTGCTACAAATCCTCCAGGAATGCCAGATGTTCATAAAATGTACATGGTAGGCCTGAAACAAATTTTTTTCTTTTATTTGTTAAAAATTTATGATCCAAGATTTTATTCTTTAAGAAGACTACATTAAATATTTAACAAAAGTGTATCAAAACTTATATTTCATTATTTTAATTTGATATATCATTTGGAGTTAAATAGATCACTGAAAGAAAAGATTTATGGGAGAAGATAACAATCTTGTTCATTCAAATATCAATTACAAAGATAGAACAAAACATCAAGGAAGAATTAGTAAAACACTTGACAACATTCATAGAAAAATATAATAACACAATGTTAAGAAAAAATGTTGCCCATCATTTTGCAAAATCTTTTAAATATATTTGAGTCTTATAATTTACAATCAACATTACTCAATGAATAATTTATGAGCTCAAAATCTGAAATCATAATATTATATTGATAAACTAGATACATTATTTTCAATGTTAGAGTCCATGCAAAAGAGTACATTTACCTTGTTTAATTTATTAATCCTGGTAAGTACTGTTATTATTGTATGTGAAATGATGGCAAATACATCGTCATTCACAAGAAACTCTCCACAAGACTTATGTCCCTTTCATGACGAGTGGATCAACATAATGCAATAAAACTGTGCACAAAATATGCTCAAATAATTCTCAAAACTTTTGAATCTGGAACTTGTCATTCACGATAACACAATTTTTAAAACTGCACAGTATATTTTCTGATAGGAAAATTGTTGAATTATTAAGTCTGATTACAGGCTACCGTATTTTCATGCATATACCCCACCCACGCATATACCCTGCATAATATACTCCAAGTGTTTATTTGGGGAAAATCTCAAGAACTCAGTGATTGGTCAACACATTTTCTTAACAATCAAGGTATTCTTATATAAAAGGTCCACCTTGCAGTCCAAGTAGTAAAAAAAAAAGGTTTAATTGAATGCCATTTCAACTATAAATGGAAATATGATGAAACTGACAACTACGAATGCAGGTAATATGGGATTTAACCAGTATTTTTGGTTACAAACTTTAGGCATTATAATGACAATACTGTACTTGTATATTTAAATTAAAGATGGCCAACGATGAAGAAGTTATATGATTTTCAACTTTTATTAAAATATCATAATGTTCCTGCCACTACAGCCATGGTAGTCAGATAGTGGTTCTTGCATCTCCCCATCTGTTAAATGCTGAATCAACAAAAATGTAATGTGTATTTAAAGCATTTAAGGAATGACAGGTGGATCATAACAATTAAATATTTCAATACCTCCAAGGTTTCTGTCAAGAAAATGAGGATCCAGTTATGATGCCCTCTAGAAAATGGACCCATTAAATAAGATATTCCATACTTACATTTTACACCAATTGTATATTATTTAATTCTGCTTTGGAATTAAGCAAAATTTCTTTTATTAAAAGATATAAGTATAATAACTAAAAGAAAAATTAATATAAATACATAAATTAATGTTCAATATTAGTACAATTACATCTTAGAATACTATGTTGACTTTCAATCAAACATTTAAATAGGTTACAATACAAACTGTACAAAAATAAATTAGTCCAGTCTCATCAACCTGATGCCAACTATTGCCATTTAAATGTTGGATATATCCAATAGTTAGATAAATAGGTTTAGACTTAAATGACCTTTAATATCATATTTTCAAGTGGACTGTGAAGTTGGTTCTTTTTTCATAGGGGTTTTATTTTGGCTTTATTCATGATTGGTAAAAATCTTCAGGGAAAATTAAAAATCTGATTCAGTGAAAAGTGTAGAAAAGATCTATAATATATAAATAATGTTACATAGAAAGCAGTGTGAAATTAAAATGACATGAAAATATCACCAGAGCGAAGCCATGAAATTTTGGCACTGCAAAAATAACCTGCTATATAGAATGGCATGCATCCAATTACAAAGATTTTAGATCATGATCTGCCATTACAAACTGGACCAGCTCATCAGGGTCACTGTTTGCTTAAAACTGTAAGAAGAATGAATAGACCAGGATCTGCATTATTGGACAGTAAATCCAGTATGTGCTGTTTGCCTTTATAATACATCCATTATATCCAAATAAATAAGGTACATTGTTGCATTGATGACATCATATTAATGGGGTGGTTGGATAAATATAGATCCGATTAACTAGAGTATTTATATAAGGAATTAAGATTTTGTCTACTTAAAAATTCTGCAGCCAAAAATGCAAATTGATTTATGGTAACAACATATCCAAACATTTTTAAAGTGCATCATACCAAAATTACAAATAACGGGGGAAATTAAAATAAAGGATGTTGATGGAAGTGACTAAACACTAATTTTATGAATACAGTAAAACTGAGACAACCTGCTACTTAAAGCCACATTTGATTATTTGTTTTGGTGCTGTACCACAGATTCTTCTTATTCCCTCAAATTAAGTCATCTACTAAGTAAGATAATCTATCCTAATCACAGTCTCAATTACAAAATTTTACTGTAATTGTTACAAAATACTGAAAAATGTCACCATCATAGATAACATCTCTATATGATTCACAAATAATGTACCATGTAAAGGTCTGAATCTGTCCCATGTAAATTTCTTCCAGCTGAATAGAAACAGTATCCATAGCAATATACATTCAATCTGACAAAATGTGTTGCAAATAAAAATGTTGGATAACACAATTATCAGATACAGTACAGCTCACGTGATTTTTCGGAACCCCACGCATCGCGGTGGGGTACTTAATCCCCTCCACTCTAGCTCCGCGATAGCACTCCGCGGTGGAGGCATAAATTGGCATAAATACCTACAAATCACCACCGCGTTTCGGCAGGCATGCCGATATAAACTCCACCGTGGAGGGGCTAGTCGACATTACTGATTGACATCTGAACAGCCAATGAATGAAGACCACCTATGGAAAGACTGAGACGTCAAGAGTGATTTACAACTGGATACCATCTGAAGAATCAGTCGTTTTTATTTCGATCATATATTTGGACAATAAAAAAATAATTTCAAAAGTCTTGTATATTCAATACACATTACTGTTTATAAAAGGTTGATCGACTTCTTTTGCAATAAGTTTATGATTTTAATTTATTTCAAAGAAATATGAACAAACTTATGCACTGACTTAACGAGAAGTACACATTGCTGAGCCTCTCAAACAGAATAAATTTATCATTTTGTTCCAAAGGAAAGTAATTCTCTGAGATATGGACAATTAAAATTCAAATTGACATCCGCTTCTGCTTACCCCCCCCCCCTCACACACACACAACAACAAACCTAAAACACTGAATTTACACTGAAATGCAAACCGCGTGCTTAGTCTTTAAGCAGTAATAGTAGAGTCACGAGGCTGAATATTATGACTGCATGTGTGCTGTAAGGGACTGACCATTTAATATACGGGGTTTATATGTTGTTTTTTTTTCGACCGGGATATTTTTTGTTCTTTCATCACAGTATTTATTTATTTATTTTAAGTGAAATATGGAACGGATTAACGTCTGTTACAAAAATCAGAGAAAGACAATTGTTTTCATGCATCCCCCCCCCCACCCCACGGTTGGAAAATTCAATTGTCTCTCCCTAATAAAGACTTGACTTCAGCGGATGTTCTACAGAAATCAAGGCAGTGACCATTGTGAACACTGTTGTAAAATATTAACAAGGGTGTGCATCAAAGGATGATGTAAGTTTCAGCTTGGGAACAGTCTGTTTTTATGACATGAAGCCATCTGATTTGGCGCGTTGTACTTTACAGCCGCAATTATGGTCTGGTCCCACCATTAACAACGGAAGTTTGATAATTGTTAGTAATTAATCTGAACTCGGCTTATTACCGAAATGAAAAATAATATGGAAAATTCTAAAGTCTGAGATGTTCTGAGATTTTAATTTCCAACAAGTTTAGAGCATTTTGCATGGATGTATTGTCTTCACGTGTATCCTATTATTTGCTCATTTTTGTACGGCGAAAATATAAAAATAAAATATACTCTTTTAATTATTTTTACGCAGATATTAAAGAATACAGTTTCCTGTTTGTGACTGTTAGAGCCTTTGGTTATTGAGCGTGTTTCTGTGCCTCGTTCCGCCCTGATTTAATATATATATATATATATATATATATCCCCCCCCCCCGAAAATTCCTGCGGATGCCCATGAACACACACACGACTTTAGAGCACGTGCTCGGGAGTTCCGGTGCTGTGGTGGGAACATTTCTTTCTCTTTTGCTCCATAACGCTTTAATGTCTAGCACTTTTTTACCATTACCACTACTGAACGTTTCCAGATTTCAGTTTGTGTACGTTGAGATTTATAATCAGTCAGATTTTAATATTTTAATTCTGACGACTAAAAATGTTGACATGTCAAGCAGCGAAAAAGAAAAACTTTGGTTAACATTAATAAGCATTTTAGCGTTATTTTTGAAACTCGCATTAGTGAAAAACTCTTCAAAACATAAGCAGAATCACGAAAAACTTGAATGGCAGGAACATCTTTTTGGCTTAGTGTGAATGATGAGGCCGCTAATTGAAGAAAGCTAGCCAATCATGGAATAGTTAAACTCTTACTGAAGCATGTACAACAAAAAAAAAAAAAAGGTTTATAATAGTAATATATTACAATGACTTGCGCAGTAGTGCTTTGGATTCCATATTTTATGAGAGAGAGAGAGAGGTGGGGAGGGGTCTTTTATGTATTATTTTTCTGTATTTTGCATAGTATGCGATAGGAAACGAACAAAAAAGTAAAAAGTAAAACAATAATTTCATCTGAAGCTAAGTTTACTTGGTGATAAAGATATAGAAGTATATAGACGTACAGTATTCACATACAACAATACAGAAAACAATACAGACAAAACAATTTAGCGGTCAGACACGCAGTCTCCCCCCCCCCCCCCCGGTTATATGTGCTTGTAAAATTACACAAACATGCTTTGTATTACTATCTCTCTCTCTCTCTCTCTCTCTGTGGATAAAATAACCGATATTATTATTTATCAACCGATGACAGCTCTCCTCTATCCATGTCATATAGTGTGTAGTTCATATCGTCACTATATTTCCAACCACCGACGGGAAAATTTGTTTCTTTTTTTCCCCCTCTATTACGCTATAATGTCTAGTACAGTATTACTTTTCTTACCACTTGCAAACTTTTCCACATTTCAGTTTACGATAACTTGTGCAGTAGTGATTTGGATTCCATATTTTATGAGAGAGAGAGAGAGAGGGCGGGGGGGGGGGGGGGGGGGGGTGGGGGGGGGGGGTGCTTTACTAAGAAGAGTTAATGATCTAAAATTATTCATCTTGTTTTTCTGTATTATGCAATAGGAAAACGAAAAGAAAAGAAAAAGTTAAACATTAATTTCATCGGATGCGCAAGTTTGTCAGATCTATGCAAAGAAAACAAACCCGCAGAAGCGCTGCTGTTGTACTTTTAGGTTTACAGTTAGCACATGAAATTAACACGTCAATATCAGCAGTGCTGATGGCTTCACTTGTGCTAGGTTACTTGCACGTGTCGACTACATGTATCTAGGATGACCTTTTTAAAAAAAACGCTACTTTGGTAATTAATGCAAATTAGTACAGTTTAAAATAAAATAACGATGTGAAATCTTAATAATGCTTTTTTTAAGCGATTGGATGTCAGGAAAAAACGTACAATATGTGAATGAGTACTCATGCATGGAATAACCATCGGAACTTGTGCGATTTTGTTTCACTTCAGTCAGGTATGACTGCAGCTTTGTTATTAATTTGTTTGATGTTTCTCGTTCTTTTCATTGCAGGTAGTACAATATCACTGACTTTCATATGATCATTACAATTTTGTATTGCGTTTACTGAAAAAGAAATAAGGATATGAATGCATGTTTAGATTCCGATAACATAGTATTGAAGAAAAAAAAAAATTACATTTTGCGCAAAATGTAGTATTAATACAGTTTGCGAGGCATTGCCATTACATTATCATCATCTAAAATATGATTTGGCACTATGTATCATACATTATCTTTGTTAGAACAAGGAAATATTTATAATTAACTGAATTACTACGTTTTTTTCAGTATCAAAAAGTTAGCAAATTGCTCCCAAGAAGGATAACGATGTAGATAAATCGGTGCCCCCCCCCCCCCCCCCCGTCTCAACCTCTGCTTGCATGGGTGATAAACAGTAAACCACACCCATATTATCGAAACCACGTCCACTCCGCGGTGGTGTTCGGATGCGACTCCGCGAGGGAGCGTGGTGTGCAGGGCTATTCTCCGCGACAACTCCGCGAGGGAGCGTGGAGTGATGGTGGAGGGGTTTTTCTTAATCCTCTCCACTCACTCTCCACCCCCACCGCGATGCGTGGGGTTCCGAAAAATCACGTGAGCTGTACTGTACAGTAAATCTTAATAAAGTGTATTTTCATGTCACTTTTTTAATGTCACTTAATACTTAAAATTTGACACACATCTGATATCAATATAAAATCATACCTTTGTTCTTTACCAATATTTTTAATTAAGTTTCCTCATGAAAGTCCTAAAGACTATACATCTGTTAAACTTGTGTGATTTACAAAAGGAAGGTTTAGTTTTCAATGATTTAAATAAATCACACCCATTCATTGCAGAAAGCAACAGCCAGATAAATGTGACCAGACTGTACATTCATTCATATGAATCAAAACGCAATACTAAAATACACTTTTCATACAAAAATTAGGTGAGTTCAAAAAAGTATTTTATTATTATTAGTTGTTAACTATTAAATACTAGTAGCTTGTATAAATAAAGTAGCAAACACCTTGCTGTGGCAAACACCATTCAGCATTTTACACCAGCAGGCTTCACATTTTTTTCATCTCAATCCTTAATGGTAACATTTTTTAAAAACATTTCAGTACCAACACTTTACAAAACTGTTTTTTTTAATTACTTATTTACTGGTAAACAAAAAAATACTTCAAGCATTAAGCAATTTTCTTTCTTGGTTAATTATATGTGTAAATAATTTAATCTACTAATCTTCATATCTGACTATTACTGAGAAATATACAGTTTGTAAATTGACACCATTGTTACCATATTTTCTTGTTCAGCATATGGATAAGCAATAAATTTTAGTCTGTATGAGTTAACTCCCTTAAACAGAGATGATTAGATTTAAGAGGCTGTAATTACATATTTTTGGCATAAAAGATGCAAAACTAGTGCCCAGTCTAGAGAGACCCTTAGTGAGATCTAAGAATTTTATGTAATTTAGTTACAAAATTAGAAAAATAATCCTTTTCATTTGAAAGAAAACTTAATACTGTTTTGTACACAACTAGTATTTTGCCTGATGAGCATGTGCAATTTTTATTAGCATCCTGAATTTGGGGAAAACTACTTCCCTTTACTTTTCTTTCTTGTAGCTATGGTAATAATGATGTAAATTCCTTAATGGTTCCCCATGAAGCAAATTTAGCTTTGCATCCAAAACTTTTAACATGTACTAATTCTGAATATAAGAAATTACCACAAAATACACAATACAAACTGAAATTATGTTTATAACTTTATATAACTTGATTGCCAATCTGTTAATAAAATTATTTTAAAAGTTTTAATTATTATCATGCTTAAGTAACTTATGTTATATGTTGCACATCAAAACTGAGGTGATGTAAAACAAAATATATTTGAATACAAAGATCACTGAAACTATTTCACAATCATAAATCAGTATGTATGCTTTCAGTTATCTTTTCACGGAAAGCATCCAAGAAATTTTTGAAATGCAAAAGCAAAAATACATGTACTGATGAGATTTACATGTTGTGAAGGTTATCCCTCTCCAATAACAAACAGATAGTATAACACATAAATTCAAATAACTTTAATATTAATTTTTTAATGACATAATCTATTGAGAAGAAATGTAACTCTGCACATTTTCCCAAGCATGTCAATTTGTGTATGAGGAAAATCTGATTTTTTAAAAAAATTAATAGATTACTATACATTTTGATACTATGATAAAAATGTTACAAATAGTGCTCTAAAATAAAAAAAAATTGTTACAAAGAAGAAACAGTTTGCACTGTACAGCGAGGAAAAGTACATTTGCAACTTTTTGTACAGGAAAATATCTGATTCGTATAAATGTCTCTAAATACTTAAATTCTATGTCATAATAAGCACTTCAGTGACCATGACTGAAATTGATTACAACACAATTAAGGGGGTAAAGCTAAACAAAACATACTACGTACAAGTCATATTTATATTTATATCCATTCAAATTATGACCAAAATGACTATTAATTTGCACATATATTTATAGGATTTCCATTTTATTTATTTATCCTCAAACAACAATGATGCACTGTACATTAAAGTATAGCAAAGCACAACTTTTGGAATAGACAATCTGAGCTGAAGTAGATAGTTACATACAAGAGAGGCCATTTCTACTTTTTGATAGGCCTAGTTGTCTAGAATTATGAACAGCCATTCTTAAAAACAAAAAGTCATTCTTGTCAAAATGTACATCCCAAAGCTAAAGAATAAACCTACCAAATCATTCATAGTCCTTGTCTTTTAAATGAGATAAAACTTGTTACAACAACCTATTTAGAAATCAAAATGTAAAGAAAACTTCCAGCTATTTTGGATAAAACGTAGGCAATTGTAAATAGAAGACTGATAAAATCCACTTTAAAGTCTTCATGATACAGTGGACTTTCAAGTCATTATTTATGTACAAGATAACTCTGTATGGAATATTCTATAATGATAACAATTAATGGGATAATTGAAAAGTGTTACCAGTTCATAAGGGTAAAATAAATGCTTCTTCAACCAAAATATTTACAATAAATATCTAACAAGGAACTCTTCACCACTGAACAAATAAATGTGCCAAGGCCATGATCAACAACTATTTTAATAAATGCTATTTACAAATTAAAATATTAGGTAAACTACCATAGTTCTATGTATCATAAAATACAGAAATTTGAAACGCAATATTGCAAACCAACATTAATGAAGCTTGTCCAAGTTTCAAATCTCAATAAGACAGAGTACAAATAGAAGACCTTCGCCATTCAACCCTTCATGATCCTTATCAGACTTGGTAGGATAATTAGCCACAGAAGCAATTTAAAGTAAAAAATGTCTCAATTTCTGAAATCTGTCCTTAAAAAAGACAAACTGTGAAATCTGCTGAATAATACCCCAAAAAATATATGAAGACTATGATAAACAATAACTTTACTAATAATTCAGACTGTGTGATATATGCAACTAAGTATGATTCAGTACAACACAAAGTTGAAAAGAGAATACAAAATACTATGTATCAAACTTTGTATCATAAGTATTCAAACAGTCATTATGGTGTTTTCAATAAGAATTCATTAAAAACTAATTTATGAAACCTGCATGTTGTTATCCAAAGCCACCATGACTATCTACAAGCACAACACTTCTACACATATTTTTAGCCTCTTCACTTTTTGGGGGTCTGTAAGATAACCATCTATATGACACATAATTATTTCTAAATATGCAGAACACAATGTTTTATATGGTATCAAGGGTATCTTGAGTAATTAAAAATATTTGTTCTAAACCCTACACACCAGTTTAGAATGTAACAAGTAACAAATGAAGCCATTTGATCAAAATGCAGTTTATGTTGAGTTATTCAAAGGGAAAATATTGACACCTATTTACATGCTTAATTTTTTATACAAAAATGATTCAAAGAACAACTTCTGAATTCTGCAAGTTGTCTGAAGTGAATGACTCTGGCAATAATTGAATATCAGTATGTAGAAATTTTACAGCCTTAATTTACTCGTCTACACAACTTGAACGGCCATTCTGTTTCAAACTGTGAATGACAAAGAGCTAGGAAAAAAAAAACAACAACCTTTTAATTTATCCATAGTCATTGTTTTCAGATATTGAAATAAAATTCCAATATACACAGCCTATTTACAAAGCACCGTAGGAAGACAACTTCCAGCTAATCTTGGTGAAACAAAAGCATTCATGAAATAAAGTAAAACTGACAAGAAATCCATTTCAAAAAGTCAGCATGACAGGATGAACAGTAACCAGTGACACTGTTCATCTACAAGACAACTCCTGTATGTTATTGTATAATGAACAGTAACCAGTGACACTGTCCATCTACAAGACAACTCCTGTTTGTTATTGTATAATGAACAGTAACCAGTGACACTGTCCATCTACAAGACAACTCCTGTTTGTTATTGTATAATGAACAGTAACCAGTGACACTGTCCATCTACAAGACAACTCCTGTTTGTTATTGTATAATGAACAGTAACCAGTGACACTGTCCATCTACAAGACAACTCCTGTATGTTATTGTATAATGAACAGTAACCAGTGACACTGTTCATCTACAAGACAACTCCTGTATGTTACTGTATAATGAACAGTAGCCAGTGACACTGTCCATCTACAAGACAACTTCTGTATGTTACTGTAAATGAACAGTAGCCAGTGACACTGTTCATCTACAATACAACTCCTGTATGTTATTGTATAATGAACAGTAACCAGTGACACTGTTCATCTACAAGACAAATCCTGTATGTTATTGTATTATGAACAGTAACCAGTGGCACTGTTCATCTACAAGACTATATCCTGTATGTTATTGTATAATGAACAGTAACCAGTGACACTGTTCATCTACAAGACAAATCCTGTATGTTATTGTATAATGAACAGTAACCAGTGACACTGTTCATCTACAAGATAAATCCTGTATGTTATTGTATAATGAACAGCAACAAGTGACACTTTTCATCTACAAGACTAAATCCTGTATGCTATTGTATAATGATTGTAGTAATCTGAATATGTAGGATTAAAAGCCATTCTAAATGGGTGACAGTGCATTCTGGGAAGAAAAAAAACCAACTTGTATAATCTAATAGCCAACAATGAAATAAATTGTTTCAAATAATTGTGTCAAGGCTACAAGTATGAACTCTTCTCAAACAACCTTACAAATCAATTTTTGTAAAATAACCTTATGGTGCAATACAGAAGTTTTAAACAAAGAATGAGTGGACATTATATTACCTATGAAGACTGTTTGAAATTATCCAAAGTCATCCAGACTAACTTTAAGCAGCCTTTTATCGATCAGATTCTGTCTACACGGTATTCAAAGTCATCCAGACTAACCTTAAGCAGCCGTTTATCGATCAGATTCTGTCTACAGGGTAGCTGAGATACTTTCTATTATGTGACAGATGATTATGTTCCAATTATTATGAACAAACAACTGGAGCTGTATATATAATCTGCCAAGTAATTTCAGGTTACTGGTTTTCCCTGTAAAACAAATAAATTTTATTACCGTGCCTATTTACAGAGCAGAATCTTGACACAACAAAGAAATATGCATTTAAATTTGCAGCACTTCTACAGGCTTTGTCCCAATATCAAAACATTCTCTACCTATACACAAACACCACACATATACAATCTATCATCATTAGTAAGCAAGATACAGGTAAACAAAAAGCAATTCCTCTGGATTCATGTCAAAATACACTATGTAAAACAGTCATTTTAAAATCATTACAAATATCTCAAGTTTGACATCCATGTACAAAACAAACACAAATAAAGCCTTTTTACAACAGCTATACCAAGTAACAATCATTTTCCAATTATGCAATATGAAGTACTGTTTTAAATATATATGAAAAAAAAACCTTGTGAAATTTGTACGAACTGCAAGATCAAATATTATGCCTTGTGCTAGACTCAGCATAATTTTTTTTCACAATGTCTTACCAAGATCTATCTTCTAATTTATCTTTCACTTGCAATCACTACCTTGCACTTCTTAAATTGTGTGAATTCATGGCAAACATATAAACACCAAACTAAATCTAAATATTTCATATACACTATGATCCAAGTTAAGCTCATCTTCCACTCAGAAAATCCAGAATCTACAATATATTCACAGCTATCAAACAAAATACAAAAACTGTAGAACATATATATTCCATATATACAATATGTGCAACATATTTTTTTAAAAACCCACCATTTGGAATTGACACTTATCCAAAGTAAACTTTTTTAAAAATGGAAAAAAAAAAAAAAGTAATTACTTTGGTACTGTTCACTAATGTCAATAGAAAGCTATATAGATCCATGTGATTACTTTAACATGACTTTCTACAGAGTGTTAGGTTAATTTCCTTCTCTTAATTGTTATGTGTATCTTTTCTGATTCAGTATTAATATGTACAAACATGAAATGTTGAAAAAAGGGAGACTATTGTTGTGTGTGAAAGGTCACCACAAGACACGACATGAGAACCTGTATTATCCACTTTTTTAATGCATCACATTATCAGTGAACAAGAAACACATTTGACTGAAGGATTTTGTTCTAATCTTGTATAAGTTGTCAAAAGTCACTGCAGAAGTTTACCTTAGTGATACAAACTTCTGCAAGATAAATAATATTTACAAATCCAAGTAAGCCTGGTAGCCGTTCATCAATGTCCTTATCTTAACATATCATGAATAAACTGGAAAATAATATGTTAATTACTATGAAAGAAACCTATTTTCAATTAAGTACAACATAATTCCCAGTAAATTTATTTTTCCACATATGTATTGACATTCCTTTTATCATACATATATGATAATCAAACAACTTTAATATAATAACCTATTCACAAAGGCATACACAACACCATTATTTGGAGTCAATAATTAAATTTCCAACAATATTGAAATTATGGAAATAGTGAGAAAATTAATATTCATTTATTTACACACTATAAAAGCCCTGCTTTTCTGTATCCTGTTTACATAAGCAATATAGACATAATTTGTATACAATTTTGTGTAAGACGAGCCTGAACCAATGTTGATTCAGAATAAGAGTGCAGAAAGTGAATCTCTCAATCATCACCATCCAAAAATTATTTTCAACATTCACAATGGACATATAATATGCACCTACTGATAAATATTGAACCTATATTGGAAACCATTCTCCTCCACAAGACATACATATTTGTGCAAGTCAACAAGCACACAAATAGTATCATTTACAATCTAAAAAAGTTTATCAATTGAAACAAAGATGAATACAGATTTCTTACATACTATCTACAGGAAAATCAAAATTCACTTACACCAAAAGTGAGGAGATATCACATTAGTTATTTAAATTTTCTTATTTACATTTTTTTTAATGGAGGGGATATATAAACTACACATAAACCACAAATTCTACATGTAAATTTAAGTAAAAAACACATAATAATCTGGAATAATCAAAACATGTCAAGGCTCAAAGCAAGAATATTACTATTTTATAACTGGCTAATTCTAAAGTCTTCAGAAATCATAATACATGCAGACATAAAGTCACAAATTGAAAAATCTGCATGTATGTATATTTCCTACATGTCCTAAAGAAGAATAAAAATATATGGAGTGAAGACTGTAGGATTAAATTTCTTGCAGTGAAAAAGATTTCCCTGTTGTACACAGAACAGACCTTTCAATTTTGACAACCAATATGGACACTTTATAACTTTTGTCTGGAAAAGTAAAGTGTGCAAAACTGTAGCATGAAAAAGCACAGTCACAAGTGAAAATTGCAGAAATACAATATGTTCCAACTCTTTCAATATACATTATTGAATACATATTGCTCTGTAGCCTGCCAAACATACTCTATTTAACTGAATATATGTAATAGACTGTGAACTGACCAGTTCTATCAAAGGACTATCACTGCAATGATGCATGTGAGTGCATTTTTGGAATCAAGTTCAATGTAAAGTTCATATTAATATATAATACACACAAGAAAACTGTACATGATTAGATAAAATGCCAGCCAAGTGTGAAGAAAAGAATTATTTAAATATAAAGCTCATTTCATGAATAAAAAATATGCTAATAATATTCAAGTCTGTCAGATTCCTATTACAAACCAGCTTTTTCTAATTCTGCCTAGAATCCCCTAAGAATGACAAGTGATAATACTACAACTGTTGGTAAAATAAGTGTACATAATTTGAATTTTTGTCTTACATCAACTAAAAAATGTGTATTCTCTATCATCTATTTAACTTGTGAAAAAGAAACTCCCACTAAACTTGAGATGAGTCCACGTCCTAATACATCCAAATTTGACCTCATACAGGTGTATGCCCATATTACTTTTCCTCTTCTGCACTTGGACTGATCCACTCTGAAAAGCAGAGAGTACATGGGTTTTGTCAAAAAAGAAATAGACTTGGGAAGAAAATTTGAATTTGGTTAATTATCATGGTGTTTCCATACAATATTTTATACATACAGATACAAAAAGTGCATTTTATTACACAAGATTATCATGTAAACTTGTCATAATGTTTTACATATCCCTATCTACTTTTAAAATGATCCCTACTTTAAATACAACAAGTTACTTACAGTATGTACTTGTCTACTATGATCAATATGGCTGAAATTGCTAAGGAAGTAGACTTACAGCATTGTCTACCATGGCATAGATCAATATGACTTTAATAGAGATCAGAAATGGCTGTTCAGAGAAGTAGACTTTACCTATGTAGAGAGAAGTTACAGTATACTAACATAAATATCAATCACAAAGAAGATTTTGAAATAAATTATGAAAAATTTAAAACAAATTGCAGGGCCAGGTATGTATCCTAATACACCACTCCCTCGATAACTCACGCCCGGATAACTTGCTAACCCACTTATAATGCGGGGTCAGGCGTGGATCCCATTTTTTTTACTAGAAAATAATTAAAAAAATGGCCCCCATTTGTTGAACGTGAAAAAAATCGCAATCAAAATTGGTAAATACAACCTTGATATATTGTTCGTTTTATTGTCTAAGACAGTGGTTAGTACCCGGAAATTTGAATCAACGTCATGAAATTCTCAACGTTTAATAAGAACTCGTATATTTTGTTCAATTTTCTTTCCAAACAACATTCTCAGTACACTGTAAATAACAATATTTGAAGAAATTTAGATAAATGAAAATGTTACTAATGCCTACTGGTGGCAACACTTTAAATAATAAATGCCAATTAAATAAGTTTTGTCAAGTGAAAATTTTGTTTTAGTTCTGTCTTTTATTTGGTTTCAGTGTAATCATCATAAATGCAATATGCCCTCTTGTATTCAAACGTGAAAAATATCATTCAACCGTCACAGCTGTGTTGTTACATTCAATTAAAAGCAGACCTGCTTTGTATTATCACGTTAATTATGTCTTTTGTATCAAATCAAATAAAGGGGGTGGAATAAAAGAAAAGTTAAAAGGCATGTAAATCCTACCTGTGTAAGAGCTAGCGGTCACGGCAGTGTGTCAGGTCAATTCATTTCAATTGATCAATCGAACGCTGTTATAAATATTATTATATAAATAATATAATTAAACTACCTTAAATTAGCCTACTCATTCACAAATTTGATCAAAGATAGCAAGGCAACCAAGTGAAATGAGTACTTGATGAATAAAAAGCTTTGTTTCACAGATACAGTTCATTATGGGGATGTGAGTTCCAGAGATTGTAGTGAACTTAAAATTTCTAAATTGCCACTCAGAGATTCACTCAAGGATGAGAAGAAGTTTCACTATTACTTGTGATGAAATCACGTCATCCATATGTTATTAATAGAACAATAAAAAAATAGAGTTTTGACGTTTGTTTCGCGAAATAAATGTCCCTATTTTTTGTATAAAAAAAAGAATCTTGTTTCGTTGTAAATCAACAACAACAAAAAACAGTGAATTATTACACAATGTTTTTTGCATACATGTGTTGTTGGAACCATTTGGCCTAATGTTGTTAATGATCTTTCAGCAGTTGGGTATCTTGAAAATAAAGGTACAGTGTAATTTATACAAAAAAGCAAACAACTACATTAGAAAAAAGCTCTTTATTGACAATTATTCCCGATGCAATTATATGAGTATTCAGCCATTAGTAAGCCGTTACCCCCCCCCCCCGCGTGGTTTTCTTGATGTCCAGCGGGCATGGCATCCCCTTCTGAATTTTGTTGAGGTCCCTCTGTAACTCGCGCCCTCGCTTAAGGTGCAGTTTCTGGACCCCGTTGTGCATGAGTTATCAAGGGAGAGGTGTAGCAATGACAGACTTTTGATGGTTTATGTAGGTTTTGCTGTGTCACTTGGCCTTACAGTCATGTGAACTAAAAACTAGGTTTTTATAGGAATCAAATTGACTATGCAAACACTGGTAATTTTTTTAGGGTGGGTGGGGTGGGTGGTAGGTTTAAAAAAAAAAAATATTTATCAATATCAATACATTTCCCAGGATTTAAACCTCCCCCATTTAAAGACTGACAATATTTACAGTTTTAATAGCATTGTAAATTAGACAATACTTGAAAGTATATATATATATATATATATATATATATATATATATATATATATATATATATATATATATATATATATATATGTATGTATATACTGGGTACAACAAATTATGGGAACCACAGCTAGTCTGTGCAATCCATCCCCCACCAAGTTTTAAAATTTGTATAACTCGATCATTTTTGTGAGAATCCTGAAATCCTGTGGCCTGGCAGCATCTCTGCAGATGACATGTGACCCTTTGTCTCTACACTGACACATTTCTTTTCAGATTGTTCAGACAAACTAAGGTACTGATTGTTGTATAAAATGTCCATGTAAATTATTGTGGCTTTGTGTCTGTGCCTGTGTTTACAAAGTGGACTTAATTTCTCTACCAAAAATGTCCTCATAAACTCGTATATGGCAACATGAGAGCAAAATATGATTTGCCAAACGATACAAAACAAAAAAGATCACTTGTAATCAAGTATGCATGAAATTAAATCAACACTAAACAATGTATGCTCTCTGATCCTCTGTAAGATCTTTGCAAGGCCTGTGATTACCGGTACCTTCTGTTATGAATCCAATACAAATATGCTATTTTCTCTGTCTTCATTTTACCTCAGGAAACTCATTCAAATCTTCAAGGCTGCAAAACTATATCTTGCTGTACCCTTTTGCTGCTCGAGTTCGACTGTACTGAGTTCCCTGGGCCTTGGTCTGGACAGGAAGTGACTGAAGCATCGTGGTTATACGTAGATCCTTCTTCTTGTGTTCCTAAAGATAAAGTACAGGGGAGATTAAATTATTATTTGTTATTGGGACTTTTATTACAGACTAGATAAATCTACTATATTCTAAATACATATAGGTTGCCTGTCCTCATTTGTACACAGATTATGCTAAAACCTGTTAAAATTTCTATCCTTTAAAACTCTGAACACGGAAAAATATTTAAAAATAAAAAATATTTTCTTGCATAAATTTAACTGCCACTATTTTTCAAAATCAGAATTTCGAAAATTGAAACATTTGTTCCAGTACTTGAGATTTTCATTCTGTGAGGTTAAAAATCATCAACATTATACCATAAATACTGAATTGTATTGGGTAGATCCTGCACAATGAATGTGGATTCAGCAATGGCAAGAAAGAGATGAAGTGGATAAGAACATGGAATACCGCACAATCTACAATGTCACAATTGGATAATACTGAAAAAACTTATGGACATTTATTTTTAAACTATACAATTTACCATATACTTATTTTATCATTATTATCAAATGAGAAACATTTTATACAGAAGATGAAACTGTGCAAGCTAACACGTGGTATCTAAATTTTTTTTAGGATCCTATACAAGTAGACTTATTGTACCCAGTTATGAAACAGTTGCAGAAAAATGAAACTGATTCATTGAGAATTATAATTTTATTGCAAAATTTACAAAAGCACGGAACAGACAATGAACCCTTATTTATATTATATTATATTATATTATATTATATTATATTATACATGTATTAACCATTAAATATATTGAAATATGAAAGTTACAGTGTTTTGATCAATACATGTATAATTTGTGGCACCATTTGGCATAATCTAGGTTCAGTTCATGATATTATTTAATCTGACTGGAATATGTGGCACACATGCTGTTTAACTGAAGCAATATGGATCCAAGTAAATCAATCAAATACAAAGCTATTCCTAGTGGGCTTTATCTATAGGTCCCCTTCTGCGAAGGTCGAATGGAATGAGCATTTTGAAAAGAAACTAGATAAAGTAATTGATGATCAAAACGAAATATACATCTTAGGTGACTTCAACAGGGATGTTATAAATAATCAGATTAACAGAAATTGGTTGAATTTCATAGAAACTTTTTGTCTAACCCAATTAGTGGATCAACCAACACAAGAAACTGACAACTCAAAAACTCTAATTGATCATATCTATATAAATAAGGAAGAAAATGTGACAAAAATACATATTCCTAGGATAGGTCTTAGTGATCACTTCCCTATTTTTCTAACCAGAAAATCCAGCTTAAAAACAGCTGTATAATCCAAAACTCATAAAACCATAACATATAGGTCATTTAAGCATTATGATGAAACAAATTTCTAGAAGATCTCAGTTATGTTCCTGGAGTATAGTATCTATGTTTGATGATGTGGATGATGCTCTTGATATATGGACCCAACTTTTTATGAAAGTGATAGATAAACATGTACTGATGAAAACACATAGAATAAACTGGACTTCCAACCTGACTGGTTAACTCCAGACATTCTAGACGCCATGAAAACCCGTGATTATTTCAAATCTGTTGGTCAACAAGCACATTACAAAACATGGAGAAATAAAGTAACTAAAATGATTGATGGGGCAAAGAAGAATTACTATCAGTCGACTTTAGAAAATAATTGCAATAAGAATTTGATGTGGACAGTTTTTAACAAACTAGATGCAGGTAAATGGTTCACAAGGTCATCCAAAATCCAACAACTTAGCCATGAAGGTCCGATTATCGACGAGGATAATGAAATAGCAAATACACTGAATTTTTTGTCAGTATAGCTTCCAGAATTAAGGATCCCATCATAAACTACAATCATGATGTATTATGAAATTTCTGTTAAAAATATTCCAGCCAACAAAGCATTTTTTTTATCTCTACAAATGAAAAAGCTGTAAAATTTTTGCAAACTATTGAGATCATAACGAAATCATAATGAAATCAACAGACCTAGATACATGCAATATTGGACCACATCTCCTGAGGGCTGCTGCAAATATAATATCTGATACAATAGCTAATCTAAGCCGATCCACCTCAGCGTTTCCCCAGACATGGAAATTGGCAAAAGTTGCCCCAATTCCTGTCAGGCAGCAGAGATGTCAATAACTACAGACCCATATCTATCTTTAAGTTACTAACTATGTCCAAACTGCTTGAAAAACATGTTCATGGCGATCTTTTGATCTACCTCTAATCCTGTAACTTAAATCACCAAAACCAATCAGGGTCCAGAGAAAACCACTCCTGTGAGACGGCCTTGATCTCCATGATGGAGAGATGGATTACTGCCTTAGATTAAGGAAAATTAATGGATCCGTACTAGTTGATCTTAGAAAAGCTTTTGACCTTGTTGATCATGATATTCATGTCAATAAATTGAACATTTATCAATGTGACAATTCAACGATTAATTGATTTACACCATATCTAACAAGAAGAAAAGCGTGTCAAAATAAATGGCAGTTTTTCTAGAGAAGAACCAATTACATCTGGAGTACCTTAAAGATCAATCCTGGGGCCACTCCTCTTTCTCATTTTCATAAATGATCTGCCACCAGAAATAGGCAACTGTATTTCATCCACCAACCTATATGTGGACGACACCATTCTATCAGGTTTCAAACAGCTAAAATCAGACCTAGAGGTCTCCCTTCAGATAGCCTAACTTAGAATAGACTCCTGGTGTAAGGAAAATGGCATGACAGTTAACACAGACAAGATTAAAGTATTAATGATTACTACACAACAAAAGAGAGTGATGCTTTGTTTGTTTCGTGGGGTCTTCAGCATATGATAGGCTATACATGGTGGCCAGTATATTTGGAGGAGAAAGAACTCTGAAAGACCCCAGTAAGCTACTGGCAAGTTTTCTCAGATACCCATCTTGGTTGACCTGAGACTCGAAATCATAGAGGTGAGCTTTGTGAGTAATCTGTCAAGGTGAGCACCTCAGACCACTTGGCCACCCGGGGTCCCACATGAGAAAGCAAAATTGGAAAATAGCAATTTGAATCTTAAGTTGAATGAAATTTGTCTACAAATGGTTATCCATGACAAAATCATTAGGGTGATGGTTGAAAACAATCCGCAATGGAATGAACATATTAAAGTCATATGTCATAAAGTCAATTCATGTCTGTGGTTATAAGGCCATATCTATCAACTAAACATAGGTTATATATTAAAAAAGCTATATACAACCATACCTAGACTACTGTAATGTTATCTGGGGAAACACTTCTGACAAGAATATTTGCAAATTATTCCGCTTGCAAAAAAGAGCTTGCAGACTCATCCTAGATAATGCTAAAAACATTCCAAATGCAATTAATGATATTACAATGTTAACAGTAAGTGAACAAATATTTTTGAGAAGACTAGACTTATGGCCCCATTATATCTTAAGAAAACAAAGCAACACTCCCGATTTAAGATCAATTTCAGCTAACCATCTTTCCATTCCAAAACCAAATAAAGAACTCTTTAAGAAAGGCTTTCAATATCCGGG
Source organism: Margaritifera margaritifera (assembly GCA_029931535.1). Classification (NCBI taxonomy): domain Eukaryota; kingdom Metazoa; phylum Mollusca; class Bivalvia; order Unionida; family Margaritiferidae; genus Margaritifera; species Margaritifera margaritifera. The sequence continues at coordinate 232,578 of JAQPZY010001165.1, forward strand.
GCCACTAATTTGCAACAGAATCCCAAAGGAAATTAAAGTACAAATATAAATGCATTTAATTATAATCTCATTCAATAGATGAAAAGTGGAACCTGTTTGATTTGACAAATACATTACAACTTAAAATGTTGGGGGTGGGTGGGTAATTTTTTTAAAGATGTAAAACTTACCTGTTGCTGTTGTGTTGCTGGTACATTTCTAAGTGGAAAATACCCTGATTGTATGAAGATAATTCATCCTCCCTTTAGGGTGAACCAAAAGATTCTAGAACACAAGATTGCCCCTGGTCCACCCCACAGATACCTTGCCCATGCACACTGCCCTTCATTCTTTTTAGGATGCAGCCTAAACTTGTGGGACATCAGTGTGGGGCAGGAGGAGATAATCTGGCAATAGCAACAGGTAAGTATTACATTATTACAATTAGTTTTATCCCCCTAACCCCCCCCCAAAAAAAAAAAACTACATTTTAATATCAGTAATAGAAAACCTATTGCTATTGGATAACTGAATTTGTTGGTTTGGTTGGAGGCTGATGATCCCCCAACTGGCCTGTAGAACAGAAGACAACTTCCAGATGGTATCCAAATGGGTCACTTTTTGAGCTACAACAATTGAACCAAGAAAAATATGCCTTCTCTTTTGTAAGCCAATGAGTGAAGGTAAAAGGAGAAGAAGGTAGAGTGAGATCGCTAAAAAGTTGCTTTCATCACATCCTCCAGATACTAATGAGTTAGATATGCCCATGAGGTAGCAACGGCTCGAACCTCATGAGCTTTAATTTCATGTATGAAAGGTCCCTCTCAGTAAGGGACAAATAAGCTCTCCTGATAGTATATGCAATCCACCTTGATTTGTGGAAGCTGAAAGGTCATCTGAACACTTAAGGCTGAGAAAAAGACATTTCCTAGCCTTTCTTCTACCTTTAGAAACAACCAAATAAAAGCATAAATCTCCAACTGGGCATAAAACTCTAACTGGATCATCCCCAGCACAGATACAACTGAGACTGGGGATCTCAATAGGGAGTGGAGCAACTGATGGAAGCTGGTATTTGCTAAAAACCTGGTTGGCCAAGGAGAGAAGCCAACTCATAATTCCACTGAACCTATAAAGCCTGGCTCTATGGATAGGCCATGAAGCTTGCTCCTTTGTTGCACAGATGCTAATGTGAGCAAGAAAACCAGCTTAAAGGTAAGGTTCTTGAAGGAAGCTTCACCCAATGGTTCATAGGGTGTTTTAGTTAGTGAAAGACATGAGAGATTCCATCTAGGCATTAGTGAGCAGGACACCAGTCTTGGCAGCTTGAAATAATTAAACAGATTTGCTAAATGAGAGTCCATTCCAATGGCCAGGTCTATCGAGAATTTGAGAGTGTTGGATAGGGCTGCCCTATAGCCCTGATAGAACAAACCATACATTGTTTCTCTCCAAAAGGGAAGAGAAGGAAATCAGTCACTGCACACATAAAATGACAGCTAGGATTGACATGTTTCCTACTGCACCAATCCCCAAGGATTCTCCACTTGGTATCATAGACCTTAGATGCAGATTGTCTCCAGGACTGAATAATGAACTGGGTGAGTTGTTCGAAAACTGGTCCTGGCAGAGTGATTGTTTGAGATGAGCCAAGCAAAAAGGTGAAGAATTTGAAGGCTGCTGTGTGTGAGAGAGTCCCTGCGCCATTGACAGGAGGTCACTACTCTAGGGTAATGTCCTGGGATGGTCCACCAGCAGGATGAGAAGATTGTTGACCCATGATCAATTGGACCACAGAGGGTCTATCAAAATGAACTGAGCAGAAAGAGTTCCTTACTTGTGAAGTACCAGAGGGATGATCCTGAAGGATGGGAAGGCTTAAGTGAACAATATGATCCCACTTCAGGCTGGATGTGTTCACTGCCCAAGTCCTCTGGATGGGGACTGGGGAAACAAAAAATGGGAAGCTTTTTGTTTAGCCTTCAAACAAGAACACCAATGGTGTTCCCCAAAGTTGGAACAGGGACTCTGCTATGGATCAGTGTAGAGACCATTCCATGAGGACTATCTGACAGACTGTCCTATAAATTATCTTTTATGAGGAATGTGTCTAGCCTGGTGGGTAATATTTTCTGAAGCAGCAAGCAAAGGAGGTTCCAAACCTCCACACAGAGAGAAGGGGCATGTGTGGTAAGCTACCACTGATGTGTCATCGGAGGAGACAATCACGCAGCAAACTCTTAATGTATTGACGTTCTCCTGAAGGGCTAAGAACATTGCCCTCATATCCAAATTGTTGATGTGAAGGATGTATTCTTCTCAGAACACAAAGCCTGAAGATGAGTGCCCCACACTGAATCTGACGTGTCTGCAAAGAGATAGGAGTGGGGTTCAGGGGCGTGCGTGGGGACTCCAGTCAGAAACTGGCCCTGATTTGTCCACCAAATCATATGATAGAGAAATTCCACACCTAGAGAAATCTGAGCATTCAGAGGGTCAGTGTGCAGTTTCCATTTCACCAAAAGAAGAAACTGAAGAGGTCACAAGTACAGTCTGCCAAGGGGACCCAGGTACATTGCCAAGTACAAGGTCCCAGCAGGAGAGGAAAGGATGAGCCAACAACATGGTTATTGCTCTCAGCGCCTCCAACAGGGCCAGGATCTTGCCTACTCTGTCCTAAGGTGCATGGACTAATCCTGTTTGTGAGGAAATTCATCCTCACAGAGATGAAAGTTTGAGATGGAGTAAGTGCCAATTTCTCTAGGTTGGGTAGAAGACCCAGCCTGGTCACTATGGACCAACAGCGAGACAGATCTAGTCTGAGGGACTCTAGCATGCCATTGCGGATCAACCAATCATTGAAAATGAATGATTGGGATACCTAGTGACCTTAAAGGCTGAATAACTTCTCTAATGCACCATTCTGAAGAAGGGAGTGCACCTCTTCCGTTAATCATACCAGATTCATTTGGTGGAAGAAAATGGGGAACCCAACTAGAGAAAGGGAGATCCCAAAACCAAAGCCACTATCCACCTTTATGATAGAAAGGACCCAGCCACCAACTGTTATGCCAGACCAAGCCTCTGAAAAGAGGTTTAGCCTGACACCTACAGGAACCAATGGAGGAGAAACACTCTGCTGGAGTGGGAATGAGTCCCCTAGGACTGTCCACCCTTGTCCTTAGGGTGGGGGGAGGGCCCGCAAACTTCCTCCCAGGGTTTTTGTGGCACGCCTTTCTGGGGCCCGACTGTGTGACTTAAAAGAACTTTGACGGCAGACCCGGTGGTCAGTTGGGATGATTTCACTTCTTGGCCGGTTCGATGGGCAAGGAGTACATGCGAAGGGCCTCTGTTGCTGGTCTCTGAGATACTGAGAAGCCAAGGAGGAAATGAGCCGTCCAAGAGAGTCTCTGCTTCCAGGGGAGCAGCCCTCAGAAGGTTTTTACTGTTGCTCTAGTAAGACCTTGGATGTGTCAAGAGCAACATCCCTGCTGCTGCTGATGAGGCATGGACAAGGATAACACATGAAAAGACGTTTTTGCCACTGCATCCAACAAACTATGAAGGGCAATTGGCGACAGATTCCTCTTTCAGCAGGCTGAACACAAGTGGTTGGCATGCGAGGCTAAGGTTACTAGTGACCCAGACTTCTGTCCTAAAATTTCCAGTGTTTAACTGGGAGGCAGACTCAGGCCCCCATAGAAATACCCACTTGAGTCACTTTAGCATCCAAAGTTGGAGGTTTAATTGGCCAGGAATGGGTACGAACCTTATAGCTATATGCAGAGATCAAGGATCTTAACGTGTGGGGGGTGGGGTGGAGGGACGGATCACCCCTTACACTGTTGAGCAAAGTCCTGGCCCTTACTAAACCTTTGGGAAAGCACCTTAATTGTAACAGAGTGAGGAGCAACAAGAGACCTGGTTGAGAATTGGCCCCAGAAAGTTTCTCCAAGCTGGAAAGAATTGTAGTGTCACAAGAATTTGAAGGCTTGGGACACAGATCACTGGGCAAAAGACGGTAAACCTTACCGCTTTGTCAAAAGACCAGATCTCATCCTCCTTTGCTGCCTTAACCAATGGATGGGAGGAGGCAGGGGAGCTGAAGGAAGAGCATGCCTGTACTGAAACAAACTCATGCAAAACGACAAGGACATAAAGGATGTCTTTGTCCTGTTCTTGCTCCTGGGAGACAGGACTATGCAACCCAATGTCCCTCTGATGTGTAGGTGACTTGTGGGGTAAAAGGGACCTGAATTTGTAACTCCTGACTTGAAGCTAATGGACTGTCCATAATAGCAGCTTCAGCTGAAGCATTTGGGGGGAGATGGCTTGTCCCCCTCCCTCTTTTTTGACCCAAAGTCATAAGAGGAAAGATGTACGTCCACGGCCTATTGCATCAACCTCTCTCAAGGTCCTGAAGGCTATGGCTGCATGCAGGGAAAGGGCCAAACACTTCCCTGCAGTGGAAGGCCCACATTCCACAGGAATTACGAGGAATCACAAGAAAAAAGAGGGGGATGCTGATCCAATCCCCCCTCCCTAGTCTGGCATATGTATGCTGATTCCTAATCCCCAACGAGATAAAACTTAAGTCTAGAGATGGGGGGAGGGGGGGTCTCGACCCGATCCTTATCCCCATACCGAAGGGGCTCCAATGACTGGTGCCTAGTCAATGACCGGTTACCACTGCCCAGCAACCAGTCAATGACCTGTGACCAGTGAATGCCTGGTGCCCAGTTGATGACCAGTGACCGGTCAACGACCAGTGGGTCAGATGACTTCGAGCTGTAGGAAGACCTTTCCACAGATCTGATAAACTTATATCTGTATTCTCCCCTTTACCAGGTGGCTCAATCCGATCGCCAACAATGGACTCCGGGGACTGAAAGGGTGTGTGTGACTCACTTTCAGCCCACATTGAGCTGTGGGCGAGTACAGGGTGCTGCTCCTCTCTCATGCGGGAGGGGGCGCATGACTCACTCTCTGCCCTTCTGAATGGAAGGTCGGAGAGTCTTGTACAGTGTTACATTCAGATTCTAGCCCCCACAGAGAAAGCCAATTATTTGTATTTGCTCAAGAAATGATGTTATTGTATATATCCATTGACTTGGTCAAATATCTGTAATTACGAATTGAGACATGCATTAGAATTGAGAGAGAGAAAGCAGTATACTCATGTAACCTTGAATTTTCTTACAATGCATGTATCAAACCTTTCGTTATACAAATTTGCATTTTGCTGTGTATAAAATAGCAGAAAATGGATGAATTCATGGAGCAAAATGGAAATATCTGGTTTTTTTTACTTTGTACCTGTTTTTTAAAGATATTTTTTCTAGAAATTCACCAGATTAAACTTCATTCATATAAATTTACCCAAAAGAAAACAGAGAATCTGATTATTTGTCTTATTGCTGTGTTTACCCTCGTATAAACTGTAGTTATTGAGAAACTTTTTATATCTTGCAAGAGCTGCTTTTATTTTTTTATTCCATGATACGGTTGACGTCATTTTGAGAAATGGTTTATTACAGTTTATAATATGGTTCACCATGGTTCCCAATACCAAATTCATTGCTCTATGTTTTATATTTTAAGGTAGCAATGTTCTGAAACAATGTAAATTATAAAGGAAACTTTTATTTAATGGGTTAAACATGTTGATACATAAGCATAGGAGCAGGAACAATGTAAACTTTTAAGATGTTCATATTCAAAGCACAGAAGAGAATTTGTCGTTGTAAATGAAACAATACCATTGTTGTTTTTGTTGTTGCTGTGACCACTACACAAAACTGCACCACTCACACAGATCCATGCAGGGCAGCAAAATACACAAAGTCCTGAACTGGGATATGAAATATATGTACATATGTAAATTATATAAGTTGTGGCTTCTATAGCTCTTAAAAAGCAAGTTTACTATCATGTTAATTTTGCATAGGGGCTCCAGGTGGCTGAGTGGTCTAAGGCGCTTGCCTTTACAGATCACTCAAACATCTCACCGCTGTCTGGTTAAGTTTAAATCTTGGCTCGACCAATGTGGGTATTTGAAAAAGCTTGCCAGTAGCTTCCTGTGTGTCGACGGTTCTTCCTGGTGTCTTCCCGGATTCTTCCTCCACCAAATACACTGGCCACCATGTATTTATTATGTGCTGAAAAATGGCATTAAACCCCACGAAACTAAACAATAATTTTGAATAATTTCATATTTTGTTATCAAATCATCACAAATGAACATATAAACATGATTTGGCTTTATTTAAAATGACTCCAAGTTCCAAATGTAATGTTTCTTCATGTAAACATAATAAATGCACACTTACCATATATGTCCATTGCAATTAGTTTTAACCTGTTAAGTTTTGGGAAGCATGAGTGAGCAGTTGCATCTCACATCCATGCTGAAGCCTTTTTCAAAGTTCTTTGGAAAGCCTATAATTTGTTGCAAATGGGTTTTAAAAATATTGCTTACAAACTTAATATTGTGAAATTAACACATTAATGGTAAAAAGTAAATAATAATAACCATGGGCAACATTTCTGGTGTTCATAGGTAATTTTCTACATTTTAATAATAGAGTGAAAAATAAAAAATGAAAACCCACTTGTTGAAGACACTACACATAAAAAAAATGCTCAAATCAAAATGTTAACACATGAAGCAAAGGCAATTTTGTTTCAACATAAATTAAAGTAGCAGTAATGCCTGCGACCAGAAAAAGAATGAAGGATAGTTCACATGGGCAAGGTAGCTATGGGTTGGACTGGGGGTACTGTGGAATTCTAGAACTTTCCAGTTTGTCTGTGGGAGGATGAATTCTCATCATACAGTCGGGGTATTTTCCATCGGAAAAGAGTCAACTACACAATAGCAACAGATTACATATTACTGATATTAAAATGGACTGGGCTCAAATAAGAGGCAACATATCAACATACCTCAACTTTTGAAGCAAGCAGCTGGAAAAATGGATGGACATTCTGAACTGTAACATCTTCTGGAAACAGACACCGTAGATCTTGCACCAAATCTCCATGCTTTAAAACACCATTACTCACCATTCCTAATGGCCAGAAGGAGTCTTCATGCAGGTAATTTATCATCCTTTGTGAAATGTCCACATTCACAGATGTTAGGCATCTGTGAACAAAGCGTTTCACTGCCTTCAAAGTAAGCTCTGCTAATCTTGGATTCTCAGACAGAAGATCAGAGATTTGTCTCTGGGTATATAATGTCAACTTTACACGGAAAATATTATCCAAAGAATCAATTATGCTGTCTGCATTTAGTTCTTCAAGCAGTTCATGCAGAGACACCAGATGACAAAGGCAGATGTTGTTCTCAGGACTTGGCAACAGGCTCTTGGGAAAGGGACGTGTCATTATGCTCTTCCACTTATCCACATAGTCCACAAGGGGAGTGTTGGGATTTCCAAAGGTTTTCTTCAGCAGAGACAAGATTATTCCAAGGTGTGTTAGGAAATCCATAATTTGTCTCGGATCTCTCTCCTTCTTTTTACTGATTGCCAAAACTAGATCTGAGGGTAGTGGTTCTTGTGCAATATTATTTTTGATCTGTTCAATCATGGCAACATAATTTTGGAAAAGTTCATCTGCGTAGATTATCTTTGGCAAGGAATCCTCCATTAGCAAGTACTTCACATTAGTCAAGATTTCACTTCCTACTACTGCCTCAATCTTTTCAAAATCATATACAATTTGCCTTCCATATCCATACTCCACATTATTTTGTGAATATCTGAGGATACTGTCATCCCATTCAAAATGTACAATATCTCTGCTGGTCAAATCTGTCAATAAAGCGCATGGAATCATAGCTTCCTCACCTCTTCTCAAAAAGTTCAGTGACATCGGCTTCATTTTAACAGCTATTTTCAGAGTCTCATCAATCAACCTATTCTGTATACATACCAGTGTGGACAGTACTTTAAAAATTGTTGACTGAGGCCCATCATAAAGGCAGGATTTTAGCTGTAGTTGACTATGGATATGTTCCAACTGGGGAAAGTCAGGATCAAACTCTTGCAGAGCTTCTCTGTTGTCCATAATATCATCCCAAGCATTCCTAAATTGTTCAAACTTGTCCTTAATCAATTGCCTTCTTTTTTGGTCAGACTCTTTGTGTAGGAAATCTAATATTATCATTTCTTCAGCCTCTCTTTTCTTCATAGTGTAACTAACATTTGCAATGCATGTTAAATGCCAATGCAAAATTGGGCCAATGTGTTTCAGAAGTTTTATACCTTGTAAATTGCTCAAAGCAAGTTGAAGAAATGGAAAATCATCCTTTCTTCCTTCAAGCTCTGCAACAAGACTTTCAAATGAAGGAGCTACTGTTGATCTCCACAATGAAGGCAAGGTTTGTGTTCTATCATTGAATTTTATGTCATCCACTTCTTGGATCAAATTTTCCAAAGCATCTCTGGGAAGTCCATACATGTTAATTTGCTGTCTTCTTAAATGCAAAATTTTTGCAAACCTGTCTGCAGCCAAAATTTCAACTCTTTCTGAAAATTCCTTCTCCCATTCAGATCTTTCTGTCTCTAAAGCCATACTTCTCTTATCTGAACAAAGCAATGCTTTGGTCTGGTACAGAACTAGATGTAGAAATACAACTGTTTCTGGCTGCTGCAGGCCAAGGTATGCACTAAGATACCTCAGTTCTGTCTCCATTGCTTTAACAAGAAACGAAACTGTATGATCCGCTTCAATTCTGTTACCTGTAAGGGTACGAATGTCATCTGCAGAAGCAAATCCAACAGCAATTGACCCAAAAAGACAACCATGAAGGAGCAAATGGAGAATTACATTTGAAAGTCTTGATATTTTCCTTGATCCAAATGCAACCTTTTCAAATCTGAAACCATCTTGAAGGCAGTATCCTTTGCATGGCATGCAGTCGATGTCTATATCTAATTTGTGGAGAGATGAGGTGTTAAAATCCAGAATGCTACATTCCCTCAGAACTCTGAAGCTTTTGTCCTCACTAATAAAACATGCTGATGGAATCTGTGACATTTTTGTCTCTACTATTTCAGGCATACCTGGGAGAAATAGTCCTGACAAACACATAGGATCTAGTAAACCTTTTGCAAAAAGGGACACTGGCTTTCCAGTGTCACATCCATATCCTGTAAGGATGACAAGTAGATGGCTAACAAAGGAAGCCAAATCTTTGTTCAGTGAAGGAGATTCTTCATGCAATTGTAACATCTCCACTTGAAAATCCAGGGTTCCACAAAAACATTCAAGAACCACAAGTATGTTTGTTTCCATATTCATTTCTTTTGCACAATTCACAATCAACTCACATCGTGTTTTCTCCCCTTCATTTAATTCAGAAATCAGTCTTTTCATGTAGAAATGCCTCATCACTTCACTATTCAGGCATATCATTTCTTCTGTAGATGACATGGCTCTCTGGACTAAAGCTTTTATAGACTCCATATCTTTTGCCACAGCAAATGTTGCTGAAAATGCGGAAATGTTCTCAGAAATGTGAGATGAGATTGGGCTCATTTCTACATGTGTCAAATCAAAATCTTTTTGCCACTTGTCCCCTTCATAGCACTTTAGATGACCTGCAAGTTTCTTGCATATTCTTTGTAGCTGAAAGATCCATTTTTCCTTTCTAAGGCATTTCAGAAGAAATACTTGCAGGGATTTTATCCTGTCATCATTCTGAGATAATACAGCATTTACAGTTTGCATCACAACCTGGCACTCTGAGGTGTCGTAATTTCTTTGTTCCAAGTCCATAGAAAGTACCATAAAAAAGCTCCTTAAGTAAGCAATTGCTGTAACTTGTTTAAGAGAAAGTGTATCTGACTGTAAGATTTTGTCTGCCTTCAGAAAATACTGAATTTGTGGATGTGATGTAGCACTGACTTCTGCAATATCTTTTGTAATCCTTTCTGTCATGATATCTTGGTCAAGGATATCAACAAGTAAGGCTGGAAAAGGAGAATCTAGAAGTCCATCCTTATACAGTCTCTTGAGACAGGTATCCATAGCTGCAAGAAAGGGTGACTTTTCCACTACTTCAAGTGAAATGTCATTGGTTTCTAGGAGCCTGAAAAATATGTCACTGTCTAAGCCAAGTTCTGTATGAAAAGCATGGTGAATTGGAGACTTCAAATATGTCAACATGTTATCTGGCAAAGACTGATCTGATATAAAGTCCATTAACCAACTAACTGCTTCCGTGTTTGGATTTGCCCCTATGCATCGACTGCAGTAAGCTGCAATTAGCTTCTGGGAATTATCTTTATGTGAGCTTTTCCCACTCAAAATTATATCTCTCATGAGATCTCTGATTTTCTCTGAGTCAAGAGGTACATCATTCTGCAAAAGTGTTCCCAACTGTTTTAAGCTCTCCGTTTTGGCTGGAAGTAGTGTAACAATCTGAACAGCAACATCACAGCAAAGCCTCAGGGCATGAAGAACACTTGGATCCATGGATACCTGACTGGCAAAGGCCAATATGTTGGTCACCCTTTGGTGCCAGGCACTTACATCAGAATATTTACTTAGAGTCAAGTCACTTGGAAGCAGCATTTTACAAAGATGTTCAACCAACAGTTCACGTGTTGTCTTTTTCTCTTCATTTGCATTTGTGGAACCTTCTGCTTCAGAGAGTGGAAGTCCATCATATTGCCACACAGTATCATGCATATTTGAAATAGTACAAGTTTCTATCGCTGAAGAATTGTTCACAGTGTGATCTCTTTCCTGCACAGAATCAACAAAAGTTACTGTATCATTAACTGTCAATACTTCATCATCTAATGTGGGACTTAGTTGTTCTCCTTGGGCTACTGCACTGAGAGGAGGTGATCCTACTGTTTTACTATCTGTTGAAATGATCTGCAACAAGCTAGGGACCCCACCATTTTCTTCTAACACTTCTTTGCACATGTTAAGTAGTTGAAGTTCAGATTGGAATAAAGCAAAGTGAGACCAATATGCTGCATGCAGATGTGTAATAACAGCTGTAGCACGAATATGCCATAAATCTACCTCTCCCAATAAACAGCATCTCATTGTTCGAATTCTCTGCTCATTGGAAAGACCTTTGGCAATCTGATAGGATATGACATTGAAGAAGTCATTTTGGTAGTCTTCAAGCCAGTTGTTGTAAGTAATTTTCTCTAGTTCAGGAACTTCTTGAGTGATCATGTTCTCTTGATGCAACAGCAGCTCCTTCCAAATGACAGTTGGGATGTCACTGACATCCTCTATTCCTGTAGTTGATTTCACTGTCTGCACTGCCTCCAGGAAAAAAGATTTGGTGTTCTCAATTTTTTCATAAAAGACCTTGAAGAAAGGAAACCTGAAGTGCAGTATAGGACTTGAGCATGTAAAACACTCTGCCTCTGTGGGTTTTTGTGTATTCTGAATAGAAAACACTTTTGGGTTATTGAACAGCTCCTCCCACACTGACTGTACATCAACAGATGCATCTTTATGGAAGAATGCTGACAAAGCATCCACTTTCTCAAGCTCAAACACTATTCTGGCTAGAGGATCATTGATTACCTGTGCAATATAGTTCTCAAGAGCATCACTAAAAGTTGAAGAAGAATAGAGTGCATGTGTATCACAGGCCACTTCAACTTGCCAGTTCTTTACATTTATATCGTCTTGCCTTTCTTCAATCCATTTGAATATGGCCTTATCCAAAGTTTTCAGGAATTCGTCTGACGAGTGGATTTGTTTGATAGCAGTGTCAATGCTGTGGATATCTCTACCCCCTAGTGCATATTGCATTCTGGTGAAAGCCCAGAATAGTTGTTCCTGAATGTATGTGCACAGTGGTCTTCTTTGCTCAATTGTGTCCACTAACCTTCTGCCAACAGCTTTTGTAAGTGGCATTCTTGGTTCTTCCAGGCCATCAAGCATCACAAGTTTCCATTCCGTTAGAAAGTTGATTTGAGGTACTGCTCTTGATCCACTTTTCATTCTGTCAAGGTGCATGATCATGCAAACATATTTTGCAGATGCACAAGGTCCATCCAGATACTCCTTTCTTGTTCTTTCTATTACATTCCTAGCTAATATAATATGTGCTTCATCATCCAAAGGTTTGCACTGTAACACTAGGAGTTTCAGTTCTTGTTCTGACCAGAATTGCTGCAGCCTGTAGGTCAACTGTTTCTCAGATTTGAAAGCTCCTAGTTTGTCAACTTGGCATCTAACATCTGGCAAAAGAGCTTGCACATTGGTGTGTATGTTGCTGTTAGTAAATATCATGAACATACAATTGTTTTCAATTTTTTCATATTCCTCATTTATTTCTGACTGAAGGTACCTTCTAAGTCCTTCATGAGTTGGAAGATGAATATAATCATTTGTAATGTGGTTAAACTCTTCTGCATTTTTTGGATTTGTTCCAAATTCTGAGTATGCCAACCTTACTATGGACTCTGGTTTCATGATCCATAATAATCCTTGCATGCAGAGCAATGTCAGTTCATGATCAAAATCATTGTCAGGACAAATTCCATGTTTTTCCATTTCAAGAAAGTACCTATGCACCAAGGATGGGACCATGTCTGCACTATATACTGGAAAGACATCAACCACTTCAAAATGCTTGGTTTGCACATTTGTCAACTGCTGCACCCAGTTCTCCAAATTATTGATAACAGCGTGCTCACTTAGTGACAAAATTGATGCAAATTTCAAGTTTTGCTTTTCAAAGCGATTGAGAAATGGTGGGTCTGCATGGTCAATCTTGCTCTCATCTACCAAAACTATACACCTGAAATCATCATGAACTTGACACATGGGATTACTGTATGGTCCCAAAGCCACTCTACAGTTCTTTTTTCCTCCAACCACTGTGTAGTTCTGATTTAGCATATCGTACAGACTCCCATAAATACTATCCAAATCTTTAAGGATGAGGACAAGACCCTGCTCCATACAAATGATTATCTTGTTCAGTATTCTATAGTTATAGTCATCAGTGAGGTCCTCCTCAAACCGGCTTCCATATATTGTAATTTTCTCTCGTCCAAGTCTGACCAGCTGCTGTTCCAAAATATCCAATGCAGCATCACCTGATGTAATCAACATCAAATGCCGAGCCAATTTATCCTGTACATTTTCCACAATAAGATCAACAACAGGTACTTTGTAATCTTCTGAAGACTGTAGATTAGCTTTGAATAATTCCTGAAGTGTTGACAATTCAGATGGCAATCCACCAAAGTTTCTCTGAAGCCCTCTGGTTATAAATTTCATTTTCACTGTATCTATTGTTTCTTGAGTTTGCAATTCTGACAGAGTTTTTGCTATATACTTTACAAGTGAATAATAGTCCCGCAACCCATGAAAATTTGCAAATGTCTGTTTTTCAATATACTTCATGTATGAATCTGCCAAGGATTTTAGTTCCTTATCGATCTCCACTGCTTTCAGAATTTTTGATTTTGCACGCATAAGCTCATGATTACTATCAGCAGGCTTTTTCTCCATTGATTTGCTGATTGACTTTCCAGTCAAGATCAGTTCTTCCACATTCATCTCTGGTCTTGAAAGATGTATTGCTCGATTCATTTTAGCAGCATCCAGTGCCCAATTTGAAATGCCAACTACAGCCACATCTGGAAACTGCTTTCCCTCAGGTTCCAGAAGACTATGAAGCACCTTCAGGGGATTGAACCTGGATATTTCTGCCAATCCAATCTCATCCAAAATAACAACTGACAAAACCTCTTCTGGGTTATTCTTTTCTTGGTATCTTTGAGCTTTCTCAAAGACCTTGATGATTCCATCTGAAGTGGATGACTCAGAACCCTGAAAGGACACACAATTTAGATGAGGTAATGACTTGAATAGGGGGTCTTTTGAATCTTTTCCTCTAAGATTGCTTCTAATGACCTGCATAGAGAGAGATTTACTGCATCCTGGTTTGCCCACAACAAATATTGGTATTCTGTTCAAAATACAGACTAGTATAACAAAAACATTTTCCTGCAAGGCTGAGTTTTGTGCAGTGCCTACTGGAAGTTCCATTCTGTTCAAAATATCTCTCTGTTCCTCTGTGATTATATCCTGTATTTTATCTTCATCATAATCCGCAATTTCGTGACATCGAAATACATCTGCCATTCTATTTCTGTACGTCTTCCTATCTGGTGCATTTGCAAAACGACTGTGGTAGCAATGAGCTAAGGCCAAAATAATGCATCGTATTTGAAAATCTTTGCCTTGACACTGACCATGTACTTTTTTCTTCTTCTGGAATTCTTGGAACCACTTTGCCAACAATTTGCACCTGTTTACATCTCGTAAGCTGACACTTGACTCGGAATCTTCAATTTTACGAACAACTCTCTGTGACATGATTGCAAGATCTGCAAGCAATTGGTCCATTTTGGTGCTACCTTTGAAGACATTTTGAATCATGCGATGAACATAAGCTTCTTCATCTATCTCACTAATACTTCCAAAATCCCACACATAGTCAACCACAGTCTCTGGTATTGGAAATACTCTGTACACCAATCGAGACATTTCATCAGTTTTTATCTTTCCTTGAAGACCAGCTGTCAGAACATTCTTTTCTGGCCTCAGTTTATAAGGATTGCAGGCAGCCATAACTATAAGGTTTGGGGGTAAAGTTTTGCCTAAACATTTATGATGACAGAGAATATCACAGATAAGCCCAAGGTAATTGCATGTGTTGATTTCATCTAGGAAAAGCCAAACTGGGTTTGCTAATTCTGCCTCTGCTTCTTTGCTTACTTCTTGAATTCTTGCCAATATATAGTCCTCTTCTATGCCTGCATGTACCTGAACAACTTTTAAAGAGACTTCACAAATTTGGGATAAATACCGAACAAGTGAAGTTTTTCCACAACCAGTTTCACCCATTATTATGACTGGGATATGTGCCTTTATTCTTAACATTATGAGAACCATCTTTAACAAGTTGTCTGGTGTAAGAGCATAATCCTTTCCCAGGTCTTCAAGCTTTTTCTTTGAGAGTGGTGCTGGATTAGTTCTTGCTACTCTCTGAAGTATATCTTGCAGTTCAGAAGAAGTCTTGGATTTGAAGTCTGGAAGAGGTTTCTGGACTTGACTCTCAAACAAGTCTTTGATATGATTTGGCACTTCAGACTTGTTTCTGTACATAGCTGATAATGTCTGAATGTCTTGATTATGAAAAACAAATATCAAGTGGTTGCTATCTTCCCATCTTATCATGCCCTCTACCCTTTTAATAAGTGAATTCTCAATACTATCACTAGACAATTCTCCAGCCTTAGAGTCAGAATCTAACTTTCTAGCAGAGGCTTGCATAATCCTACAGTTATTCACTGATCTTGAAGCAAATTCCCTAGATGTATTCAGAAGAGCATACAGAAGGTTACTCCTTACAGTCACTTTTTTTCTCACTCCAAGAGCAGCTCGCAAATTTTGTGTCCGGAAAAAAGCACTACAGCTCATTTTCTTTAGCTGATCTGCAAGAACATTTATGAAAATCCTAGCTATGTTAAAAGACATGTCTCTAGGTCCAGAAAAGTACTTTCTAAGTAGTTGCTGACATTTCTGCCTGGGCAATGGGCATACAGCCTTCTTGCCTGTGAAGTAGATATCTTTCATGTCAATTGTTCCATCCTCAAGTGTATTTAGATACTGGCATACAACTTGAACAGGACTATTGATATCACTGCTGACAATGAAATTTTCATAGTCCTGCCATGAAAAGTTCTCTTTCCTGAAAGACATAGCAGTCTGAAGTGCATCCTTCAATTGGTTATTCATTGTATTTGCAATCTCTATGAAGATATACTTTGTTGGCAAACAGACGCATGACCTGCCAGCTGAAGCAAAACCAAGGACAATTATCTCAAAAAGAAAGGCATCCAGTTCCATTGGATTATCAACATTTCCAATATCAATATGGAGAACACGATTTGACCCAACTCTCATGTCAGCCAGCCGTTCAACAAGTCTAGCTTTATTCAGTGGTCCACTAATATGAAAAGTCACCACTCCTCTCCTATGTGATCTTTGTTGTATCATCTGTGTCTTCCCTAAGCCAGGTACATCCGAGGAAACAGAGCATACATCTGGCCAGGACTTTTGTAAAATATTTCTGAATGCAGTGTCTGACAAAGGATGCACTGGCATTACACAGTCACTGAACTCGTTCACAAAGGGATGGTCCTCAGTCCCACAGCAAATAACACCAAGAAGAAATTCCTGGTACAATGACAAATGATGCAATGCTTCAACAAGTTGAAACTGTATCTCATTTGAAAGCATTTCCACATTTGCAATACAAAAAAGTTTTTTTTCCTGGGATCTGACACTACGATGTAGAAGAAGCTGCACCTCCACCCAAGTTGTGTCCTGATTGCAGAAAAGTATCTGGTGGGGCTCTGGCAACTTTTTGACTGTGTTATAGTAGAGTGCCAACATAGTTTTCATAATCAACTTGCTGTTTTCCTCCAAAGCAACAATGGATAATTTACCTCGCCTGACTATGTCTGTTATTCGTGGGGAAACTATTAAACTAGCATCTACATGTCTACTGACAGGCACCAAATTCTTCACAGCATGTTCGAGTGTCAGTGCTATATTTTCAATCAGAGAAGACTCAGATCCATCAGAAGGAAGCTTTGAATAATGCTCTTTCATTCCACTTATTTTTATCTCTGGATGAATGAACTGTAGCATGCTGAGAACTCTCTGCTTTTCTTTATCCCTTTCAAGAAAGTCATGAATGATATGCAACTGATTGCCAAGAATGAAATTCATCCAGTAGTGCTTTTCTCTACATGCTTCTAGTATTGCATACCAACTTCTGTACTCGGTGTTCAACTTGTCTTTAAAAGTTTTCAAGCCACTTGCCTTCATCTTAGTTTCATACAGCTTGTACTGAAAATGACCTGACATATGTAAATTTGTCAGTAACTGACCTATTTCTAAGGCAATGTCCATGTACATTACAAATTTGTCAAGATTCTCTTTCTTTTTGGTTGTATCCAATGTCTGGGATTTGCTGTCTGTATTCATCATGAGCAAAGCTCTACTCCTCAAGTCAATTAAAGTGTCTTGTCCATGTGTTGTTGGTTTTTTACTGTATGTATACTCAACACTCAGAATACAGACATCTCCTGTATCAATCTCAAAGCAGAACTTGCCCATCTTGATCACATTGTCAATAATTTCCCTCGTTTTCAAACCCCTGTTGGCAACATTACTGTACAGAGACTTCAAATTATGAAGATTTTCCCTGCAGTCAATTATTTTCCCGACAAGTTCTATGGGCTTGATTTCTTTCATTTGTTTAGAAATGGTTCGGAACAAATTTGCCAAATCAGATTCCATATTTTTCTTCAGCACTGGTTGAAGGAATCTTTTAACATCTATCAGACCCAACACTGTTGTTTCATTTACTGACTGTTCTGAAACTTCCTCCACAGCATCAGTTAGGTTCCAGAGATCAACGTCAGCCACATCTTTCAAAAACTGAACGAGTAAAGTTGATTCACCAAGAACTCTAAGAACCTGGATTTCATCTTCACCCCAACTCTTTGCAATTATATGTATGGTCTTTATTGCTTCATACACCTGTTCCAAAGTTATTTCTTCAATAGACTGGGTCATTAGCTTGTCAAAAGATCTTTTTGCATCAAGGAACCGATGGTCTGAACCTAATGGAATTTCCAAAGCGCACAAGGTAATCTCCATAGTATTCATCTGCTCAAGATATTTATTAAATTTATGATATCCAAATAGTGCATGGCGTTTCCAATTTTCTATGGAAAGTTTAAGGCTCTTCTCCTGAAAAGATATTTCTGCTACAATGTTTGCATCATTTTTGAACATGTTCAGAACATGTGTCATTGGAACATCCTCATCTTTACAAAGCAGCATCCAGTCCTCTCTGTACTTCAGACCTCCATGGTGTTCAAGGACTTCAAGGAAATGGACACAAGATTCAAAGCTACCTGACTCGTGATCATTCTCAGTGAAAATATGCTTCAAAGACTCTAGTATTCTTGTTTCTTCATCAAAAGCTTCTTTTTCTGCATCAGCAAGATCTTCAAGACTGAATGCTTCATCATCTTCTTCCAAAAATTGTTCTCTCTGCTCAGAAAGTTCAGGTTTGTCAGTAAGTATGTGCAAACAAGCATTCCAAAACACTTGAGAATCAATGTAGCAAAACAGTCTCTGACATATGTCAGGCAAGTTTAGGCAATTTGACCAAACTAGGGTACTGTCCATAACATATCCAGTACTAAACTTGCCCCCTTTAAGCATTTTATCTATATCTTTGATATGTTCTTCAAGGTTCTTCCATCCTGCTGGCAAACTATTCCAAGGAACAACTTCCCTGACTTTAGGCAAAACTTTCATAACACAAGTCACTTTCTCTCTTTCTTTCTGGAATACAGATACAACATTTTTCCAAAGTCTGTCTATTTCCTTTCTACTCTTTGTTCCAGTAGCAGCCAACAGTTCCTTTACATCTGGAGCTTTTGAAAATTTCTCCAGATAAGTGCAATTTATCTTGTCTGACTCTAAAGACTCAATAATGAAATTTAAGCACATCATTCCTTTCTTGAATACTTCATGCTTTTTTGCACTGGCTGACTGTATTCCTTCCATTTTAAGCAGCAGCATCCAAAACTTGCTCATCTTGGCCATATTGATAAAGTTCTCATACTGATCAGTCTCAAAAGGACCATAATACAGCTCCATCATTGTCTGCACTATTTTGGAAGTGTGACTGAAAATATATAATACAGACATTTGAGTAGTCATAAAAATTTAAATAATGTTAGCATTCATTATTTTTTAAATAAAAGGCCTGGAGAGCCTAGTATAACTTGTCTGGTTAATGCTGTACTATGCTATCTTAAAGTGCCATCAACAAGGACATTTTGACACAAGAACCGCAAATAATTATCCTTTAAATGGACAATATGTTCCTATAAATACCTTTAGTTGGGAGACTAGCCGCACATATAGATCTCATGACAGATGGACAGAATGGGTGGATAAAAAATATTTGTACCTAATCTTTCCTCAGCAGTAGCATGGAACAAACAGAATTGCAAGAGTTGTTTCCCTGAAGCTCACATGATTTGGCCTACTTATGTTGTATTAGCATCTTTTAAGCAATACTTTATTAGGTCATAGCAAGCCAGTGTTGCTGAAACACATTGATGCGCTCTCAATACAAGCAGCGTGGCATTATGTGAAGGTTTGTTGCAAGAAGAGCCCAGATTTAAGTTTTATGCAAAAGCTTAACAAAACTCTAAAGCATACCATATATACTTGCGTATAAACCAATACCAACTACAAACTGCATATACCCAGATCTGCCGGCACATAAAGCGCCAGCAGATCTGGGTCTATGCAGTTTGTAGGAACTAATCAGTAGAACAAACAACACAGACCCTGATCTGCTGGCGCATTATGCGACGGCAGATCAGGGTCTATGTTGTTTGCATTTGGACCCGGCCTATATGTGAGTATATATGGTAGGTCACAGGATTCAAGTTTTGGTGTGTTACAATCTATATCCCATCATGCAGCTACAGTACAATTTTGGGAGGCAACAGATAAAAAAATATATTGAATTCTAAGCCATATGTGATTATTCAGCAACATTTAAGACATCCTGGTAAATAGTTTAAAGTGACCCAGCTTTGGTGTGAAACAGCTTCATCCTAAGATGTAAAATGGGTTTGGTGCCAATTAAGGCTGTAACATTTACAACAAATTTTTATGATGTTTACATTACCACTGGAGCATGAAACAATTTCATTTAAATGCAACTAATCCACTTGCATTCCAGTAATGGCAACCTGTGGCAAATGTGAGTTGTTTCCATTAGGGATATTGATAGAAAAAGGAAAATCTTCCTAATTAAATCTGAAAAAAATTATTTTCCACAAAAGTTCAGATTACTTGATAAAACTATTCACCTGTTAACCTAAACTTCCACTTGAATTTTGACAAAATAGCTATTGCTACATGTATCAAAGAAACTTCAGCAAGATGAGGTGTATTACAAAATACAGTTTGACCCATTGCTCCAATTCTCTAATGATTCCATAAATGATATTAATATTATCAAGATTAAAGCAAGAATCAAACTTAAACTTCCATATCCAGCTGACCTGAATCTGTTTTGGTACATAAATTTCCTTAAATATCAATTGTACATGTAGACCAAAAGTTACAAATTATGCATTCAATCACTACACTGTTAAAATAAAGTTAAGCCCATCACAATATTACCTCAAAGACAGAATGCAGAAATGTGAAAATTCAGTCACCTAGAATTTATATGCAAACTACAGACATTTTAAATTTCTCTTTCAATAGTCACAAACAGTTCAGATAGATGGAAATCAGTCACCATAAAAGACTATGCAAAATAATACGCCAGACATAACTTATTTTCCCCACCAGTATAGTCACCAACTTGGCTCTTGTGCCAGGCAATGGGAGTCATCCAAGAAAGTTACTTGCTAGTATAATGTTCATAGCAGACAGAAACACATTTGGAAATTATGTTTTTTCTGACACTTTGAACAAGGGGTTTAATTCAGCACAAAAATGGTCAAATCCCTCCCCCTCATCTGTACTGGGTCATCAGAGATCACATACACATATGATGGCTAGTCTTTCAAGTGTATCACTGCCACTTCACTCTGGTCATTGTGGATACCACTGGTGACTTAATTGTGGTAATTTGCTCAAGGGTTAGTACTTTTTTGCCAGAGACCACATGCTCACTTTTAAGAGACTCGTGTACGTTTCATGCGGTTGATTATCACACCAGTGTCACTTCTAGTATAGGCAACCTCTGTAGAACATAGGTTACATTTAGCTTTCTGTTGGCCACCAGCATCAACAAATGTGAAATATTTCCATACTGGAGATAATTCACCAAGCTTACATTCAGCCATTTTTTATAAGGCTGGGATACAAAGTTATGTCATTTGTGTCATGCAGTTCATTCACTGTTGCACACTTTGTAAACATTTACAGCATTGTAACCATGAAATTATCTTGTTTGCACATGTAAATTTGACAGCCTTAGTGCCAATAGGTGAAATGGTATTGGAATTTAACTTACCATATATACTCGCGTATAAACCGATACCAACTGCAAACTGCACAGACCCAGACCTGCTGTCGCATGATGCGCCGGCAGATCTGGGTCTATGGAGTTTGTAAGGACTAATCAGTAGAACAAACAACATAGACCCTAATCTGCCGGCACATTATCTGCTGTCAGATCAGGGACTATGTTTGCATTTGTACCCGGCTTATACACGAGTATAGATGGTAAGCTCAGACCTGATTATATAGCAACAGGTTTAATAAGGAGTATACCATTTCTGGATCACTGTAACAAGAGCACTGTGAACAACACCGTTTACAAACACCACATATTCAATACTCCTCTGTGTAAGCACTAGTAGGGTACAGATAACTTGAGAGATTACTGACTAATTGGTCTCCGTGAGTGGTGCATCACAAAGGGACCCATTCACCACAATGTGCACCATTTGGCTTTAAACTTACAGTAGGAACATATGTGGGGCAACCAAAGTAAGCAGAAGATGGGTATTCAGGGGTCATGACTCCTGTAAATTATGGCATGGCATGCTTGAAATCCAACGCTGTAAAAGAGTGATCAATAGCAGCAACATAACATGCAAAATATATCAAGTTCATTGACAAAGGTCATGACTGGCCAAAATGGAGTACATGAAACAAAACCCACAAAAGACACATCTAGGTTTTTGAAACAATGCTCATATCAATTGCATCAGAGTGTGTTGAATGTTTCTTGATCTATGATGATTACTGGCAACATCCAATGGAAAGATATAAAGCAGATTGACAATTCTGTCCAAAGTGGTGAACACAAGACAAAACCCATAAAACACACCTCTAGGTTTAAGAGACAATGTTTTTACCAAATTCCATAAGAATATAGTGAATGATCCTTATGAGCAACATTCTAACTTTCCATGTTAAGAAAAGAATACACTTGAAAATGGGCATAACTGTCCAAAATGGATTGGATGAAACTAAACCCATAAAAGGCACATGTATGACTGTGTGGCAATGTTCATACCAAACTGCATCAGAATATGCTAACTGGTTCTTGAGCTACACCAGTTACAAGCAAAATTCTACATGAAGATATGAAGTTAACTGTGAATGGCCATAACTCTATCCAAAATGGAGTTAATGAAAAAGGCACATCTATATGTACATGTAATAGCCAAAGTGAATGGCCTTAACTCAATCCAAAATGGAGTTGATGTAAAAGTTATCTATATGTACACCTCTCCCTCGATAACTTGCACCCTGATAACTTGCGAATATACTTGAAACACAGTGTCAGGCATGGATCCCATTTTATTCTAGAAAATAAGAAAAGAACTGGCCCCTGCCAGTATTTGTTGAATGTGAGGAAAATCACAATCAATCTTGGTAAATTAAACCTTGATATATTCCTCATGTCATCATCGAAAATAGCGGTTAGTGCTTGGAAATTTAGAATCAAAATATTGTAAAATTCACAAGTTTTAATAAGAAATCACACATGTTGTTAGATTTTCTTGGAAAAAATATTTTCTCAATAGACTGTAAATAACATTATATGACGAAAATATTGATCAATTAAAATGTCAGTAATGTCTACTGGTGGCAATACTTTAAGAAATAAATACCAATTAAACAAGTCTTGTGAAGTGAAATTCATGTTTTAGTTTTATTGTTTAATTCGGTTTCAGTGTGTAATAATCCTCTTGTATTCAAATGTGAAAAGTGTCAATCAACTGTCACAGTGATGCCTGCAAGTATTTCCATGAGAACCTAATTAAGTACCAACAGTGTTTAGATCTCTGACTTGTGTAAGTGTTGGATGCATTGTTACAATCAATTAAAAGTTGACCTGCATTGTATTATCACATTAATTAGTCTTCTGTACCAAAACAACTAAAGGGGTAGTTATAAGGCATGCAAATCCTACTTGCATAAGAGCTAGCGGTCATGATCATGTGTTATGTCAACTCATTTCAGTTGACTATTTGAACACTGTAAGTTCATGTAACATAATTAAAGTATCCAACATTAATCAATATCATACTCATTAGCAAATGTGATCAATGATGGCAAAGGAACCAAGCGGGCTCATCATGAAGTAGCGAGTTCCAAAGTTTATAGTGAACTTAAAATTCCAGAATTGGCACTCAGAAGTTTTCTCAAGGATGAGCAGAAATTTAATTATAACTTGTAATGAAATCACAGCATCATTATTTACTAATATAACAGTTAAATAAAAATCAAATTTCCACTTTTTTCCTTCTCTAAATAAATGAAACTCTTTTTCTAAATAAACAAATCTTGTTTTATTCTGAATCTACGGTAACATTACAATGTATCCACATTTACATGCATAAAACGGAGATAATACACAATTTATTTGCTGGTACACATGTAATGTGTGTTGAAAACACCTGGAGTAATGTTTTAAACGATCTTTTAGAGATTGGATATACTGAAAATTAAGGTAATTCATACAGAAATGTGAAGAACTTCATTTGAAAAAGCTATTTATTGACAATTATTTCCAACATGATTATTAAACTAGTATTCAACCACTTAACCCCTGCCACTACCCCCACCCCCTTCCCACTGTCGATGTCCATCTCTTTCTTAATTTTTCGGAGGTTCCTCAGCAACTCATGACTTCATTTATGATGTGGTTTATGTTTTTGGACCCCATTATGTGCGAGTTATCAAGGGAGAGCTGTAATAGGCAAAGACTTACCAAATTATGGATTTAGAGCTTTGGTGGTTACAAGAAGTGTGAACAAAATGACTGGAAAAGGTGATTATTATAGGGATCCCGCATATCGATGTGATATTGGGCCTGTTATGTATGATGTTTATATAATATTATAAATATTTTAGGAAATTATAAATGTTTCTTCACTTTAATATTTACTTAAATCTTAATGTTATCAGGAAAAACATGTTTAACTAGTGTCCTTGAATTAGGTTGTTTTGATCAATATGTTTTCTCAATTTGAAGGTCAAGGTTGATTTTTGTTTACAAGTAAAAATTCCATTAAGATGACTCATATTCTAGAACATTCTGTCATGTGACCAATCTTTATATATACCATGTTTGGTGGACATTTTTTTCAGTTTTGACATTACCATCAGTCTTGTAAAGAGCTATTACAGTTGTGAAAATTCATTCCAAATTCTAAGAGAGGAATTATTTTAAATATTCATTGGATTATAACAGTGCTCATAAACTTTTGGATTTTGGATTTTTAATTGATGATTTTGGAATTTATGTGAACTTATATTCAGATATTTTGGAATACTTCATTTTGACATCAGCACATCAAGATTTCTAGTACATCAGGACTTTGGAGACCATTAGCACATCATAACATTCAAGGACACAGCCGTGAATTCGGAACATTCTATATTTAGGACTTGTGATTAGAACAATCATTCTTATTGAATTATTAGGATTTCAAAACACATTACTGTAAGTGACTTTTTGATTTTTCATTTTAATTATCTAGTAATAAATTGCTTGTTGATTTTTACTTGATTTGTTGGTTTCACTTTCTTTCTGTTACATTTTTCTTAGACCATAGAGTCGTAACAGGCCCTAATAATGACTAAACGGCTAAATGTTTCTTTTTAATCTAATATAAATGAATCCAGATTTTAGAGTGGTAACAACCAAGATTTTATATGAAATGTTCAACATCACTGAACATTACTTGAGAAAGATCATCATAGAAATATCCAGCAATTTGGTTCCATAGAAGTTCAGTTAGATTTAACAATTAGGCTCAAAAGAGACCAACTCAAGAGAGCAAGCTCAGTATATGAACTTCTGTCACTGATGCAAGTATCTTGAAAGAAATGAACGGTTTTTAGCCTGATAGTGTAATCAACTACTTTTTTAAAAAATTGCAAATTCTGACAGGAAATAAGTGTGATTACAAGTCTGATGTTTAACAGGAGAGAGTATTTTAATACCAACCACTCAAAGGAAGGTCATGCATTGATTTGTCTGAATGAGTAAAAAATAAAAAAGTTTGCATCCATGTAAAAAAAAAAAAAAAAAAAGAGTCCTTCGAAGGGACTGATGCTCCACTGGACGAAAAAAGATTTCTAGGAATTCAAGATAAAACCAGTTTTTCCTTTGAACTGCTGAGTATTGAAACCATTGGGATAACACTAGCTAATTAACTGATTAATTGTCTCTGCCAACTGCAATACATGAAAGGTGCTGATATCACTGCAACATCCATGTATAGGGTCGCCTAATTTCTTGTTACAAACATAAACAAAAACAACTACTAAGTTGTTGCTTTTGCCATATCTGTGAATTGTTCCTCAAAATTTCCAGTGATACTTTCGAAAACAAATTTTAAGGTTTAAATAAAACACAAGTTTTTCTCTTTTCTCTTTCTTAATTAACAGTATTCTTTTTTAAAAATTCAGACATAGTGTACCAGGATTATACAGCTGCCATATGTCAATTTAAATTTTTATTACTACAAACAAAATAGGATTGTATTTGGTCATTTTCAAGTTCTATCAACAAAGTGACATTTAAAATTGTTATCTTCAGGAATTCACCAGTGCAAAACTCATTGATGGAATTGGCTCCAATGGTTTATAAGTGCAATTCTAGCTATGGAGCTTTAGTTTCTTGATGTTTGTTTACAAGGGCTACATGTATTCTGACCTTAAAAGGGCAACAATTCAAACTTTAATGCTACATGAATTTGTGAGTATTGCATGTAAACTTGATATATTTTAAAAGTCTGCCATCTATTTATCCACTTTAAATAACTTCTTCAAATCTAATATCCATAAATATTAAAATCTATTTGATACATATTTGTGTAGAACAATGCTGATTATAATTCTCATGTATAATGACAGTTGCTGGTACCCCACTCCTTTCTCCCAACAAATGATAACCAAAATTTAGTCTCCCTCATTAGCTTATGCCCCATGTTGCATTTAATGTTTACGGACCTAATCACTTGTGAGTTATGGAGGGAAGGTGTATCTGGAAAACTTAAAACAGTTTAACATATTCCATTAGGATCTTGTACTTTGCCTTAATTTCTTCACAAAAACTACAAATCAAAAGTTTCCACAAGCATTACAATTATTTATATACCAAGGTATATAAAATTACAAAATTTGTTCATGAAGAATTGAGAACAAAATATTAGATGATATATACAGAGAACAAGAGTATCATGAACAGCACATTATACACCCACCCCATGTTAATAGTCCTCTATGTACTAATTTTTTATGGTATGGTTGACTTGGGAAATTATTGACCAAGGGGTCTAAATGACCTCAACATCTAGTCAATATATGTGCTCTTGAAGTAAACTTAATGTACAGAAAGCATTAGTTTATTTAAAGACTTACCATGACTGTGCCCTCTGATCATCTGACTCCTGAATCTACAGGTTTCTTTATTACCATAAGTGCAAGCCAACGACAATGTCTGGTCAAGGACCTTACTCTAGAACAAAAATTATTGTGCACAAACCATTATTCTTCTTTCAGTCATAGTAATCTTGGCCTTTGACATTCAAAACTGACAAGGCTTTTTGTTACCCAAAGTGCAAGCCATTTTATAAGTTTGGTTTTTGGTTTGGTTTGATGCTTTACGACAGCAACACAAGTAGGTCATTTAGTGCCGAGGCAATTGGAGTAAAGTGGCTTGCCCAAGGACACACTACAGTAGCTGAGCCAGGCTGGTCAGATGTTAGGATTCTAACCCACACCCTTTCGGTCATGAATCCGGCACACTAACCACTGAGCCACCACAGCTGGCCCCATAAGTTTGGGAACTGTTGGTGGTGGAGAACTTGAGTTATTGTCAGGAAACGATTGTCTTTTTTTATTCACAGTGATCTTGACATTTGCCCAAAACTGATAGGGTTCTTACCCCATGTACAAGCCACCCACCTAGTTGGCAATTGTAGATAGCAGACAACTTGAGTCACTGAGCACAGAACCATATTGTTAAGAGACAGGTGCACAGACATATAACATCATACACTCCACCTAATGGCAGGCATATAAAAATAAAGAAAAAAAATTAATAAAAAAAACCCCAAACCCCCAAACAAACATTACAACTCCATAAACATAACCCATATCTGTAAAACATTTTTCTTTACTGAACACAAAGTTTGTGACTGACAAGTAAGTATCAAAGAGAAATAATTACAACAAAAGAAAGTACTTAAAAAAATATTTGATTTTGTTTTCCATATGCTAGAGATACAAGAGGAATGGTGAAGAAATGCTCTCACGTAAATATATCCCCACCTCTATCACATCCAACCCCTATCCCATGATAGAGATGAGTCTATAGTCAAAACAAGAGTCCCTTTAAGGGACCGATGCTCTACTCTCTGAAAAAGTCTTTGGGTGAAAACTCCATGTCGATATGACTTTCCATTTAGAAGAAGCGATAATAAGATTTTCAAGATGTCTGTCATGGTGGCCATACTGGATGTCAGACTGGAATAATTTTCATTTATTACCAACTAGACATTATAAGAAGTCTTCTGTTCAAAACCCAATGTTGATACGACTTTTCATTTAGAAGGAGCATCAATATGATTTTCCAGATGGGCAATGGTGGTCGTACTAAACAGCAGATCGGCATAATTTTTATTTAAGACCAACTAGGCACAATAAGAAGACTTCCAGTGAAAACCCCACTTTCCGTTCAGGTGGAGTAGCAAAAGCAAGATTTCCAAGATGCCTGCTGTGGAGGCCATATTGGATCTCAGATCAGTACCATTTTCATTTAAGATCAATTAGACCTCATATGATGTCTTTTAATGAAAACCCCATGCTGATATGACCATCCATTCAGGTGGAGCAGCAATAACAAAAGTTTCAAGTTTTCAACTGTGGTGGCCATATTGGATGTCTGGGCTGTACCATTTTCATTTAGAACTAACCAGACATCATAAAAAGTCTTCTGGTGCAAATGCCATGCTAATATGACTTTCCATTCAGGAGGAGTAGCAATAACAAGATTTTCAATATGCCTGCTGTGGTGGCCATAATGGATGTCAGATCAGTGCGAGTTTCACTTAAGAACAACAAGGAATAATTAATGTCTTTTAGTGAAAACCCATATTGATATGACCATCCATTAACGAGGAGTAGCAATAACAAGATTTTCAAGATGGCTGCTGTAGCACCATATTGGAAGTCTGAGCATTACCTTTTTCATTTAAGACCAAGTAGAATTTTGGATGAAAGTGTGTGTGTAAAGTTTCTTGGCAATCCTTCAAGCAGTTTAGAAGTAGTGATAACAAACTTGTGTTAACAGATGGATGGATGTCTGATGGATCACCGATGGCAGACAGTAGGACATCCCAAAAGGTCTTCAGGTCTATGACCAGTAGAGCTAAAAAGGCATTATAACTTAAAATAGTTAGAGTACAATGATTGGACAACACGCATATCTGATGATGATGACCATAAATTGTACTAAGTTTCAAAGCAATCCCCTCAAAATGACAAGAGTATATATAACTGCATTCACAATATAATCTGTCATACATTGCATCCAGCTGCAAGTAAAACAGGACAGTAAATCTTACAAAATCATGGGAGCACACAGACAAGACAATGGATGATGAGCATAATATGTACACAGTTTCACAGCGATCCATAAAAAAATGAAATAAAACTAAAGATGTTCACAAGATTCTGTCTTACACTGCATGCAGCAGAACAAGTAGGGCAATAAAACAAAATTTGTGAGGGCAGAGTGATTTTGCCGATCCACTGAAACTGCAAGACTTAGCTGTGCTTGTAATATTCTGTCATAGATTACATCGATTTTCAAGTAAAACAAGAGCAATAACTCTTAACACAAATTGCAGGAGCACTGATTTGTCAATATGTGAATCTTCAGATGATGACCAAAATATATACCAAGTTTTCACAGTGATTCATACAAAAAAAACTGCTGGCCAAGTGATTTTCACAAGATTTGGTCACACACTGCATTAAGCTGCAGGCCAAAAAGAGCAGTAACTCCAAGAAAAATTGTGTGTGGGGGGGGGGGGGACAGTAATTTGTTCATATGCTAATCTTCAAATGATGACCATAACACATCCAAAGTTACATGTTGATCCATTGATAACAGTGCGACTAGTTGTGTATTCAAGATTCTGTCATACATTACATCTGGCTCCAAGTCAAAATATGCAATAACTCGAACAAAATTGCAGCAGCACAGTGATTGTTTGAAATGTGAATCTTCTAATAATCATAAAATTTCACAAGTTTCATAGTGAACCATTGAAATCGACTTGTTGCATTCACAAGATTCTCTCATGCACTGCAATCAGATCAAGTCAAAAAGGGCAACGACTCATAAAAATTGTGGGTGCACAGTAATTTATTTACGTGCACATTTTCAGTGGACGGTAATGATGATAATGTTTACCAAGTTTAATGGCAATCCATCAAAAACTGTAGAACTAATTGTACTAATGACACTGTCTCGTACACTGCATTAAGCTACAAGCAAAAAAGGGAAAAAACAAACAAATCGCAATAACAAAATATTAGGTACATGTAGACATGCTTATCTTCAGGTGATGACCATAATATTCATCAAGTTCCATTGCAATCCATCAACAAAGGACATTAAGTGGACCTGAGATTGCTCATCTGGCTGACATCTGTCTAATAGCCAAATTCAGGAGCAGCTGGGCAAGAAATCTGTGTCAGTAGGATGCTTTCTGTAGAAATGTTTCCAATGCTCTTGATTTCACATATTAAGAAAACAAAGTTTCTCTAGTTTTTGTATCTTCATCCACGTCTGATGGGACATCAGTATCATTTGTCCAATATTCATCAGCCCCTATGCCAGGATGCTTCTTGGTCAAATTCTGTTCAGCAGTTTCAGGTCAGTTGTATACATGTTTTTCTACTTTTAGTAACAGCAACTAAGTTTGATGGTGGAACAGCATCATTTACTTAAATCTGAATGGCATTCAAGCAAGAACACTTTCTGTCAAATTTGGTAAAATTCTGCACAGTGGTTTTTGAGAAGAAGGCATTAGAGGATTTTCCATTTTTAGTAACTGCACCCGTATTTGATGGATCACAATCCCTCCAAGCTAAAAACATTTAAATTAACTTCTCAAAACTGTTGTCAGAGTTTGACCAAATTTGGTAGAAAACATCCTAGCATGATATGGCTTTTAAGGCTGTACAAATGATGCCAATCTGCAATCAAGTGTGGTAATTATAAGAAAAAACCCTTTAGAAGACTCCTAAAAAAATGCTTAACAGAATTTCACCAAATTTAACAAAAAACATTCAGGCCAAAGGGGATTTAGATATTTTTACCAATGTTAAAATCTGCCATCAAATATAATCAAATATAGTCACTATTACTAAAATTAGACAAACCTTTAAAACATTTATTCAACAAGATTGCACTGTGCTAAAATCGGTCTCAAAGGATGGAAATTGATACACTCAACAAGAATGTGCCCCACTTCCAGTGGACATTGGCAATGAATACACTCTGAGCTTCATTCTTCATGAGGTATGCATGGATAAGGTATGCATGTCCTATACACAAGTGGCACAATACCACTTCATTTCTGACATTTATTCTGTATGAGGGTTGCCATTCTCCAATGAAAAATCTGCTGTTTAGAACTTATTTGTAAAGCTTTCAATCCACACATTTTGTCAAGTATGCAAGACATGCTGATTTATATATATTTTAGGTCACCATGTGGAATCTTACATTCAAAAACTGGTGTTTGAAGGGCAGCTTTGACTGCTTTATCTGCACTTTCAGTGCCCTTAATGCCAAAATGACATGGTGGCCAGCAGTACAAGATACTTTTTCCATATTTCATGAGCAAATCATTTTTTTGTAAGACTTTGGATGTTAACAGTTTTTAACATTTTACAAGGTTTTCAGTTTGGAAAGGGAATCAAAAGAGATGATGCAATGTTTTTGTTTTTTTGGACAGATTTTGATGAAGATCAGTGGTAAAAATGGAGGCTTTATCCAGTAACCAGCTTGAGATGGTGCCATGAGGTGTCGTAACCACAGCCACAACCATGTCTTCATCTGTCAAATCATCTGTATACAGGAACATATAGCCACGATAGGAAGCTTTGACTTTCTGTAGCTCAGACCCAATACTATTGGGGGGGGGGGGGGGGAGAGAAATAACCATAGTGGTAATTTGGGTAAAGAGGACTTTGCAGCATGTACAAGACAGATTACACCGTGTAAAACAAAAAACAATTTTTTTTTTCCTGGGTAGTAAGTGTTATTTCCTAATTACTTATGCCTCAAAAGTATAGAAAATGACTATTATTCCCCACAAACTTTGCTTTTGTGACCAGGACAGTGTTATGAAATTTACCTATTTTCCAGAACCTTCCAGATTCAGTGCTGAGTAAACTTGGAGTAACTTCTAGAACTTTCCAGTAATATAAATAGTAGTCTAAATACAGGGGCCTTAAGCCCACCAGTTCAGTTTAGTTCCAGCTGCCTAAGTGGATACATATCTGCATTTTTCTGAGATGGCATCAAGAGGCTGCAAGCATCCGGCAGACGCATTTTGCTATGTCTGCAGCCAATTTATCAAGACAAGAGCAAAAAAGTACTCTGTGGAAGCATCTGCTAAGATGTGTGAGGCCTACAAGGCATATTTCGGCATGCCTGTCGGGGATCAAGACAAACCCTGGGCACCTCATTTCACCTGCGAGCACTGCAAAAAAACTCTTGAAGGTAAGATGGACAATTGTTGCTCGGAATTTTATGTTATAAAATTTGTTAAAATTTTTAAAATTGTAAAAGTTTTTAATTTTAAAATGTTTCACACTTTTCAATGTTATTGAAAAAATATATCATATATGAAAAATGTTCGGAGAATCTCTTACACATTAGTCATGGGTGAAATAAATGTATTTTTGTAGGATGGTACAGAGGGGAAAAGAGAACCATGAAGTTCGCTATCCCAAGAATTTGGCGGGAACCCACTGACCACTCAAGCAACTGCTACTTCTGCATGGTGGACCCTTCCAAACGTCGGACTGGCAAGAATGCACCTGCTATCACGTATCCGGACCTTCCTTCATCCATTGCCCCGGTGCCACACTGCCATGAGCTCCCCGTACCCACTCCTCCGGAGAGAGAGCAGCCATCTTTAGAAGAGAGCAGCAAGTCAGAGAGCGAGGAAGACGTTGTAGATCCAGATGACAATTTCAGAGGTGGAGCTGAGGATAGAAACCCATACTACCCCAACCAAAAAGACCTCAACAAAATGATTAGAGATCTTGGTCTCACCAAGTCCAATGCCGAGCTTTTGACGTCTAGGCTCAAGCAGTGGAACTTGTTGGATGAAAGTGTGCAAGTTGCAGATCAGAGGAAGTGTCACCAACCTTATTCCAGCTTCTTCACCCGTCAAGATGGGCTCTGCTTCTGCCACAATGTGACCAGTCTGTTCGAGGCAATCGGAATCACCTGTAACCAGAATGAGTGGCGCCTCTTCATTGACAGCTCATCCAGGAGCCTCAAAGCCGTGCTGCTCCATAATGGTAACAAGTACCCATCTCTTCCCCTGGCTCACTTGGTGCACCTCAAAGAGGATTGCAACAGCATCAAGACCTTGCTGGACGCCTTGAAGTATGATGAGTATGGCTCGGAGGTCATAGGAGACTTCAAAATGGTGGCATTCCTGATGGGTCTCCAAGGCAGTTTTACCAAGTTTCCCTTCTATCTTTGCCTTTGGGACAGCAGGGACACCAAGGCGCACTACCACAGGTGGGACTGGCCACAGCGGACTGAGTTCTCTGTGGGGAGGAACAACGTCAAGTGGGAGCCACTGGTGGACCCCCGGAAGGTGCTGATGCCACCACTGCACATCAAATTGGGCCTTATGAAACAATTTGTCAGAGCTCTAGATAAGGAGTCGGCAGCCTTCAAGTACCTTCAAGACTTCTTCCCTAAGCTGTCTGAGGCAAAGGTAAAAGCCGGTATCTTCGTCAGACCACAGATAAAGAAGATCCTGGAGTGCAATTAATTCCCCAAGAAGCTCACTAGTAAGGAGAAAGCGGCTTGGAACAGCTTTGTCGCAGTGGTTCGGGCCTTCCTGGGCAATCACAAGGCTGAAAACTATGTGGAGCTAGTTGAGACTCTGGTGAAGTACTACGGCACAATGGGCTGTAGGATGTCCCTCAAAGTCCATATCCTTGATGCTCATCTTGATAAATTCAAGGAGAACATGGGAGCGTACTCGGAGGAGCAAGGGGAGCGCTTCCACCAGGATATACTGGACTTTGAACGCCGCTACCAAGGACAGTATAATGAGAACATGATGGGAGACTTCATTTGGGGGCTGATTCGTGAAAGTGATTTACAGTATAATCGTAAATCTCGAAAAACTACTCACTTCTAAATCTTTTGTAGTCATTTTTGTATTACTTTAGTATAAATACATGTTAATTTGGATTCATATGTTGTTTTTTTCTGACTTTATGAGAACAAAAAGACACAAATTCGCCCGTTTTCACATTGGAAATAGGTAAATTTCAAAATATCACTGTCCTGGTCACAAAAGCAAAGTTTGTGGGGAATAATAGCCATTTTCTATACTTTTGAGGCATAAGCAATTAGGAAATAACACTTACTATCCAGGAACAAAAATTGTGTTACATAGTGTTACTGCCTTCAGATGATGGGAAATTCTGTATGCAAAAATGTGGAAATAATTTGGTTTCCAATCGAGCCAAAAGATGACCTTACATGTAGGATAATGATGGATCAGAAGATAGTTTGGTAATATGCTTCAGAGCCAATTTCATTCATTCAAGATAAAGTGATGGTTCATTTGCCTCTATACAGAGTCTTGTTGATGAGGAAGTTCTAATTGCTTCCAGGCAAAGTCCAAGTCCTTGCTGGAGCATTGGATCAATCAAAAATCAATTGAGTCATAGTCATGTTTAGATCTTACTAGTCTGGTATAACTGGATTATGAGGTTCAAAACCTCCACAGAGAGAGAAGGTGCATTTGTACCTTCTTGTCACTGGAGGTACACAACCACCGATGTATTGTCGGAAGAAATCACCAGGTAGTGACTTCTTAATTTGTCAATCCACCCCTGTAGGGCTAAGAACACTGCCCTCTTTTCCAAATTGTTTATGTGCAGGGTAGATTCCTTCTGCACCATAAGCCCTGAAGAACCCAGCACCCTTCTGGCTCCAGGTGAACCTCCCACCCTAAATCTTAGGAGTGGGTTTGAGGATGTGCATGGGGACTCCTGCAAGAAACAGTCCTGGTTTGACCACCAATTCAGATAATGGTAGAAGTCCTATAGAAATCTGAACTGTCAGATGATCCCTGTGCAGCTTCCAGTTAGAAGGAGAAACTAGAGGGGGTGCAAGTGCAGTCTGCCTAGGGGAACCATGTACACCATGGATTTCAAGGTCCCCAGAAGAGATTGATAAAGACCAGCTGATAATGTGGTACTGGCTCTCAGTGCCTCCAACAGGGTCAGGATTCTGCCGAGGGACAGAGTCTAATCATCTGTTAATGAGAAAATTCATCCCCACAAATACAAAATCTTGAGATGGAATCAGCTCCGATTTCTCTAGGTTGAGTAAAAGGCCCATCCTGGTCACTATGGACCAACAGTGAAATAGATCTTGTCTAAGGGACTCTACCTAGCCATTGTGGACCAACTAGTCAATCAAAATATTTTATAGGGAAGCCCAGCGACCTTCAGTGGATGACAATTACTCCCATGACTCTGGTAAAAACTATGGGTGTGGATGCTAAGCCAACAGCAGAGCACAAAATTGGAAAACCTCCCCATCTAAACATCACCGTAGGTACTTCATGTGAGGGGCAAAATAGGGATGTGCAGGTATGCATCCTGAAGGTTGATGGAATCCTCCCCCAGTTGCCAGGCAAAAACTGGTGTTTAACACCCTCTCTACTGTGCGCTTTCGCAGATTCAACTGGTGAAATCAGATGCGAGTCCTTACATGAGGAAGAAGTTCCCAGTACTGAAGCCAGTATTTTCCATTTATGATACACGGGACCCACCTATTGTCTGTTATGCTTGATCAAACCTCTGAAAAGAGGGTTAGTCTCGCACCTATGAGAATGAAAGTGGGACACACTGCAGGAGGGAGGGAGTCACTAGGGCTGTCGAACTCCACATTCCTTAGGAAAGGGGGAAGGGTAAGCAAACCTCCTCCCTGGGCCTTTTCAGCGCCTGCTACTGGAGCCTGACTGCCCAGGGGGATATATGAATTGGGGCTACTTCTTGGAGTGGGACTGCATGGCTTTGAAGAACTTTGCTGACAGCCCCTGGTGGGTGGGGGGCAGTCAGGTTGAACCTGCTTCTTGGCCAGTTTCAATGTTCTGTTGTTGCTTGTCCCTCAGATTGTGGGAAGCCACAGAGGAAACGAGTCATTCAAAGAGGGTCTCTACCTCCAGGGAATCAGCCCTCAAAAGGTTCTTTACATGTATGTGCTTCAGTAAGACCTTAGAAGTGTCCAAAGCAAGGTGGAGGTGGAGAAACTCTGCTAATAAAGCCATGGACATGGATAACGCATGCCTAGATGTTTTGGCTACTGCCTCCAGCAACCCCTGAAGCACAGCTGGAGACAGAGAATCTTCCTTTAGCCTGCCGAGAGAAGATCAGCATACAAGGCTATGGTGATCAATGACCTAGCCTCAAGAACTAAGGCCCCTAGTGTCTTGACTGGAAGGCGGGCCCAAGTCCCTGAAGAAATGCCTACTTGTGATGCTCCAGTGTCCAAGACGGGAGGCTTATGGTGCCAGGCAGGAGAGTGGACAATATATCTAGCTGCCGAGATCAGAGATCTCAGTGTAGAGGGGGAACTGACCAACCTTTATGCTGCCTAGCAAACTCCTGGCCCTTAGTAAATTTTTGAGAAAGCTCCATGACAACAGCTAAGTGGGGGAGCAACAGAGATTTGTGCATGAGGAAGCCTTGAAGAATCTCTCCAAACTCGGGAGAGAATGTTAGTGTTCTATCAGCCAGTGGGCTCTGGACACAATTCCCAAGGTAGAAGATGGCAAACTTTGTTGAGTACCTTGTCAAATGACCAGATCTCTTCCTCTTTAATGCCTGGTTCAACAGCTTGGAGAAGGCAGGTGACAGGAAAGAAGGAGGTGCCACCTCAGCCTGTTATACGTCAAACTCATGAGAATCCATGAGGACCGACAGGACATCTTCATCCTGCTCTCACTCTAGGGAGGCAGGATGATGTGACCTGGTGTCCCTTTGTTGCAGGGAAGACCTAGGGATAAGGAGGACTTTGTCCTGTAACTCCCCACACAGGGCAAGAGGACTGTCCCTGGTGGCAGACTCGGCAGGATGATGATAGTGATTCTCGACCTTCATGGGATGTTTAAGACGGCCTGTCCCTCTCCCTTCTTATACACTCCACTTTGTGAAAGGGAGATGAAGACCCATGGACTGCAACATCAACCTCTCTACTATGGGCCAAGGCCCTGAAGTCCATGGCTGCACAAAGTGAAATGATCAATCACTTCCCTGCATTGGATGACCCCACAGCCCATAGGGATTGAGTGGGATTATAGGAAGGGGGGGGGGGGGTTTGCAAATCCGATCCCCTTCCAAAGTCTAGCATCTGAATGCCAGCTCTCATTCCCTAGCAGGAACCAACAGTAACCTGGCAAGAGAGTTAATCGTTATCCCTGTACCAAGAGGGCTCCAATGACACAACCGGTGACCAGATTTTATAAACTGGAATTGTCACTTTCCCCTAACAAGGAGACTTGAACATGTCACAACTAACGGGCTTTGGGTTCTGAGCAGGTGTTGCCCCTCCCTCACGGGGGCATGACTCGCTCTCAGCCGTTGCTGAGCTGTGGGCCAGTAGAGGGTGCTGCTCCTCTGTTACAGGGCACAGAGACACTCTGCCCAGTTATTTCCTCACTTGGGAGGGGCCCTGGACATACCCTTAGCAGACTCTGACCAAGTTGTATCAAGCATCAGAAGTACATGGGCCTTATTTTCTCCAAAGAGACTGATCCCATATTCCACTGGGACCTAGCACTCCCTTTTGCCTTGAAGAGGTAAGAATTCTTCTCCGAGACCCAAGGGACTCCGAAACATAAAAGATTTAAAATTATGATGAAAAGGAGGGACTTTCCTCCTCCCCTTATATGTTTCTCTGCTTTCAGCAAGGTTCCAGACCTCATCTGACCAGAGAAAACAGTAAAGACAATGGTCTGTCCTTTTAATATTGGTACATGCCAGGCAGGTAGGATACCTGCCTGGAATGTACCAGGGGGCTTTCCTATACACAAACTCCCCCCCCCCCCACTCTGCTTAGACATTGCTGAAAAGAAAATCTCTGAAAACAAGAACAATGATCTTGTATACAAGTTAAATATGTGAGAATTTGTAACTAGACACTGATGCAAATTAAAAATAGCAATACTTTACCGGTTCAGTTGTCTCTTATTAAATCAAATCAAAACAACAATACTTGATGCTTCAATTCCAATGACATGAATACTTAATTCTGAGTATTGGAAACAAAAAATATTTTTAAAAACCCATTAAGTAATATGATAATACTAATGCTATGAATAAATAGGAATACTCTCCTTAGTGACTATAAGAACTGAATGGTGTGCGTTTCCAACACTGAACACAATTAAATATAATAGCTGGTGTGAGAACCCCTTCCTCAAGTTAAAACCTCAGCATAAATCATGAAGTACTGGAATATTAATTCCGATGAACTAATAAAATCATAAAAAGGAGGCCACAGACCAATCCAGCAAGGATAGGGAGACTAAATACCTACCCAAAGACCA
Source organism: Margaritifera margaritifera (assembly GCA_029931535.1). Taxonomy (NCBI): domain Eukaryota; kingdom Metazoa; phylum Mollusca; class Bivalvia; order Unionida; family Margaritiferidae; genus Margaritifera; species Margaritifera margaritifera. Next base: position 270,557 of record JAQPZY010001165.1, read on the forward strand.
GAAAAAAAGTTGAACCAAATAATTAAAGACAATAAATGTTACCCTAATGCCTCTTAAAGGTGTGTGTTTGTGTGTGTGTGTGTGGGGGGGGGGGTTAAACATAAAAGGCAAGTTAAAATGTAAAAAACTCTAAAAGGGCTAATTCCATTAGGGAATGAACAATTGATCTTAGGGTAAAAACACTCAATGAATACGAAAAATGTATTAAAAATGCCCAATTCATAAAGAATGATGCGAAGTGAAAGAATTTGTCTGTAGAGTGTAATTGTACCACTAAAAAAGTGTATGACTGGAAAAGTTATGAGGATTACTCTGTGTGGGCTATAAGGTTATATAAGGTTGACTTCAGATCTTTCTGGAAGTCACCCAATGGGAGGATGATTTCTCACCAGACAGTCGAGGGTAATTTCTGTCCCGGCAAGGGTAAGTTATGCAATAGCAACAGGTAACATACTACTGATATTAAAAAGTAATTTTCTGCAAATTAATTCATATATGTATGCAAGAAAATTTCGCATAATACAATTCATATGATTGTATCATTTGCGGAAATGTAGGATATAATTTATAACAGAATGGAGAATATCACAACAGTGGTAAAGACAAATTACGATATATCACTCAGAGAAAAATTCAAACAGAATGCATATTTGGAAAGCCTGTTTATGAACCTAAAGGATGTGCTAATGCTTAAAGTTTTCTTTTATGTCTCTGTGATATATTGCATCATCTAAGAATTCAATTCCAATATCCACAGAAACCTGAAAATCTGACCATACACGAAAGACAGCATCAGCATGTCTGCCATTTTGGACTGGCAAATAACAATACATAGTAGTAGTAAGGGGTGGGTAACTGGGTACGGGGTGGCACTCTGGTTACCAACGGGAATTTAGCATTAGGGGTGGCACTCTGGGTACCAACGGGGATTTAGCATTAGGGGTGGCACTCTGGGTACCAACGGGAATTTAACATGGCGGGGCCTATCGGGGTACCAACGGGAATTTAGCATTAGGGGTGGCACTCTAGGTACCAATGGAAATTTAGCATTGGGGGCACTTGGCCGTTGGGGTTTTTTTTTGTTTAACATAGACATCACCTGGAGGGTCTTCTTTTTCGGAGACTTCTACGGACTTCCGGACCGTACATCAAGACCCTCTTCAGGCAGCCTTGTCTTTCTATATAGATGCGACGTTTCCATATGGCAGTCTCTGTGATTTTAGTAATAGCCCATGAGACTTTGACATACATGGGGAATGCTGGGTCAAACAACATCCCCGAAATGATAGTCGATGATTCCACACTTGTCCACATTTTGTTTTGTTTCTTCGGGAGTGGTCTTGGAGAAAAAAACCGGTGAAGCTTTATGAGACAAGCGGTGGTATATATACCCTATGAGTGGATTGAAATGCATCGAAATGAACTACCAATCCAAGCGCGCGTTACAAGTGGGTCGGTTTTTCTTCCAATGGGAAGAGAGTAGGAGTGTGACATCATTTTGGGTATAAAGGCATCACAGCGTTCGTAGGGTTTTTACTTTTTGGACAGCCTAAATGGAGACTACCAAGACCACTATGTATTGGAGTGAGCCTACAACGAATGCTGTGTTAAACTTCCAACCGGAAGAGTTTAATTTAGATTTTCTGTCTCAAGAATTTGAGCCTGAAACGACCATGACTGCTGCTATACCAGTTTCTTTGCCTGTCATGGATGATTTCAAAAAGAGACAGCAAGAAGAATTGGAAAAATTTTTAAATCGACAGAGAGAAGCGGAAGAAGTGTTTCTTCAGCAAGAAGAGGAAAGGAGAAAACGAGAAGAAGAAATAAGACAGTTAGAAGAGGAGAAGAGTGAAGAACCGCAAGAAGAGAGTCAGGAAGATAAAACGGTGAGCCTGTTACAAGGCATTTTATCCGAGTTAAAACGTTTGACAAACCTGTATGAGTATTCTTTAACTCAGCCTAAGAGAAAAAGACCATCACGGGCTAAACATGCGAAACCCATCACAACTACTAGTGAGATGCTACCACCACCACCACCACCACCATTCACTACTACTACTACTCCCACCAAAGCAGCAGCAGCAGGAGGAATTGGACTGGGTCGCGGAAAAGGATTACGACAGTTGAAGTTGATCATGTTCAGTCCATAAGTTTGTTTTAACAAAACAAACAAACAAAAGCACCCCAACGGTCCTTTTTAAGGCCACCCAGATCTCTAGAAAAGAAATCAAATTGCCAAAAAATCAAGTAAAACTTTAAAAATCCCCATTTGTGTAAGAGTGAGTGCGTGCGTGCGTGTATCCATACTCCAAAACAAAATAACACAAAAACACTTACTTTTTTTCCATTCTGGTCAATTCTCGTTTTTTTACAAAATAATTCACCATGAACATAACACCACACTCCAAAAAAAGTTCATTGTTCACTGTCTGTCTCTCTTTTTCTTGAATTTGTTCACAGGAATCAAGGGTTCTTTTTCTTCTTCACTGTCTTCCATCCATCTAACTTTCTTGCTTTTCTTGACGATAGGTTCTTCTTCTTCTTCTTCTTCTTCTTCTAGGTTTGAAGATCCTTCGGCTTCCTCCCTCTCTGGTAGATTTTCTTCTTGTTTTTGAGGGCACTCCGAAGACCAATGTCCTGGTCCTTTACAATGATAACAGATATCTTTTGTTTTGTCTCTCTTTTCTTTTCTTTGTTGACGTTGTGGACATTCTGGAGCCCAATGTCCTTTCTCTTGGCAGATATAGCAAGTATCTTGACTTTTATCTCTCTTTTCTTTTCTTTGTTGACGTTGTGGACATTCTGGAGCCCAATGTCCTTTCTCTTGGCAGATATAGCAAGTATCTTGACTTTTATCTCTCTTTTCTTTTCTTTGTTGACGTTGTGGACATTCTGGAGCCCAATGTCCTTTCTCTTGGCAGATATAACAAGTATCTTGACTTTTATCTATCTTTGCTGTTCCTCAGCTTAGATAATCCCAATAATACGAAGCAAAATTTCTTTTCTTGTGGCTTCGATCCATCTTTACAGTTTGAAAGTTCAATCACAAAGACTGATTCCGAAGGTAAGAAGGTCTCTCTATATATAGGTTCCTGTGTGAAACTCCAGCAGATCTAAATCAGATTTCAAGATGAAAAGATCACGCCAAATCTATGAGAAACCAGAAGAAGAAGAAGAAACGAAGAGGCCACGGCGATGAAGACATTCCGTGCCACCTGAAATACCGCTCGCTGAAGTGCTAGCTCAAGTCCATGCTAGCGATTTCGAAGAAGAGATGAGTGAGCCTGACACCCAAAAAACCCAACCCAAAGAATCCACTACCACCACCAGAACCCCTGACCAAAAAAGACCTACTACCGTGGCTCCCGAAAATTACTATCGCATTCGAGAGACGCAAAAAATAACCTCTCGAAAATTTAAAACCACAGCCTACACTCACACGGTTCACTTCAAAGACTTCAAGTCCGAAGTACCTCCCGAGAAAGCGGCGGGGTTCATTAGTGATTTGTGGGGATCTGTGTTACAGAACTTGAAACGACAATGCGGAGCCAAAGAGGACGATCGATTGAGACTGGCCATCCATCACGACAATTTGAAGTCGCCTGTCTGGATCGAGTTCAGCACCCCATCAGAATTAACACCAGACAAAGTCATGTCCAAAATAGAACACGTTCAACAATCTAACGAAAAGTTTACCACCACCGATGGAAAGGCTACACTTTACATGACTCACGTTGCTCCTCCTCGAGGGAGCGGACGAAGTAGGAAAGCGTTACTGGTGGACGATCTTCGAAGTACCAAATTCAGTGTCATCCAAATTGACAATACCCAAGACCAGATGTGTTTGGCTCAAGCCATCGTAGTGGGGCGAACGTATGCCAACAAGAACGAGAGCAAAGAATGGAAAAGAGCCTGGAATAACATTCAACGATCTAACAAATCTAACAAACAACGAAAAGAAGCAGAACTCCTGTTACGACAAGCAGGCATCCCTAAAGAGACAGTGTGTGGTATTTCTCAAATGCAACAACTTCAAGACGTCTTGGCTCCTCACTACACTTTGAAAGTACACCCTCAAGAAGTGCGCGGTGATATGCTGTTTCGAGGCCCAAATTTTCCCGAAGGAAAATACATTCACATGTATTACCACCAAGAACATTTCGATGCCATCACCAGTATCACAGGATTTCTGGGACACTCTTACTACTGCGAGAAATGTGACCAAGGATTTAACAATCGGGAGCGACACCTTCATTGCGGTCAGAGATGTCGGGGCTGTTTAGCGGACAAACCATACCTTCCTGAACAACACCACGTCCATTGTGAGACGTGTCGACACACTTTTGTCAGTCCCTCTTGTTACCAACAGCATCGCAAGACACAAGGTCACCAACAAAAATGTGCTTGCGACTTATTGAAATTGTGCTCCACGTGTGGACATCAAATTTGCACCAACGACCCCAAGAGACACGTTTGTGCTGGAAAGAAAAGATGTCCTATTTGTGACCAGATGGTAAACTTTGATCATCAATGTTTGATTCAAAAGTATGACAAGACAGAGAAGAAAGAATTAAAGAAGAACAAGAACTAAGTGGATTTCATCTTTTTTGATTTTGAATGCATGCAAGAAACAGGCATTCACATTCCCAATTTTTGCGTGGCTCATCGGGCTTGTGAGAAGTGCATTCAAGAAACGCTCCATTTTCACTGTCCTCATTGTAGTCGGATTCCTGGAGGACGTGAAAAAATCTTTCGGGGTCCTAACACTTTGTCCGAGTTTGCTGAATGGATTTTAGACCCCACCGACGACACTTGGAGCGAAGAGGACATTCAATGTTACGGAGACTGTCATCGCTATGCGACTGTCATAGCTCACAATTTTTCGGGATATGATGGACAGTTTTTGTTAAGATATTATTCGCAACAAGGTACCGAACGCCCTGAAGTCACCATGAACGGAAACAAGCTCATCTACATGAAAGTGGGTCAAGTCAAATTCAAAGATTCCATGAGTTATTTGGCCATGCCTTTGAGTCGAATGCCAAAAACATTTGGCATGACAGAAATGGCCAAAGGCTATTTTCCTCACTTCTTCAACATGGAAGCTAATCAACATGCCGTCCTACCTCATTTGCCTGACCTCCATTATTACGACCCCGACGGAATGTGCCCCGAACACCGAGAAGCCTTTCATGCTTGGTACCGCGCTCACCAGTCCGATCCATTTGACTTTCAAGAGGAAATGCTCAAGTACTGTCGATCCGATGTGGACATTTTACGGCGTTGCTGTGGAAAGTTTCGACAGTTATTTCTAGATCACGGAGATGTTGATCCTTTGAAAGATGCATGCACCCTACCCAAAGCCTGTTCCTTAGTGTACACCCAAAATTTCATGCCCGAGATAGAACTAGCCATCATCGACTCCAACACATCTCTCTTTGCCAGTCGTCAATATTTAGGCCAAAGCTTTGCGTTGGCTCCATTACTTGTGCCAAAAAGAAGACAAATGGATACAACATGCCAGAAACGGAGGAGGAGAAAAGAAGATTGGATCTTATTCCGTGGATGGTTGGGATTTAGAAAACCTGCACATGGTGTACAAATTTAAGGTTTGCTTGTTTCACGGATGCCCTACCTGTTTTCCTGACCGAGACCTGAAAAGTCCTTATTCAGACTCTACCATGGAACAGTTGTACGAACGAACTTACCAACGACGACTCAAGTTAGAAAGTCAAGGATACCAAGTGGTTGAAATGTTTGAGCACGAGTACAATCGACAATTGAAAACCGATCCTGAATTTAAGAGCATCACCGAAAGTTATGACGTGGCCGACATCGAGCCTTTGGATCCGCGCCACAGTTTATTTGGAGGACGAACCAATGCCACTCGCTTGCTGTACGACGTAGACGAATCCAAAGGAGAAGAAATCAAATACATCGTGGTGTGTTCGTTATATCCTTGGGTGTGCAAATATGCTTGTTTTCCAACCGAACACCCTGAAATCTTGACAGAACACATCGACGTGGAACACATTCGTCAATACGAAGGATTGATCAAATGTAAAGTCTTACCCCCGACCCACTTGTACCATCCTATCTTACCTCATCATTGCCAAGGAAAACTGATGTTTCCTTTATGCCATACGTGTGCCGAAACGTGCAACCAAGATCACCCCTGTCACCACACGGAGGAAGAACGCACTTTGACAGGAACGTGGGTCAGCGCCGAATTGTTTCGGGCACTGGATCGAGGATACCGTTTGTTGAAAGTGCACGAAATCTGGCACTTTCCAACCACCGCACAATACCAAAAGGACGACGCTACGAATCATCCAGGCATTTTCTCGGGGTACGTCAACCAATTTTTAAAACTGAAACAAGAAGCCAGCGGCTATCCCTCGTGGTGTCAGACTCCCGAAGACCAAGTTCGATTCAAAGAAGAGTACCGTGACGTCGAAGGCATCACTTTGGAAGACGTGGAAAAGAACGAAGGAAAAAGATCGTTTGCCAAAGTCATGCTCAATTGTTTGTGGGGAAAAATGGCCCAACGACCCATCTTAACCAAGACGGAATACGTGACCGATCCTTATCGCTACTTTCAACTGGTGGACGACAAAAGTGTACTAGTCAAACACGTCGAAATCGTCCGTGATGATTTGATCTTAGTCAATTTCGAAGAAGAACCCAAGTTTGTAAAACCCGACAAGTTTAGCAACGTAGTCATTGCCGCCAACGTGACAGCCCATGCTCGCTTGAAGTTGTACGACGAAGCTTTAGAAGTCTTGGGAGATCGTGTCCTGTACTTTGACACCGACAGTTGTATGTACATCCATCGACCCGGTTGCCCACACCCTACCATCCAAGGAGATCGTTTAGGAGCCTGGACGGACGAGCACCCTCAAGACACCATTCTGAGTTTTGCCAGCGGTGGCCCTAAAAATTACGGCTACCGATACCGAGACCCACAAGGACAACTTCACACCCAATGTAAAGTCCAAGGATTAACCCTCAACTATCGAACCAGTCAAGTGGTTAATTTTGAGGTTTTGAAAAATGCTTTGCTGTCTGGACAAGTGGAAGACTTTCGAGTGCACACGTTAGAACCTCACAAGATCGTACGGTTACCTAATCATCAAATTGTCAGTCGCCCTTTACAAAAAGTGTACCAAATCGTGTACCAAAAACGAGTGAGACTTCCAGACCACACCAATTTGCCTTATGGACACGCCGATCTGCAGTATAAAAAAGGAACCCCTTCCAAGCCAAACCATTCATTGCAAATACAGACGTCAACCTAGAAAGATGAATAAGAATACTCATGCCACCCACCCACCAAGGGAGAAATCTAGTGTGAACTCCAAGTGCCATCACGACTTGGAGTGCGATGCAGTGCCATGCGAGGAGACGGATTCCGTACGCTTTGGCATCAGCGATTCACACAATGAGACGGATTCCGTACGCTTTGACATCACCGATGCAGCACGACCTCACCGTCCCTCTAACGATGCAGGATGCCCTTTACTCTTTATTAAACGTACACATGAATGTCAAACCTACAGGAGTAAAGAATTGACGATACCTGTGGCTTTGCCTGGTTATTCCAAGTCTGAAAAGCGACTCCAGACGTTCCAAGACAAGTGGCCTAAATATTTACTACAAGCAACTACTGCCAAAGCTTTAGCCAGATCTGGATTTATCTACTTGGGAGAAGGAGATAAAGTTCAGTGGTTCAGTTGCGGTGTGAGACTTCACCAATGGGAGCCTACCGACTCAGCTTACATTGAACATGCCAGATGGTCTCCGCACTGTCAGTTCTTACCTTTAGTGGCCTTAGAAGAGTACGGGTATGATGAGACAGATGACAAGAAGAAGTAACATGTCGGATGATACTTTACAATGGTACATTCGTGGTTTACCTTTGGAGCTGCGAGAACGCATTTACCAAGAATGGATCCAGATACAAGTGAAACGTAAAGAACAGTTACATCCTTTACGACAAACATGTTTTAATCATTGGTATCTGAATGCTATAAGAATACTGATTAGTGTCAAGTTGTTCAAATGGTCAGACATTGATAGAAATGAAAATTGGGCTTGTAAGGAATTGGATGGCACCACCTACCGTGTGGGAGTGATTCATAGAATTCGATGGAATGAAGTGAAGGAAACAACCAACTTACAGGAATACAAAAAACGTTTACGAGAAGTGTCACCTCAAGACGAAACGCCTTTACGTCAAGTGAGGTTGTGTAGTACGATCCTCACTCAACATCTTGGACATCCTTTACCCACCGATTCAATTTGGCTAAAGTGTGACTGTTTTGTCACCAAGAAGACTAGCTTAGAATAGCGCATTCGTGATTTGCCTTTGAAGTTGCGAGTACGCATTTACGGAGAGTTTGTCCAGATCCAAGTGAAACGCAAACTCAAATTCATTCCTCGATTTGCGCACTACCGCGACTTCCATCGTATCACAAGTCTGATTCTGAAGAAAAACTATCACAGCTATCGTGAAGAACACAAAAGAGAGTTACTTCTTTCCAAGTCGGATACTTTACAAGATCACATTCGTGGTTTGCCTTTGGAGCTGCGAGAACGTATTTACCAAGAGTTGGTCCCGATCCAAGTGAAACGCAAACTCAAAGTCATTTCTCGATTTTTACACCATTGCTACTTCCAAAGTATGAGAAGACTGATTTTGGAAAGATTCTATCACATACACCTTGGAGAAGACTATCACAAAAGATACCAACCTTGGGAACCTGGATATAAAAACCCACCACAAAAGATACCCACCTTGGGAATCTCACCCTATAAAATCTCACCATGTCAGGACTGTGGTCTTCACTCGTGAAACGTATTCCGTGGAAGGAAGTCAACGATCATGTTCAGACCTTAGAGGATTATAAACACTTGATACAAGAACTGTTTCCATTGAATTTTTGACGCTATGTGGTTTGTGTGTTAGTGACTGCCTTTCTTGGATTTCGTTTTCCAGGACATTCGTTGTGGAGTATTTTTGAGGATCAGTGTTTGTCTTGGATTATTTTGGAGGACCCATGGTTGTTTTGGACTATTTTGATGAACCATCAAAAAAAAAAACATGACCATTCATGCTTTATCGGTACACGAAAGACAAATTGTACTCAAAGTGTTGAGAGTGGTGATGAAGACGAGTGGGGTACCTCCGTGTGAAGAAGACATTTGTCAAACTTTATCTACCCTTCACACGTTTCAAGAAGTGTGTATTGCTAGTGAGTTACCCCAACAACTTTACACTTGGAAAGATGTACGTGACTGGAGAAAAATTGGTTTCGATGTTTGGCTACAAGAAATGGCCCAGTTTGCCAAAGATCTGGCACGTCACTAAGTTTCCAAAAGTGAAATGGGAACCTAAGTAAAAAAAAATGACCTTAGAAACAATCCTGGAAGAACCTGACACAGCAGAGAAAGACCACACTGTCGTCGTCATCCAAATACAACCCCCTGAGGAACACACCCCCTCCTTACCGTCAGAGACATTTCATTCTTCCAAAACAAAGACGAGCAGAAGAAGAATACCACCAGTGCCTGTGCCTTCCATTCCTAGGACAGTGTTTTGTTCTTGTTGTACATTGACTTGTTTGTACAGAACTTTAATTCTTTTAGTGGTAGCCTTAATCTTGTACCTGACCATTTTTGCGGTCTGCATTTTTGTCCTTCATGACTTGTAAAATATGTTTTTGTTTGTTGTGTTGACATTTTTTGAAAACAAAAAAATAAACGTGTATGAAACGTATAAAATGTCTTGGGTCTTTTGTCTTCTTCTCAAAAATCTTCCTACCTCAGTCATGGCTACATCTTCTTCCTCTACCTCTTCTACTTCCTCTGTGGTCAAAGTGATTGACGAAAAGTTAGATCGTCCCAGTTGGGACGCTTTGTATCTGCGCCATCCCTTTAACATGTTGATTGCAGGACCCAGTGGTTCAGGCAAAACCGAATTTGTCAAACGTTTGATCGAACACAAATATCATCTGTTTGATCATCCACCTCAACGTATCATGTGGTGTTACAAAGAGTGGCAATCGTCTTACACCTTACTTCGTGAAAGTCAAGGAGAAGCCATTTCATTTGTAGAAGGCATCCCTCGCGAAGACGATGGGATCGTGTCTGACGTGAGTCAAACACATATGGTCATCTTCTTCGACATGTTAGGAGAAGACGAAGAAGAAATTAAACTTTGGTTTACACGAAAAGGACACCATCGAAATGCCAGCATCATTTACATTACTCAAAATTTATTTCAACAAAGTAAAGCCCATCGTACCATCAGTCTCAATGCTCATTACGTGGTGTTATTTAAAAGCCCCAGAGACAAATCTCAAGTGCAAGTGTTAGCCAAACAGTTAGGCACTCCTTGGCTGAATTATGCGCATGACGATGCCACTCAAACACCTCATGCATATTTACTCATTGACTTAAAACCGACCACTCCCGACTATTTGAGATTTCGTGCCCAATTGTTTCACCATTGGTGCCAAGAAGGAGGTCCTGTCATTTACACGTCCCCTTCAGCCACACTCTGAAAAAAACACTATAAAAACATCCACTACGTCATTTCTGTCTCACAATCTTCGAGATGACTTCCTTTCAATCTCATCCTCCGGCTAAATTGATTCGTGCCTTGTATGGCATCAGTCGCGAAAAAAATGCACAAGTCCGTGCTCATTTGTTAGAAGCTAGTCTTAAAGAAGTGTTACGATGGTTTACTTTGACAGCACGTCAATTGCTGCAAGGCATCATTCACATCCCTCATCAAACTCAACGTTTTTTTCAAAAACATAAAGGGGCGTTGTCACAACTAGCCGATCCTAGAATCGATCCACGGACTAAAAAACAAATCATTTTAACCCCTGGAGGGATCATGATTCGTTCCCTTTTGAAATGGGATCCTAATGCCCAAGCCAAAAAAAACAAAACCAAAAAGAAAAGCCCTAAGAAGAAAGCCACAAAAAAGAAAAGCCCTAAAAAGAAGAAAGCCCCCAAGAAAAAGAAAAGTTCTGCCAAGAAGAAAAAAACACCCACCACCACTGACACCCGCAAGAGAGGTACTGCTGCCAGGACGCAAACATACACCCGCAAGACACCACCACAACAGCCAGCAGTGACGAGGTCTCCTTTTGCGTCCACTTCTTCGTCTTCTTCACCACCCTTCATGATGATGCTTGCCAAACCGGACTTAAGACAAGTGTTTCCTAATTTGATGCAAAAATGGAAACCCATTTCGAAAGTCACCACTTCAGGACCCTCCACTTCAGCTGATCTGGCCATGGCAGCGGCCGCGAACAAAGTACCGTCCCCTAAAACCAAAGTCCAAGAGAGAACCGGCGTGTTACAAAGTTTAATGGATTTATCCAAAGAAGAATTGAGCCGATTTAGTCCATTGAAAACACCTCATCGTCGAGTGAGGCCTGTCATGAAGATGGCACATCGTGCAGACAATCAGTGGAGACGTGTTCCAGTATAAAAATAGAAGGGTGACCTGCCAGAGACTTCAGACTTTCTCCTAACCTCAAAGATGACCCCCAAACATGCACACCACCACCACCAAAAGAAGAAAACCAAAAAAGGATGACTTCTACCTCGTCTGGCGAAACATTGGGACGTCTTGTCTGTCCTGACCAAATCCAATCCTCCCATGCGAAAACAACTTATTCAAACAGCCCCCAAAGAAATCATCGATACCGTGTGTGAATGTTGTTTGAATGTCTTGAAAGGAACGGTACCTTTGTCCAAGATACAGAAACAAAAATTAGGTAAACATCGGAACGTTCTTCGTCAAATGGTGAAAAAGAAAATACCTCTCCAGCAAAAGAAAAAAATGTTGGTGCAACGAGGAGGATTTCTACCTATGCTGTTAGGACCGTTGTTAAAAATAGCGGCTCCTTTGTTAGGAACGATTGCTGGACCGCTTTTAGGAGGTGTCATGCGATAAAAAAAGAAGATAAAAAGGACACCCTTCTCTGGAAAGACCACACATTTTTGTACCTTTGGATGAAATGGAAGGACAAAAACCGACTTTAGTACCTTACAAACGATGGATGGAATTTCATCGTTGGAACGAACAACAGATACCTCATTTACCACCCAATCCTAATCTCAACGAGATGTCACAGTTACAACAAGAATTACAAACGCTGCTGGAACGAAGCGATTTGTCAGAAACAGAAAAATCCCAACGGTACGGTCAACTCTTACAACGTCTGCAACTCTTTCACCAAAAAGCTGTCGACGAAACAGCTCCACCCACTCTGAGAGATTTCAAAACCCTGATGAAAAGCGAACCTAAAGTTACCACCACCACTAAAACAGACACCGCCACGGGGATGACAGTAAAAGAAGAAGAAGAAGAGTTACAAACTCCACCTCTTAAAAAAATACGAAAGTTAGCCACACCGGGTTGGATAAAAAAGATGTCTACCCCATTGCCATCAGAAGAGAAAAAGGAAGAAGTGAAGACAGAAGTCAAAACAGAACCGATGACCCCTTTTCAAACATCCTCCTTTACACCAGTGGCTCGTCGGACATGTAAAGCATTGCAATCCAAAAAGATACCCCACGAAGAAAAGAACATTGGTACTTGGTTGACTTATTCTTGACGAATCATGGAGAAACTTTTAGCCACCATTTACTACAATCCTGGCCATGCTGCTGGTTATGGAGGAGTTCAAAAATTGTATCGAGCTGCCAAAAGTAAATTGAAAAGTGTATGTTTGCCAGAAGTACGACGATGGTTACAAGAACAATCGACGTACACGTTACACAAACCCATTCGATGCAAATTTTCTAGAAGTCCAACCCAAGTGGAAGGTATCGATCATCAATGGCAAGCCGATTTAGCCGACGTCTCTCATTTGGCAACCTACAATCGTGGTCACAAATATTTGTTTTGTGTCATCTACGTGTTTTCCAAATTTGCTTGGGTCGTGCCTTTGACATCTAAAAGCAGTAGCGAATTGGTAGGTGCCTTAAAATTGGTCTTGAAACAAAGTGGTCATCACCCTTTACGATGGCAAACTGACAAAGGCACCGAATTTCTAAACCAAGCTTTTCAAAAAGAATTGAAACAAAGACACATTCATTTTTTTACCACCGAAAATCCTGAAACCAAAGCCAGTATCGTGGAACGTTTTCAAAGAACTTTGAAAGAACGCGTGTGGAAATATTTTACACATCAACACACTCTCAAGTACATCGACGTGTTACCCCGTTTGGTCAAAGCGTACAATCAATCGTACCATCGAAGCATCGGATGTGCCCCGAAGAGGTCAGCCCTGAAAACGAAGTGACCGTGTTTGATCGATTGTTTGGTACACCCCAGAGGAGACCACCTCAGAAGAAAACCTTGCTGGAGTTGAAGACGGGAGATTGGGTTCGCATCGGAAAAACCAAACCCACTTTTGACAAAGGTTATTTACCCAACTGGACCACCGAATTGTTTCGTGTCACTACACCCGTGTGTGGACGCAATCCTCCCGTCTATAAATTGGAAGACATGCACGGTGAAGTGCTCAAAGGAACATTTTACTTGCCTGAGTTACAACGAGTGACCAAAAAAGAAGACGCCTTGTATGACATCGAAAGCATTCTCGAACAAAGAACACGCAAAGTAGGCAAACGTCGAGTAGAAGAAGTCAAAGTACGTTGGAAAGGATATCCTCCTAGTTTTGATTCTTGGATTGCTGCTTCTCAAGTCGTCGACTATAAAAAGAAAAAGAAGTAACCCAACATGCCATTCAACACAGCCACGACCTCGACTCCTTCGCAGAGTTCTTCTCTTTAAGAATTACAAAAACAACCGCTCTGGGTGTGGTGCGGAGAACGTGTGCCTAAAAATCAAATCGTCTTTTTCTGCCAAATCTTTGTAGTGTATTGTGTCATCGGAGCAGCTATTGTCAATTTGAGTTTGCAACAAGGAGACAAACAATTGTGGACCATTTTACTCAGCAGTTGCATCGGTTATCTTTTACCAAGTCCCTCTTTGAAATTTACGACGATGGACAACAGTCACCACAACGGTAGTACGACCAACGCCAGTCCACCACCTTCTTCCAGTCACCATAATACACTCCTCTTTTGGAACTCTTTGAACATCCTTTGAACTCGAGTGACTCCTCGGACGCCAAAACAACTTTAGACCTACTATGAATGACCAATTTTATTTAACTTTACCCAGTGACAGTTCCATGAATGTGTTTCCCAACAACAAATTATGTTGTTTCACAGCCAAATTACCTCAGTCCATCCAATTGGATCACGACGCTCATTGGGAAGTAGCTTTGGTAGAAATCATTCATCCTACGCAAATCAAGAATGTGTCTGGAAATCAAACCGTTTTTGAGGTAGCAATCTATAACGAACAAGTGCAAAAAGAGTTGGACGCCCATGATCCTGAAATTGGGAAAAAAATAGGTACACAAAAGGGTAATACTCCCTACTCGACCTATCGCATGAGAATTCCTGAAGGGTATTATTTTAGTGCTCAACATTTGGTGGACACGATTCAAACCATCTTCGAGGCCCAATTTGGCAAAGCCTTGGAAAAAACCCAAATATGGGTAGAGATCAGATACCATCCTGTGGCACGCCGTTTCGTCTTGCAATTTTTGAAAGGGTATGGGGGGAAGCCATTCGACGACAAAGTTGACAAAGACAACTTTCAGATTCACGAAAGAAAATTCATGACCATCGCTTTTTCTTCTGGGTTGTTTGAAATTTTGGGTGGAAATAAAGGCTATCATGGTGAACGAACAGTCCACACCAACACAGATTTCGGAGAGGCTTTTCGCACCCCTATCGAATTGAACGTTGGACTGAATTTAATGTTTGTGTACTCCGATGTGGTAGAATACAACGTGGTGGGACACACATCCGCTCCCTTACTGAGAGTCATTCCTTTCAAAGTGGATACTGCTGCTGGTGAGTACGAAGAAGGTGGAAACACGTTTCACGTTCACCGTGAATTTGTACATCCTCATTATCTTCCAGTCAGTAAATCGTATTTTGATAGTGTCAACATTAGTATAAAAGGAGATTTGGGACAAGATGTGCCATTCATTGACACAGGAAAAATCACGGTGAAACTACATTTTCGAAAAAAAGTTCTCTAACGAATTGTAACTGACCCAAACAAAAAATGTATCCAGTGTACCGAGGAGTGGCTCGACAACGAGGACATGGTTTAGGAGATATGTTAAGATCGGCTTTTCGGACGGTAGCCCCTATTTTGAAACCCATGGTGACTCGAGGATTCCATGCCTTAAAAGATGCCGCTTTGACGCAAGGAAAAGAATTTTTGCAAAACATCCTCATTGAAAAACAAAATCCCAAAGAAGCTTTTATGAGAGCAGGCAAAAATGTGTTGATGAACACTGACAAAGATCTTTTGGGTCTTCGAGAGAGTCCTATAAATGCGCTTCACGCTTCTGGCCCTGGCATTACTTCTTCCTCCACTTCACAGCAAGGACAAGGCAGAATTAGACGACGTCGAAATCCCTTCAGAGCTCATAAAAAAACACACGGTGGTGTTCCAAAAAAGAATAAGAAAGAAGAACCGTCAGAGAATTAGACGTGTTTGATTACTAAAAGCCCTTGAAAATGATGCACCGAGATTCTTGCGAATGTACCAAGTCAGAACTGGATCTGTTTACCATGCCTCCCACCATGATGACGATGCAAGAATCCCAATGGGTGGAATTTCATCCTGTATCGTCTTTGACGGATTCAGCTCCTATCGAATTTGAAATCAAAGGACAAACCGAAGATTACATCGATCTGAATAACACCTACTTGTACCTGAAACTCAAAGTGGCCGAAACGAAGGATGGTGCCCCTCCAGATGCCGATGACCTAGTGGCACCCGTCAATAATTTCATGCATTCCTTGTTCAGCGGAAAAGATTTGTACTTGAATAACAAACTGGTCAGCAGCAGTTTGGATACTTACCGTTACCGTGCTTACTTGGAAAATCTCTTGACGTACGGAAAAGAAGCCAAGAACACTCATCTGGATGCTTCGGTGGTCTGGAAACCTGACACCGCGGGAACGAGAAAGGAGGGGGCCCCCCCCAATACAAAGATTATTGATATCTTCAACGACACACTTGCGAATGTACCGGCGAAGGTTACGAAGGCTGGTGACGATCTAACTGAAAATATAACTCCAGAAACCCTGTACAATGTGGGATTTAACGCCCGTCGAGAGAAAATCCGAAGCAGTTTAGAACCGATGGATCGTTTGCATTTGGACATGTGGTTGCAAGAGAAGTATTTGTTGAACGGAGTAGATGTACGCCTGAGACTGAATCGCAGTAGTGCCGCTTTCCATTTGATGGCCACTGGTGACAACAACCCGTGGAAAACCTTCATCGAAGAAGCCAGACTTTACGTGCGCCGTGTAGAAGTCTTACCTAAAGTAGCCAACGACATCAGTCAAACCTTGAGCAGAACCACTGCCAAGTATCCTGTGCGACGAGTGGAAGTGAAAACATTTACCATTGGCACTGGAGCCCAATCCAAAGTCGAAGATCACGTCTTCCAAGGACAGCTACACAAACGTTTGCTGATTGGCATCGTCAAAAATTCAGCCTTCAATGGATCCCACAAACAAAATCCGTTCAACTTCAAGCACTTTGATGTCAAAAAGATAGAAGTCAGTCGAGATGGCAAGACCTTGTGTACCAGGCCTTACCCAGAAAAATTACTTGCGATCTTACTTGAGTCTGTTTGAAGCCACAGGACAGTTAGGCACCAACACCAGCCACAGTATTTCGTACCAGGATTATGTAGGAGGGTATGCCTTGTGGGGTTTTGATTTCACTCCTGACCAAGGCAGCGACGAATAACATTTCCATCCTATAAAATCAGGCCCACTTCGTGTGGAACTTCAGTTTGTAAATCCTCTACCCGAGACAGTGAATGTCGTCTTGTATGCAGAATTTGATAATACTCTAGAGATCAACAGTTTGAGAGAAGTGATTCTACACTATTAGAAGAAGAAAAGAAAAAGATGCAACACGTAGAAGAAGAACCTATGGAGATAGACGAGGGATTTTGTGAAGCACAACAGTCACAAACTATCATGGATGATGGGTTGATTCATCCAGAACTTCCAAAAGAAGAAGAGAATAATACTGTTCCAAAGTTTATTGGATTTATTTCTCGATGGCCTGAACAAGAAAAACATTTAGTCTCGTGTTATGCTAAGGAATTGACTGAAAGAATTAACAACCTAACCCGAGAACATTGTCATGGATGTCAAATCGATCATCCCAGTCAGAAACAACACGACCAATGTTTGATGATGATGGCCGAAGAAAAATTGGACGAATATTTGGAAGAGGCTTGGTCTCAGATCTCGGAAGAAAAGGTGTTGAGACAATGGTATAAAGCCTTGCAGGATTCTTTTTCACCTCCACTCACTCCTCTGGAGATCCATCGCATCAAAGCTCTCATTCAACAGAGTACAGAGACTATCCGCCATGAGAATTCGTGGAATTACTTGACAAAACCATTCAAATTTAAAGTCAAGTGTGAATTGATGACTTATCATTTCCTGTGAAAAAATGGATACCAGGGAACTTCATTACCTGTTGACTCGCAGTTCCTACACTTCTTCTTGGAATCCTGTGGTGTGTGCTAAAGATGAACTACCTCATCGCAAACCAAAAGACGTTCATGCCTATGTCATCAATACCGACGACAGTCATCGACCAGGAACCCATTGGGTAGCTGTGTACTTTCCCAACGATCACAGTGGTGGTGTGGAATATTTTGATTCTTATGGATTACCTCCTTTGGAAGACGACATCATCGACTTTATCAGAAGAAATGCCATCTCTACTCGATTCAATAATGCCCGATTACAAGGATCGGATTCCATGGTGTGTGGACAATATTGTGTACATTTTCTTCATCAACGCAGTCTCGGATATTCCTTAGAACATTTAGTGACTTGTTTTGATAAGGAATATGCTCGAAACGATGCTAAAGTAGAACGATGGTTTTGTGAACGTTATGGTTATCTCTTGTCTTTAGCTTAGAAACGTAGTGTGCATCAGAATGATGTAGATGTAGAAAAGTGGAAGTTTAGTTTACCTTCCCAACGTTGTCAACCCTGTAAATACGTTCCTGTTTAATATCTTGTTGATTGTTAGTTTGAAATTTTTATGTTACTGAAGCTTCTTCTTGTTCATTAAAAAATGTTGATTTTTTTAAAAAAATGGTGTTGTGTGGTTTTTTATTGAATTTAAAAAAAAATTGTGTTGTGTGGTTTTTTTTATTGAATTTGAAAACAAAATGTATAGGCTCTATCTATCTCTTTCTATCGATCTGAAGGCACCACCTTTATCCATTTTCTCACTCTCGATCTGAACCCCATGTTTTCCATTGCGTCCGCGCTTCAAGCATATAAAGCGGTGCGTTGGCTAGTGTAGTCACTCTCGTTGACTCGTCAAGATCTCAACAACACTTCAAGAAGATGGCAGCAGCTAAGATAAGCAAACTGAACGACGCTATCCATTTTCTCACTCTCGTTGACTCGTCAAGATCTCAACAACACTTCAAGAAGATGGCAGGCAAGATTAGCAAACTGAACGAAGCTATGGTGAACATGCAGAGGGTGAAGCATCATTTGATGGAGACCAACCCAGAGAGAAAGACAATGATCTTCCTACAAATGGCTCATGATCTGGTGGAAGAAGTCATGAGGGAAGAAATCATTAGGGACAGAACGGAATGGGAGGAGAGACAAAGACTGCAGCAGCAGCAACAGCAGCAACAGCAAAGACAACAACAACAACAACAACTCTTGCAGTCCATGAAACTACCCGATGGAGAATTCAGCTGTAAGATAGACTGTGATGAGTTTGCCTTCTCTTTTACCAGAAAGAGAGCTTGTCTTAAAGCCGTGAGACCCGTGGCTAAACGTGGCCGCCCTGCTGCGGCTGCTACCGCTACTGCTACTAGAAGTTAAACATAACTTCTTAACTCCAACGGTCCTTTTCAGGGCCACCCATTAATCAAGAAAAGATTAATTTTCATATCATTGCCATATATATATATATATATATATATATATATATATATATATATATATATATATATATATATATATATATATATATATATATATGTGTTTGTGTGTTTGTGTTTTTACCCACCAAACAAAAATCCCTTTCCCCAAAAAATAATGTTTGTATAGATAGTGTGTGTTTGTGTTTGATTAAAAAAAATAAAAATAAATGGTGTGGTGTGTTTTTGATAAAAATAAAATAAAAAATAAAAAAAGGATTGTGTGTTTGTGTTTGATAAAAATAAAATCAAAAATAAAAAAGGATAGTGTGTTTGTGTGTTTGATAAAAAGAATTTTAAAAAATAGTTTCTTTTAGGTCCGCGCACTGGGTCTGTGTTTTTGGGGTAAGGGGTGATGGAGTGCAAAATCCGCGAAGCCAAGAATGACGTCATAGGGATGACGTCAGAAGCGGGTAGTGGGGTAATGTTTTTTTAGGTGTAAGGGATGTTTTCCTTCACGTCCGCGCTTCTAGTATATTAAAACAACGCCTTCCCTAGTCGAGCTACCCATTTATTCAACAGAATTAACAAAACTGAAACAGTGAGACAGGTTCGAGTGTATCTAGAGGTGGCCTGGCACCTTCTACACGACCTGGAAAAAAGGGAAAAGGAGGAGAGGGAGAAGAAGATCCCCATTAGACCCCACCTGATGACGGAGGATTGGGAGTCTGAAGCGGACCATCCTCCGTTTGCTTTGAAAAACTCCAAGCGCTGCATGAGTGCAGCCACATGGAGTGGAAGCTGTCCCGCTTGTCGGGCCAAGCCAGGGAGGTGCCCGCACCTCTAGATGAACTAAAAAACCAAACGGCCTTTTTCAGGGCCACCCATTTCACAAGAAAAGATTAAAATTTTCATAATTGCCATAGGTGTTTGTATGTTTGTGTGTTTGTTTTTTCCCCACTCCAAAACAAAATTAGTCACATTCCCTGGTATGTGTTTGTAGAGTGTGTTTGTATAGAGTGTGTTTGATTAAAAAAGAAAAAAAGAAAAAAGGATGGTGTGGCGTGTGTTTTTGTTTGTATGTTTGATAAAAAAAATTATGTTTTGGTAAAAGGGATGTTTTCCTTCACGTCTGCGCTTCGAGCATATAAAGCGGCGTCTTCCACAGTTGCGCCATTCACACTTCAACTGAAGAATGAATAGCATTGAATTATTGCAGGAAGCCTGGGATGTGATGGTGGGTGTGAAGTCTTTGGTGGAAAGGATGGAGTGTTGGTGGAGATATCCTGCCACCAAGCCATACGTCACCAGCCAACTAGCGGCTCTCACTTCAGCGAGGAGGCTGGTGAAGGATGTCTTGGTGGAGGAATCCTTAAAGACTTCTTCGGTTCCTTGTCGTGTGGGCTTTATCAAATTAGCCCTCGACTTACTGGATGGGGTGGAATACTTCCTACACCAAGTGAAGGAAGATTGTTGGATCTATCCACCCACCAGTAGCGTCAGGCGTGAAGAGATAAATCTTCACACGACAAAATTATTATTAAGAAAAGTTTTGGAGCAAGAAGTAGCCCACATTAAGATCTTGTGGGCTCTCGAAAGAAGTCAGAAGGAACAGGCCAGGAAAGAAAAGGAATTTGAACGCCTGAATTTAAACTGGATGAAAATCCATGATAAGTTCAGACGTATGGAACATCCCGACTGGCTACCCAATCCACCACCACTCCAGAAGAAGAAAAAATCTCACACCACCTTCCTAGGCTTCTTTACTCAATGTTGGAGGAAAAAGTAATCCTCCTCCAACGGTCCTTTTCAGGGCCACCCATTTTTCAAGAAAAGATTAATTTTCCAATGATTGCCATGTTCCATTTTTTTTTTTTTTTTTTTTTTCCGTTGGTACCCCAAGTGCCCCCAATGCTATATTTCCGTTGGTACCCAGAGTGCCACCCCTAATGCTAAATTCCCGTTGGTACCCCGATAGGCCCTGCCATGTTAAATTCCCGTTGGTACCCAGAGTGCCACCCCGTACCCAGTTACCCACCCCTTACTACTCATAGTGGTGAAAATGATACCAGAATTCAAGACTAACCTCATCCTAAGAGAAAAACTTTATTCAAATACAAACACCCTTTCTGGAGTTTGTCTAGAATGATGGAAATAGCATTTCATTTTTGGAAACAAAAGCTTTTGCCTACAGGCATAAATGAAAGATTGGTTTTAAGCTTTAATAAATAATAAACATATTGAATCTGGAACCCATCTATTGCTTATCCCTGTGGGCAAAAGATGAGGTATCATAATGTTTCATTCAATTGTTTATACATGTGTTTGTTATATCAACATGACTTTTATATACTGGAATTGCAGATATGAATACACCAACACATTAACACTGCATAGACAAACGTTACTGGCCATATGGTATCTATTCTTGGCACAATAATCAATATTTATGATAACTATTGGCTAAAAGAGCCTCTATTTTCTTCGATCACCTTTATAGGTGTGGAAGTATTCAGAAGAGGTCAGGAATTGGAGTCTAAAGTTGAATTTCTTAGGTCCATAGCCAACACCATTGTAAAGTAGTCTGTCAGTGTTATGCTCTTTGATACACACACACTGGGGGATTGGTTGTGTTCAGAGGATCACGTGATGGACAGACACGAGGAAAACTATATTATTTCATGAAAAATCTAAAACCCATTTAAATCATGTGGTCATTCTAACAAGACTTACCTTATTTGGAAGAAATACAGATTAAATTAAGGATTACAACCTTACCTTGAGTTGACGAGAAGTTGACCATTTGTTCCACAGACTGCTAAAAGAAGGTCATCTGGTTTGGAAGATTTATACTGATCTGCAAGCAGTTTCTGAACATGTTTCTGGTACAGGTCAAGCACAAGTGGCTTCCTCTCATTCAGCTTTTCTATGTCTTCTAATTTCCTCAGGACTATTTTCACATCAATTTTTGTTAACCATTTTAAAGAGTTCTCTTGAAGTTTCATCTGCAATTGACCATTTGGAGGCAAGAATGGCAGAGCTAAAGCGTCATGAAGATATTCATAGCATAGGAGTATCTCATTTTCTTTACTTGAACTGCTATCTGCCTTAAGATGCTGTTTCAAAACAGTTTCAAACCATTCAAGAAGTAGGTGTGGATACTGTATCAAACAGTCACTGAACTTTGAGTTTTGAAGAAATGTTACAAACAGACCATGAAGATTCTTTACTTTTGACTGTCCTAGAGTCCTCAGCAGTTGCTCATGTGTATTTTTCTCTACAAAAAGTTTGGTATCTAAAATCATCTTTTGCAGACTCTGCAAGTCAGTTGATAAAATCTTGTCTGTTCTCTTTTCAACAAAACTGACAAGACTCTGTTGAAATTTCTCTCTCACTTTACAACTGATCTCTTCTTCATCTTGCACAATTTCCCAAAGACTGAGCAATTCTGGCATTCTTCCTTGGTTTATATTTTCTAACATGTTTCTCAGAAAAGATCCTGTCATCATTGGTATTAACTTCTCTTTCATGCTGTTGTGAATGTCATTTTTTGATGACAAGACAACATTAAATAAATATCTGTAACCTTTCATAGCCAAGGACAGGGGAAGGTGTCGAAATAATCTCTCAAGTAATCCAACCGCTTGGACATGTGTGTCAACTCTACTCTCAATGAGGAAAATAACTTCTTGAAGAACTTCATATCTTTGTCCTTCAGCAAGGAATAGTTGCTTCTGCTTGGTTACTTGATGTACAATTTCATCAATGAAGAAATTTTCATCTAGAAATGGATATGTCCAATAAATGAAACTGAGCAGGTCATAATCTCTTCTACAAAGAAACATGCAGAGGCTGTCAAGCAGTTGTGGGAGATGTTTCCTACAACTGTCACTAAAGTTACCAAAATCTGTTGTTTTAAAACTCTCAAGCATAGCTGTCACCTTGTCCTTTGAAATGTTAGTTGCCTCTAGAAGTTTTACAATGCTTCTGACATTTGTCATCATAATCACAGCTAACAATATCAACCCTTTGGCATTAGCACTTGAAATTACTGACTGCAACTTGGTCATTATCTCGACTGCCTCATCAAATGTGAAAACGTGCTTGCAAATTCTTTCCACCTGACTAACGCAATAAATGACATCAAATCTGTTACAGATATTTAGAATATGAATGCAGTGGGTCAGATACCCTTCTTTTGTAGAAAACAACTTTAAATACCCATTCTCTGGCAAATATCCATCATCTGGCACGAATTCACAATGCAGAACATCACTCTGCATGCACCTCCAGTCACTTGTATAAACACTGACTGCATTCAAAAATCCCCCTTTCTTTTGGGCTACATATCGATATGTTGCATATTTCATCATGTCAACTGGGACTTCTACATGTCCTTCCCACATACCTTCACATGTTAGAACTGGTTTCAATTGAAGCTGATTAAGTTCTTTATATTGTGATATCAAGAAAATGCAGTCCATGTTCGCCTTCTTTGTTGGCAAGTAAATGTAGAAGTCACAACAGCACATCTGAAATCACATTTTTAAATGATCACTTTACTCAATCATAACCTATGAATTCTTTCATAAAAAAGAATTTGAAACACCAGTACTTATACTAAATTGACAGTTATAGTTTTTTCTCTCTCTCAACCTTTTTTCAGAGAAAAATACAAGACACCATAGTCCTGTGGTTGTCATCTGATGTTATCATCAGCATCAACATTTATGTTCCAAGTTATTTCAGAACTAAGTAATTCAAAATTATATTAAATTAGATTTTCATTAAACTTCATTAAACTTGGTATGTACTTTCTATAGTTTGAGGGAATTTGTCTGTGTTAGTTGCTGACACAAGATAACCTTTGGGGGTCAATTTACTAGTGACCAGTCACTCACCATTTACAAACATGTGTACACATTTATTTTAACTGATTTTGAACCATTTTCTAAGACATCATTCTCTAATAACAATAGGTATGGAACACAAATTTTTGAAAACAAATCCACATAATAACTATACATTGTTTTGCAGATATTAGTGCATCATTTTCAAAAATGCTTTCCTTTTACTATAATTTTATTTTTAAGGGGGTAAACATAAAATTTGAAGCTTTGAGCCTTTAAAAAAATGTTCATGATTTATGTTTTCCACTAGTTCTAAGGTGATTATTGTGTTAAATGACTAAAAACTAATAAAAAATGGTACAGTACAACCTCCCAGATACAAATTTTTTTTCATCAGGGCTCAAGAAAACTACTTGTCTTCTCGTCCTGACCAGGTACAAGGTGACTATCCCATGTAAACGTGATTACTTACCCGTTCCTGGGCCAAGTAGATGTAGATGTGCACCTTGAGAATAAATCTGTACTGAAAAATGTCACTGTAAATGCGAATACCATTAAGAAATCAAGTGTTTGGGAAGAAAATGCACTGGGGGGGGGGGGTAAACCTAATTTCAATTATGTAATACTCACCTGCTACTATTGCATTGCTTTTCTTTTCCAGGACTCCTAGTCCCCAGTCCAAGCTAATTATTCCCTCCTCCAATTAGTATTGGAGGGCCAGAATTGAAAAGAACATGCTCCCAGTCTTACTCCTTTGTCATAGCCAACATACAGGATATCTTTCCCTTTTGACTTTCACCTAGAGTACAGGACATCATAGTGGGGTGAAAGGAGGGAACCCTTGCAACAGTAGCAGATAAGTATTACACAATTCAAATTAGTTTACCCCCCCCCCCCCCCCCGTAATTTTTTTTTTTTGGTGGGGCTGGGGGATGTGGGGTAAAATGTAAAACTAATTTTAATGATGTATTACAACTCACCAGTCAGAATTGCATAGCTTCCCTATTCCGAGACGGAATTACCCTCGCCCATACAATAAGAATTCATCTTCCCATGGATGAACCTCCACAGAGAGTTCTGGAAAGAATCCAGACCAGAACACAGACCCAGTCTGCTGCCCAAGTCACTGGCACATGTGCCGCAGTCCTCATCTTTTTTCAGGACTAGAATGTTCGTGGGACATTAGAGTGGGTAGGGTGGAGGGAATCTGGTAATACCAACAGATAAGTATTACATCATTAAAATTAGTTTACCACCCACCCACCCACCCAAAAAAACTAGATTTTAATATCAGTAATACGTTATCTGTCAGTATTGCATAGCTGAATTTGCCAGTGCTGTAGGAGGCTGACCTCAAGAACTGGTATAAACAAGGAAATACTCCCCCTTACTGTAGAATGTCTACTACTGTAAGTCTGTATTCACTTCTACCTTTTGTGCTGTGACTATGGGCCCTAGAAAAAAAATGGATTCGCTCTGGTGCACAAAAGAACATAGGTAGAAGGAAAAGAAGGTTGTGTGACTGCCAAAACGTGGCCTTCATAACATCCTCCAATGATGAATGAGTTAGCAATGGCTCATGGGCTTTAATCCTCATAAACGAAAGATCCCTGTTGGTCAGGTACTGATAAACTCTCTTTTCATTGTTTGTACAATCCACCTATAAATAGTGGAAATCAAAATGTCAATAGAGCCCTTTAAGGGGAGGAAAAGATGCTTCATACTCTTTCTTTTCCTTTTAGAAGCGGCCAAATATAATCTTAATGCCATAACTGGGTATACAAGTCAATCCTGATCATCCCCAGCATAGATATAACTGAGACTGAGGATCTCTATAGGGAGTGGACCTACCAAAGGTAGATTTTGTCTCAGAAACCTGGTTGGCAAGGGAAAGATACCGACTCATAATTACAATTGAACATTAGACAACCTTGCTGAATAGAACGGGCATGAAGCTCACTCCGTCTTGTGGACACTAAGGACAGCAAGAAAACAGTCTTGAGGGTAAGATTCTTGAAGGATGCATCACCCCAAGGCTCATAGGGGGTTTTACTTAATGACCATAACACACAAAAGGTTCCATTTGGTGTAAGTGAGCGAGACGCCAGTCTCTGCAGCTAACAATATCTTACAAAGTCATCAATATGAGACTCCAAACCGATGGCCAGGCCTTTAGAAAACTCAAGTGTGTTTGATAAGGCTGCCCTATAGCCCTTGATAGTAGAAAACAAGTATTGTTTCTCTTCAAAATGGAAGAGAAGAAAATTAGCCACTGCACTTAAAAAGGGACAGCTATGGTTAATGCATTGTCTACTCCACCAATCGCAAAAGATTCTTCACTTGGCATCACAGACCATGGACACAGAACGTCTCCTAGTCTGAATGTTGCACTTGGCAACTTTGCTCAAAAACCTGTCCTGGTGGAAAGATAGCTTGAGATAAGCCAAGCGTGAAGGTGGATAAACCGTAGGCTGTTATGTAAGAGTTAGCCCCTGTGCCGAGACAGAAGGTCCCTCCTCTAAGGCGATTTCCTAGGCTGGTCTATCAGCAGGTAGAGAAGATTGCTGAACCATGATCACAGGGGCCACAAAGGGGCTATCAAGATAAGCTGAGCAGTGGAGGTCCTGACTTTTTGGAGCACTTGTAGAATCATTATGAAGGGTAGGAAGGTGCAAGTGTAGAGGCAATTCCACTTCAGGCTGAACACAGCCACTGCTCAGGTTCTCTGATCTGGAACTGGGTAAATGTAAAAGGGGAGCTTGTTGTTCAGTTTTGTTGCAAACAAGTCCACCAAAGGTATCCCCCATAGTCTGAACAGGAAGTCCACTATAGATTGGTGCAGAGACCACTCCATGATGACTACCTTGCCTTTCCTTGGCAGACTGTCCGGCAGAATATTCTTCTTGCCATTGAGATGTGACAAACTTGACGTGTTGTTGGAGGAGACCATCGTGCAGTGACTTGGAATCTTGTTGATGTTCCCCTGTAGGGCTAAAATTACTGCTCATTTTGAGATTGTTTACATGGAAGGTAGATTCTTCTCTGGACTATGAACCCTTAAGATTTATCCCTTCCAGTGAAAAGTGAGTGCCCTGCCCCAAACCTGACACATCTGTGAATAGATAGGAGTGGAGTTCGGAGGCATGCATGGGGGCTCCAGTTCGAAACCGGTCCTAATTTTCTCACCAACTAAAGTGATGGCCAAGTCCAGTGCTAGAGAAATCTGAGCTGTTAGGGGGTCCCTGTGCGGTTTCCAGTTTTCCATAAGAAGAAACTGTAGAGGGCACAGTACAGTCTTCCTAGGGGAACCAGGTCTGCCACAGAGTTCAAGGTCCCCAAAGAGATAGATAGAGGTGAGCTGACAACCAGGTAATGGTTCTCAGGGTCTCAAACTGGGCCAGGATCCTGTTCACTGTCCCATGGTACACGGACTAATCCCAGTGAGAAAATTCGTCCTCATGTATATGAAATCCTGAGATGGGACAAGCTCCAATTTCTCTCTGTCGGATAAAAGGCCCAGCCAGGTCACTATGGACCAGCAGCAAGACAGATTGTGTCTGATTGCCTCTAAGTGTCCTTTGTGAACCAACCAGTCATGAAAATACTGGAGAACAGGAATCCCCAGTGACCTTAGGTGGATGGCAACTACTTCCATTACCCTGGTAAATGCTCTGGGCGTGGAGTCTAGGCTGAAGGGCAGAGCACAACAGTTGAAGAATTCCCCAAACAAGCGGAACTGGAGGTACTTCCTGTGAGGAGGAAAATTGGGATGTGGAGGTACGCATTCTGGAGGTCAATGTAGACCACCCAGTCGCAGAGTCTTATGGCAGATCTGCCTGAGGCTGTGGTCTCCATCTTGAAAGGTCCCTCCTGCAGAAACTTGTTTAAGATGGACAGCTCTATGCTTAGCCAAAACTTCCTAACTTTTTGGAAACCAGGAAAAAAGGGAGTGCACCTCTTCCTTTAAATGCACCAGATTCAACTGGTGGAACTGCATGGGGTACCTGCCAGAGGAGAATATGGAGAAATGAAGTCAGTATCCTCCTTTTATGATAGAGGGGATCCACCCATCATCCATTATGCCCGACCAGACCTCTGAAAAGGCTAGTTGGGCGCCTATGGGAATTGATGGAAGAGGATTGCACCATAGAGAGAGATAGTCCCTAGGGCCAGCCCCCCTCCTTAGAAAGGGGGAAGGACCCACAAACTTCCTCCCTGGGCCTCTCTGGCGACCCTGCCAGGCAGTAGATGGGCAAGGGGGAGGTTGAAAATCAAACCATTTCTTGGACTGGGGCTACATGGCTTTAAAGGGACGGTCAGGCTGACCATGCTTCCTGGCCAGTTTTGACTGACCAGGCGCAGATGTGAGGGACTTGTGTTGCTGGTCCCTCAGGTCCTGGGAGGCCAGGGAGGGGATGAGACCTCCGAAGAGGGACTCTGTCTCCAGAAAAGATTATTCTTATAATCTATAAACATCACTTATAAAGTGTATTCAAATGTATGAACATACAATTATACAGTTTATACTTTTACCAAGCCTCTATACAATTTGACACCTGAACCATATTTTAACAAATCTGAATAGGGACAGACTTTATGAACAGTATATGGGGTTTCAGTGTGTGTGACAGCTGGCACATTAAAATAATTATATTTATAATTGACGCGCTGAAATAAATGTGAATTAAGTCTATTTTTTTTATCATTAGAAGCATTTTATAAATGCTTGCCGTTACCATGGCAACCAATGTTTTAACAGTTTCTTTATGATGTTTTATGTCAAAGTATTTGCATAATTGAATGATAATATAATATATTTAACCTTAAGAGTGTCGCAGATGTGAAAAAAGTGGCTTTTTTTACGTGCTTATATGACGAGAGAGGGAGAGAATGTAATTTTGAGAGAACATCTGTGTATTTGTATGTAAGAGTGCACAGATTAAGAAAGCTGCTTGTTTTGTTAAGATATAATAAAAAGTTAGCTGAACAACATACATTGCTTCTGATTGTCACATCCAGTCACATGAAGAAATACAATTGTTTCACACAGAAATACAGTTATCATCTCAAGAAACAATTAAGAAATGAGATACTTTTATAACTTTACTACAAGTCCATTAAAATTATGAATGATAATCCATAATGTTTCAATCCTCCATATAATTCATTATGTTCCTATGCCAAATTCTTTTCCCAGTTTCTTCAATGCAGGGTTAGGCACAGATTTATACTCATTGATCAGATCAATTTTATCCTGTAAGGATAGTTCAATCCTATGATGCCTAGCTGGTCATTCTGACATCCTGACATGCAAGTGAAGACAAATGACAGTCATGGCTACTTAAATACAACGTAATGATTTTTCTCCTGTCAAAGTCAATGGAGTAAATCTGATTTTTTAAAATACTGTTGTCAGTCTCCATCAGCAAAGCATCAAAAGTGAGGCCGCATGCCTGATTAATAAAGACCAGGGATTTAATTTAAAAAAGAAAACAAACAAAAAATGTTCTATTGATCATTTATACAAATGAATAGCATCAGTCACAATTAGAGGATAAGCAGATAAACATAATTTTTCTTACGGCTATTCCAGGAAAAAGCCATTGGGGGAGAGAATGCAGGTGGTCAGAACGCAACTCTATTTTTTCCCTATTAGTGGGGTGCATAAGAAGTATTTTGATTTTCGTGGTTGTGCATATATTTTAATTATATAGTAATTGTGGTTGTGGGTATTGTGTTCATTATTTCATGATTATTATCTCAAGAAGTCTCTCCGAGGTGGCATTTTGCGTTTCATGGAAAGGTATTACAGTGGAATTATAGCCCAATCATATTTAGTCCTTTTATAATAGGTCAATGGGTCAAATTGTACCCATCTTTCTTCATCTCATTGCCTAGATAAAGAGTTAAGTTGTAAACAATTTACAGTCACTTCTTAATTAATCATAGTAACTATTTTTCATGTTCTGTTATTAAATTAGGTCATGCAGGAACCTTTTGCTTGTGCATTTATTTCATAATTAAAGTTCTTTTGATGATAGAAATATGTAAAAAGGTTCTATTCACTATCGACAGTTTTAAAAAGCAATGATAATCTTGTAGCATAATGATAAATTTAATATTAACGTGTACTTGCCAAATGAGTCTTACTACTTATTAAGAAACTTTCAAAAGCTGAGTCTTGTATTTTTTTTTTTTTTTTTTTTTTTTTGTTACTCTAATGCTGTAAATTTCTGCATTCCTGGTTTTACAATTAAAACCAATCTTTTTTATTGTTCTGACATTGCTACTGTGATGGACAATAGCATCTAGTTCGATTATGTTGTGTTCTTTTTTATATGTTTGAAATAAAAGTAATAAATATAGTTTTGGTTTGGTGTGGGTTTTATGGGGGAGGGGGAGTTGGCTAGGACACACCTGATGGCATGGTTGTAATAAAGATGTCCAATCTAGAAAAAAAAAATCTAAACTTTCCAAACTATTCTTTTGAATCTGAACTACATATATTGCCTTAAAGCCTTGGTTTAATTTTCCACACATTCTCAATTTTCACAAGCTGGGTAAAGAAATTTATTATGGGTGTGTTTCGACCTGTGAAAATTAGAGGCCCATATGGTGTGCCAAGGACTTGTCAGTGACACATCATAAACTTGAACCTAAATGAGATTTATAGTAAAAGCAACAGTTAAACACAAAAATGCTGAAAGAAAACAATTTAGAAACGAAAAAGTAACATTGAAGTTATTAAATGAAACAGGAGAAAAATATTAACACTTAAAAAACTATAACAAAATTGAATTGTCAAATATTCGTGTCTTAGGTATACATCTTGCAATGCCTGGCTTACCAACAGTCATCAGTTATCATGTTTACAACCAGTGACTGATGTTAAATTTCAAGTGATTCCTAGTACAGTATACTATGACTATTTGAAAGGAGAACCCATCTGACTTTAGGGCAAATTATTTTATGCATAACAGCCAAATTTTTTCAAAAATGACAATAAAGAACCAAACTTGAATCGATACCAAGAGGTAAGTAATCCGATTATCCTTACTGTTGTGTGATCCTAAGATGTCAGGTTTTGTCACTTTGATAATTGCTGGCTATTATTACTGCTGATAATTGTCAAGATTACAATAGCAACAGCAGAGAAGCACTGTATTAATGAGCAAAAGTTAGCACGAAAATGGTGTGATAGCCTTAATGGATTCCCTTATATGTCGAGCTTTTTCACTTTGATAATTAGTGGCTATTATTACCGACGATAATTATCAAGATTATAAAATCTAACAGCCGTGATGAGCTATTGTTCAGAACAAATCTGTATGACGTAAAAATGATATGAGAATCTTTCTGACTTCTCCCACAAAGTGAAAAGAAACTTGAATTCAACAGGGTACCAGACAATGACCAATGAGTCACGTGACAAGATCACTTCCTTTAAAAATACGGGGCATTTTGTTTAAATATTAAAAAATTGTTTTAACAGTGGTAGAGTTGGCAACATAAGAACAAGTTATTGCAAAAAGATCAACATGTCGTCGAGGAAAAGAAAAATTCTCAGTTTAAAAGAAAAAGTGAAAGTAATTCGACTGAACGAAAAAGGGAGAGTTCGAGAATCCTTGCAGAAAAATTAGACGTCGGATAGACTCAAATAAACAACATCATGAAAGATAAGGAAACTATTCTGCACAATGGGAAGATGGAATGGATGGAGAAAGAAAGATTGTTAGAGCCAGGAGATGTTTGTACCCCGTTTTGAACGACAAGATATTGAATGGTTTTGCACTGCGCGTGCCAAGAACATTCCGCTTACAAGTCAAATGATTCAAGAAAAGGCAACGATTTTATCAGTTGAAATGGGACATGACTTTGCCGCAAGTAACGAGTGGTTACACAGATTTCAAGTCAGACACAATATTAAGTGTTCTGTCCTTAGTGGAGAATCTGCTGAAGTTGATAATGAAGTTGTGGATGATTGGAGCAAACGACTGAATGATATATGCAGGGGATATGACAGTCAGGGTATTTTTAATCGTGATGAGACTGGATTGTTTTTCAGAATGTTACCAACAAGGTTGCTGGTACAAAGAGGGGACACATGTAAAGGTGGGAAAAAAGCAAAAGAGAGATTCACAGTTTTGTTCTGTGCAAGTTATTCTGGTGAGAAACTGAGGCCATTGGTGGCTGGAAAATCACAAAACCCAAGGTGCTTTAAGGGATATAGCCAAACAAATTTAAGAGTTACATATGAGGCAAACAAAAAAGCATGGATGACAGGACAAATATTTGAGTCATGGATCAAAGAACTAAATCAGCAGATAAAAGTGCAGAACAGAAAGATCCTGCTTTTCCTTGATAACTGTTCTGCACAGTCAAAAATGGAGTTGTCAAATGTAAAGCTTTCATACTTCCCCTCGAATACAACTTCAAAACTTCAGCCCATGGATGCAGGGATAATCCAAACAATTAAAGTCATCTACAGGAAAAAGCTGCTGAGACATGTGTTGTTCCTGATGGATGAGAGAACAAATTCATCAGATATAGCACGACAGGTGACTCTGCTGGATGCAATCCAGTGGCTGACTTCATCATGGGATGTGGTGACAGCCGAGACCATTAAAAAGTGCTTTCGGAAATGTGTTTTTTTCCAAGAGGTTTCAGGTGTACCAGAGGCAGGAGAGCAAGACTGGGATGAAGAGATCTATCTTCCCCTTATACAACATGGAACAACCCTCAAGGATGATGTGCAATGTGATGACACGTTAACCAGAGAGAACACAGTTGGTGATGATTGGGAGACATTACTGCTATGTAGCATTAGGAATTCCAGTGAAACATGCCTGGATGAGGAAAGTGACACAACCTGTGATGATAAAAAACCAGCCAAACAGTGCATGATATTACAAACTGCATGGTTGCATTCCACAGAATTTATGGATTATTGCCTTGCTACAAATAATGTTAAACTTGTGGACATAACAACAAAAACACAAGACATTCTTAAAAAAGAGAAAAGAAAAGCTGTGGAAAGCTTGGGACAAACAAAATTGGATACATTTTTTAAGCCTGAGGATTCCTAAGAACTACTGTATTGTGTTAAAAGTGTCCATTGGTGACAGATGATGTGATCTGAAAAATTATTATAAAGACAATTGTAAAGCCATATTCATAATATTCTTTTTAAAATGACAAACAGTTTGTATCACATTGATTCCACAACATGCATGTGATTTTTAAATGAAAATATTGAATGTTTCAGAATTACATGTAGTTGTGACTTTCTTACTTTGTATGTAGTTACTACTCACATATGTGATACCCCTCTAGAAAGGCCACCCCTCTTATAAGGCCACTTTACTGCTGCAGTAGGGGTGGCCTCATAAGAGGGGGACCACTATATAAATAGACTGTAAAACCCAATACAAAAAGGATACTATCAATGAATAAAATACATTTTGGTAGTAGGTATTTAATGAATGCTATGTCATGTATCATTATATTGGACATTAAATGCTGGACAAATTATTGATTTTCTTTCTTATGATTGGGGTTGAACGGCTCATCAGCAACATGAAAACCTATTTAATGCTACAGTTGTGCGAGTGAAAAAAACAATTGAACTTAAAACTACATTGCCAAAAGTAACTTCACATTCTGAATATCCATTTTGCTCCAATAGTTATCCATTATTTTCATATACAAACCGATATTTGTGATTTTTGTTATAAAACACTATTTCCTTATTTTAATTTCTATTATGATGGTGGGGGATGTTTTTGTTTTCTTATTATTTCTATCAAATTAAAATATGTATAATTTAATCAGATGATGACAAGAATTGAGCATTAGCGGTACGTTATACCCATTCAACAATAACTTCTCCCTTTTGTGCTCTAGTTTTCTATTGTCAGTTTATGCATTATTGCATTACAATTGTCAAAAGTCACCTGTAATTATGGGGGGGGGGGGAGGGCCCTTAAAATGGAAATGCCTAATTCATTAAAATGTGATACCAGTATGAGAACAACAAAAACAGTGTTTATTTCAACTCTTGCATTTATTGTGCAGATGTTCACATAATGGCGTCACCACGTGTACATTGAAGATTTTACTTTGATGAATGAAGTACATACATTGGATTCGAATCATAGGCACCACTGCACTAAACTTAAATAATATCTCTAAAATACGATAAAGAAGTTTAAGAAATAATGCTTTTAAAATAAAAACTCCGTGGTAGTTTGCTTTGATGTAAGCGACCTTAAATAAGTTCTGTTTACTCAGCTGCGGTAATCGTGCTAATATTACACAGTAGAAGCCAATCACATCCAAGTACCAGCGTTGCCGCCAGACAACATTTTCTCTTTACCCAAGCCAATTTCAGGGTTTTAACAATTAACTGGCCTGGATTGCTGTCGGAAAACAACAGACAAATCCACCAATTATAAGCAAAGGAGATGCAAAAACAATCAGCTTGCCAAAATCAAAAGTGGAATGAATAATGTGTGGAAAATTATGATTTTGTGAAGCCAAAACACAAAACTAAAATGGATCAATGATACTTTTAATCGATCTATATTCAGAATTTGAACATATGTTACGATCATTCTTTCATGAATATATGACAGTTATTTGAATTTATGCTGTTTATGCGCTTTATATAATTAAACATGCATACCTTTTCATATAGATTACATCACTTTGTAGGATAGCTTATATCACTGAAAAACAGTAACTGTTGAGCGCGTGAATCCAAATAAATGAAACAGCAATGAACGTGTAGCTGAAATGTAATCTGGAAGAATGCGATTTGGTTAAAACAATGAATACCTAAAGCAAAATCTGCATAGAGTATATTTTGGAGTAAACAAGGATATAAGTAATGAAAGTACGATTTGCACTGTGTAAGTACTATACACTATAGTAAATGTCTTCCGTTAAATGTAAGCAGCCCGTGAATGATGAAGTCTTTATTTACCTTTATTTTAAATCATGTTGGAGAAATCGGAAAAGATGCACATGCAAAATAATAACATAAAACAATCATAGTACCGTATTTACCGTATATATTGGGACAGGATAAAATAAATGATTTTTTTCCTGTCCCATAACTTATGGTTAAACATTTTTTCAACTAGATCATATGTCCCAAAACTTATGAATCGAAACAAATTGTGTTGAATTTACCCCCCCCCCTTCATGTTAAAATAAGGTATGTAAATTAAACGTTTATTTGATAATAAACTGAAAGAAACTAACCTTGTACTGTTCTCATTTATTCCTCTTTTTTGTTCTTCATAAGCAATTTATGCATAAAAGACACAACCGTATCCACTAACACATGGTCCGGTAATGTAGAATACCGGTCGTGTGTATCGCTTATGTCAGGTAACAATATTGACACATTATTTTCTTGACGTGAATATAGGTGTCCTCAGAAGTTTGAATACCGGTATATTATCAAACTTAAAATTGGATCCAGCAAAATCACAAACAATAGAAAGAGAGAGACAGAAATAACAACCGATTGCTTGAAGGCACCAGCAATTCACGCATGATCCGGTGTATGGTGCAAAATAACCAAGAGTGTATTATATCCAGGTTAACAATATAACAACATTTCGCAAATAAAAATCATTATTAGTAAATACATTCACCGTAAGAGCAAATGACAATATTTTCGCTAGCATGGGATACAGAATGTATTCTTAAAAACAATTAATGCCGTGTATATTATTTACCCTGCAGACATCAATGCCTGTTTGTATCGGTTACGATTACAGATGGCAAACAAAAGAAGACCGGGTAGTGAATAAACACAGCTGGTAGCGAGCAATAGACTCATTGTTTCAACTGACCAGTAGATATCAAATATAAAGTTTATTTTATTACAAAGCAAGCAGACCCTGGAAGCCAACTTTGAATTCTTTTAAGTGTGCAGATTTTTTATATTCAAAGTCGGCAGACCAAGGGAAGCCGGCTTTGGTTTCTTTTAGCAGTATTCATAGGAATTTTGAAAATAAATTGAAACAGTGGAACAGTCGGGGTCTGTAAGTGACACTTTGAGCATACATTGTGAAATGTACTGGTATTAAAGGATTTGCCACAACTGAACAGGTGT
This sequence comes from Margaritifera margaritifera, assembly GCA_029931535.1. Lineage (NCBI taxonomy): Eukaryota > Metazoa > Mollusca > Bivalvia > Unionida > Margaritiferidae > Margaritifera > Margaritifera margaritifera. The sequence continues at coordinate 306,583 of JAQPZY010001165.1, forward strand.
CAATTGTGCGGCATGATCACAGGAAGTTCAAATAAATTCTGTCAGCTGAATATGGGACTCTACTTGGCAATGAACAAGTATTAACTCGGCGGCTCGATCAAAGGGTTGTGAAAACAAAGTGAGGCTGCCTTTACAAGCTAAGGGATTTGCACTGGCAGATAACTGAGGAAATATTACTTGAGAATTAGATCTGGCTTATGAAAAAGGCAAATATAAATCAACTCAAAACTTTTATTGCATCAAACAGTGTTTATACAGCAAAACAAAATATAATACAAGTACGGGTTGCTCCAACTTGCACGTATTTTGTACGTAGTGCAAACATCTAGTCTCCTATATTGCCCTTAGATTTATCAAATTTTGTTATTCAAAAGTTTGCAGATAAGAAGACAAGTGTAAACAAACAACACTGACAGCGGTTTTTATTTTATTTATTTAATAAAATATAAGTTTGAGTGCATTTTTTTTAACAGCTAAGCATCGATATTATGATTTAAAAGGTGTCCCAAAACTTACGACTCGAAAAAAACAATCTGTCCCAGAACTTACAGTGCACAAAAAAATTACTTTAAAAATTAATTTATGGTGTCCCAACATATACGGTGTCCCAACATATACGGTAAATACGGTAGTTTATAACAGTTTATTGACGTGGTAATTGATAGAGCTGGTCACTGCTGTGTGACGTATGGCGATGTTTCCAATTTTGTCTTTACATTTTTTTTGTGTCTACAAGTTTTGAGACACCGAAAGTTTTATATATTTTACATGCATATAAATCTTGGGACATGAAAAAAAAAAAAAATTTGTGTCCCAAGACTTACCATCATTACGGTAGGAACACTTACCTCATTTCTGGTCTCTTTTGTCTCTCTAGTCTCCTGGAAATCCGGCCAGGTATCTTTTTCAGGTAACGGAATTGCTTGCTTGTAAACATTTTCCATGCGGCTCACATGACCATCCTCACTAGAATTAAAAACAGGCTCACAACTGTAAATTCAAAGAGGTAGTACCAGGGCTTCCACAATTCTCATGGCTCCAGTTTTTTTTCAGAAAAACTTGGGACTATTTTTACATTAAGATCTTTAGACTGAATTATATAAGTGTCATTGTGGTTTTTACATCTAAGTGTGTTCTACTGGCATATAACTGTAGTATTGCAGGTTATGATAAAGGATATATAAAAATCAAATGTAAAAACTGCATGCCCGAGTATCTTTTCTCATGTAATCAAATGAAGAGATATTTTTCAAAAATTATGACATATCATTAGTTTTAATATGGTCTACAAAAGATATTAAATCTTTCTTGGAAAAGTGAGTGGACTTTCAATGTAAAGTTTAGCAGGGTGTAGCAACCATAGGGGTATAGCAATTTGAAGAAGAAAAAAAACTTGTTTAAAATTATCAATGGAATTTTGACCCAGGAGAATACTATATAATCTTAAGGGCTGAAACAGTAAATTCCTTAACCAGTTACCCATAATACATTAACCCAACCATAACCAGATAATCACAGTTAAAAACATTTTTGGAACATAGTGTGAACTCGCAAGAATTACAGTATAATCAAAGCTTCCAGTTTCTAAAATCTGGTTAAACTTTTAAGTTACACTTGCAGACTCAAAGATATTTCCCACTTGCTTTTGCATGAGCTCTGCGTATATGTTACACCTTTTATTTTTTTGTCATATTCTCTGCCATTTGATGTAGCCAATCAGGCGCTCTGTCAGGATCACTTGTGTAAAACTTGTGAATCGCTAGCATTAAAATGACTTAGTTGCAAAACCGCAAGATGCCTGAACTTTCGGGATTTATAAAAGTTTGATTCAATGAGTCTAAAAATATCTACATGCAGACATTAAAGAAGACACCTAAGTAGTTCAGATCTGGGTTAGTGATACAGAAATAGCGATTGAACAGCTGTATTGAATGCCAGATCAAGCATGTAAGATTAAATGGATATGTAATAAAGGATAAAGTTGTAGGTCAGATCATTCACCTGTGATGATATCTTTTACATTTATTATTATTGATCAGCAAAGTGAAAGGGGACTTTTGAAATGAAATAAAAGTCTATTAAATGACCCTCAATATGTTAATCTCATTCAAGTGTGTATTAAGGATACTAAAAATCAGTAGCAAACAAGTCATTTTGCAGGTCTGGACCTGCCCCTTTAAGAACTGCAGCATGTACTGCAAATGTAGTGCATACTGCACTTATGCTGCAGGGTCAAATACTGCATATATGCTGTAATACTGCAGTACATTTCAAGCATCAGCACTTATCTATGCTTTTTCCCAGCATGGACTGCTATCATACTGAATATGCATGCTGCAGTCATGCTGAAGTCGTTCCTAAAAAAAATCTTAACAATGTGCTGCTTCCCAGCATGAACTGGTGTCATGCTGAATTTGCATGCTGCTGTCTTGCTGAACTGACTTTGACAATTTCACAATGATGTTGTATTCCAGCATGTACCGTCATCATGCAGAACATACATACTGTAATCATGCTGAATTTACTAAGATATGACACAGAACAATTCAACTGTCCTGTTTTAACTGAAATGTTACATTTATGCTATAAAAAAACAAAAACAATCATTTCAATTTTTAAAGAAACAAATTTGCAGCATAATGTAGTTATGCTATTTTCACTTTGATGTAAAATTTGCAAGATGCTGCATTTACAAAATATGGTATAAATAACAGTTGTTCATTTTTATAAAAGTGGCTAATAAAGTTCATTATGAATTACTAGCTGTTACAAAAAGTAGGTTTGTGTTTGTAAACCTGTTACCTAATGTATCTACTGCAGCCCTATCAACTTCTAAGTCATATTAGGTCTAAACCCTTATAGAAATACATTTTTAGGCAGCTGCATGAATAAAGATAAAATCTCTGAGATATCCTGGTGAAATAGTCTCCAGTTTCCTGTCCAAGTACGATGAAACAAGTTTTTTAAAATTATTTTCACTTGATATACAGTATGAAAAATAGTGTGGATATATTGGTGGTAAGATCTGCACTATTATTATTTTCATTCAGAACCAATTACATATTGCAAGAAGTGTTTTAGTGAAAACCCCCATGTCAAAGCATTCATTCAAGAGTAGTAATAACAAGATTTTTTTTTAGATTGCCACCATGGTGCTATGCTGGGTGGTTAGACAAGTACCACTTTAATTCAGAACCAACTATACTTAATCACAAGAAGAATTTTAGTGAAAACCCCATGTCAATACAACCAACTATTCAGAAGCAGCTATAATAAGATATTCAAGATGACCCCATAGAGGTCATGTTGGGTGTCGGATAGGCACCATTTTCATTTAGGACCAATCGGACCCTGGCATGAATCTGTGTTAAGTTTCATGGCAACTCTCCCTGTAGTTTAGGAAGGGTAGCAATAATGTGCTAATGTATGGATGGATGGACAACAGATGGAAGAACGACCATCACATGAGCTCTTTTGGTTTTTGACCAGCAGAGCTAAAAACTATACCCCATATTCAAAATGAAGAGAGGCTATAATAATATTGCTGGTATGAAATTCATAGTTTATATATAAAAGTGTATCATTGTATTTGAACTACTTAAATGTCAATAAACAAAAATGGAATCACTTGTATTATTTGCCTTTTGTACTTTCAGTATTTGTATTCTGCAGAATAAATATTCTCTTCATTTTAGGTTATTTGACGTGTCTGTTTTGCTCACAAAGGACAGACCTAACGCGGATCATATAAATATTTCAATTTTCTATAGGGTTAGAGGCCTTTCACAACACATTGGCAGTAAGTCAATTGTCTTTTACTGTAGATTTGATCCTTGTAGGGTACCAGATTGTACATGAAGTATGGAACAACCTGCACCAAAATTGTCTAGCTTTCTGCAAATGCAATTCTCAAGTGTGATCTAACTCATGTTAGTCTTGTGCATTTTAAGATGCAGATTAGGTAGAACTTGCATGAGCAAGAGAATCTAGCAAAATTGGAAAATCACATGAGAAATAGTTTATTCATTTAAGCAATAGGTTCATATGAGCAAAAAAGACGTGTAATTGATTTGCATTTATTAAATGCATTTTTTGACAATCTTGATTGAAAACAAGAACTAACATTTCAAGTATTATGTCTGTTACATGCATTTGTTCCAAAATAATCTAAATAAGGACTCTATTATAAAGCTAGGTATAAGAGGCCTTAAAGACCTTCTTCAAAGCTAGTACAAATAAACATATTTAAGCACACTTTCCAGATACCAATTATCAGGAAATTGCCAACATATAATATTCTTGATGTTGCACACAAAGATCTAGTACTTCAAGCACTGACTGATAAAATTATGTATAATCTGTTTGGATTAGTCTAAATAAAATCAAAGCAAAGAGTATACAAAAAAAATTTATACAACATTTTTTTAATCATATGAAAAATGCAACTCATCCAAATTGTCTAGTATATTACAATTCAGCAATACAAACAAAACATATCATCACATATCTATATGCACTGTAGCATATGGAATGAAATCATAGACCCATCAGGCCATATTTTCAAATTCTTCCACTCCTTTTTGAAATCTGGTAATGGCTACATCATTAACACAGATTATTTAGTGATGTCCGCTTATTATAAGCAAAATTTATATTCAGATAAGGCATATAGTAACTAAAAGATCACTTACATGTACATCAATTGGCAGAAGATAATTTGCTCTTGAGGATTATTACAGATTTTAAAATAAAAAACACCAAACATGTTTCAACTTCCCTCCCAAACTGCATCCAACAGAAAATGTTGCAGGATGTTCATACTGAGCATGCCTAGTACATGAGGGTTATGCGAGGTTTTCAGACTCAGAAACATCCAAAAGTTTACAATTAATGTGAGATCTCGTGTGAGCTTTAAGTTTCAACAACTTTCCATATGTTAGCAAGCCTTTCTTACATGAGCTTCTTTGCAGCTACCAAAAGTTCATGCGAGGTCAACAAGCAAAGTTTATTTGCATGCTGTTCTCACTTGCTTCTTAGGAACTTCTCACATGTTGTACATATGAAGAGGGTATATTATTCTGTACTTGAATCTATTACTTCGGACACAGCCCTTTCATGCTTACCATTCAAGGAATCATTCTGAAAGGTTTTGAGCATGGTTGATTTATATCATGCTCTTACCAGTTTGGTTTCAAGTTTTATTTGGTGTCAAACCTAATAATCTCTCTCGCTCTCTGGCTCATATCCATAGATGCACACACACCAAGCCTCCATAAATGCTTGTACATACCAGGCATGTCCTATGATAAAAATATTTTGACCTATAGCAAAATGCTCCCGTTGGACATTTGCAAGTATGAATTATGTACATAATAATTTCTTATATTTAATTTCATAACAGTACTGTAAAATCCATCAACAAGGCAGATTATTGTACACAATGCCACGCCCAAGTGATCTATCTATACTCTTATACATACTCAAGCATCAAACAGAATCTTCACTTTACATTCTCTGCATGACTGTAACAATAACTTATATTGCAACTTTGTTACAAATAAAAGTAATGATCCAGAGAACAATAGGAAAGTAAAGACCAATTAAGAAAACAAATCGCCTATCAGAGTTTTGCTAACCATTTAATTTCAAAAATAAAATAGTCAAACATCAAATGGAATCTTCAGTTTACAATGTAAGTATTGCTATAACAATAAATACCACTGCAATACGTGAAACTGCCTTGGGACCATTAACATCTAGCTAGGGATTATGCAGTTCCATACCTAAACCAAGTTTGGTAGTAGACCATTTGATTTCATGGGTAAAGAATGATCCCCAATAAATGCAGTTAAGTAGTTTTCAAAAAGACTGGAAAGAAAAGGTGAAATAATCCAAATTTAGATTACAATCTTGGATGATAACTATGTCTTTGTACTTAATGTATAGCAAAAACAGGAAGCATACAGTTTTTGCTTGCAATTCAAACCTTCCACCCATACAACATAAATGGTTATGTTCCAAAGTCAGTGACTAGCTGGCTACATAGCATTTTATGATGTAACTATATAAGGGACCAAACATTTAGGGTTTAGTTTGGTGGTAGTTTTTGAGAGGGAGGGCTTTTGATTTCTTTAGGATAAAAAATACAGCTCTCAAATTGCTTGAAAAAAAAATGAAAAAAAATCTTGCACTGATTTGTAGAAAAAAAAGAACTAATTCTATCCACAAGACATTAGTTGAAAAAAATACCTTGAGAAACCAGGAAAGAAAAATATCCTGGATGAAAAGAAAATCTACTGGTCATGATGGTACAAGATCCAAAGTACTAACAATTGCTGCTCCCATCATCTCTTTCATATGATTTACTACAGCCTGCACTGGTGGTTTTCCTGATGTTCTGAAAGTAGCCAAGGTTAACATCTGCTCAAGGCAGGTCCATCTTCTGACCCTGACAACTACAAATCAATATCTGCACTCTCCTCGATTTCAAAACTCTTTGAAAAACAAGTTTACAGGCAGTTATGCAATTATTTAACTGCATTTAACCTTATAACTGGTTCTCAATTGGGTTTTTGGCCTCATCTCTCCTATTATTACTGCTCTGACTAAATTAACTGACAAATGGTCGAGAGATTTGGATGATGGTAAACTTGGATACCCGTATGAAATGGAGAGATGGAAACCACCCGTCATTGAGACATAAACAAATTGAGTAGGAGACGTGATTTCAGTCTGACTTACACCTCTCATCTGAGACGTAATTCTACATTTTTCTGCCTGTCTGTGGAGGAAAACACTGAAAGTCATGTTCTGAGACATCATTTTCTCCTTTGAAATTTGTACAAGGTGGAAATTTGGGTTTAGAATGAGGGTGAAATGGACTTTGAAATTTGCAGAAGGTGGATAATTTGGACTTAGAATTCACAGGAGGAGGATTTCTGTACATGTTAATAATAAAGAACTTTTACCAGAGATAACTAAAAATAAGGGCTTTAATATATGGTTTTCAATTTGCAAAGACCTAACCTTGAATATATTCTTTGAATTTTTTAAGTAAAATTTAGTATCTGCAATAATTATAGAATTACAATAGTGATCATTTTAAATTTGCAAAGTGCACTGTAAAAATACAAACTGGAATTTCTTGCCCCTATCTGTCAACAAGGCATTTAGGTTTGTAACAAAAAAATGTTTTAAAAAAAATACATGTAAACAGCAGAAGTGTTGCTAAGTAAATGCAACATGAGTAGGCTTAAACCATAACATAGATGAAACCAAGTTTGGTAATTATATATCACATCATTTTTGCAAAGTATAAATTTGTACTCCTATTCTAAATACCTTAAATGAAACATGAAGATTTTCTTTTAATTTCCAGTAATTCCATTTTGCTATATGCTTGACATTATTACCAGATTTATGCTACATTTTTTGATTGTGGTAAATTTAAAAACTTTTAATAATAATAATAATAATGATGATGATGACGATAATGATGATGATGATGATGATAATGAACTCCCTCATTATTCACAGAAGACATAAAAGCAAACGTGTTTGATTTTATTTCCTGTATAGTAAAATATCAGTGCTTAAATACTGATTTTTTTAATCCCAAAGAAAAAATTGATCATTATTTATAAAATTTCATTCTTTTGAATCTTTTCTTTTCCTTCTAATTATGATACATATTATACATGGCCCTGTTATTACTGCTGCCAGAAAAAGAAACACAATTGGCAGTTCTTGTTATATTAAATATTAAAACTTTAAAATGTATATATCCTGGATTTAATTATTGTTTTCTTTGAGTGAGATAGGGAGGGATACCCATTCCATCCTGCCTGCATTCTATAAAGGATTATTAGCACAAATCTGGGTAAAAAAAAAAATAATAATAATAAAATTACACAAGATGAATGCAGTTTTCGGTGACTGAGACCATCAGTATCGAGATAGTAACGGCGGTTATTTCCCTTGTTTATGCGCAGTCTCGTTTTCAAATGGGCTCCATTTTTAAGTTAAAAGACACTTTTCTGCTCGTTGATTTGGGAAATTTTATTGCAAGTAATACCAATACATGTGCAGCAACTGATCATACAGCCCTGGAGATAACTATAGCGAACCAAGGTCATGGAGTTATCATGTTGGTAAGTAAAATCCAGTTTGTGTTGTTTTTTGCTGGTTTACAGACTGCAGATGATTGGCGGGCACTTAAAAAAAAAACTATGCAGTTTTGCCCTTAGAATTTAATACGACAAATGATACGACTTTATAATCTTGCGCTACATAATCATTGAGACGATCGTTTTGTTTATCAGTATCATTTACTGCTACCGCCTGCCAAACTGCAGTTATCGGTGCAATCTTATTGTCAGTTATCGACAATAGGGCAACGTTATTACCAAAATTAATTTGAACTTGTTATCGCATTCTATTTTCTGTTGGGACTTTTTTCGTACTGTTACGACTAGGGGTTATGTAACAAAAGAAAAGACTCAAACAAGCTTTAAATATTTAAAATACAAATCTTTAATTTCCTAAAATATTAAAATATTTCAACAAACAATTAAAGTGAAAGAATTAAAAATAACTTACAGTATAGAATATCCTTAAAAGTCCTAAATTGTTTTAAAGTTCACTGTTTCGGAAGTTAATCCAAATATTCCAAATGTAGTATTCTGAATGAAATAGACTTCACTTTGCTAATATGTTAATAAGATTAAGTTATATCCAAATAATCCTTGTGAATCTGGAATCTCACAAGTTTTAGAAATGTTTCATATAATTCCACGGAGCTGTATAATAATTCAGATTAAAGACAGTACTGAATCCTAAATGTACTGTATTAATAATAAATAAATCTCCAAATAAGAATATCCCACACACAAACTGAACCAATTTCGTAATGACCTCTCTATTCACAAGTAACTATGAAGAATATTTAAACACAGGATTATTTCCTATATATATAGCATTAATGCGCAGAATCGAAATAAAAACCCATACTACGTCTTCAATAAATAGGGTATTTCGAAATAATGCAACCCTCTCCAAACCAATCAGGAATTAGGTTATGCATGATTCTGCTAAAGTGCTCGAGTACCAGTGTTTTAAACAGTAAACACTGTATTGATTCATTCTTCGAATGTGACCTTAAACTATAATTCCTAGTCAATATAATGTTTACTCCTAAAAGTGCAAGAACTAGGTCAAAAGTTCATTACTCTCTCTCGCGCTGAAAATATGTCACATGACTAAAGCTACAAGCAAATAGGTGAAATATCAATCGAGGCTACCGTATGTATACTCATAAGATGACAGTTGTTTAGACTAAGAACAGAGATCATAAACTAATAAACTATACCATTATTAAAAGGAAAAATACATATAATTCCGTAACAGTACAGACAACAGAACTTTGCAAATTTTTGCACATTTACTAAAAGACGGGCATTTTGTGAAGAGAAAAATGCGGCTATATATACTCTACACAGGTACGATATCGTCCAACAGCCCAATGTCGCACGCCTCCTTCAATCGTGTGCCATGTTTCTCGCGATCTAACGTGCTCGTTTCGAGATAATGACGTCATCAACTGTGTCACCAGCATTCTTCAAGAATGACAGAATTTAATTATATAGCAAAATCAAACAAAATGAGATTCAAAAAGGTAATTTCATGTAATTTAAAAAAATCATATTGAAAATCTGTTTTCACTAATGACTTTTTTGTGTCAGATATTTTGGCCTTGAATTTTCTATTATATGCTAAAGATAGCGCTGCCGATCACTTGATGACTTTGTTTACATATTTTGAACAGGAAAACCAACTTTGGGAATTAATACAACTAGACAGCCAATGTAAATATTTGGTTTTAATCATGTAGGGTTCTTATACAACTTAAGAAAAATGTACACTCTAAATGTATATTCACTACAGACTTTTTCGTTTCAGTATTATTTCATAATAAACATATATTCTACATCAAAAGACACTGAATCTATTATAATAAAATGCGTATCTATTCACCAGTATCTATTTTTAAATTTCTCTCTCCCTCTGTCTCTCTGTATGTCTGTCTGTCTCTCTCTCAGTCTATTGAGTTATGTATATATATGGTAAAGAACAAGCAAGCACTAATGTAAGTGCACAAACTGCATATAGAATTAATGGAAAAAAATTATTCATTTTTAAATTTAATTTTTTTTTTATTTAAAAAACACGGAGATGCTATAAACTAATAATATCTATACCTTGGTCTAACTGGCATGGTTCGGTCATATGCCATGTGACTTTTTAGTCAGTTTCACGAACCGTGGACATCACTTCCAAAAATAAGTAAACATACACACGCTCGGAAAAACGGTAATTATGATCTGATGTACATGAATGCCAAATTTTTTTTCACACTAATTAAATGTAGATATTGACTTTTTAAGGTTTATTTGAATAGATTATCATAATATTATACCGAACGCGTTAAAATTCACGTTAAGTGAATGAAAAGTGGTTGCTCGAGGCTATCATCAACCTGCCATGGTTCTTGCCCTCAACGTGAATTTTACCGCTTAGGTTATAATATTGCAACAAACTATTAAAATTGCCATAGAATTGTTCAACTATATTTGGTTAATTTATTCATCATTGATAAATGTTTATAAACTCTCCAAATTCTTTGCGAGCAACCATTTTTCCGAGCGTGTCAACTGTGGTGGACCCCTCGTTACAAGGTGTACGATTTGGTTTGGTTATTGTTATCTAGAGGATGATCGACCTCGGTGTTATTGCCCGGATCGAGTGAATAGAGGAAAAAATAGAGATCTGAGCAGATATATAGAACAGAATAACACGAGCCCCCGTACATGAAATATAACAATTTAATCAATTACATATAGCAAATTTGAGATAATACATAACATTAGGAAGATACACTTCTTCTGAAATAAATCATTTACCGTATTTCAACACAAATATAATTATGTAAATAACCGATCTGTTTTAAACGATAGACTTAGTTCATCATAGAATCGAGTGAACAATCGAAGTCATTGCCCAGCATGCCTGCATAACTTGATTATCGCTGGTCACTCCAAATTCAATGCTGCTGTCCGGTCAAGGTTGATGTTCTCCCCTTTTTTCTCTTCTCACTCTCTTATCTCACCTCTTTCGGCCCTCAAACTTTGTGTGGGGAGGTAGGTAGGTGGATATGTGGAGCTATTTTCCCCTTTAAAACAAACAAGAAGCAACCTAAATATTGTGTCATATTTCCTCCTGGGAATAGAATATTACTCCACTCTCGTTACGTCAGATATCATCCTATCGGAATTTGAACAGATACCAAAGGCTATCTGGTCAGGCCAAACCTGGCAGACCATAAACAAACCTACTTTCAGAAGATTATTGTACTTCTTAACGGCTATGTCATCACATAAACATCACACGAGACATAACAGTTTCAGTTCACGTACTAATTATACAAATGAATCAATGAAATTCACTTCATGGCTTAACTACATTAATTTCAGTGAATATTCACTCAAGCCTTTATCATACATGAAACCATCTAGGACAACTTGTATCAAATAAAGTAATGCATGAAATTCTTAGAATACATGATTCCTATAACACTCGAGACGACAAATTCAAACAATTCGTCAAACTCATATAAAAAAGATTATTGTATGAATTCAGACAAATGAACTCAAACAAATAGTTATACTCCTATCAAGAAAATTGATATACAAATTTAAACAACTAAATTCAAGCAAATAATTATATTGGTATCAACGAATTACATGAGATTAATGCAAATACCTTGTGCTTTCAAGACTCGCTAGCTTCTACCGCCAGAATCGTGTCCCTCAACTTCCAGACACTTGTCCCTTGAACAATTGTTTATACGAGAGTATTTCTTCTTAATTCTATCTCGGAATCAAGATCTCTTCGGGCAATAACACCGAGGTCGATCATCCTCTAGATAACGATAACCAACCAAATCGTACACCTTGTAACGAGGGGTCCGCCACAAAGTGGGCGCTCGTCTTGGGAACAGAACATTTTATTTGAGTTAAAAATCTGAGCAAATATAGAATAGAATAAGTATCTAAACATTGACAATTTTGATAGTACTTGTTAAGAAATAGCGATTAGAGTGAATCAAATCATTGTCTGCTTATTTTTGTATATTCTGTGCACGCAATTTTCTTACCATTTCTTTTCATATTGTGATGAAAATATTGTAAGAGATTGTGGCACATTCCTGGCTATTACTCACGCCATTTCAGATCGTATTCTAAATTTGTTAAGTTAAAGGGAGGAATTACCTTTGTATTCTCTTGGGAGGAGAGATATTTAGGCCAACCCCACAGTAGTAATTATGCCTTGTTTAGTGTGTAAACGTTATGCTGAATTTGGGAAGAAATTCCAGCTGTGTATTGCCCATTTATTGATTGTTTGTGCAAAGAATGGTCTGGTTTAATTGAGTAGGGCCATACCAGAAGTAGGGTAAATACGTGTGGGGCTATTTTTGAGTAGGGCAGTAAGACTAGAGTGTAGGTAAAGAACTTAGTTCTTGTGAAACCGTACAAGTAGAACATGATGGCGACAGACAGACAATTAGTTAGGAAATTTAAGTCGATTGGTAAGGACAAGTTAGGTTATGAAGGGGCACAGTTAGCTGAATTTGTTGAGCGAAGTGTTAGAGAACACAAGGAACAACTAGCCTCGGAACAAGAGAAAGACAGACAAGTAGCGGAGAAAGAGCTCAAGTTAGCCAGATTGGAAGCAGAGGAGAGATCTAGAGAACGCGAACATATGTTAGCAATGGAGAGGCTGAGGATTGAAGCCGAGTCCAGAAGGGGTGAAGACCTGAACAAACATTCAGGACCCACAAGTAGGCGATCTGAAGACAGATCACCATGCCCATGTTCAACGACATGGGAGAAATCATTGACAACTTTTTGACGCAGTTCGAAAAGTTGGCACTTGTTCATCAGCTACCCAAAGACCAGTCGGCTGTCAATGTTTCGGCATTCTTACAGGGAGCCACGAAAGACGTATACCATAATATGACACCGAACAAGGTAGACAACTACGACGCTCTGAAGAAAGCGCTACTACGGCACTATGAGCTGTCGGCGGAAACATTTAAGAAATGCACGCACAATTTCATAACCGCGTACGCGTAATTTTTGATAAATGGACGAAAATGACAGGTACTGCGCTAACGTATGAAGGTATACGCGAGGAAATTTTGAAAGAGCATGTCTTAAGTAGCTACAGGAAACACTTAATAGTGTTCTTAGTGGAGCGTGAATTCTCAACCTTGGATGACATAAGCGTGATGGCCGAGCACTATGAGAGCGTCCACTCACATCCAACCAACATCTAGTGGCAGGGACCGACCTGGCTTCGGCGAGCATAGAAAGACCACTGAGGGGGTACCCCAAAGACGAAATGGTCAAAATGGTGGAAGGCCAGGGGCCGGAAATCCCAGTAGAGAACATTTCCGTGGGTTGGGGAAGACTCAGGGAGCAGAGAAGGATACCAATGGGAGGAAAGGTGAGCTCGTGTGTTATGGCTGCAACAAACCAGGCCATGTCGTTAAGGATTGTAGGAAGTATCATCTGACAATGATTAATTCGGTAACTCCGAATACTGTTAGGAAACGAAAAACAGTGGAGTTGACTAACACAGCAGTAGCTACGGTTAATGGTGAGATGGCAACTGTGCTGTATGATACCGGCTGTAGTTACCCGACCTTGGTAGATAGTAAATATGTCAAGCCTGGAGATTACACAGGCGAGACGGTTGAGATTCGCTCCCGGTAGTTAACATTGACTTTAATTAGCCGTATGTAAAGGGACGAATTCAAGCAGCGTGTTTGTCAGGACTGTCTCATAACGTAATATTAGTGTGTAGGTATGTGTTGCCACAGCCTAACCCTAAGACGTGTACACCTGTACACATAGGGTCTGTTGAGACGAGGGCTATGAAGCGAAGGTCAGGGTCAAAGCCGCTGAGACCCACGACTTCGCCCATAGACAATTTGCTACCTGGCGAGTTGAGGAAACTTCAAGAGGAAGATTTGTCTCTCAACAAGGTTCGCAGGTACGCAAAAGATGGGTCCATATGGAAGTTGCCAGACAGCGAGGTGAAGTTCGTGACGAAACGAGGTATTTTGTACCGGTACACCAGGAAAGGGACCGATATGTTTAAACAGGTTGTTGTGCCCATAGCAAAGCGGGCAGAAGTGCTTAGGCTGGCACATGAGGGTCTACTTGGAAGCCACATGGACGTGGCAAAGACCAGAGATAGGCTAGTGAGGGAGTTCTACTGGCCAGGTGTGTATGGGGATGTTCGGAGGTTTTGTTTGTCGTGTGACAAGTGTCAGCGGGTGTCACCTAAGACCTCCCATCACCCAGTGCCACTAGGAACCACCCCACTGATTAATGAGCCTTTCTCGAGGGTGGCGATGGACCTAGTAGGTCTGATAAAGCCGGCGTCAGAGAGCGGTAATCGTTATATACTAATGATAGTTGATTACACCACCCGATACCCGGAGGCCATTGAGTTAAAAAACATTTGACTCAGTTATGGTGGCTGAGGCTTTGTTAGGAGTTTGGTCAAGAGTTGATGTTCCTCATGAGATACTAACTGACTAGGGGACGCAGTTTGTGAGCCAGGTGATGGAAGAGGTAAACAGATTACTGTCCATTAGACACCTGACAACTACCCCGTATCACCCGCAGTGCAATGGTTTGGTGGAGCGGTTCAATGGAACATTTTAACAGGCTCTGAGGAAGCTCTGTGAAGGTCGACCCAGGGATTGGGATCGATACCTTCCCGCAATACTTTTTGTGTACCGCAAAGTACCACAGGCTTGCTTAGGATTTTCACCTTTTGAATTAGTCTCTGGGAGGACAGTTAAGGGACCCATGGCTGTATTGAAACAGTTATCGACGGATGAACAGGCATCCAAGGAAGTGCAAACAACATACCAATATGTTGTTGATATCCGCAACAAGCTGGAGGAGGTTTCTAAATTGGCTCAGGAGAATCTCCACAACACAAGGGAACATCAAGCCAAGTATTACAATGAAAGGACGAAGGAATGACAGTTCGAGGTGGGTGACAAGGTGTTGTTATTGCTGCCGTTAGAGCACAACAAACTTCAAGTCTCATGGAGGAGACCATTCATGGTAACAGAGAAAAAGGGTGGACAGAACTACCGTATCTGAGTAGGAGACAAGGAGAAACTGTACCACGTAAATCTCCTGAAACGTTACCATGAAAGAGAGACACCCACAGAGTTTGCGGTTGCTACAGTTGTGACTGAAGAACCCGACGACAATGGAAGGAGAGGCGGAAGTACTCCCTAGTTGTCCTTTGACGAGGGAAGAAACCTACATCGATGTTGTCCTTGATGAGACGTTAACGTCAGAGCAACGTAAGGAAGTGGAGACGTTACTCAAAGACTACTCAAGCGTCTTGACAGAACGACCTGGCAAGATGGATTTGGAGGAGTTCACTTTGAAGCTACTGTCCGAGAAGCCAGTGAAATTGAAACCATATCTGCTACGATACGTGAAATTAGAAACTGTCCGAAATAAATTCAAGCTATGATCCACTTGGAAGTCATAGAGCCAGCTGAATCAACGTACAGCTCTCCTGTTGTTTTGGTACAGAAAAAAGATGGTACACACTGATTTTGTGTCGATTACAGGAAATTAAACAGGATCACTGAATTCCAGGTAGAAAAGTTACCTGATCCCGAGTCCATATTTGCCGGAGTGACTAACGCAAAATATTTTTCAAAAATCGATCTGTCAAAGGAATACTGGGAAATTCCAGTTCGAAGCGAAGACAGAGCAAAACTTGCCTTTGCAACTCCAGATGGGATGTACCACTGGGTAGTCATGCCATTCGGGGTCCAGAATGCGCCAAGAGTCTTCACCCGTACGATGAGAAAATTACTCAAACCATTAAGGGGGACTGGAGTTTCGAACTTCATGGACAATTTACTATTAACGACCACTACTTGGGATGATCATATCATTTTGCTGAAAAACGTTTGAGAGCGACTTAGACAAACGGGACTGACCGCACGACCATCTAAGTGCCATGTAGGGTTTAGAAAACTAACCTAACTAGGTCACACCCTCAGCGAAGACACGGTAGCTCCAAAAGTCGACCAACTTAGGGCACAGTACTACCGACCACTAAGATGGAAGTTTGATCTTTCTTGGGACTGGCAGGGTATTATCGTCGATATGTTGCTAACTTCAGCGCTATTGCTAGCCCATTGAGTGACTTGACTCGGAAAAAGGCTCCGACGAAAGTTATATGAACAGACGCATTTGGACGAGCATTTCAGACGTTGAAGGACAGGCTGACATCAGAAGCAGTAGTGAAATTGCCGGATGTGACATAGAACTTTGTCTTACGTACTGACGCTTGTGATAGAGGTTTAGGGGCAGTACTATTGCAAGAGCATGATGGAAACTTATTTCCAGTTGCATACGGTAGCAGGAAATTGTCGAACGCAGAATGCAATTATTCTGTTTCTGAGAAAGAATGCTTGGCAATTATTTTGGGGATATCTTAATTCCAACGTTACTTGTATGGACAACAATTTATTTTGGAAACTGACAACCAACCACTCGCCTATTTAGCTCAAGCTAAGTTGACAAATGGACGGTTAATGAGATGGTCATTATTTCTACAGCAGTACCAGGTCCAGGTGCGGTATATTAAGGGCAGCGAGAATGTAGGGGCTGACTGTTTAAGTAGACTATGGACGTTTGAGGTGAAGGGTTCACCTGAGGATGTGTAAATGGCTCAGATTACATCTCCAAAATTTGGAGAGTAAAGATCCCTGATTTTACTCTTCAAGGGGGGGCCTATGCAAGGGTTCAAATTTCTGTCGAATTCAGTAGAGCATATTAGTTGGCAGATAACAATTAATTAGCTTTATGAGGAAAGATACTGTATTAAATTGCTAGACTGCGATGGTTTTAATGTCCCTGTTGGGGGCGAAATTGATTCTTAATTAAGCCTTCATTATTAGCAGTTGGACATAAGGTTAAAATGTCAAAGTTGAGAGTTTGCAGAGACTAGATGTAGAGCTAGTGGAAGTAGCATTATCTTTTGAAATTGTCCAGAATCAGTTATTTAAATAGGCGCAAAATAGAGGTGTATTTATAAAAGGCGGTAGATACGTTTAATCTGATTGGCTACGCTAAATAAGAGGTGTGTACCCAGACAAAAATTTCATGTTTTAAATATTCCACATCACAAAATTTAATCAGTCCAAGTTTTTCCTGCACGAGGAAGAGATCTTGACTTTGAGATAGAATTAAGAAGAAACTCTCTCGTATAAACATTGTTCAAGGGACAAGTGTCTGGAAGTTGAGGGACATGATTCTGGTTGTAGAAGCAAGCGAGTCTTGAAAGCACAAGGTATTTGCATCAATCTCATGTAATTCGTTGATAACAATATAATTATTTGCTTGAATTTAGTTGTTTAAATTCGTAGATCAATTTTCTTGATAGGAGTATAACTATTTGTTTGAGTTCATTTGTCTAAATTCGTACAATAATCTTTTTTATATGAGTTTGATGAATTGTTTCAATTTGTTGTCTCGAGTGTTATAGGAATCATGTATTCTAAGAATTTCATGCATTACTTTATTTGATACAAGCTGTCTTAGATGGTTTAATGTATGATATAGACTTGAGTGAGTATTCACTGATATTAATGTAGTTAAGCCATGAAGTGAATTTCATTGATTCATTTGTATAATTAGGACGTGAACTGAAACTGCTATGTCTCATGTGATGTTTATGTGATGAAATAGCCGTTAGGAAGTACATTAATCTTCTGAAACTAGGTTTGTTTATGGTCTGCCAGGTTTGGCCTGACCAGATAGCCTTTGGTATCTTTTTGAATTCTGATAGGATGATATCTGACGTAACGAGAGTGGAGTAATGTTCTATTCCACAGGAGGAAATCTGACAGAATATTTAGGTTGCTTCTCTGTTTATTTTGAAAGGGGAAATAGCTCCATCCGCGTACCCACCTATCCACATATCCACCTATCCACTACCTACCCACACAAAGTTTGAGGACCGAAAGAGGCGAGATAAGAGAGAGTAAGAAGGGAAAAAGGGGAGAACATCAACCTTGACCGGACAGCAGCATTGAATTTGGAGTGACCAGCGATAACCAGGTTATGCAGGCATGCTGGGCAATGACTTTGATCGTTCACTCGATTCTATGATGAACTAAGTCTATCGTTTAAAACAGATCGGCTATTTACATAATTATATTTGTGTTGAAATACGGTAAATGATTTATTTCAGAAGAAGTGTATCTTCCTAATGTCATTATTATCTCAATTTGCTATATGTAATTGATTAAATTGTTATATTTCATGTACGGGGGCTCGTGTTATTCTGTTCTATATATCTGCTCATATCTCTATTTATTCCATCTATAAATTTCATAATTTATTTTATTATTTACTCGAACCGGGCAATAACACCGAGGTCGATCATCCTCAAGATAACGATAACCAACCAAATCGTACACCTTGTAACAAGGGGTCCGCCACATCAACATTTTTCTATTTCTGGAAGTACATCCATGGTTTGTGCCCCTGAATAAAAGCCACGTGACATAAGATTAGAATGTGATAATTAGGCCAAGGCGTAGAAATCAATCGTTTATGTTGTCCCTATATTATTAATATTTACATCTGATATATATTTCACTTCTTTCAAATGCATATTGACTGCAATAAAACACTTACAAATAATGATGACAAAATATAAAGAAAAATATCTGATGCATTTTTTAATTTTGTTTTTTTCATATTGCTTTTTGATAAAATTATATTTAAAGATGTCGTGATATTTTTAAAAGTTTTTTTTCATAATGTCTCATAACAAAGCTGTTTTGTTCCTTGTATTAAAATATTTCAATTTAAAATTTCAAAATACATAGTTTTCCAGTAGAATCATTTTTCCTAACATGAGATAAGTTCATGTTACATTAACCAAGTTTTTACAATGCCTTTGCCATCTCCAAAATCTCTGTTGTGGTTCTCCCACTAACAAAAAGGTAAAGAAAACCAACATACATGTATGAACAGTGGCCCTGATCTGAACAACTAACACTCATTCCAGGGTCACGAAGTTGTGGCAAATATGGCATTAGTTGGACGTTTTCAGTGTGTTTTCTTTGATTTGAATTGTAGTACATATTTAAATCTTATTTTGTCGAATATGTTTTAATCAGCACTTACTGTCACTGTCAACAAATGGTATTGACCCAGTTGTTGACATCAGGATCTCAAATTAAGCATGTGAGGTTGTGAGAAACATGGCACATGAATCAAGGACAGGCATGAAGCTAGGATGGTTGATGATATTGTCATCATAAATGGCCGCTGATGACACGTGACCGACCATTTAATTGGGGGAGGGGGAACCTGTAATATTCTTAAGCCAGGCATTTTTTTTTTTATACATCAATATAAATTTTTTTCAACTAATATAATGAATGTAATAGTTTTTTTTTTTTTTTTTCTAAATTATAAATCAGAGCAAAGATTTTTGTTTCAAGCTATTTAAGGGCCGGAAATCCAGACCCACACCCACCCCGAAAATGAAATGGACGGTCCCTTAGTAACATTTTTTAACTACCATTCCCCAATATGCGCCAAAATTGTAGCTAATTTTTCCCACAAATGTGGATATCACATATCAAATTGTACAATTGTCATCATGCAATGAATTTTAACTGTTTCCAAAAAATCGAAGTGATTCTCTTTCAAAGGTCTTGAGAAATTAAATGAGTAATATGCTTTCTTTATTTTTAAAGATGTAAAGTACTGAATGTTTTACATACAATGTCACAGCGCTTCCACAATGGACGATAAAACTAAAATTTAGGATCTTTTTAAAGTATGGTCATAAATAACGCTTAGATATGTTTCTAAGAGACTGTGTAGTGATTTTGGAATGTTCAGCTAATTTAAATGCTTACATTGTTTTCCAAACAAGTAAATGGGTCATATTTGTGGCCATGTTATATACTATATGTTGCTGTAATCTATTTCAGTGGATGTTATGGTACCTAAGCCATACAAGAAGCAGGGGAAGATGCAGGTTTTGTTTCTGAGGATTTGTTTAAAAGAGGTGGTTCATTGTACTTCAAATGGCTAACATTCTTGTATTTCAACTAAAAGTGTAATATGTTTTCAAAAAGGAGGGGGCCAAACCGTCTGACAACATCCACCCCACAACCTATCTGGATAAGCTACTGGAGTGAAGAAAAGCCATAAGGAATAAAATGTGAATATTTTTCTTCATATTGGAGAAAACTTCTGTGAGAGATTCCTTATACTGAAGAGCTTGCCTTTCTCTGGATCAGTTGGAATTTCTGGAATCTTTCCTTAGTAATTTATTGTATATGATCCACATCACATTCACAAAGTCTCCTGCGTTTGCTTTATGTGTAACAGTTTTGCAAGGAAAGCAGCATATTTCATTTTTAAAAAAGACCAAATGTAACAGCTAATGAAATATATTTTGTGTACAGAGTGAATCTGAACAGCATATCGGAACATCATGGTACTCTATTGAGAGGTTTCATTTTAATAAACTTTTAAATGTTATGATAGAAACTACTAATATATTGCACAACTGTGTGAAAGAATGTTTAATTTTGATAAATACTGTTTCAAACAATTATGAACAAAAGTGTGCATATGTAAAAGAAAACAACTTAAAACTACAACCCCAACAGTTAGAAAACAGTGGCACTAGAAGTACATGTAGTCTCTGCTATTATCTTCCAGTGTTTTGCACACATGCTCCATTACAAAAATAAAGAACTAATACAATTGCAACAATATCAGAATTTTCATCATTTGTATCAACTATCACGAAGTATCTAATAAGTCCAAAGCATGCAAGACAGCTGTTTGAATAAAAACAGAAGAGTTGTCACACTTTTTCATTTCTGCATACTCATGACCATATATTAGGTTTCAATTTAATTCAAGTCGGTTAAAACTTTTGAAGGTGTTTACCAATAAAATACAAAATTCTAGAATAAAATCAGTTTGTAGCCAATTGTGTCTTTTTTATAATTTATTTATTTATTGTTTAAATGGGGGTTCATCAAAACATAAATATATTTTTGTTAATTCCAGGAAGGCCTGATCATATAATTCTCAAATGATGCTCAATACTGATCCTTTAAAATGACACCTGTCACTTTCCCTGATAATATTCTGTTCCAGGCGTCTTTTGGGAGGGAGGCGGGAACCCAAAACATTATTCCAGGCAGCAAGCTAAAGCATTTTTCTAGGCATCAAGCTGAAGCATTTTCCAGGCGTCAAAGTGTAATTCCCACCGGAGCTAATTTACATATTTCGCCTCAAATTCCACCTGACTTACGTCTCAATTCTGCTTGGTTTACGTCTCAGATCAGTTAATCTGTATTAGATTCCATGCTTGGAATTTTTTTTAAATTGACGCCTCAGGTATGTCTAAATTACGGGCGGAGCTAATTTACATATTTCGCCTCAAATTCCACCTGACTTACGACTCTATTCCGCTTGGTTTACGTCTCAGATCAGTTAGTCTTTATTAGATCTCATGCCTGGAATTTTTAAAAAATTGACGCCTCAGCTACGCCTAAATTACGGGCAAAAAATTTCATACAGGTTAAATAAGGTGTCTTATTTGTTGACCTCAAGAAAGCTTTCGAGTTTGTTAATCATAAGCTACTCCTGCATAAACTTAGACTATACAAATGATGTTACTATGCACTGATTTCATATCTATATAAAAGAACTCAGCAAGTTAAGATTGGTTCCAATTCATCAACACTAAAGTCAGTTTCTCATGGTGTAATACAGGATCTATACATGGACCTTTTTTTTTTTTTGCTATACATCAATGATCTACTTGTAACAACTGAGTATAGTGACTCTGATATGCAGTTGACAACATTGCATGCTTCATCAAGCAACCTTCATTACACTGCAACAGATCTAAATGCTAACTTGAGGAATGTGAATGATTGGTGTCTGACTAATTACGCGAGAATCAACCTGAAAAAATCAAAAGTAATGTTAACTGGTTCAAAGAATATGTTAAAAATCAATGCTGCCAAACCGAACATGTCACTTCATGGAGTTAATTATGATTATACAAGCATTGAAAAGCTTTTAGGACTTTATGCGGATGAACTTTATTTTGGTCCATTCATATAAAAAAATTCATGTTCTAGTATTTTATGCCACCTTGCCCTGTCAAGTAGAATCAAGACCTACATTCCTATAAAAGCGAGAGAATTATTCTATAATAGTCACATCTTACCGCTGATTAATTATGCTTGTACTGCTTGGAGCAATGCATGCCACAAAGAAATTGATAAAGTTTCCAAACTAAAAAGGAGAGCAGCACATTTCAATTCTAGATGCCAATGTCTGTGCACCATCCTTGCAGTGGTTTTTCAAATGACACTGGCTCACTGTCAAAAACAGAATCACCTACCAAAAACATATTGATTTCTTCAAATCTATCCATAACCTGTCTCCAGAATACTTTACACGGAGTTCTGACTCCATTTCATATAATTTATAATTAATGGATACCAACAATCTTTGTCTCCAAAGAGCAAACTCAGACTTTTTCAATGAACACACACACACACACAAACACACATACACAGAGGAAACATATCTACATGTTGGTACTTAGAAGAGCTGTGTGTGTGTGTGTGTGATAGATAGAGAGCGCAAGTGTGAGAGTAAATCAAGTGATGAATTTGTGAAGTGTGCACTAGTTTTAAGCAAAATATAGTGGGGGGGGTAAACTAATTTTAATGATGTAATACTTACCTGTCGGTATTGCATACAGTACAGCTCACGTGATTTTTCGGAACCCCACGCATCGCGGTGGGGGTGGAGAGTGAGTGGAGAGGATTAAGAAAAAACCCTCCACCATCACTCCACGCATCCCGACGGAGTTGTCGCGGAGAATAGCCCTGCACACCACGCTTTCTCGCGGAGTGGCATCCGATCACCACCGCGGAGCGGACGAGGTCTCGATAATATGGGCGTGGTTTACTATTTATCACCCATGCAAGCAGAGGTTAAGAGAGAGGTGGTGGTGGTGGTGGGGCACCGATTTATCTACATCGTTATCCCTCTAGGGAGCAATTTGCAAACTTTTTGATACTGAAAAAAACGTAGTAATTCAGTTAATTATAAATATTTCCTTGTTCTAACGAAGATAATATATGATACATAGTGCCAAATCATATTTTAGATGATGATACCGTAATGACAATGCCTCGCAAACTGTATTAATACTACATTTTGCGCAATGAATCTATTTTTTTTCTCTTCAATACTGTGTTATCGGAATCTAAACATGCATTCATATCCTTATTTCTTTTTCAGTAAACGCAATACAAATTTTAATGATCATATGAAAGTCAGTGATATTGTACCACCTGCAATGAAAAGAACGATAAACATCAAACAAATTAATAACAAAGCTGCAGTCATACCTGACTGAAGTGAAACAAAATCGCTCAAGTTCCGATGGTTACTCCATGCATGAGTACTCATTCACATATTGTACGATTTTTTCTGACATCCAATTGCTTAAATAAAGCATTATTAAGATTTCACATCGTTATTTTATTTTAAACTGTACTTATTTGCATTAATTACCAAAGTAGCAGGTTTTTTTAAAATCACAAATGGCCGCAAAAGGTCATCCTAGATACATGTAGTTGACACGTGCAAGTAACCTAGCACAAGAGAAGCCATCAGCACTGCTGATATTGACGTGTTAATTTCATGTGCTAAATGTAAACCTAAAAGTACAACAGCAGCGCTTCTGCGGGTTTGTTTTCTTTGCCATTGATCTGACAAACTTGCGCATCAGATGAAATTAATGTTTAACTTTTTCTTTTCTGTTCGTTTTCCTATTGCATAATACAGAAAAATAAGATGAATAATTTTAGATCATTAACTCTTCTTAGTAAAGTTCCCCTCCCTCGCTCTCTCTCTCTCATAAAATATGGAATCCAAAGCACTACTGCGCAAGTCTTTGTAATCTATTACTATTAAAAGCCGTTTTTTTTTTTTTGGGGGGGGGGGTGTACATGCTTCAGTAAGAGTTTAAGTATTCCATGATTGGCTAGCTTTCTTCAATTAGCGGCCGCCTCATTCACACTAAGCCAAAAAGATGTTCCTGCCATTAAAGTTTTTCGTGATTCTGCTTATGTTTTGAAGAGTTTTTCACTAATGCGAGTTTCAAAAATAACGCTAAAATGCTTATTAATGTTAACCAAAATTTTTCTTTTTCGCTGCTTGACATGTTGACATTTTTAGTCAGTCGTCAGAATTAAAATATTAAAATCTGACATTATAAATCTCAACGTACACAAACTGAAATCTGGAAACGTTCAGTAGTGGTAAAAAAGTAATAACATGCTAGACATTATAGTGTTATGGAGCAAAAGAGAGAGAAATTTTCCCACCACTGCACAGGAACTCCCGAGCACGTGCTCTAAAGTCGTGTGTGTGTGTTCACGGGCATCCGCAGGAATTTTCGGGGGGGGGGGGGGGGGGGGGGGGGGGGGCGCCGAAGTAAAAGGGATATATTTATTATTTTTTTAAAATCAGGGCGGGACGAGGCACAGAAACACGCTCAATAACCAAAGGCTCTAACAGTCACAAATAGGAAACTGCATTCTTTAATATCTGCATAAAAATAATTAAAAGAGTATATTTTATTTTTATATTTTCGCCGTAGAAAAATGAGCAAATAATAGGATACACGTGAAGACAATACATCCATGCAAAATGCTCTAAACTTGTTGGAAATTAAAATCTCAGAACATCTCAGATTTTAGAATTTTCCGTATTATTTTTCATTTCGGTAATAAGCCGAGTTCAGATTAATTACTAACAATTATCAAACTTCCGTTCTTAATGGCGGGACCAGACCATCATTGCGGCTGTAAAGTACAACGCGCTAAGTCAGATGGCTTCGTGTGATAAAAACACACTGTTCCCAAGCTGAAACTTACATCATCCTTTGATGCAAACCCTTGTTAATATTTTACAACAGTGTTCACAATGGTCACTGCCTTGATTTCTGTAGAACATCCACTGAAGTCAAGTCTTTATTAGGGACAGACAATTGAATTTTCCAGGGGGGGGGGGAATGCATGAAAACAATTGTCTTTCTCTGATTTTTGAAAGCCCTTCGTGACAGAAAGTTTTTTCCTCAAATTTGGTCAAATTCTGATGACCAGTTTCCGAGAAGTCACGAGTTGAGCTGCAACGAGACTGTGACAATGTATGTCTTTACAAATGTGTGTATGCACATGTAGATGCTGACATATGGAGGTAAAACATACACCAGATCTTTACTTCAGAGGCAAGCTAAATCTAAATTTGTGTTTGTAAGCATGTGTGCCTCCTTAACCCGCTCTGCTCGCTTACTCCTACAACAGAACAAAATGGTCAGAACCAAAACTTCCCAAATGTTTAAAAATGTATAAAATTGCTACAATAGATTTAAAAACAAGCCAGATCATGTACATATGCATAAAAACATGCCAATCAATTTTTGTTTATCAACCTAAATTGGTTCTTGGTTACAAGTGCTAACAAGGTAATTGTAAAAAAAAGTTGCAAGTCCAACAAGGTATTTACTCATGAGCATGCATCCTCTTACAGCAATACATGTGGAGTAACCATCAATATACATATCAGTATGGAGGAAGTCACTTGAGCATGAATATTAGGTCACAGTGACCTACTTACGTATAATAAAGTTATTATAAAATGCATCCACATATGACTTTTCAGGAGTGTGGTGAAATAAGATCCAATTATGAGGACATAATGAACAGACATGAAAATAAAAGTCACTAAAGTGTGAAAATTGTGTCATATTGAATGAGTTTTGGTATGGTTGAGTTACTCTCACTGATATACACACACAAATTATCACAAGTGTAGGTGAAACAGAGTTTCAGATATTTGAGTGTAAAACAGCTGAATGCACAAATGTCACTCAAACATGAAAACTGGGCAACAGTGACCTATTCTTGGTATTGCCAAGTTACTCTCCCTGAAATACATTTCATAAACCAACATTCATGAGTGCCAGTTAAAATGGGTCCAAGATATTACTAAGGGTGTAACATATGAAGGATTAGAAAGGAAGGAATGAACACACAGACATAAATGTATGAATGAACACACCAGTGACTGGGCAAAATGATATATGACCATTTGTACAGTCTACTGTCAGATACATGTGTTTGATAAAAAGACTCTGTGGAAAGCATTTCATACTTAAATTACTCATAAATGTCAGTTGTTATAAATGTTCATGTCCCACTGTGATAATAAAAAAAAGTTTTCACATGAAATGTGTATTTGTTAATTATTAATTCCTCTGTAATTTCTGAAAACATTACATTCCAGACTGATCAAAATGGGACATTACTCGTGTACATACCCCAAAAATTGTTATAGCTTTTTTTATCATTAAAGTACATAAAATTATGGATGTTTCTTGCAATCTTGTTTATTCTTTTTTCTAACCTGTATGCATTGTCTTGCCGGTTGGAAAAATAATTTTAAAAAATTTGATTTTTATCACCCCCCGTTTTATGTGATGTGTCTGTCCCATTGGTTACGTGATGTTCAACAACTTGCCCTGTCGTAATACTTTAAATAAATTACATAGTAAGATATGTATTGGGGAGTCCTTTTATACAGTATTTTAATAAAGAAAACTGAAATACTTTTATTCATTCATTATTTGACAAAATGATGAATTTACAGAAACACCATCAGTCTGTCCGCTTGCACCATTAAACTTGTCAAGTTTTGGCTCTATTTTTACCACCAAAAACCTTTACAGCGCACACAACATTCATTTTTCACATGGCACACTGGTTACACTGCCATTCAAGAACCATAATTTCACCATTCTTTATGCGGTACATTGAATTTTCTTTCTGACAACCTCACGTAACAGAAATGACAACCATAGTTATGTGATTCTTGTGTATTGTTATTTTAAGAGGATAGCACCCACATAAATTGTTTATGTACCAAAACCTCACATGACATGAAATAAATACTGCATTGCAATATAAATGATTGTTTATAACCTGATAATTATTTTTGTATATTTTATCAGCACAGTATGGATGGAACTTTTTTTGGTGGGGGGAGTAAATGTTATGTGATTAACTTAAGTGCTGTCTAAGTTTCTCCTAAAATTTGAAATTTTTGAAAGACTTGTATTTATATAAAGAATTAAAGATTTAATATTACATATACCTTGTTTAATACATTTTTTTTATCATGTAATTGCAAGTTTCTGTGCATGTGATATTTCATGAAATGATATATCAACACTATAAAAATAGGAATATATCAATACTTGAAAGTACAAATTATTAGTACATTTTATCAAATTAGTTTCATGCAACATAAATTGAAGCAAAAATGAACATATTAATAAATTACAAACCCAACATACTAAATAATTAATACATTGTAAATAAATATTTTTATTTTCAGTTTACATCAGAATTTCCATTGGGGGCACTCTTTTTGAAGAAAGTCAACAAAACTAGCAAATTATGGGTCATGGAAGAAGCCAAATATGAAATATTCTCATCTGATGTCATGCAGATACTCCCTGAACCAAACTAGTCCATTGCTGGCTCCAGACTCTTCTATGAATTTGAAAAAGTGGAATAAAAATTTGTTTGTCCATCCTTGTTACATGAGTTACATTGTCTTCCTTAATAAAATTTTAATATTATTTCATGGAAACTGAAACAATGATGTGTCTTTTGTATCTTTTTTGCTGATTAAAAATGGTCACTAAATTTGTTAAAAATATTAAGAAAATGTTTCACATGTGAATATTTGTAAAATCCTAATGTAATGTTGGAAGTTGTTACTCGCTGGATTATGAATAAATGATATATGTGCCCATTTTATATATGTCTAAACCATATTGATGTCGCTGGTGCTGCTGCTTTTATTCATTATGCAGTTGTAATAGATTTATGTTGATTATTTTCCATATAGCACAAGAAATCATCAGTTGAATATCTAATTTGTCTGTCCTGTTACGCGAGTTACAAATATATGACAGCAATGATTTGACAAGCAATATTTTCAAAGGAAAACTGACAGTTATCTTCCAACAGTTATTTTAGAGAAGTTTGGATACTAGACCATTGATCCAAAGCATATGCATGACTTATCCTGGTCACCATGCCCTTTGTTTTACATTGAATGAATGTTTTTAAAACATCTTATTGCCAGTTTCATGTCTTCACTTAAATTTTGAAGAGATTACAGTGTTATCTTCAAAACAGACGAAACAATGCTATTTCCTTGTGCAAGGAAAGTCTGATTCTGATCTAGAACAAATCCGAGTGTGGGAGCCAAGATGACTAATAGCCAAATCCTTCACATTGTACTTCCTGCAGATGCAAATCAACTGCCAAGGCCACAGACATTTGTTTCTGTCAGTGAAAAAGGAAATTATTGACAACACCAACTCCCTTTCTACAAATTGACAAGGTGGCTATAACTCGTGCGGTTTGGAATCTGCCCCCTTGCCAATTCTGTGCTATTTATTTTTTTTATCCCTTCGGCAGGTTCAATCGCTGATTACATATATCAACATAAAAGGAGATATTCCAAACTTATTCCCCATGTACGATTCAAGTACTTTACACATATCATTTAATAGTCACTTTTGTGTGAAGTTTCTATGTTGCTTTGTATCTATTTGGATAGAGTTTGGATGCCAATATTTCCGGTATGTCACACAGTGAACACACTACAGTTAGTTATGATTGGTAGCTATTGTTTTACCCTGGACTTGAACAAACAATAACCACTAATCTGAATTGCACGACACACTGCATGACACACCGGATGCAGAGATGCTGCCAGATATTTTCTTAAGAGGGGGAGGTCCCCCACACCTACCCTCAGAGGGGGGGATCATCGGGGGAGGGGGGCAAGGGTAAACTAAGCCGAATGGTAGATGATGGGTGACATTATTATAAGGTGTAGAAACACCTAATTTAAAACAAGCATTTAATGATTTTGCATCACTTCTTTGACAATAAATGTATAAGGTAGCTGCATACCTAATTGTTGCTCAGCTGGTAAATATTCTTCTTTGTTTCTTATCACTCCCATTCAAATATGGCTTTGCAAACTGAAAATAATTTACTGGACCACGCACATCTGTATAGTCATCAGTTTATTTATTGTTTCAGATGTTAGCCCAATGGCCTTTGAAACTCTATCACTGTAGTAGGAAAATGTCAGAATATCTTAGAGAAGAAAAAAAATACTTAATCCGAATTATATATCTTTATAGGATTTTATTTTGTTTTGTTCTCAGATATTTTGACATTTTCTTACTACAGTGATAGAGTTTTAAAGGTCTGTGGTTACCCTATTTCGCCGAGTAGTGTGAATTTTGCTTTGAGAACTGAATCACCTTTCACAATCATTTTTTCGTAAAGGCAAGAACTGCTGCAATTATGACCAGTCTGAATATTTTCGGGAACTGGTTTTCAGGTATCCAAAACACAATTTTCCACAATTCAGGCATGTTGTTTCTTGGATATTTCTGTCGATGTATCACATCGACTGCATGGCCTAAACCGTAGTAAACGACATCATACCGGTTATTTCTGTATCACAGCTTTCTGCGCTATGTTCAGTTGGCAACAAACCGTCAGATATTTCATCCTCCCCAGTTTCGTCCTTAACAGATGATCTTTCCATCTCGCTGAGTTTCCTAAAGAAATCTGTTATATTTTGTTTCAACATAACACACTATTGTCGCGCTTTAGACATTTCGATCGATGGATCAATTTACTACACAGCACCAGGAAATAATTCAATCGGAATACCTCCGTAATTTCTGCAATACTCCAACAGATCTCCATCATAAAGGTGCTTGTATTCAAACAATATTCTCCATAGATATAGGATTAATTGAGATCATGGAGAAAAGTCAAAAAAGACGATCTGATCAACCTAATTAAAAAACAACAAATAAAAAAGTCGCGCATTGGGTTCGAGAAATCGCGGGAAGCACAGATAACTTGCGCGATCTTTCCCCCATTGGCTTTTAAAAGTTGCGTGACTCTCTATCACTTTTGCGAGAAACCTGCGATCCCGCGGCCTGGCAGCATCTCTGCGAATGTGTAGCCTTCAATTTGATCCAAGTAGACAAGATGTGATGCAACAGATAAATTTCATGTACAAGTGGTTATCAAATGATCAGTAAAGTACTTAAATCTTACATTGGGAAGAAATCTGCAATGTCTTCTTTCCGTTGATATATTATCAGTGGCTGAAGATGCAGATGAGATAAACTAATTAGCATGGAATTGGGGTGAGAGAAGGGGGCAGATTTCGAACCACGCAAGTTAGTCACCTTGTGTTAATTTGTAGAAGGCAAGTGGGTGTTGTCAATTGCTTTTATTTTTTACTGACAGAATTGAGTGCATGTACTGCTATGGCTGTCTCAGATGAATTCTCAATTTAAAGAATGAAAAGGCAAATGACTAATAATTATTCACGACTGCTGAAGATTAAAGTAACTTGCATAGAGTAAATATCATTTTGTATCGATTCTTCCCCTCTTGTATCGATATGGGTATCGATATAGAAAAAGTATCGATATATCTATTAATCGTTTCACCCCTAGTGCTATCTCACTAAAATGGCTCCAGGACAGACATATGGATGGACAGCAGCACAACAATGTCGCATTCTGCAATTGCAGTTGGGGCATAAAGAAGTTCACATCAAACTTAGCAAACATTAATGAAATGGACCTTATACACTTGATAGACAAAGGACCTCAAATAATCATATAGGGTCATATCATAACCTCCCTGGACCTTCCAACAAAATAAGCTGAACATTTTTCAAAGAAACTTGCTAATAAAGCATTAAACCATACAAAGAAAATTCTGTTAAAAAACTCACAACATCTAATATATTGATGTATTCCTGTTTTTTATCTTAAGAACATTAATAAATTATCATTACCTTCCATTTTCTTGCTCACACAACACAGACATATGCTTGTAATACTCTTTCTTTTGCATATCCAAAAGCAACTCTAGCTGGTCATCAGCTGGCAAATTTGCTTTAAATCCTATGCCACATGTCTTTGCATATGTAGTTAAAACCCGAGACAAGACCTTTGCCTTGCATGCGTTGTAGAAATCTTCCAACTCTTTTTCTGTTGATACTCCAAATGTGAAGATTATGTCATGTCCTTTGATATAAGTAACATTCCTTACAAGGACATAAGGCAAGTTGGCCTTTCGAAACGCATTGTTCAATAGAGGCAAATCCTCAGCAAACCCCTTGTAAACAGACTCCAAACATTCTGGATTCAACTCCTTCAACTTCTTTGCGGAAACTTTCAGAGGTAGCTGAAAGTCTAAAGGTAAAAATAAAAGTAACAAAATTTTTAATAAAAGTAAATTTGGTAAAACCTTTAAAAATCTTAATACTCAAAAATTATTCATTCTTACTGTTTCAATTTTTAGAATTTCCTCTCATTTAAGGATTCTACTGTTAGAATTGTTAGTTTCTTGACAAAAACACAAGAAATATTTTTAAAATCATCTAGAGGATTTTCATGTTTTTAGATAAATTTTGAAACTTTTCATGTAAATTTCACTAAATTACGTTAACAAAGAGTACTGTGAAAAGCACATATTCAACAGTCCTTTGTGTAGTTACTGGCAGGGTATGGTTGACTTGGGAAATAACTAACCAATGTGTCTCAATGTGGTCTTGAACTAAAGTTACTGTATAAAAATCATTATTTTCTTATTAGACATACCATGACCATGACCTCTGACCTCTAGACCCTGAATCTAAAATCTAAAGGCTTCTTTATTACCCAAAGTGCAAGCAATCCTGAAAGTTGGTCAAGGATCTTGTCCTAGAACAAAAGCTATTGTGTAAAACCCCTTTTTCTTTGAACCACAATGACCCAGGCTTTTGACCCTTCTGACTCCAGAATGTACGGGGGTTTTTTCAGGGGGGGGGGGGGGGGGGGGGGGGGGGGGTAAAACTAATTTTAATTATGAAATGCTGACCTGCTATTATTGCATTGGTGCATCTTTCCCTTGTACTAGTCACCAGTCTAAGTAGATTATTCCTTCCTACAATTGAAGTAAATGGTGGTCTTTAATAAAAAAAAAAAAACAACGATGCCAGTTTAATACCTTAGTATACTTCTGACAGTCAGAATATGGTCCTTCTATGACTGGGTCAGAGACTGAAAAAACATCAGAGATATTAGTTTTACCCAAGAACAAAACTAATTTGAATCTGCCAGTCCGGTAGTTGGCTGATGGCCTATGGTAAGCTGTCAAAGTGAACTTGCCATTGCAGTCAGTAGGGTGTTCTACTGCAGAGTGAAGGATGACAACTTTGGGCTTATACAATAGGGCCCAAAGCATACTTCACTCTGGTGTGACACTGGTTAAAAGTAAAACAACAAAAAAGTGGGGCGACATATCGCCAGAAGGCAGCTTTCATGACAGCATCCAAAGAATAATGACTATAAAAGGCCCTGACCGCATCAGCTTTGATTGTTATGAAAGAAAGATCTCTCTCCGTGAGAGATTGATCAGCTTTTATTGATCTGAACAATCCACCTCAAGATGGTGGCCATGACATTGATCAAAGGTAAAACAATGAAAAAGTGGAACAAGATTGCCAATAATCGCATATATTTCTTAACTTTAAAAATCATTGTCATCATCGCTATCATTGGCCATTATTTGCCGAACGAAATCGTCGTCTGAAGGTGAACCATGTTGCGAGTCAGCCATTTTGGATTTTCTAGGAGCCCTTACTTTAAACAAGCATTTGTAAAACTTCTTTCATGAATGCAAGGATAAAACTCGACAATGCTTGTTCCAGGGCCCAATATGCCAATCAAATTTAGTTTAACAACCGTCCATATCAAGCCGAACGATTTGTAAACAGTTGCCTACCGGAAAAAAAGATAGATAACGAGACAAGCGCTATGAGACTTCTACAGGTGGCATGACTTATGCCCCGACAAGCACTTTAAGGGTTACAGGGTTCATACAGCTGTTTGTAAAACAAATTCCAGACCTTTTCCAGGCTGGATTGCAATATTTTCCAGACCCCTCTGGCACATGTATTCGAAGTCTGTATTACTATAAATGAGCATGTTGTATCTGCATAATATAAAACAGTATCCACCAATCACAGGTGGGTGATAGGTCACGTCTCGCCAACTACAATGAACCAGCAGGGCCATCACTAGACCAAATGACGCCCCATGCGACGAGTGTTTTTAGCAAAATAAAACACAACAACCCATAATTCCATACTTTTTCCAGACCTTAAGGGCAAAATCTTTATTTTCCATACTTTTTCCAGGTCTGGAAAATTCACTCTTTTTTTTCCCATACTTTTTCCAGACATTCCAGACTTTGTATGAACCCTGGGGTTAACAGTTAAATAAAAATTGTATACTGTGCAGAGTACATTTTTATATGCGCAACTTTAAATTAATTTGTGGGAGTTCTCATGCATCACTGCTTTCCAAGTGCACGAATTTGTACAAATTTTGCGCGATTTTCGCGCAGTCGCGTGCCCTGGCAGCATCTCTGTCTCCCTCCTTGGGGAAGGGACAGAGGCCTGTGGACATCCTCCCAAAACCCTGCCAAAAGAAAGATGGGCAGAAGGGAGTTTTAAACTGGGTCTGATGATTCTGTTGGTTCCCCTGCTTAAAATGTTTGGGAGGGCTGCCATGGACCCTTTAAGATGGAGACATTTCCATCACCAGTTTAGCCAGGCCCAGTACTGTGGTCAGGGACTGGTGTTGCCGATTCTTTACGTCTTGTGAGGCCACTGTAGGTATTAGCCCTCCGAATAACATCCACACATCAAAAAGGGCAGCCCACTAACAGCCTTTGCTGTGTTCCAGCAATACCTTTGATGTCTCTAAAAGCAGCATCCTAATGGAGGTGAAGAAGCTCTGCAGAAACCGACATGGACAACAAAAGCTTTTCTCAATGTCTTTGCAATGGCCTCCTACAATCTCTGCAATGCAGCCAGAAATAATGAATCCTTCTTCAACATATTTAACAAGGCAGCCCCCCCAAAAAATTGGCATGCAAGGCTATGGTAACAGGTGTCCAAGCCTTCAGTTCCAAGGCCTTGCGAGACTTGATGGGGAGACGGGACCAGATCACTGCCTAAATCCCCACCTGGGAAGCACCGAAGTCCAAAGCAGGGGGCATAACGGCCAAGTGGGGAAATGGACCTTTTAGCTAGAGGATGAAACCAGGAACCAATGTGTAGAAGAGGGAACAGACCACCCCTTCTGCTATCTGGCCATCTCTTGGCCATGAGACAACTTCTGAGTTAGCTCCCTTACAATCACCAAGTGAGGGAGCAACAGCAGGTCCAATTTAACTGTGCCCTGCAGAGCCCCTTCAAACTGGAGAGGATTGTAGCACCTGACAATCTGCAGGGTTTTGGACAGAGACCTGGGGTGAATCAGGAGGTAAACCTTGTTTACTGCCGTGTCAAAGGTCTACACTTCCTTCTCCTCTATGACCTGATCCATAAGGTGGGATGAAGATGGATAGCCCAAAAGGACCTGACATGACTGGTTCTTCTGGGAACTCCTCAGTGTAAACCAAAATTGACACTTTGTCATCCGATCTTCGCTCTTGGGCAAGACTGGACTATTTTGTCTCATCTCCATCCATGGAGAAGTAGACATTTTGATTGAGGGATTATGGATCATTGTCCTCCCTCTGCTTGTTTAGCTCCTCTTTTCCTGGATAAAGGGATTGACGATTTCCTCTTGATAAAGGAGGTAGTGAGTGGCGGTCCCTTTCCCCTTCCCTCAATAACGAGGCTGGAGGTGGGGATCATCTATGGCATGACAGTCTGCAAATCCATGGAACTATGGCAAAGTCATCCATGGTGTCATGGTAGGAAATGGAGACCTGGACAACTCACCACCAGGTGGTGGGGGACTCTTGGGGTTGAAAGACCCAATCCCTTACCCATCACAGGTCATCAAAACTTAAAGCCTGTTCCCTATAGGGACTGAACGAAAACATGGAAAGGAGGGTTATTGGACTGAACCCTCTCCCTAGAATAGTGGTCAAAACTAGGTGCAGGGTCTGAAGGCCAGTGTCCTGTGCCTGGTGTGTGGCGCTCCATACTCAGTGACCAGAGACTAAAATTGGGAGATCAGTACCAATCATCATATTCAGTGATCAGCACCTGGTGTCTGGTGATCATCACCAAGTGTCCAGTGCCAGACACTCAGTGACTGTCACTTGGGACATTACCCAGAGCCTGGTGTTCAGTGATTGGTGACAAAAGTTCTATGTCCGTCATTTGGCACATTTCCCAGTGCCAGGTACTCAGTACCCAGTGCATGGTGAGCAGTACCCAATGCCTGGTGACTGATAAACAGTGACAGACCTATGATGATTGTCACTTGACACATTACCCAGTGCCTGGTGACTGTCACTTGACACACTACCCGGTAACCAGCGCCTAGTGCCTGATCAGATGATGTAGACCTATTTGAAGAGTCTCTGTTCGGGGAACTCGACTCTGACAAACAAGATTCTCTCAATTTAAACAAAGGTCTATTTGTGTGAGAAGACATCACTTCCCTTGCATTGGGAAGACAGGACTCAGTACTGGGGTACAGGCACTTCCCTCCACCACGAAATTCCCAGGATCTGGTGCTGACAACTTTTTTCCATGTGTCAGTGATTCCACCCTTATGAAAGTGGGCTACTTCAGTACCAAGGAAAGAGGCATGGACCACTCCCTTATGAAAGATGGTGACTTCCCTAAATGAGAAAGTAACATACACCCCTACTGGGAACAGAAAGGGTGTTCCAATAATGAAAAGCAAGAAGCAGGTCCCTTCTTTCTGGACCTATAGGCACAGAAACTCCATGCTAAGTCCCATACCTTGTCAGGCCAAAGGCAACATGTAGGACATCATCTAAGTGTACACACACAGTACATGCTTCGCAGGTCGAGTGTGTGTTCCATGCAGCCTTTTTATGACCACACTTATGCACACATTGAGGAATACTGACTGATGAAAGTAAGTACAAGAAATAAAACATGAACCAGAACAAGAACTGTGTAGGTAATTCTGAACCTAATGCCAGTGACTAATAGAGGGATGAAAAATGAAGCACTGCTTTGCCAGCAAGGTACTCACAACTTTAAAATTCAAGGAAAAGGGACATAGATACATGAAAATTATGCAAGGACTGGTGAGAAAATAACAAATACAATACACAAAAGGATATGATTGACTACAAAATACCAAAAGATGACTTAAATGATGAAAACATTCAGCACCCAAAAGACAGATGAGAATTGCAACAAAAAGAAAAACAATATTCTGATTGTAGGAAGTGGACCATGGTATCAGACTGGAATCATTGTTCTTTATTCTAGACCTCCATTTACTAACTGGAGGAGGGAATAATCTCCTTGTACTGGGACCTGTGACAGGAAAAATATAGCTGCACAATAATAAAAGTAATGTATTCTTTGCTATCAAAATCAATAGGCCTCTTTCATACCTCAAGTGCAAGCCCTCTACAAACTTTGGACAAGGTATGTGGTCTTGAACTGAAGTTATTATGCAAAAACGATTATTCTTCTTTCATAGTGACCTTGACCATTAACCTTTCACCCCAAAATCAATAGCCTTCTTTCTTACCCAACATGCAAGTCACCAAAAAACACTGTTGAAGGCAAATGATCAATAACTGGAATTTCTGTGCAGAAGCCATTTTTCTTTAATCAGTCACAGTGACCTTAACCATTGATTTTTTTTTACCTCCAAATGAACAGGCTTCTTCCTTACCCCATGTGCAAGCGACCCATACATTTTGGTCACGGTATGATGAAGAACTAATGTTATTGTGTGGAAACCATTTTGCTTCTTTCAGTCACAGTGACCCTGACCTTTGACCTTTTGACCCTAAAATCAGTAGGCTTCTTCCTTACCTTAAGTGCAAGCCATGCACAATGTTTGGTATATGTCCACGATGTAGAACTAATCCAAGTTATTCTGCAAAACCCATTTTTCTTAGAGCCACAATGCCCTTTACCATTTACCTTTTTACCACAAAATAGACTTCTTTCTTACCAGATGTGCCATTCATCTAACATTTTTGGTGAAGGTATATGGTCAAGAACTGAATTTTTGTGCAGAAACCTTTTCCTACTTTCTGTCACAGTGACATTGACCTTTGACATTTTGACTCCATTTTTAATGATAAAATTTATCTCCAATGAAAAAAGTACAGCTATGGGAAAGACATTTGCTCCAGCTTATGCCCCATACATTCTTATTTGATTTAGAAATTGTAATGTTTCAAAATCTTCAGGAAATCTTTGTTGCAACTCACTAAAATTTTGTGTAGCATGCCTTGATGCAGAGACTGAATGTCTATTTCTAACCCAAAACAGATAGGCTTCTTCCTTATGCAAAGTGCAAGCTATCCACTAAATTTGGTCAAGGTATGTCTTGTAGAACAACTGTTAATGTGCAGACATCATTTTTCTTTCTTCAGTCACAATGACCTTGACCTTTGACCTCTTGACTCCAAAATCAATAGGCTTTTAACTTGTGCTAAGTGCAAACTATCTACAAAGTTTGGTCCAGGTCTATGATGTAGAACTAATGTTCTAAAATGCAAACTATGTTTATTCCTTCATTCACAGTAACGTTGACCTTTGATCTTCTGACCCCCAAAATTGATAAGCTTCTTCCTTACCCCTAGTGCAAGCTATCCACAAAGTTTGGTTCAGGTATGTGATGTAGAAGTAATCTTATTGTGCATTAATCATTTTTCTTATTTCAGTCATGGTAACCTTAACCTTTTATCTCAAAAGTGATAGACTTCTTCCTTATCCCAACTGCAAGTTATCACTTTATTATTATGCATGAATTTACTGAATACATCTGAAATCCTTAAGATATAATCATATATTCCAAATCGGATCAGAAATCTAGCCTCCAGAGTGCTAAAAAGGTCAGGCAATCAGATGCAAGATTATCTCATTAACATGTATGGATCTTGCTCTTTATTGAACTTGTCCAAAAGTTTGATTGTATATGCATATATTTTAAGTTGGATCAAAATCGGATCTTAAACATGACTTCCTAAGGGACAACAAGCTCAGCTAATCAGATGCAAGATCACCTCATTAATATGCATGGATCTCACTCATTCTTGAACACATCCAAGATCTCGATGACAGAAGCATATATTGCAAGATTAATCAAAACTGGATCAGAAATATGCCAACAAGCTTAGTAATCAGATACAAGATTATTTCATTCAATATGCATGGATCTCACTCATTATCAAATCCATCCAAGATTTTGATGATATAAACCCATATTGCAAGTTTGATTAAAATTGGATACAAAATATGGCTTCCAAAGGGGTAACAAGAACAGCCAATCAGATGCAAGATCACTTCATTAGTATGCATGGATCTTGCTCATTATCGAACTCATCCAAGATCTTAATAATATAAGAATATATTCCAAGTTTGATCAAAGTCGGTTAGAAATATGGCCTCCATGGTGGTAACAAGCTCAGCCAATCAGCTGCAAGATCAACTAATTCATATGTAGTTTGTTCTTTTGTTTTTTTGGGGGTAGGTGGTGGGGTAAAACTGATTTTAATTTGAAACACATACCTGCTACTATTGCATTGCTTTCCTTTTCCAGGATGAGAAGACCCCAGTCCAAGCTAATATTCCCTCCTTCAGTTAGTAACTGGAGGCCAGATTTGAAAAGAACATGATCTCAGTCTGATTCCTTACTCACAGCCAACATATGTAACATCTTTCATTTTTTTAATTTGGACCAAGACTACAGGACATCAGAACTGGGTGGGAGGAGGGAATCTTTGCAATAGTAGCAGGTAAGTTTTACATAATTAAAATTAGTATTACCCCTCAAAAACTATGTTTTAATAGCAGTATTATATTACCTGCTACCACTGCATTGCTCAATAATTTACCAGCTAGGAATGAGGCTGATGCCCTGAAACAAAAACTTGATTAAGAAAACAAATGCACTTATCCTTAATGTAAGAGTGTTCACTACTGTAAACTGATTGATGGCTTGGCCACATGCTTTGCTGTCACGATTGGGCCCAATGAATAAATGCCTTTG
Source organism: Margaritifera margaritifera (assembly GCA_029931535.1). NCBI lineage: Eukaryota > Metazoa > Mollusca > Bivalvia > Unionida > Margaritiferidae > Margaritifera > Margaritifera margaritifera. The sequence goes on from JAQPZY010001165.1 coordinate 345,967, forward strand.
CTCAATATGCCAAAGATCAAAGGTAAAAGGATGAAAAGGTAGTGTGAGACAGCTAGAAGGCGGCTCTCGTAACATCATCCAAAGAGGAGTAATTCAAGTAGGCCCAAGATGTAGCAATTGCCCTAACCTCATGGGCTTTAATTCACATGAAATAAAGGTAACTTTCAATGAAGGACTAATAAACTCTCTTCATAGTGAGGACAATCAACCTGAAAATGGGGGCCTCCAAAATATCAGATAAACTCTTGAGAGGTAGATAGAGACAATTCTGACCCATCCTTCTAGAGGAAGCCAATTAAAACCTCAAGGCACTAACTTGGTAAAGGAACCTATCTTTATCATTCCCAGCAGAAACACAACTGAGGCTGGGAATCTCAGTAGGAAGCAAGGAGAGCTGGAAGAAAAGAAAACTTCACTCAGAAGTTCATAATAGAGTTCAGATAATGCCCAAAAAACATACAAAAGGTTCCATCTAGGCATTAATGAGAGCAAGATATCGGTCTCTAAAACTGAAAATACCTAATTAGATCAGAAAGATAAGGATCTGACCCAATGGAGGAACCCCTAGAGAACTTGAGTGTGTTAGAAAGGACTGCCCTATAGCTCTTAATAGTTCTCTTTTCTCAAAAAGGAAGAGAAGAAAATCTACAACTGCATTTAAAGGGAGACAGCTGGGATCAACATGTTTTCTAATGCACTAATTACAACAGACTCTCCACTTTGCATCATAAACTTTGAAAAAGGACTGCCTCCTAGCCTGGGCGATGCAGTCGACAACCTTGCTCCAAAACTGGTCTTAGATAGATCATTTGGGATTAGCCAAGAATGAAGGTGGAGAATCTGCGAGTTGTTTTGTTGGAGAGACCCCCTGTGCTGTGACGAGATCCGACTTCTCTAGGTTGGGGATAAGACCACGACAATTCACTGTCAACCAACAGAGGGACAGGTCCTTGCGAAGAGATATCTCTGAGGACATTATGCATCAACCAGTCATCAAATTACTGGAGGATGGGGACCCCTAAAGACCTTAAGTGAGTTGCTATTACCTCCATCACCCTGGTAGAGGCATTGGGGGCAGAAGCGATGCTGAAATGGAGAGATCAAAATTGAAATACCTCCTGGCCGAGACAAAACCGAGGTATTTCCTGCTTGGTGAGAAGATGGAGATCTGAAGGTATGCATCCTGAAGATTGATGGAAACTGCCTACCGTAATCACGGCAAGTCTTGGGACACCCTTAATTATTTTCAAAAGTTATTTTTTTATGACCTATAAAAGTTGGGACACGAAATTAAAGCAATTTTTTCATGTACTATAAGTCTTGGGACACCTAAAACATTTTTTTTTTCTGCTGATCGATCGCCGTATTTTATCGATCGTAACCTCATGTAAAATAAACAGGACTTTGTGGTTGTTATGAGACTCTCATTATGAATTCTTACATGGAAATATTATAAATTATTATAATTTGTTTGAAGAGTCAATAAATATATTGAATTTTTCTGTTTTCTTATTATTTCTATCAAATTAAAATATGTATAATTTAATCAGACGATGACAAGAACTGAGCATTAGCGGTATGTTATACCCATTCAACAATAACTTCTCCCTTTTGTGCTCTAGTTTACTATTGTCAGTTTATGCATTATTGCATTAAAATTGTCGAAAGTCACCTGTAATTATTGGGGAGTTTTTTTCCCTGAAAATGGAAGTACCTAATTCATTACAATGTGATACCAGGATGAGAACAACGAAAATAGTGTTTATTTCAACTCTAGCATTTATTGTACACATGTTTACATCATTGCGTCACCACGTGTACATTGAAGATTTTATTTGTGATGAATGAAGTACATACATTGGATTCGAATCATAGGCACCACTGCACTAAACTTAAATAATATCTTTAAAATACGATAAAGAAGTTTAAGAAATAATGCTTTTAAAATAAAAACTCCGGACAAAATTCCTCTTTACCCAAGCCAATTTCAGGGTTTTAACAATTAACTGGCCTGGATTGCTGTCAGAAAACAAAAGACAAATTAGCCAATTATAAACAAAGGAGACGCCAAAACAACCAGCTTGCCAAAATCAAAAGTGGAATGAAAAATGCGTGGAAATTATCATTTTGTGAAGCCGAAACACAAAACTAAAATGGATCAATGATGCTCTTAATCGATCTATATTCAGAATTTTAACATATATTACAATCATTCTTTCATGATATATGACAGTTATTTGAATTTATGCTGGTTATGTGCTTTATATAATTAAACACGCGTGCCTTTTCATATATATTACATCACTTTATAGGATCACTTATACCACTGAAAAACAGTAACTGTTGAGCGGGTGAATCCAAATAAATGAAACAGCAATGAACGTGTAGCTGAAATGTAATCTGGAAGAATTCGATTTGGTAAAAATGATGAATAAAGCAAAATCTGCATCAAATATTTTTGGGAATAAACAAGGATATAAGTGATGCCAAGTACGATTTGCACTGTGTAAGTACTGTACACTAAAGTACTGGTCTTCCGTTAAATGTAAGTGTCCTGTGAATTATGAAGTCTTTATTTACCTTTATTTTAAATCATGTTGGAGAAATCAGAAAATATGCACATGCAAAATAATAACATAAAACAATCATAGCAGTTTATAACAGTTTATTGACGAATGACGTGGTAATTGAACGAGCTGGTCACTGCTGTGTGACGTATGGCGATCTTCCCAATTTTCTCTTTACGTTTTTTTTGTGTCTACAAGTTTTGGAACACCGAAAATTTTATATATTTTACATGCATATAAGTCTTGGGACATGAAAAAAAAAATTTTTTTTTTTTGTCTAAAAGTTTTGGAACATCGAAAATTTTATATATTTTACATGCATATAAGTCTTGGGACATGAAAAAAAAAAATAATTTTTTTGTGTTCCAAGACTTACCGTGATTACGGTAGTTGAAGGGCCTCATGGCATTCCTGAATGAGGCGGTAGTCTCCATCCTTAACCCTTTGACAGCGGGATACGACTCCAGTCGTACTTTACCTTTGCCAGCGGGATACGACTCCGGTCGTATGTTCACTACATTTCGTTACCAACATTTGCAGACACGTGTTTAACTGTATAAAATGTCATCAGTTTACATGTACTCTTTTGAAAAGAAGGAAATAAAGGTAGAAGGTACACATTGCGTTGCCAGATTGTGTTTAAAAGACCCCAAAACTGATAAAAATTTGATTTCAAAATAGAGTTTTAACGTGCCGAGATAAAATATGGCGGTGATATTCTGAAGAGGGAATTGAAGAGAGTTATGTGCTTGCTGAATTAGTTGAAAATAAAGACCATTTCACGTGGAATATTGACATTCTAGCCAGTGGGGATCGCTATCTTTACTTCTTCAAAATGAACGGCGCTGATGATAACTGGTTATTTGAAAATTTGATTTCAAACACGACTTTTAATGTGTGGAGATCAACATGGCGGACAGCGCTGAAACAGCAATTTACGGCAGTGATGTGGATGCCGATTTTGATGAAAATATAGACAATTTTGTGGGGAAACTTTATGTTTTAAGCAGTGCATATCGTGAGCTTCACTTCGACGAAATGAACGGAGATGATGAGAACTGGTTAGTAGAAAATTTGATTTCAAAACTGAATTTTAAGGAGTGTAATTCAAAATGGCGGACAGTACTGAAGCGGTCGTGATGCTGATACCGATTTTGATGAAAATTTAGACAATTTTGTGGGGGGAAATTTATATTTTAGGCAGTGGAGATCGTTATCTTAGTTGCATCAAATGAACTGAGCTGATGATAAATAGTTAATTGGTATTTTTGACTCGGATATTGACGATGATGAAGACGTGGATGCTTTTCAAGCTAACTGGACATTTTGAGAACTTCACTTCTCATAAAGTTCGCACATATACCGATGTTGAGTGTGTGCATAATATTATGAAAATTTCCTGCATCCCTGGAAATGGACCAAAATACACCCAATATAACTCTTATATTATTACATTAAAATTTATTGTGGAATAAAAACACTGAACCAAAATGAAAAGCTTTGTCAACTTACCAGTAAGGATTATTCTGTTTTTTGTTCTCCAATTCTCATGCGAGTAAATTTAATAAAATTGTAATAACTTTAGATATTCTTAATGGATTTTTACTATTTTGTCACCTTCTTAAATGGTATAAAATTCCCCCCATTTCATACAATTACAAAGAGGAGGTAAAATGAATATTGCAGATAGGAAAATTGCATTGAAAGTAAGTTATTACAAAAAAATGTAAAGCATTTATTTTTGCTTACATAACTTTACTTTCAACTGAAGTTTTACGTCTGAAAATTTTCAGTCAAGAAATATATGACCTTAAGGAACATTTTATGCTTTTTAAAATGGTATACAACATTGAAAAATAATTTCAAAAAATTGTCCTGTAAAGCCAGATTGACCAACGTCACTGCATTCTCACATGCTGCATAAACCACTGACTGAAAAATTTCCAGTTCTATACAACTGCCTGTCTGAATGGGCTTCAGTATGAAAAGGGTTAAAGCATTGTTCCAGCTGAAATTTGTTTAAGATGGAAAGGTTGATTATGAGATGAAACTTTCTGCCTTTTTTCAACACCCAAAAGATCAAGGAATAGAAACCCAGAGTTTGGTCATTTTCCACTCTCTTGACTGCGCCTTCCACAGAATGTTGTGTACCTCTTCCCTCAAATGAACTGCTTTGGATTGGTGAAAGGAAATGACAGAGGAGGATGTTCCTGGAAATAAAGCCGGTATCCATCTTTTGAAGTGGAAAAGACCCACACATTGCCCATGAAGCCAAACCAAACCTCTGAAAAGAGGGCTAGTCAAGCACCTGCTGGGGTGCTGGAAAGAGGAAGATGCTACAGGGCACAACTCTCTAGGACCAGCTACCTCCCTTCTTAGGGAAGGAGTAGTAGCCGAAAACTTCCTCTCTTTGCCTCTTTGACCACCTCGTCTAGCGAAAGATGGGCAAGAGGGAGTTTTCAACTTAGACTGCTTGTGTGCCTGTTGAGGCTGACCCTAATAGAAGAACTTAAGAGAAAGTCCCAGTAGTCGGTCAGGGTGTGCACACTTCCTAGCCAGTTTCAATGGACCTGAAGTCATGGCCAGGGACCAGTGTTGCTGAACACTGAAATCTTGCAATGCTACATGGGGGGATGAGACCTCCAAAAAGCATCTCCACCTCAAGTGCTACAGCTCCAAAAGGTTCTTGCTGTAGTACAGCAAGACCTTAGATGTCTCCAAGTTGGCATTCCTGTGAGGGTGGAGGAGCTCCACAGAGAGCACCACCGATATGGACAGTGCAAACCCTGACATTTCACTACAGTCTCCAGGAAATGCTTAAGTTCCAATGGAGACAATGATTCCTCCTTCAAGAGACTGAAAGAGGCAGCCCTTCTGCTGCCTGGTGGACTCTTGGCCCTGGGAAAACATGTGCAAGATTCCAAACCATAGCCGAGTGCACGAGCAGCAGAAGATCTTAACAAGAAGGGCCCCTGAAAGCCTCTCCAGACTGGAGAGAATCCTGGTGTCCTCAGCCCCAAAAGGCTTTGGGCACAAGTCTGTGAGAAGGAGGCTGTAAACTTTGTTTACCAATTTGTGAAACATCCAGACTTCCTCATCCTCCAACACCGGACATTACAGGTGGGAAGGAACAGGGGACCCTAATGAACGAGAAGGACCCACCACAACCAGCTCCTGAGAACTTATCTGAGATGACCAGAATAGAAAGGAAAATGTTATCCTGAACCAGATCCAGAGGCGACACAGGACTGTCCTCCCCGGTCTCCATCATCAGAGAGAGAGACATATAATTTTCATTCTCCCGTAACTCCTCATGGGGGGTAATGGAACTAACCCTTCTAGCTGTCGTCCTAGGTGATAGGGATCACTGATCCTTTCTTGCCAATCTCGGAGGGTGTGATGGCTTACTTCCTTTTTGTTGGACAAAGCCAGAGGTCATCGAGCAGGTCCATGGCCTGTCACATTAGCCATACCTTGAAACCAAGGCAGAGGCATCCATGATGTCAAGAGGGGAAAGATGACTCACTACCAGGTAGTGGGGGGTCCCCAAATTCCATAGGGATTAAACGGGAGAGGGAATGCTGATCCAATCCCCTAATCGAGAGAGGCAAGCAAAACCCGTCTCTATCACTACAGGGATTAGACAGTAACATAGATTGGGGGCATTGACCTGATCTATGTCCCAGTTTGACTATCTAAACCCGGTGTACAGTTCCGCGAAAAGCAGTGACCAGTGTTCAAAGCCCAGTGACCAGTAAATGACCAGTGCCCTGTGACAGGCGACCAGTGACCAGTGATCAGCGCATGGTGACCTTGCAACAGTCAACAACCAGTCCAGCAATGAAGATCACACAGACAAACCTGCCTCAGATCTATCAGAATGAGATTGCTGCTCTTCCTGTCATCGAGAAGGTCAGACTCATTTATATTAGTCACTGGTACTATACCTACATTGAGAAGGTGCTGCTCATCCCTGCCAAGAAGGTGGAACTTACTCAAGCCTTTTTTCTCTTTAGGGAGGGGCCATGGATCTATCCCCACAGGCAATGATGACATCAGATTAAGCATCTGGAATCCTTGGCTTTTTGGCCATCTCTGAGACATGAAAGTCGCTCTTGATTCCGGAGGGAGTAGACTTCCCCTAACATGGGAAGTGATCCAGATCCCTCCTGGGAATGGAAGGGGTCATGCCGAGATGACAAGGAGGAAGCTGGGCATTTCTTCCTCCCCCGATAAGTGTGGCAACTTTCCACAAAGTCCCACACTTCATCTGAACAAAGGCAACAAACTGGAAAACACGTGTCCCATGGGGCCTTCTTATGACCACATTTATCCACACCTTGCAACATATTCTTTCACTGAAAGAGATGAAAATACAAAAACAAAACAAACAGGAACTAGAAAAAGGTAGATAATACTTACCCTAACACCGGTATTAAGAAGGGGAACAATTTCACAGAAGCACTGCTTCACTGAGCGAGGTGCAAAAACCCTTCAAAATTGCATGAATAACACAAGAAAACACTCAATGCAAGGACTGGGGAGAAAATGACTCAATCAATCCAAAAAAGGTATGACTGGCCAAAAATATGTTTAACAAAAACAACGAAGGTGAAATTAATTGGAGGCTTCACAAGATGTACACTCGCACAAAAGTCCAAAGAAAAAGAGGAGGATATTCCACATGTTGGCTATGACTAAGAAATCAGATTGGGATCATGTTCTTTTTAAATCTGGGCCTCCAATTACTAACTGGAGGAGGAATATTAGCTTGGACTGAGGCCTTGGCATCCCAGAACAGGAAACCAATGCAATAGTAGGAGGTATTGTATTACTGCTATTAAAATGCATGGATTTTGCTCATTACTGAACTCATCCGAGAACTTTATGATATAAGCATATATTCCAAGTTTTAGCAAAATTGGATCAGAAATGTGTCCTCCGGAGTGGTAACAAGGTTAGCCAGTCAGGTGCAAGATCACCTCATTAATATGCATAGATCTTGCTCATTATCAAACTCATCTGGGATTTTGATGATATAAACCCATATTCCAAGTCTGATTGAAACTGGATCAGAAATGTGGACTCCAATGTGGTAACAAGCAATTGATGTCAGATGGATGCACAATGCATGATGGATGCAGGGCATATCATAAACTCCCTTGGTATTATGGCCAGGTGAGCTAAAAATCTGCAACGCAAACTGCATGACTAGTTGTGTTAATGAGAACAATTTGTGTCATACATTGCATTAAGCTTCAAGACAAAAAGGGCAAAATGTGTGTGAGCAAAGTGATTTGTTTATATGTGCATCTTCTGGTGATGACCAACTTTCATGGAAAATCCATCAAAAAACTGCAGGACTAGTTGTGCTAATGAGATTGTGTCATACACTGCATTAAGCTGTAAGATAAAAAGGGCAATACACATAAACAAAAGTTGACAGGGTAAAGTGGTTTGTCGATATGTGCATCTTCTGTTAATAACCATCATATTTACAAAGTTTCATGTAAATCCATCAAAAAGTGTGGGACTAGTTGTGCTAATGAGACAGTCATAAACTGCATCAACATCAAAGTCAAAAAAGGGCAATAACACTAACAAAAATTGCAGGGCCAAAGTGATTGATCAATATGTGTATCTTCTGGCAATGGCCATAATATTTACCAAGTATCATGGCAATCCATCAAAAACTGCATTCAGAATACAGTGTCACATACTGCTACAACATGACAAGAGCAAAGTAATTTGTTGATGTATGTATCATCAGATGATGACCATAACATTTACCAAGTTCCATGGCAATCCATCAAAGTATTGAGAATAATGATGGCTTGGAGGATTAAAGTGATGCTAATTTACACAAGATTAGATGAAAGAACATAGCTCCAGAGATTTGCTATTCATAGTCCTTTTACTATCACCAGCATACTGACCTAAATAATATTGCTATTCATGGTCAGTTATACTATCATAAAAATATTGCTCCAAATAATCTGTAAAATATTTATCTAAATTTCCTTTCTGTACATGTCACTACAAAATTTATATTAACATGCAAAACAATTTTGGAGGAATTATTGTGGCAATTTCCTTTCAATAGTATTTTCTATCACGGAAAATAAGCCATTACTGAACCATGCGTCTGACTGGTTCTGGTGTTCTTTCATAATACCAAGCAATATTTTCAGTAAACAAAAATAACCAGTATATGTAACAGACAGTTTAGGTTAAACTATCAATATGGAGGAATTTGAACTAATATGAATTGCAATACGGTAGTGTACCGATATATCTATATATTGTTACACCTCTAGATTTTAGCAAGACCATAAAATTTGTTACAATTAATAGTAATACAAACTATATTTGGCAAAAGAGAATGGACACAATGCCATAAGGCATGGAGGAACTGAAATCCTTCTAAGCCAAAAACTGTGGGACAAGACGTGTTTGCAAAGTGCCTGAATTCAAGAAGAATGTGTGGATGGACACAAGGATTACTATATACATCAATCTCTATAGAGTTGGGTGTATAACAAAATTTCAGTCAAACTCCACATGTAATTTTTGGTCAAAATACCACAAATCTGCAGTAGTCTAGTAATGATGCAGATATATCAATTTTACCATATTTCCCCTTCTTCAGTGCTGCTGCTGCCATCTTTTCTACACCTACATGAAAAAAATTATTTTATTAATAAAATCTTGAACACTAATGGCTTCATATTATACACCAGAGTAGTCAACAATTACATAGGTCACCTCTACTTTTATTAGTCTCCAATAACCATTGTAAACATTATCAAGCAGAAAAAAAAATTCAGATTAAAAGTGATCTTGGTAACCTATTGTAACTAAAGCTTTGTTTGTAATCTTGTATATTTACGTTATCTTGTATCTTTACGTTATCTTGTACCTTTACGTTCAAGCTTTTAATCATTGCAAAATTTAACATCTGAACTTTAAATTGGAACTACATAACCAGTATTGTGCTGACATATTATGAAACAACCTACCTACCTACCTACCTACCTACCCACCAACCCATCTACTTGCCTACCTATCTGTTTACATACCTACCTTACTTTCACATGGCATAACAGATATAAAACTATAAAAAACAAAAAATCATTCTTTTCTATAAAATCAAAGTAGAGGTACTACAACGAGTTAATAAAAAATTAAACATTTATGTTGTTTTGTATATTTTTTTGCTAAATCATTGTTCTTAAAATCTGCTTGACAAGCTATTATCTTTGTCCGTCTCTAGATGCCAGATTTTACTGTGAAAGTCACGGGCTTTGAGTAACACAGAGATGCTGCCAGGATTTTATCTGAAGGGTGGATCTCCCCCCTTGTCACCAAAATAAGGAGGGAGTAGAAAAAAATGAGGGGGAGGAGGAAATGGCCATAGTTCAATATTTACCTAACACATAAATATTCGTCTCTTTCTTCCTGCTCTATTTAAATCAAAATCCTCAAAAGATGTCTCCTCTAGTTGTATAAGCATTAATCTGTTGATCATTTCTGAGCTTAATTTGTTCTTTATCTGTGTATGACTATTGTTCTGTGCTGAGAACCCCTTTTCACATATGCATAGCTAGCTAAGCCAGCTTGAACAAGTTGGAAAACTATTCTTTATGGTTGTTATGTACAATTTTCAACAGCTCATAGGTATTGTCTCTTGGATATCTCTGCTCCAAAAATAGCCGAAGAATCATAGTCAGATGTGTAAACAGTTGCCTACCAGAAAAAAGACGGATAACGAGACAAACGCTATGAGACCCCTACTGGCGGCGCAACTTAAGCTGCAAAAAGCACTCTAAGGGTTAATAGTTAAATAAAAATTGTATACTGCACAGAGTACATTTTTATATGCGCAACTTTAAACTAATTTGCGGGAGTTCTCGCGCATCACTGCTTTCCAAGTGCGCAAATTCATACAAATTTTGCGCGATTCACGCACTCGCGCGCCCTGGCAGGATCTCTGGTAACACTGTAGTGACAGCCAGCAGTACAAACATAGTTCAGGCATCAATAATTACCATGACCAACTACTACAGGCAGGCCCAACATGAAAAGCATGCAGCATTCACTCTGTTCATCTAATTCCACTACTCATTCAATGTACAATAGACAGTTAACCTGCTGAGGGTAACACCTATCACAATATAAAATGTATAGTTATTAATATGGAAAGTTTACCACTGAATAAACATATTTATTCCAATTTCCAACTGCACTGGTAAGAAGTGAATTTGTGAATAGGCTAGAATGTATATAGGTCTAGCATGGATGAATCTATGTGATCATAAACAAGTAAATACTTAATTCATGTTAGTGTTTCTTAAAATGTAGGCTACTGTGGCCTTCTTTGCTTGTAAGGGGGTAGTAGTAACATAAATACATCTAATAATTAGGTTTCATTTTTGGAGCATAAACAGCACCCAATAAATGAATATTGCACACAAAGTTTCAACAAAGTCACTGTAATATGAATTATAGGTCACAAACACATCTTTTGCAAAAAGGATGCAGAACTTCTCAAGATGCATCCACATGCCAAGTTAAATGATTTTAGGTAGAATAGTATGCATCTAACCTGCCAAAAACTCATGTGGTCATAAGCTAAATGCAAAGACTTAACCAAAGACAGTAAAAGGTGATTGGTTTGGTTTTGTGGGGTTTAACGCCATTTTTCAGCACATGATACATGGTGGCCAGTGTATCTGGTGGAGGAAGAACCTAGGAAAACACCAGGAAGAACCACTGACCCATGAGAAGCTACAGGCAAGCTTTCTCACATACCCACATTGGTTGAGCCTAGACTCGAACCCAAACGGACAAATGTGAGATGGGAGTTATCTGTAAAGCTGAGTGCCTTAGACCACTCGGCCAATCAGGGCCCAGTAACAGATGAAATAAAGGTTATGATGAGCCTCTTTTGCTTTAAGAGTTTCATACACAGCATGCCCAACACCTTTGCAGTCATGAAATCAATGCAAAAACTTAATCTAAGCCAGTAAAATATGAAATACAGATCACCAAGACTTTTTTGGTATGGGTGTAGTACTAAGAGATATGCATACAATCATCTAGCTGAATAATTAAAGCATGAACAGTAAAAACATCAACTGAACCAAAGTCATTGAAATGTGAATATGAGTCGCAGTCTTCTACTTTATGATGAAGGTTTAGATGCATAGTACTTGTGACCCAAATATACATGTCCATGTGACACATTTTCTCAGGAACTAGACACGTTTACTTTTACAGCAGATCTACTGTTTTTATGCCGACTCTACGAAGTACATGATGCTGCATTCTATAACCAACAGCTTACAAAAATATACTTAGGATTGCTGGTTTGATCATTCTGAGGAGTTTAATATTATCAAATGTAAGGGTGAAGGTGATGAAAAAGCATAATCACTAAAATATTTACAGCAGGAGATAAACTTGCATGTATTATTTTCAGTTAATACAGATACAATTTATTTGGTACAGTACATTCTTTCAATCCACATGACATTACGGCAAAACTGTTCCCAAATGTAAAGCGAATATTGTTTATCAGTTTAGTTACTAAATTGTTACATTTTGACCCAATTATCATTTTTTAAGAAGTTGACATGAATACAACTTAAACATTTTGTCGCTGAAGAACACAGACCAAATGCGTATTTTATAGAGGGTTTAGCAATTAGGCCAACAATGTGAAATTACTGAAAAATGATGTCCGTAATTGCCCAAATGGCATGGAATCTTTGGGAACCAAAACTTAGCTTCAAGTCATATAAAAAACTTTGGATTCTGAAGTTGAAAAAAAATCAATAATAATCCAAGGTTAACTGCCTGAAGATATACATGTACAAGCATAGAAAAAAGGGTGGGGCCAGTTAATATGTGTGGATGGGGGTGGGGGGATGTTTATTTTCTTCCATATTGCAGTAGTAGTTAACTTCTCTTGGCCATCCATCATATCATCATTAACTTTTGCAATTCAACTACTATTATGCAAACTTAGTTGTGAAATGGGTATCTGCAGTAGATAAGATTGTATTTACTGTACAACAAATAGCCTCCAGTTTTGTATGTCGGTTTGGTTTAGCTTTAACTTATACAACCTGAAATTTCTTCTTACTGATACTTTCCCCCCTCCTTTAACATTTACTGTATTACACATACGCTGAACACATCATATCTATCAATAATGCCTTGTATATCACCTGTAATTGGTAAGCAACGTGTTTACCAATGCTATAAAATCTATCTCTAATTGCATTGATTGCTATTAATACGTGGCTTCATATTTTTAATGGTTTTAAACAAGTATCTTTGGTAGAACTGTTATCAACTCCAAACTGGAGGTGGATGAGGTTCTGACTTCAAAGGTTGTACCGTTCATATTAATTCTAAGGTCGTTGTGAATATTGTCACCGTGTTCAGTTTGATTAATGAAGCCTGTAGTGTAATAGAATTTTCATAAACATTTCATAGCTACAGTACAGCTCATGTGATTTTTCGGAACCCCACGCTTCGCGGTGGGGGTGGAGAGTGAGTGGAGAGGATCAAGAAAAACCCCTCCACCATCACTCCACGCGTCCTGACGGACTTGCCGTGGCGTCTCACGGAGAATAGCCCTGCACACCACGCTTTCTTGCGGAGTCGCATCCGATCACCACCATGGAGTGGACGTGGTCTCGATAATATGGGTGTGGTTTACTGTTTATCACCCATTCAAGCAGAGGTTGAGAGAGAGAGACGGGGGGGGGGGGGGCACCGATTTATCTACATCGTTATCCCTCTGGGGAGCAACTTTTTTATACTGAAAAAAATGTAGTCATTCAGTTAATTATAAATATTTCCTTGTTCTAACAAAGGTAATGTATGATACATAGTGCCAAATCATATTTTAGATGATGATAACATAATGACAATGCCTCGCAAACTGTATTAATACTACATTTTGCGCAATGAATCTAAATTTTTTTTCTTCAATACTATGTTATCGGAATCTAAACATGCATTCATATCCTTATTTCTTTTTTTCAGTAAACGCAATACAAAATTTTAATGATCATATGAAAGTCAGTGATATTGTACTACCTGCAATGAAAAGAACGATAAACATCGAACAAATTAATAACAAAGTTGCAGTCATACCTGACTGAAGTGAAACAAAATCGCACAAGTTCCGATGGTTACTCCATGCATGAGTACTCGTTCACATATTGTATGATTTTTTCTGACATCCAATCACTTAAATAAAACATTATTAAGATTTCATATCGTTATTTTATTTTAAACTGTACTATTTTGCATTAATTACCAAAGTAGCGGGTTTTTTTAAAATCACAAATGGTCGCAAAAGGTCATACGAGATACATGTACTTGACAGGTGCAGTAACCTAGCACAAGAGAAGCCATCAACACTGCTTGTTTTCATGTGCTAACTGTTAACCTAAAAGTACAACAGCAGCGCTTCTGCTGGTTTTTTTTCTTTGCCATTGATTCGACAAACTTGCACATCAGATGAAATTAATGTTTAACTTTTTCTTTTTCTGTTCGTTTTCCTATTGCGTACTATGCATAATACAGAAAAATAAGATGAATAATTTTAGATCATTAACTCTTCTTAGTAAAGTTTCCCCCCTCCCCTTCTCTCACTCTCTCATAAAATATGGAATCCAAATCACTACTGCACAAGTTATCATAAACTGAAATCTTGAAAAGTTTGGAAGTGGTAAGAAAAGTAATACTGTACTAGCTCTCTAGCTGTAAAGCAATATACCACATACAGAAACACGCTCAATAACCAAAGGCTCTAACAGTCACAAATAGGAAACTGCATACTTTAATATCTGCATAAAAATAATTAAAAGAGTATATTTTATTTTTATATTTTCGCCGTAGAAAAATGAGCAAATAATAGGATACATGTGGAGACAATACATCCATGCAAAATGCTCTAAACTTGTTGGAAATTAAAATCTATGAACATCTCAGATTTTAGAATTTTCCATATTATTTTTCATTTCGTTAATAAGCTAAGTTCAGATTAATTACTAACAATTATCAAACTTCCGTTGTTAATGGTGGGACCATAATTGCAGCTGTAAAGTACAACGCGCGTTAAGTCAGATGGCTTCTAATGATAAAATCACACTGTTCCCAAGCTGAAACTTACATCATCCTTTGATGCAAACCCTTGTTAATATTTTACAACAGTGTTCACAATGGTCACTGCCTTGATTTCTGTAGAACATCCGCTGAATTCAAGTCTTTATTAGGGAGAGACAATTGAATTTTCCAAGGGGGGGGGGGGGGGGTAAATGCATGAAAACAATTGTCTTTCTCTGATTTTGTAGTATAAAAAGACATTAATCCGTTCCATATTTCACTTAAAATAAATAAATATTGTGATTAAAGAACAAAAAATATCCCGGTCGAAAAAAACAAAACAACATATAAGATCCATATATTAAATGGTCAGTCCCTTACAGTACACATACAGTCATAATATTCAGCCTCATGACTCTGCTATTACCGCTTAAAGACTAAGCACGCGGTTTGCATTTCAGTGTAAATTCAGTGTTTTAGGTTTGGGGGGGGGGGGGATGTCAATTTGGATTTTAATTGTCCATATCTCAGAGAATTACTTTCCTTTGGAACAAAATGATAAATTTATGCTGCTTGAGAAGATCAGCAAGGTGTGCTTCTCGTCAAGTCAGTGTGTAAGTTTGTTCATATTTCTTTGAAATAAATTAAAATCATAAACTTATTGCAAAAGAAGTTGATCAACCTTTTATAAACAGTAATGTGTACTGAATATACAAGACTTTTGAAATTTTTTTTTTATTGTCCAAATATGATCGAAATAAAGACGACTGATTCTTCGAATGGTATCCGGTTGTAAATCACTCTTGATGTCTCAGTCTTTCCATAGGTGGTCTTCATTCATTGGCTGTTCAAATGTCAATCAGTAATGTCGACTAGCTCCTCCATGGTGGAGATGACATCGGCGTGCCTGCCGAGACACGGTGGTGATTTGTAGGTATTTATGCCAATTTATGCCTCCACCGTGGAGTGTTATCGTGGAGCTAAAGTGGAGGGGATTAAGTCACCCACCGCGAAGCGTGGGGTTCCGAAAAATCACGTGAGCTGTACTGTATGTGCTTCTGCGATAGACTTGTATTCTATGTGCTTCATTGAAAGATTATTGGGGAGAATACAAATTTTATATGGTTTGTTTTATATACCGCTAGAAACTAGTTTTATGCAAAAATATCACAACTCAACCTCACTGCATTTCTCAGTCCACATTACAAGTCCAAAATTTGTTTTCAAACAAGCAACAAAAAAAGTTTTCATTCAGAAGTTAATGTTTCTTTTTAAACATCAGTACTAAAAAATAACATCAAAGCTCGACATCTTCCTGACTGATCAATGTTAACAAGTATAGCGGCTGACTTCAAAGTAAATATATCATTCCTCAGCTGGTGCTTGATGATAGATTCATGAAAAAAGTGATGAACAAAGTAATCTTTTTCATGAAAATCATTTTGCTTATGGCATGAATAGCCACTGATAGAGAGCAACCTTCAATACAGTGTAGACGAATTCGTCACATTTAAAAAAAATTTGCTTACAGAGTTGGTGTTGGCATGCAAGAACGACAGTGTCTGAACTGCTGATCAGAGATTTTATCTGAGGTTGCAAATTTTTATCTCAAGTAACAGGAGGATTGGAGTCAAAGAGTTGATACAAAGCTTGATTGGAAGTACACTGGAAACCAGATTGTGAACCTAATGTAGTCCCAAGAATTTACCAATGTGTAAAAAATTCCATGTGTCTGTTTATAGCCAATCATATGACGGAAAACCTGGAATTTCATTTGTTGAAAAAACTTTTGGTAGAATTTATTTTAGAATAAAATCTATTACCTGAAATCAATAATATAAACAATTCCTTTCTTCTGGATGTTTAAGCTTGTTCAGTTAAGTGTGACTTTACTGTAGTTTTAATTGTTTTGATTGATAAAACTCTTAATCTTTGCTGGTAAGGCATTACAGTATTTTATTGCATTGTAATAAGGCATTCCAGTCTTTTATTGCATTGTAATAAGGCATTCCAGTCTTTTATTGCATTGTAATAAGGCATTCCAGACTTTTATTGCATTGTAATAAGGTATTCCAGTCTTTTATTGCATTGTAATAAGGCATTCCAGTCTTTTATTGCATTGTAATAAGGCATTCCAGACTTTTATTGCATTGTAATAAGGCATTCCAGACTTTTATTGCATTGTAATAAGGCATTCCAGAATTTTATTGCAGTGTAATAAGGCATTCCAGTCTTTTATTGCATTGTAATAAGGCATTCCAGTATTGTATTGCATTGTCATAAGGCATTCCAGTCTTGTATTGCATTGTAATAAGGCATTCCAGTCTTTTATTGCATTGTAATAAGGCATTCCAGTCTTTTATTGCATTGTAATAAGGCATTCCAGACTTTTATTGCATTGTAATAAGGCATTCCTGTCTTTTATTGCATTGTAATAAGGCATTCCAGACTTTTATTGCATTGTAATAAGGCATTCCAGTCTTTTATTGCATTGTAATAAGGCATTTGTTACGACTCTATGGTCTAAGAAAAATGTAACAGAAAGAAAGTGAAACCAACAAATCAAGTAAAAATCAACAAGCAATTTATTACTAGATAATTAAAATGAAAAAAATCAAAAAGTCACTTACAGTAATGTGTTTTGAAATCCTAATAATCCAATAAGAATGATTGTTCTAATCACAAGTCCTAAATATAGAATGTTCCAAATTCACGGCTGTGTCCTTGAATGTTATGATGTGCTAATGGTCTCCAAAGTCCTGATGTACTAGTAATCTTGATGTGCTGATGTCAAAATGAAGTATTCCAAAATCTCTGAATAAGTTCACATAAATTCCAAAATCATCAATTAAAAATCCAAAATCCAAAAGTTTATGAGCACTGTTATAATCCAATGAATATTTAAAATAATTCCTCTCTTAGAATTTGGAATGAATTTTCACAACTGTAATAGCTCTTTACAAGACTGATGGTAATGTCAAAACTGAATAAATGTCCACCAAACATGGCATATATAAAGATTGGTCACATGACAGAATGTTCTAGAATATGAGTCATCTTAATGGAATTTTTACTTGTAAACAAAAATTCAACCTTGACCTTCAAATTGAGAAAACATATTGATCAAAACAACCTAATTCAAGGACACTAGTTAAACATGTTTTTCCTGATAAACATAAAGATTTAAGCAAATATTAAAGTGAAGAAACATTTATAATTTCCTAAAATATTTATAATATTATATAAACATCATACATAACACCTCCCCTCATAAAGAAAAAGAAAGATTTATGTAATAAAGCTTTCTTTTGAATATACATCTAATACTATAATAACCAAAATTACATAAGAACATGTTTTATGATACTGGACTTAATTACATCAAGCAATATTACATTTCTAGGCACGTGAGAGTGCATCTGCAATCACATTGTCTTTTCCCCTGATGTGTTTGATGTCAATGTTATATTCTTGCAATATCAAACTCCATCTCAACAATCTCCGATTTTTATCTTTCATTTTGTTGATGAAAGTAAGGGGATTGTGATCACTGTACACAATAATTGGAGAAAGAGCTGAGGTAACATACACTTCAAAATGCTGCAAAGCCAATATCAAAGCCAAACATTCCTTCTCAATTGTGGAATAATTTTTCTGGTGCTTGTTTAGTTTTTTAGAAAAATAACACACAGGGTGATCCACACCACTTTTGTCTTCCTGAATCAATACTCCACCAACCCCTACATCACTTGCATCAACAGATAATTTAAATGATTGGCTAAAATTTGGTGCAGAAAGAACTGGTGCATTCTTAAGCATGGCCTTTAACTTGTCAAAAGATTCCTGACACTTGTCAGACCAATAAAATTTGGCTTTCTTACTCAATAAACTTGTCAAAGGTTCAGCAATTTTGGAAAAATTGGAACAAAATTTCCGATAATATCCAGCCATACCTAGAAATCGCATCAGTTGCTTTTTACAAATTGGAACTTGAAACTCAGAGATAGCTTTGACCTTAGCTTCTATAGGTTTAACTTGACCTTGTCCCACAATATGTCCTAAAAATGTGACACAAGCATGGCAAAACTCACTTTTGCTCAAATTAATTGTCAGATTCGCATCACTGAGTTGATCGAAGAATTTTCGAATGGTTTCCAAATGATCTTCCCAGGTGTTGTTGTAGATAATGACGTCATCGATATAAGCGTCACAATTATCAAGACTAAATGTTATCATGTTCATCAGACGTTGAAACGTTGCAGGCGAATTTTTCATTCCAAACGGCATGACTTTATATTGATAAAGTCCATCTGGAGTTACAAATGCTGAAATTTCTTTTGCCCTTTCCGTCAGTGGCATTTGCCAGAATCCTTTTAAAAGGTCAAACTTGGTGACATATTCCCCATTTCCAATTTTATCAATGCAATCGTCCATTCTTGGGATTGGAAATGAATCAGTTTTGGTGACACTGTTGACTTTTCTATAGTCAGTACACATACGGAATGTATTATCTGGCTTGGGAACAAGAATACATGGTGAACTCCAGTTACTTTTACTTGGTTCCATTAAATCATTCTCCAGTAGATACTGAATTTCTTTCTTCAGATAGTTCTGTTTGAGAGGATTCATCCTATAAGGATGCTGTTTCACAGGCGCAGAATCTACAATGTCAACGTCATGATAAATTTTACTTGTTCGTGTTGGAACATCAGGAAACAAGTGCTCATAGTCATGTAATAGCTGTTTTAGTTCATTTCTTTCCTGTTGTTGTAGATGTGAAAGTTTCTGGTCTAGGTTGTTCAATATTTCTGAATTCCGAAGATTGGTTATACCAGAGTCACTATAGTCTGATCGTACTCCATCGTTGATATCTTCACTGTGTGGGACAGGTACAACTAAATTAACTGAATAATTAGCTGGGCTATCTCTGTCAAAATATTCCTTTAACATATTTATATGACAAAGTTGTTTTTGTTTCCGTCTCCCAGGAGTGTTATTGATATAATTTAAGTCATTTACTTTCTTTTCAACGGTATAAGGACCATAAAATTTAGCCTGAAGAGGATTTTGAGGTATGGGAAAGAGAGCCAGAACTTTGTCACCAGGTTTAAAACTCCTTTCCTGTGTATTTCTGTCATACCTTAATTTCATTTTTGACTGAGTAGTGTGAAGATTAGTTCTTGCTACTTCACAGGCCTTTGACAACTTGTATTTGAAATCAGAGACATAATCAAGAAGATTAATCTTTGAATCTTCACTTGAAAGAAGTTTCTCTTTCAATAATTTCAATGGTCCACGGACAGTATGACCAAAAACTAGTTCAAAGGGACTAAAACCCAATGACTCTTGAACTGATTCCCTAACAGCAAACAACAACAAATGAACACCCTCATCCCAATCCTTTTCTGTATCAAAGCAATATGATCGAATCATATTCTTCAAAGTTTTATGAAATCTTTCCAAAGCACCTTGACTTTCAGGGTGATAGGCAGAAGATTTAAACTGTTGGATGCCTAATTCATGCATAACTTGTTGGAAAATTCCAGACATAAAATTTGACCCTTGATCTGACTGGACAGATTTGGGAAGGCCAACAAGTGTAAAAAACTCACACCAAAGCTTTCACAATAGTTTTAGTTTTTATATTTCTCAGAGGAATTGCCTCTGGAAATCTTGTAGATGTACACATGATGGTCAACAAGTATTGGTTGCCTGACTTGGTTTTAGGTAAAGGACCAACACAGTCTACTATTATTCTACTAAATGGTTCATCAAATGCAGGAATAGGTTGCAGATGAGCCTTAGGTATCTTCTGATTGGGTTTTCCTACCATTTGACAAGTGTGACAAGATCTGCAGTATTTAGAAACATCACTTTTGAGTTTCGGCCAATAAAAATGATTCTAGATCTTGTGAAAAGTCTTACGGACTCCTAAATGACCAGCCAAAGGAGTTTCATGGGCTAAATTAAGAATTTCCTGTCGATATGACTTAGGAACAACAATTTGATAGCTCACTGACCACTCATCACCAGCGGGTACATCAGGTGGTCTCCATTTCCTCATAAGGACCCCATTTTTCACAAAGTAACACACTGGAACTTGTGTGGCTTCAGTTTCACTAATAGCCCTCTGAAACAAACAAGATATCTCGGGATCTTGCTCCTGTTCAACGACAAGAGATTGTCGTTTGTCACCCTGAGTAGAACAAAGAGAATGAGTTGCCAAAAGAGGATCACTGTGATCAATACCATTTGATTGATCAATACCTGAGGAAAAAGTGACCTCATCAAAAGACTGACCAATACATGTGTCAGCTAAAGGAATAATATCCTGATCAACATCACTCTCAAGAGCTCTTTTTGCCATAGCTCTAGTAACTGCACAAGCAGGGTACAAATCAGGGATTTCAGTTTCGACAGGATCAACTTTCTGATCCAAACAAGGCTTGTCAGTTACAAGTGGATTAACCACAACCTTATCTCCAGCTAGGTCATTGCCTAGTAATAAATGAACACCCTCTATGGGTAAAGAAGTCACTGCCCCAACAGTCACAGGTCCAGAAACTAAGTCTGATGCCAAATTTACACAATGGAGAGGAACATTTACAAAGCCGCACTCTACTCCCTGAACAAGAACACTTTCACTTGAAGAAGACTCCTCAGACAAAGGCAAAGTACCTGATAATAAAAGACTCTGAGAAGCTCCAGTGTCCCTTAATATTTTAATTGGGATAGGTTTGGCAGAATCACCAATAAGTGATATAGAACCTTCTGACATGAATGGTTCATAAGCCTCCAAAATAGAATCAGACTGGGGTTTGTTTGACCCAACAAATGTATTGCTTTCAATACAAGACCGTGACCTTGACCTCGTAGAAATAAGAGCATTTGGAAAAGCTCTGTCTTTACTCTGTTGCTTATTTTTCAACTTGAAGCAATCAGAAATAACGTGCCCTTTCGTTTTACAATAAGTGCACGTAGGAAGAGATAAGGATTTCTGATCAGTCTTATCAGATGTTTGATTCCTAACAGTTGTGCTGTTGTGAAATTTGGAAGTACTCGAATGAGATTGAAATGGTTTTTTACCAGAAAACTGCTGATAGGACGATTTATTACCAAATGAAATTTTGTGAGTCAAGGAATAATCATCAGCCATACGAGCAGCATTTTCCAAAGTTTCCACATTCTGCTCGTCAAGATAGGTTTTAACATCACTATGGATACACCTCTTGAACTCTTCAATTAATACGAGCTGTCGGAGGTTATCATAACCTTGATCAACTTTCTTGGCTGAGCACCACCTATCAAATAGTTGTTCTTTATCCCTTGCAAATTTGACATGAGTTTGTCCAGTTTCTTTTCTACAATTCCTAAACCTTTGTCGATATGCCTCTGGTACCAACTCATAAGCTTTCAAGATGTACTCCTTAACCACATCATAATCGGTGCTTTGTTGTACTGACAGTGAAATGTAGACTTCACGAGCTTTGCCAATTAGTACACTTTGTAATAACAAAGTCTAATGCTCTCTGGGCCATTTCAAGTTTTCAGCTATTTTCTCGAAATGAAGAAAGTATTTATCTACTTCTTTTTCCTGAAAAGGGGGTACTAACCTAATATACCTAGTAACATCAAAACCTGAACTTGTTTTTGAAGGAGTGGAGTGTGCTCTGTTTGCCAGTTCTAATTCTCTTAACTTAAATTGCATTTCCCTTTCTTCTCTTTGCATCTGTCTCTCCTCTTTCTCTCTCTCCTTCTCCATCTGCCTCTCTTCTTTCTGCATTTGTATCTGCCTCTCTTCTTTCTCTCTCTCCATCTGTATCTGCCTCTCTTCTTTCTCTCTCTCTCTCTGAATCTGAAGCTTTGCCAATTCTAAATCCATCTGGTTCTTTAACTCTAATTCCCTTAATTTCCTGTCAGAACCAGATACAGGCTTTCTCTTCAAACTTAAAGCACTATTTTCAAAAATTCCCTTTCCTACTAAATACTGAATTAAAATAATCTTTATCTCCTGTTTTGTCAATGATACTTTTGCCTCAGATAGACTGTATTTTCTGGCAAGCTCGAGCAACTCATCCTTTCTCATGCACTCTAACCCCTCCTGGGTAGGTTTTGAAATGAAATTCTGAACATTAGATGCCATTGTAAATGCTTGTTGGTTTCACACACAAAAATTTCTCTATTAAAAATCTTTGCCAAAGACAAAAACAAAAAAAAAAATTCCAAGACAAAATCAATATGAATTTCAAAAATAACTTTAATATCTCTAATATGCTTTAAAGAAATTCAGATCCCGGAACGACGAGCCCCCAATTTCTGTTACGACTCTATGGTCTAAGAAAAATGTAACAGAAAGAAAGTGAAACCAACAAATCAAGTAAAAATCAACAAGCAATTTATTACTAGATAATTAAAATGAAAAAATCAAAAAGTCACTTACAGTAATGTGTTTTGAAATCCTAATAATCCAATAAGAATGATTGTTCTAATCACAAGTCCTAAATATAGAATGTTCCAAATTCACGGCTGTGTCCTTGAATGTTATGATGTGCTAATGGTCTCCAAAGTCCTGATGTACTAGTAACCTTGATGTGCTGATGTCAAAATGAAGTATTCCAAAATCTCTGAATAAGTTCACATAAATTCCAAAATCATCAATTAAAAATCCAAAATCCAAAAGTTTATGAGCACTGTTATAATCCAATGAATATTTAAAATAATTCCTCTCTTAGAATTTGGAATGAATTTTCACAACTGTAATAGCTCTTTACAAGACTGATGGTAATGTCAAAACTGAATAAATGTCCACCAAACATGGCATATATAAAGATTGGTCACATGACAGAATGTTCTAGAATATGAGTCATCTTAATGGAATTTTTACTTGTAAACAAAAATTCAACCTTGACCTTCAAATTGAGAAAACATATTGATCAAAACAACCTAATTCAAGGACACTAGTTAAACATGTTTTTCCTGATAAACATAAAGATTTAAGCAAATATTAAAGTGAAGAAACATTTATAATTTCCTAAAATATTTATAATATTATATAAACATCATACATAACACATTCCAGTCTTTTATTGCATTGTAATAAGGCATTCCAGACTTTTATTGCATTGTAATAAGGCATTCCAGACTTGTATTGCATTGTAATAAGGCATTCCAGACTTTTATTGCATTGTAATAAGGTATTCCAGTCTTTTATTGCATTGTAATAAGGTATTCCAGTCTTTTATTGCATTGTAATAAGGCATTCCAGACTTTTATTGCATTGTAATAAGGCATTCCAGACTTTTATTGCATTGTAATAAGGCATTCCAGACTTTTATTGCATTGTAATAAGGCATTCCAGACTTTTATTGCATTGTAATAAGGTATTCCAGTCTTTTAATGCATTGTAATAAGGTATTCCAGTCTTTTATTGCATTGTAATAAGGCATTCTAGGCTTTTATTGCACTGTAATAAATGGCTGTATAGGATCTACTATTAACTATTGGTACAACAGAATTAAACTTATTGCCTATGGTATTATAATGGCATTGGTCTGATACCCAAAGGAAATTACTGGATAAATATATTGGGCCACTCATGTTCACAATGTTGTATCATGCAGGGTTTCTGCTACCAGGCATAGAGGGTGACTAAGTTGTCAACAAATGTAGATTTTGCCTTTTCTATAAGGAAAGCAAAAATGACTTCGCCCTGTGATTTTTGTGATCTTCACCGAGTGACAGTAGTTTATAGCTTTTAAGATGCACCCTCGACTTAGTCAAGTATATACCGTGTTGTATCCCCAGGCAATATGTATTGCTGCCTTTGCAGGTGTTGACATCAATAGTGCCCACAAAACAAACTCTTACACATTCACAGACATGTGCTTTAATAGCTGATTGACCATTAAAACAGTGCTCATTAATGGAATGTACAAGTATCATCAACAGGAAATACATGGACACACTTCCAAATATGGCCAAGTTACTTGAGGTTTATGTGCCCTTCTTGGTCACTACACTATGTATTTTGGCCATATGACTTCACATGAGAACAGCGGCAACTACACATTGTAATTAATTCTAACTTAGTGGAATACCTACATTACATTATTGTAATTACAAATAGGTAAAAATAGTTAATCAACTGCCACTAGAACAAGCAATTTAATTTTTTTGTTTTCAAAACTTCACCAAAAATTGAAATATCCAAAAAGATTCATATTTAGTTTGCAATAACAGGTAGTTATAAAGTTGAGGTTACTCGTCCATAGCATCAGTTTCTGCTGCATTCGTTTGAAGACAAATGACCATGCATGAAGGGCATATAAACCAGTGCTATATGATATTTCCTGTGTCAACTGTTCATTGTAAACACATCTTTTCTACTTTTCTACTCCAAATAGAATCAAAACCAAGTACCACACAGCACTTAGCGAAAAGAACTTGAATTTGCTAATGAGAATATCTGAGGATGAGCCAAATATGAACGAGTCTGACTTTATCAAAGCCTTGGGAAAGTGGAAAGAAGAAAAAGAGAGAAAGATATATAAAATGTGAAGTTATGATGTCACAGCTTGCATGTATTCTTGACATTTAAGTTCTGTGTGCATTATAAACTTTCAAAAGTTCTAAACTTTCTATGAATTATTGATTGATGAAATTGAAGTGTAATGATGATATGATGATGATGATTGTAATAAAAGTTTGTTTTATTTATGTTCATACATGCATCTTCCATCCAGCAGTGTATATATCTCTCCAGTCAAACATGGACACAAGGGTCCCGTTACCAGGCAAAGTGGGCAACTAAGTCGCTGAAAAAATGTAAATTCTTGTATTAGGAAAGCGAAAACGACTTCACCCTGTCATTTTAGATCTACACCAAGTGCCTGTAGTTTATAGCTTTTGAGATGCTCTCTCAACCGAGCCAAGTAGTGTTAAGCCGCGGGCGAAGTGGCTTGCGTGTTGCATTAGCATGTGTTCATATCAATTGCGCCGACAAAACAAACTCTTGCACATTCACAGGCATGTGTTTTAATAGCTGACTGACCAATTAACTCTTTCGCCCCACAAGATATCGCTGCCCTATTTCCACAAGTTATCATTTGATGATGAAAACTTAATAAGGTGTGTTTTGAAACTAAATCATCTATATATAAATAACAATTTGTGTTTTAAGGATAGAATCGGTGAAAGCACTTTCTAAATGTATCGTTTGAAGATTTTAACTGCTGTGCTTGTATTAATTCAGTCTGAAACCGTAAGTGAACCTGCTGAGGGGTAATAATGGCGGACATCACTGTGTCTTGGAAGTACGTCTTTATTAGACTGCCTGTTTTCGTAATTCATTGGGCACAAATATTAAGGAAATTATACAATTCCTAGAAAGCAAAGTGTAGCTATTATGTGATAAAAGATTTAGCCTAGAAATAAAAATGTGTTGGTCAGAAACAAATGGGACAATTATATGTTGTGGAATTGATAAGTTCTGTGACTTAAGGTCAAGGTTGTTAGCTTACAGCAAATGCAAATGTGCAAATGTGAGAAAATGTACCAAAGAAAAAAATATCCAACCATTACACGTTATTACGCACAGGTAGACAAATATTAAAACCATACATTTTCAGTCATATATAGCGATTGTTGCAACGAAGCTAGAAAGTGAGTGGTCATATGAAGAAAATCCCCGTTTCTAAAAATAGATGCATCTGCTTTAAAAACAATAACAAAAATGACAGTCAAAAGATTCACATTTAATTTAGAATCAACTCCCTCAAAATGCAGTTGTGAAGTTGAGATTACTCATCAGTGATCACTGTGGTTTGAATGGACGAACACTATGATGTTGAAGATACATGTACATGTGCTCTCATGTGCGTGTTATGGCCTAATATTGGGGTTGTTTCAAACTTATTTGAAAATATTTTCGACTATTTTCTAGTGAAGTAACTAACAAAAGATTAAATTTGTTCTTGAAGAGGCAGTTGCTTAACTATTTTTACAGTATTGTAAGTACAATACTGTAATCTAGGTACCCCTGTCAGTTAAAATTAATTACAATGTATAGTTTCTGCTATGCTTTTTTGAAGTCATATGGCCAAAATACATTGCATATTTCTCTCCATCTAAACATTTTAAGTATGAATACACTATAAATGAATATGATACATTCATACACTTACAAAATGTGTTTATAATATACATACAACACAGCAACACAGAAAATTTTCTACTTGAAGATAAAATATTGCTTAAAACTAATGTTAAATGCAAATATGCATAATGAGAAATACAGGACACAATTCAAATAAGAAAATAAGAGAACCATAGCACATTACACACATGTATATATATATATATATATATATATATATATATATATATATATATATATATATATATATATATATATATATATATATATATTGCATTTCTTGCATCGCTACCACTTCTCCCTGTTTTGCTCTCACTTCTCCCTATTCTGTCAGAAAGAAGAAGTCACTTCTCCCTAAAATTCAAGTCTAGCTTGACCCCTGGGACACTCATAAGTATGAATACACTGCATATCAATATAATATATTCATACACTTACAAAATGTGTTTATGATAAACATAGAACACAGAGAATTTTCTACTGGAAGATAAACTGTTCATTAAAAACAATGTTAAATGCAAATATGCATAATTAATGAGAAATAGAGGACAAAATTAAAATAAGAGAAAACATAGCACACACACCGCACACACACATGCATATATATATATATATATATATATATATATATATATATATAGATAGATAGATAGATAGATAGACAGCACTTCTTACTTTGCTTCCACTTCTCCCTGTTCAGCTCTCACTTCTCCCTTTTCTGCCCAAAAAGAGAAGTCACTGAAGTCACTTCTCCATAAAATTCAAGTATAGCCTGACCCCTGATCATGGTTTAGTCAAGTCGTTTTCCACATTTACAATCCCCACACCTGAAAGAACCGATTGTGGAATAGCAGATCATGGTTCATATTTTTTAAAATTAAACAAGTTTTATTTTGAGCAATCTGTAGTTTGTTTTTCCATGACTGATGGCGTCGAGAAAAACACGAGGTACATGAACAATATAAATGGCAGTGAATCAACCCAGAGCAAAGAAATTTTGTTTTCATTCAAAAAATTACTTTGTCTATAAAGAATCGTAACCCTACCATTGACTTTTTTCACAATACCATTTGCTGTTGCTTCTCCAGATCAATACTTAAGTAAGACCTCAATATTTTAGAGATTTTTGTTTTCTTGATGAAAAAAATCACATTGCCGAAATTGATTTGTGCATCTAATTGAGCCGGTTTTGCCCAGTACTTTGAAGGGCTTGAAATATTATTTGATTTATATATAATGTTTAAAAAAAAAAAAAAATACCTACCTGCCTACCGGTACCCTAATTTTTAAACCAGTGCAATAGGAAACACGCATATATTTTCTTTTGGCCTTATATACTGTGATTAACAGTCCTCTATGCAGACAACTGACATTTTTGTGCAGAAACCATTTTTTTCTTTCAGTCACAGTAACCTTGACCTTTGAGCTTTTTACCCCAAAATCAACAGACTTCTTACTTACCCTAAGTGTGTGCCCTACACAAAGTTTTGTCCAGGTATATGATGTAGAACTAATGTTATTGAAAGGAAAACCATTTTTATTCTTTTCGTCACAGTGAACTTAATATTGGACATTTTGAGCCTAAAATCGATTAGGGTTCTTCCTTACCCCAAGTGCAAGCCATCCACAAAGTTTGGTAAAGGTAGATGGTGGAGAACTAGAGTTATTGTGCTGCAAAAACAATTCTTCCTCCCCCCTGTCACAATGACCTTGACCTTTTTGACCCCAAAATCAATAGGGTTCTTCCTTATCCCAATTCCACGCCATCCACAAAGTTTGGTGCACAACTTGAGTTATTGTGTGGAAAACATTTTCTTCTCTTTCACACTGACCTTGACCTTTTGACCCCAAAACCAATAGAGTTCTTCTTTACTCCAAAATGCAAGCCATCCACAAAGTTTAGTAATTGTAGAGAGTGGACAACTTGAGTTATTGTGTGGAAACCAAATTGGTAACGTGCTAATGGACAGATATCGTAACATAATACGATCCATCTTGTAGCAGGTATATAACAAAGTAAAACCTTATGTAGAGATATATTTAAATTAAAGAAATGGAGTATGAATTTAACATTAAAATATTTGAGAACAAGAGTAGTGTGAATGGCAAATTATATGACCGACCTGTGTTTAATTGTCCTCTATGTAGGCACAAGTAAGGCATAGTGATATAACAATCAGTACACTACCGTTATCTCAATTCACACGAGTACAAATTCTTCCGTTACTGTATTTTAACCTGAACTGTCTATTAGTTAGATTCAATGGAGAACTATTTTTGTTTATTCAAAATATTACATGGCATTATGAAAGAACACCATAACCAGTCAAACGTGTGGTTTAGCACTGGCTGACACTTAATCACTGCTGAGAAAGCCTACACCAGATATTGTACTCCATAAGCAGGCAAAGAGCAATGTTTGGATTTGCTTGGCTTTAAATACAAGGAAAGCTGGAGAAATTAATAAATCGCTAGCAGTATGCCATATATATTTTGATAGCACAAGCTATTCTGGAGGGGCTACTAGTAACCTCACCACGCGTCATATGCACTGACATCATCCATCAGTGAAAGTTGGTCATTACTTACCTTTAAGCTGCCAACTTATCTCTTGCCTAATTATACATGTAGTATCAGTTAATGAGGCAGATAAAGGTTGACAGCTTTAAAGCTAGTAAGACCTAGGGTCAGTCTAATTAGAGTCCAATTAGCTACAGAATGCTTGTGATGTACATCATTTATTTTATACTCTCCCACCTTTATGTTCACTTTGTGTTGGGCCTTCCTTTAGTTAATAGCTTTGTCTGTATATAAAAAAATTAGTGTAGAGAATATCTTGTGTTTGTTCCTACATACCCACACAACATGGTGTCAGATGTGGGGTTGCCTAAGACACAGTGGATTATCAGCACTAGTTGAATATAATCAAACTGAGAATCATTTTCACAAAAGGAACATTCCAGTTCAGATTTAATTTACCAAACAGTTTCCAGCAATGGCGACATTCCAAGTTCCAAGTCCAGAAAAATTTCAGTTTTCTAACCCAGAGTCTTGGTCAAAGTGGATTCAGAGATTTGAGTGCTTTAGAATTGCTTCTGGATTAAATGACAAGGAATAAGAAACGCAAGTAAACGCTCTGATCTATACTATGGGGCCTCAAGCGGATTACATATTTTCTTTGTTTGGCTTAAGTGATGAAGACAAAAAGAAATATGAAATTGTCAGAGAGAAATTCAAAGGGTATTTCATCACGAAAAGAAATGTTATTTTCGAAAGAGCTAAATTTAACCAGCGACAACAAGAGGAAGGTGAATCCGTCGATACATTTGTTACATCATTACACTGTCAAGCAGAATACTGCAATTTTGGAGTTCTTAAAGATGAATTGATTCAAGACAGAATTGTTGTTGGACTGAGAGACAAGCATTTGACAGAAAAACTCCAACCTGATACCAAACTTACCTTAGAAACACCAATCAATTTATCTAGACTGAGTGAGGCCTTGAAGAAACAGCAACCTCTAATCCAGGGAGGGATACACGTAAATTCCCATTTGAATGCTGATGGAATAAAGTCAAAAAAGAAGGTACCATACCAAGTCAGTTCCAATCCACAAAAGAGGAACAATGTAGCTTCAAATAAACACAGTTTCAGTCAAATATGGAGAAATGGCAAATGTCCTGCAAGAAAAGCAACATGCAATAAATGTTCAAAGATGGGACACTTCGCATTGATGTGCAGAACTAAGAAAAATGTTTCGGAGGTAGAGAACCCCGATAATCCTGAATCTTATGGATTTCTTGGCGGAAATGATTCTGGACCGAAACCCTGGATAGCAAATGTCATAGTTCAGGGACAGGAATGTGCTATGAAAATTGACACAGGTGCAGAAGTTACTGTAATTTCAGAGGATTTATACAGAAAACTGATGGGAGTTAAACTCATCAAAGCTGACAAAATTTTGTTTGGACCAGGACAGAAAAGGCTCAATGTCCTTGGAAAATGAAGGTGTCACTTAAAAGTGAGCAACAAAAGTACAGTACACGACGTATATGTAATCAAAGGTCTCAAGCAATCGCTGTTGGGAAGACCAGCAATAGAGGAGCTAGGAATCGTCATTTGGGTTGACGAGATCACCAATACAGACTACAAATACAGAAGAATGTACCCTAAAGTATTCAGTGGATTGGGCAAAACTGAATAGGATTACAAGATAAGACTTAAACCTGTTGCAGCTCTGTTTGCACTCAGTGTACCTAGGAAGGTGCCTATTCCATTAATGGATAAAGTGAAATCGGAATTACAATGAATGGAGAAGTTAGCCGTCATTTCACGTGTGGATCACCCAAAAGAGTAGTGCGCAGGTATGGTCATGGTGCCAAAAGGTAATGGCAATGTTCGTATTTGCGTAGATCTCACCAAACTTAACGAATCGGTAATGCGCGAAAATCACCCAATACCGAGCTAGATGCCAACTCCGGGTTTTGGCAAATCATGCTTTCACCCGAGTCTCGTGATCTAACCACTTTCATTACGCCCTTTGGTCGTTTTTGCTTTAACAGACTACCATTTGGAATTTTGTCCACACCTGAATTTTCCAGAAACATATGTCCCAAACTATTGAGGGAATTTCGGGGGTAGTATGTCAAATGGACGACGTTCTAGTATTTGGGTGCGATCAATCGGAGCATGATGAACGGTTGAAAATTGTTTTGGGTGTAATTGAAAAGGCAGGAATTACGCTCAATGAAAAATGTGAGTTTTCCAGAGCCTCGGTGAAGTTCGTAGGGCACATTATTGATTCTACAGGAATTAGGGCCAATCCAGAACAAACGCGCGCGGTCATTGAAATGGAACCAACCAAAAATGTCTCAGAAGTCAGACAATTTCTGGGCATGGTTAACTAAGCAAATTCTCGTCAAACATAGCAGAAAAAACAAAACCACTGCGAGATTTCCTCAGTAAAAACACTGAGTGGGTCTGGGGTCCTTCTCATGAGAAAGCTTTTCATGATGTAAAGTCGGAGCTTAGCTCTACACAAGTGTTAGCCCTATACAATCCCAACTACCAGACAGTCTTGTCAACTGATGCATCCTCATTTGGCCTAGGGACTGTATTGTTACAAAAACAGCTAAATGAAACATTGAGGCCAGTTGTGTATGCTTCAAGGTCGTTGTCTGTCACAGAGCAAAGATATGCCCAAATCGAGAAAGAAGCTTTGGCTGTCACTTGGGCATGTGAAAAATTTTCTATGTATTTGCTAGGTCTTAGGTTTCACTTAAAAACTTACCACAAACCCCTCGTTACTTTGTTGAGTTAAAAAAATCTAGAGGATTTACCTCCCAGAATCCAAAGATTTAGAATGAGGTTAATGCGGTATCACTTTACAATATCCTATGTTCCTGGGAAAACTCTTGTAACTGCTGATGCACTTTCACGTGCTCCAATCTCTCATGGTATACAAGGTGACACTGAATTGGAAAATGAAACTAGGGCATTTGTTGACCAGGTTCTGTCCAATCTACCTGCCTCAAATAAAAGGTTACATGAGATTAGGCAAGCTCAGATTAGAAATGCTATCTGCAGCAAAATTATGGTTTATGCACAGGAAGGTTGGCCTCACAAGTTTCAGCTGAAAAAGAATCTGCAACCATACTGGCCATTATGTGGTGATTTTACAGTTCAAGATGGACTGTTGATGAAGGGTTGTCGATTGGTTATTCCATCAATGATGCAGTCTGAAATACTTGATCGACTACATGTATGTCACCAAGGAATTTCAAAGTGCCGAGAGTTGGCCAAGTCATCAGTTTGGTGGATGGGACTGTCAAAACAGCTTGAAGCTAAGGTCAAAGGTTGTGCAACTTGTCTAATGCATAGTCTTGATCGTGCTCAGCCATTAATACCTTCCAATATTCCGGATAGGCCATAGCAAAAACTTGGTACTGATTTGTCTGAGTTAAAAGGTCAGCAATATTTGCTTGTTGTAGATTATTTTTCAAGGTTTATTGAGCTACAAAAGCTGTCTGCTACAAGCTCTGGAGCTGTAATCAATCACCTCAATCTATTTTTGCTAGACATGGCATTCCTGAGATTCTTATATGAGATAATGGACTTCAATTTACTTCTGATGCGTTTGCAATCTTTGTGAAAACCTATGGGTTTGAGCATAAAACTAGTAGCCCAAGATACCCCCAGAGCAACGGGGAGGCAGAGAGATGTGTACAAACAATAAAGAAGATGTTACAAAAATCAGAAGATCCCTATCTGGCTCTGTTACACTATCGTGCAACACAGCTACATACTGGTTACAGCCCAACTGAACTCTTAATGAGTCATAAATTAAGGACTACTGTACCGATCCCATGCTCAAATCTAACTCCAGGTTGGCCATACTTAGAAAGGGTTCGAAATTTTGAGAATCATGCAAAGGAAAATCAGAAGAGACATTTTGATAGTCGTTTCCGCACACGCGAAATGCCCAAATTAGATCCAGGTGACAACGTTTTTGTTAGGGATATGCAAAAGACAAGTGTGGTTCTGTCAAAGGCATCGTCTCCACGATCATACTTTGTGCATACCCCTGAGGGTGATCTGCGCAGAAACAGATGACATTTAATTCAGCTACCTTCAAGTAGGACTACAAGAGGGCAGGAAAATAAAACCTTGCAGCAGTTAAATAATGAAGCCAAGGATGGTTTGAACAACAACACTGAGAGCGGTGACGACTCTACAATAAGTAGACATGAAAAACAATCTGTGGAAAATGGAAATAATTCTTCAGAAACACCAAAGACAAGTTCTAATCATAGTTATAGGACAAGATCAAATCGACTTGTTATTCCACCAAAAAGGCTTGACTTGTAAAGTGTATTGTAAAGGATAATAGGGATTCCTATAAGCTAAAATGTTTTATTACATTTCTTTAGGAATGATAGAACTGTTCATATCAAGAATAGCACCGACAACTATATACATATAGTACATTCAGATTTCTTCAGGTCACAGATTTATTGTTCTCAGAGGGGGAGATGTAGTATCAGTTAATGAGGCACATCCATGTGTAATTGGAGTTTGAGACAGATAAAGGTTGACAGCTTTAAAGCTAGTAAGACCTAGGGTCAGTCTAATTAGAGTCCAATTAGCTACAAAATGCTTGTGATGTACATCATTTATATTATACTCTCCCACCTTTATGTTCACTTGGTGTTGGACCTTCCTTTAGTTAATAGCTTTGTCTGTAAATAATAAAAGTAGTGTAGAGAATATCTTGTGTTTGTTCCTACATACCCACACAACAATACACACAATCCTTCTCATTTCTCCCAAACTAAGGAGAAACACAGCTGGTAGAACATGTTATTAAGAAAAACTTACAGGCTCAGCAAATCAAGCTGACAGTTGGTTATCACACAGATTTAAAAAAATGGTCAACTTGGTAGTAATACACATATACATATTGCAATACAATCCTTTTTATCACAATAATGGATGCAACACAATTTCAGTTGACAATACACATCCTTAGTAGGGCATGTTTGACTCTGGAGACTACTGACAACGGGTCTCAGTAACCTTGACCATTGATCAAGGTATGCAGTCTTTAACTAAACTTAATATGCAGAAACCATCATTTTCTTTTCAGACTTGCCATGAACGTGACCTCTGACCACTGGACCCTAGAATCTATAGGTTTCTTTATTACCTAAGTGCAAGTCATCCACAAAGTTTGGTCATGGAACTTCATCTAGAGCAAAATTTATTCTGCAAAACCAATTTTTCTTTGATCCACAATGACCTTGACTTTTGATCTCCAAATCAATAGGCCTCTTCCAATACCTTAAGTGCAAACATTCAAAAAATGTGGTCACAGTAGATGGTCTAGAACTAAAATTATGCAAAACCATTTTCTTCTATACAGTCCGTGACCTTTCACCTTCTGAACCCAAAATCAATAGGCTTCTTCCTTATCCCAAAATGCAAGCCATTCACAAAGTTTGGCAACTGCAGATGGTGGAGAGCTCGCATTATTGTGCAGAAACGAAATTGGTAACAGACAGATGGACGGTCAACATATAAAAACAAACAGAAAATGGGCAACCCGAGACATGAAAATGCCTTTGGTAAATCTAAGATGGTCATACTAATGTATAAACCTTTGGAGATACGCACATCCAGCCACAGACACTCGTTCCTGTCAGTAAAGGAAAACTATTCGCAACACCCTCCCCTCTTCTACGGGAAACTATAATAGTACCGCTCCCTCAAAAAGGAAACTATTGATAACGCCCACTCCCCTTCAAAGTGAAACTATTGCCAATAGTTTCTCATTATACTGACAGAAATGAGTGCCTGTCGGAGTGGATGTTGTCAGTAGTTACCCACTGTACTGACAGAAACGGGTGCCTAGGGGGTTACTAGAAACACCGAAATACACTGAAAAAACGAAATACACCGAAATACACATGTATTTACATGTTCTTGGTGTATATATCGGTCTACACACAGGAATTATGATTTGTTTTTGTTTGAATAATAATATAAAGCAAATTAAAATATGATTTATGTGATTTTGATACGAATTATTTACTTTTTTCCTATTTATAGCACAATTCATGTAACGACGTTACTCGGTCATACTTGATTCGACAGATCTGATAAACAGTTAATCGTAGTAATACATACACAGAATGAAAGTGAAAAGTATCAAAAGTATTCGCCGACATTATATATATATTTACTTTAACTTTTAATGATATGGTTTTTTACAAATAAATAGCATTTAATTTAATTTTTGTTTAAAAGGTTTCCAAATACACTGCTCCCTCGATAACTCGTGCCCGGATAACTCGCGAACCCGCTTATAACGCGGACCAGACGTGGATCCCATTTTTTTAAAACTAGAAAATTTTTTTTTTTTTTTTTTAAAAAAAAAAAAAAATGGACCCTATTTGTTGAAGGTGAAAAAAGTCTCGATCAAAAATTAGTAAATGAAACCTTAATATATCGCTCGTTTTATCGTCAAAACCAGTGGTTAGTACCCAGAAATTTGAATCATCATCATGAAATTTTCGACTTTTAATAAGAAGTCAAATATTTTGTTCAATTTTCTTTCCAAACAACATTCTCAGTACACTATAAATAACAATATTCGACGAAATTTCGATCAATGAAAACGTCACTAAAGCCTACTGGTGGCAACACTTTTAAAAAAAATACCAATTAAATAAGTTTTGTCAAGTGAAATATGTGTTTTAGTTCTATCTTTTTAATTCAGTTTCAGTGTTATCATCATAAATACAATAAGCCCTCTTGTATTCAAACGTGAAAATTAAAATTCAACCGACCCAGCTATTGCCGCGAGCCTTTCCGTGAGAATCTAATTATGTGCCGACCTTTTTTTTGTTTTTATCTCTGACTTGCGGAAGTATATATTGTGTTGTTACACTCAATTAATAGCAGACCTGCTTTGTATTATCACGTTAATTACGTCTTTTGTATCAAATCAAACAAAGGGGGTGGAATAACAGAAAAGTTAAAAGGCGTGCAAATCCTGCCTGCGTAAAAGCTAGCGCTCACGGCCGTGTGTCAGGTCAACTCATTTCAATTGATCAGTCGAACACTGTTATAAATATTATTATGTAAGTAATATAATTAAACTACCTTAAATTAGCCTACTCATTCACAAATGTAATCAAAGATAGTAAGGCAACCAAGCCAAATGAGTAATTGGAGAATAAAAGCTTAAGTTTACAGATGCGGTTCATTACGGAGAAGCGAGTTCCAGAGTTTGTATTGAACTTTCTAACATGCTACTCAAGGATGAGACGAAGTTTCACTGTTACTTGATATGAAATCACGGCATCCATATTTTACTAATGGAACAATAAATAAATCGAGGTTCGATGTTGACGGTTGTTTCACGAAATAAATGTCAATAGTTTTTTAAAAAAAGAATCTTGTTTAGTTGTGAATCAACAACAACAAAAAGTAGTGACGTAATACACAATGTATCGCGTACACGTGTTGTTCAAACCGCTTGGACTAATGTTGTTAACGATCTTTCAGAGGTTCGTTATTTTGAAAATAAAGGTAATTTATACAGAAAAGCAAACAACTACATTAGAAAAAGCTCTTTATTGACAATTATTCCCAATGTAATTATAAAACTAGTATTCCGCCATTAAACAGCCCCGTTACCCACCCCCACTGCGGTTTTCTCGATGTCCAGCGGGGATGGCATCCCTTTCTTAATTTTTTTTAGGTCCCTCGGTAACTCGCGCCCTCGCTTATAGTGCGGTCTATGTTTTTGGACCCCGTTGTGCGCGAGTTATCGAGGGAGCGGTGTATTTGGCAATAGCAAAACATGTACTTATATACTGCTTTTGATGATATGACAGTTGATTGTAACGGTGTTAAGAAAGTCTTCTTCTTGGAAATATGTGAACGGGGAATATTCATAAAGGATTCGGAATTGACAAAGAATTCATTTAATGCCCAAAGACACAAAAATAAGTCAAATGGTTTCGAGGCTGAATGTTGGATTCATTAGACCGAAAATTAGATTCCCAAAAGACTGATGCAGACAAGGTGCATTTTAATGAGAAAGGACAAAACAATTATTTTTTGGAGGAAGGTGTTGACTTCTTTACGAAAATAATAAGTGCATGTATGAAAAATAATAAGTTGTAATGGTGCAAATTTCTGTCAATTTCTGTAGAGCACAGTTTAGTTTGACAGAGAACCATTAATTAGATTTATGAGGACAGGTACCATATGAAATCGATATACTGCAATGGTTTTAATGTTCGTGTTGTGGGCGAGATGGATTCTTAATTAAGCATTCGTTTATTCAACGGTCAGACAGATTGGAAGGAAAACGTTAATTTAGTTTCTTGGAATCGAAAATGTCAGAGTTCAGAGGGTACAGAAACCATTTGTAAGCTAGTGGACGTAGTATTATCTTTTTGAGATTGTCCAGAATCAGTTACATAAATAGCGCGAAATCAAGAAGGTTACGCTGACCGAAGTGTTGCATATTTATAAAAGGCGGTAGATCCGTTCAATCTGATTGGCTACGCTAAATAAGGGGCGTGTTTCCCAGAAGAAATTTCATGGTTTTTAATATGCCCCATCGCAAAATTTAACCAGTCTAAGTTTTTTCTGCAAGAGAAATAGATTTTTGACTAGATTATTGACTGAAATTAACTTAGTTAAGCCATTAAGTGAATTTCATTCATTCATTTGTATAATTGAGGCGAGAACGGAACTGTTATGTCTCGTGTGATGTTAATGTGAGTGAGTGATGAAATAGCCGTTAGGAAGTATATTAATCTTATGAAACTAGGTTTGTTTATGGTCCGCCATGTTTCGCTTGACCAGATAGCCTTTGGTATCTGTTTGAATTCCGATAGGACAATATCTGATATAACGAGAGTGGAGTAATGTTCTATTCCCAGTAGGATATCTGACAGAAGATTTAGGTTGCTTCTCTATTTATTTTGAAAGGGGAAATAGCTCCACTTAAGTATCCACCTACCTACCTATCCACCCACCTACATATCCACCTACCCATACAAAGTTGAGGGCCGACAGAGGCGAGATACAGAGGAGGAAGGGAAAAGTGAAGGAACAAAGAGAACCACAACGTTGAAGTTGGAGAGACCACCCTATCGCAGGTTATGAAGTTGTACAAGGCAATGACTTCGATCATACACTTGATTCTATGATGAACTAATTCTATCATTTAAAACAGATCGGCTATTTGCATAAGCATTTTTGTGTTTGAAATTCAGTGACTGATTTATTTCAAAAAGAAGTGTATCTTCCTAATGTAATGTATTTTCCCAGTTTGTTTATGTAATTGATTAAATTGTTATATTTCATGTACGGGGGCTCGTGTTATTCTGTTCTATATATCTGCTCAGATCTCTATTTATTCCATCTATAAATTTCATAATTTATATTATTATCTACTCGATCTGGGCAATAACACTGAGGTCGATCATCCTCTAGATAACGATAACCAACCAAATAAAGTGGACACCTTGTAACGAGGTTAGTAACAGTAAAACCCCACCACATAAGTCGACAGTCTGTCGTTAACCATTTGTGTTTAATTGATTTATTCCAATAAATCCAACCGAAAACAATCATGTGCCTGATTCACATTTATATACACCACAGCCTGTTTATGACGAAGTCTCTAGGGAAGTATATTTCTGTGTTCAGGTTTGGATCTTTTAGTAGTATTTATCACAGCTAGTATATTAATCTTAAGTTTCATTTGTATTTGTTTGAATAATAATAAAAAGCAAAATAAACTTTCATTTAAATTTATACGAATTATTTACTCTTTACTTGATTGGACAGGTATGATAAACGGCGAATCGAAATACATACAGAGAATGAAAGTGAAAAGTATCAAAGTACCAAAAGTATATAAGACAGTATATGCAAGAGTGAGATTAAGAGTGCGATTGTAACAAGCCAGGATATATGATGACAGTCAAAGACAACTCAGGATAGCATTTTTTTTAAAAGAACATGTATTATGCATTCTTTGGCAGAATTTAAGATATACATTTAATTACATACATAAGGTATCAAATTTCGTTCCGCGTCACAACGAATGAATAATTTGACACGCAGATGAAATAAATAATCCAAGATTTAAGATTCTGTTCCTCTTGAAAATCGAACTTCAAGTCATGTTACACAAGGCAAAATAAAACCAACCGAAAACAATAAAATATAGCACATTATGACGAAATCTCTTGTTCATGTTTGGATTTTTTTAGCAGTAATTGTCACAGTTCATACATTAATTTCTCGTTTCCTTTGTCCAGGTTTTCGTCCGTTAGTCCTTGGTGCAACAACAGTTGTCTGACCGTCCGTAGAAATCATGTATTTTGTGTCTATGTCAATGTGGCGTCTAAAGCGTTTGAACAGGTTTGTGCGTTGTTGCTCTGTCATTTTTATCCAGTCTGTTTTTGTCGACTGAAATTGTTTATGACTGTCGGCAAGTCGGAATTCTCCAGTAAAAACAAGAGCACTCCTCAGATTTCTGAATTGTCCGGTTACTAATTCATATGTCAGTTGTACAAATTTCGTGAGTGTTTTCGTCTTCCAGTCAACTCTCTGTTTAAGAACGTGGTTGACAGACTCACAATTATTATTTTTCCACATGCGGTGTATCTGATAGATTCTTAGTGGATTATTGACTTTTAGTTTGTTATTTGTCTTTAGTTTTTTCCAAAAGTAATTAAGAAATTTTTCGGAAATTCCAGCACAATGATTTTCGAAAGCTTCACATTTATCGTCAAAGCAAATACCAGGGCTGAGTAAATCCCACAGCCCGACATCCTGGACTATTCATTTTTGAAGTCGGGCAAGTAAAATTTTCCAAGTTGCTAGTCCGGGACAAGTGCTTTTTAAAAAAGTCAGGCAAGTCCTTATTTTCATGCTTTAATCACTATATCTACCTTTATTTGGCCAATCATGCCCTCTGGGCGTACCGAATACTTGATTCTACCCCTCTTCATGTATACATTTACATTCTGTATAACACATAAATGTGGTCAGTGATAATTTTCGCACGTTTTGTTACTGCTTGACTGCATATTGAGCTAAGTGACCAAATTATCGGCAAATCAAAACACGTCAAACAAAAGAAAGCCAGTATGATCAATTAGCAGTGTTTTAAGCGACTTTGTTGCATTGTGTTTACTCAAGCTAGATCCTCAAGAGCGGCTCACTATGATTTTAATCCTGCGAGTCAGTGTAATTAAATTAATGAAAGGTACTTTACCAACATAATGATTCTTTAATTTTCAATTAATTATACAGATGATTAACTTCCACGTACGATATTGCGTTTGAAGCGAAACAATTACGCTAATTAATGAGTAGTATCTGTTCGTATTTAAAAGAGAAAATGTATGTTATGATCACTTTAGAAGTAGTTGTCAAGCAAGCTGATAGTTACTCTGTGGATAAAATGAGTTTGCTAAAATTATTTTCGCAAGGAAGGTAATAAAGGCGATTCGGAGAAGGAAAATTTTGTGAAAGTGGTGGGATAAAACGTAAGACTGATACTAAATGTGCGGTAGCTATTTCTCCAAAGAGACATAAGCAGAACCTTTGAGATGCTTTAGAGCATTTGACTACAGGCACTTTCCTCATGAGAGGGCAGCTCTGTTTAAATATGGGAGGGAAGACTTGCAGGTTCTTCTTAATCATCTTCAGGACTGAGCAAATCCCATAGCCCGACGTCCCGGACTATTAATTTCTGAAGTCGGGCAAGTAAAATTGTTCAAGTCGCTAGTCCGGGACTAGTGGATGAAAAAAAATTTGCTCAGCCCTGAATACTGTCATTAGCATCAACTAGTCCGTCTTCCCAAAAAATTTCTTTCAAGATATTGTTACAGTCAGTCACGGTAACTGCGTCATCTGTCAATATATGCCTAACGTTCTCTTGTAAATGGCATGTGCACAGAACGTGTGTTGCTTCGGGCAGAACTGCCGTAATGTCTTTGACTAGAGCCTTCTCATCATCACTTCCAATTACCAGACTGTTAAGATTCGAATCCATAAGTTCTGCATGCTAAATTATATTGATGAAATTTCAGAAAATTGAAATTGTTTCGAACATGAGTGTTCATGTGGACATGGGCAGAGAGAAAAGAACTTAAACACCAATATCATAGACTTGTATATGGAATATAGTTTCTCAGTGTAAAATACAGAATGTACATAAAAGAAACCATTCAATTAGACTGTAAATAGGTGAAAAATGGCAGCAGAGATGAATAGTGAGTTCAGTCACCTAACCAAAGGGTCTATAGTCGGACTAGAGTGTGATCAAACTCACTCTAGACTGACCTGAGTGTTGTCATCAAGAAACTGGTCTGATCATAGAGACTTCTTTGGTTCCTTATGATCCCAATAAGGCTACTGGGAGAAAAGGATGTATCTTGCAAATTGGAAGACTAAAATTAAAACCAAATATTATTCCAACACGCTACCTACCGTATATACTCGTGTATAATCTGATACCAACTGCAAACTGCATAGACCCAGATCTGTCATCGCTTAATGCACCGGCAGATCTGGGTCTATGCAGTTTGTAAGGACTAATCAGTAGAACAAACAACATAGACCCTGAACTGCCAGCGCATTATGCGACGGCAGATAAGGGTCTATGTAGTTTGCATTTGGACCCGACTTATGCGCGAGTATACATGGTAGGTTCCGAATAATTAATGCTAAGATTCCTGATCAGCATGATCATATGTTAACATCTCTTGTAATAGCTGATTCGAGAAATGTAGTAATCACATCAAGAAGACATGATTATTTGTGTATCCTTGTGCAAAGCAGTTCATCAAAGCTTCCTTGACATGGATTGCAAAGATAAGAATAACACTCTAAAATATAATTTAATAATGTTAACGATTTCATACTTCGCACATTTTCATTCATATTACTGATACTACTAAAAACAAATACCTCAGGCATCATTTTAATATTAAAAGAATTGTGTTTCATTTACCTGTCACACAACTACAAATTAAAACAGAAGGAAAGGAAAGGAAATGTCTTGAGTCAGTTTCTTAGTGTAAATGGGTATCTTCCAGAGTTTCTGTCCTTTGATTTTTGATATTTTTGTGTGTCATAAATTTGTTGAAGTCCTGTCGGTTGGGACAGTTCACCATATTTTGAAGTAAGTTTATTCAATATTTAATGCAGTTTCATTTTTCCAGTCATTTCTGTAATGTCATCTAAAACACTGTCAGGAGTCCGCAAATATTCGGTCATCTGTCGCGAGTTTCCATGCGGCATTAAACCAGGAAATTTCTCGACATATTCAACCAGTGACAAATTACTTGCCAGATCCCCCTCCCCTAACCATGTGACCCTCTTTTTGTACATATTGTCCTTTTTTTACTGAGTATAGTACCTGTGGATCACGACAACTTGATCTTTGCCAGGTTACGGATCAAAAGGTCTATACTCAGTTTTCCACTGGACTTGTCTTTTTAAAGAATACTTCCCATTTTTAAAAAAATTCATGGTCAGATTCCAGTTGTCTGACAGCAAATAGTACGATATTGGGGATGCACCAGCAGATGTATCCCATACACCACAGTCATCTGAAAAACAACTTTTGCCATTATTCGACCTCTTTTCGCGGTTTTTTGCATTATTCGCAATGAAGCATACAATTTCTTTCAAACCACATGGAATGCATTCTACGCTCGAGCCGATTTTAACAACAATTCCACAGCTTTTCCTGTGTCAAGAAAATGACCCTGGTCTAGGCGTGTGCAGTCAATTCGAACATGAATTAAGATACTTAGAACAATATGAATTAAACCGACTTATACCGTCCGTTCCGGAACTATCAGTCGTTTATCATACCACCTCCGTTCCGGAACGATCATCTGTTTGTGATACCTGTCCAATAAGTACGACCGAGTGATGAGTGCTCTAACTAGGAAAAAAGTAAATAATTCGTATCAAAATCGCTGCAATCGCATTTTATTTTGCTTTATATTACTATTGAAACAAAAACAAATCATAATTCCTGTGTGTACACCGATATATACACCGAGAACATGTAAATACATGTGTATTTCGGTGCGTATTTCGGTTTTTCAGTGTATTTCGGTGTTTCTAATAACCGCTGCCTGGGCATCCTGCCTTGCCTTTGGGGGGGGGGGAGCGTAGATTTCGAATTCTTACAGAAAAAAAAAAAAAGTTGTGCCT
Organism: Margaritifera margaritifera; assembly: GCA_029931535.1. Taxonomy (NCBI): domain Eukaryota; kingdom Metazoa; phylum Mollusca; class Bivalvia; order Unionida; family Margaritiferidae; genus Margaritifera; species Margaritifera margaritifera. Next base: position 389,584 of record JAQPZY010001165.1, read on the forward strand.
AAGCAACCTTTTAGAACTATACTAGTTTACTTACCCCATATATTTCTTTTTTGTTCAAAAAATGTTGCTTCGTCTTTAACATTTCAAACACAACATGTACGCCTATATGTTTCGCAGCTCTGTTGTCTAAGCGAAGGTTTAAGTGAACTGCATGAACAAAATGAGGTCAGCCTACTTCTTGAAAATGGCCACATTCATGTTTTGCAACTGCTTGTAGTATTACGAAAGAATCGATGGCCTCTGCAGGAAGCACCACCTGTTTTTTAAATATTTTTCTTTACTTTCCACGGTCTCCTGAGAAACATACTGTAATTCAATTTTTCTGTATAATTACGTCAAAATCTATATATCTAACAAAAGAATCGGACAAAGAATAATGTCGTCAAATACCAACACCCCTATTTACAAATGTAAGTGCTCCAATTTAGCGACCGGATCAAAGATTTTGAAAGTAAGAATTAGAGACACTCGGTTGCCGGTTCATGGAAATAAGAATGTTTTCTACTTTCAGTTTTCTCGTTACAACATTGCAATTGGTCAGTAACGTGTATATCGAAAAACAGAAATGAACCGGAAAGAACTAAAATCGAAGATATTCTTGTGCCTCCTACACACGAAAATGATTTTTAAAGCACGTTTATATTGTAGCATAAGTGAGTTTAGATATATCCTCGAACAGCCATATTTCGTGATCTTAACGTGAATTTTAACGCGTTCGTTATAATATTGTGCGAATCTATTCAAAAAACCATAGAAAGAGTTCGACTATATCTATTTCATTTAATCATCGTTAAAAATTTTTGGCATTCATGTACATTAGTTCAAAATTAACGTTTTTCCGAGCGTGTGTAAGTTTACTTATTTCCGGAAGAGCGTCTTAGGTTCGTGACACTGACTAAAAAGTCACGTAACATATAACTGGAATGTGCCAGTTATGTTAAGGTGTGGATATTATTGGTTTATAGCGTCTCCGAGTTTGTTAAATAAACAACAACAAAAAACTTTAAAAATGAAATTTTTTCAGTTCATTCTATATGTAGTTTGTGCACTTACATTACTGCTTGCTTGTTCTTTAGCATATAAATACGGGAATCATGAGAGAGAGAGAGAGAGAGAGAGAGAGAGAGAGAGAGAGAGAGAGAGAGAGAGAGAGAGAGAGAGAGAGTTAAAAAATAGACATTGGTGAATTGATACTCATTTTATTATAATAGATTCAAGGTCTTTTGATGTAGAATATATGTTTATTATGAAATAATACTGAAACAAAAAAGGTCATAGTGAATATACATTTCCAGTGTAAATTTTTCTTACATTGGATAAGAACCCCACATGATTAAAACCAAATATTTACATTGGCTATCCCGTTGTATAAATTCCCAAAGTGGGTTTTCCTGTTCAAGATATGTAAACAAAGCCATCATGTGATCGGCTGACCTATCTTTAGCATATAATAGAAAATTCAAGGCCAAAATGTCTGACACAAATAAGGTATTAGTGAAAATATAGATTTTCATTCTGATTTTTTTCAATTACATGAAAATGCATTTTTAAATTTCATTTTGTCTGATTTTACTTATAAAATACTTCCTGTCGCTCTTGAAGAACGCTGGTTTAACAGGTGATGACGTCTCACGAATTCAGGAGTTTGGACAATAATATATATTACTTTAAGGAAGGTATATGCAGGTGTGCAAGTGCGTGGTACTAAAAACATGAACGCGATGACCTTCAATGGAAACGAGAATGAGACGAGTTAAATGACTTATAAACAATATAAAGACCACCACCATCCCCACAAAAAGGCAGAGGCTATTCACACGGCTGCAGTGTACCTTAACTGGGAAAGACTATTCGCACGGACGCCGTGTATATAATTTACGTAAAGCTATTCGCACGGCTGCCACTCATATTTGCAACTCATATTTGCAACTGGTTACCTTTAATTCCATATTTGCAAGTTATTGTTGTTAAACTTGTAAAATGATATACCCATTCACCTCCGGTAGAAATATAAATTTTCGAATAAATATTGAGTGAGTCTCGTGGCTGAAAAACTCTAGTATTGTCACCCAATCGATGAAGTTTTTCAGTTATCGTTATTCACTCAAAACAAACAAATTTTCTTTTTATTTTAAGCTCAACCGAGTTGGCTAGCTAAAGTGTATTAAGAGTTTGAAAGTAGCAGATTTCTTACGTAATGTCAGCTGTTTACTGTTTATGTTTTGCAGTGTTTTATGTGCATTCGCACAGTGAATCGGAGTAACATAATTCTTTCCTAATTCAAGATAACAAAGCATTCACTGAAAATGTACATTCGCACAGTAAATCTCAGTGACATGATTCTTTCTTAATTCAAGATAACAAAGCATACACTTTAAAAAAGTAAATCAAAGAAGAAAAAAAAAAGAATAATGTGGTATTCGATCGTAGCTCTTTTGTATGACAAATCGACATATTTCCGCCCGACTACAGTAATTGATATGCTGGAAAATGATATTCTTTGCCTATGTTATCGTTTTCTATTGAAAAAATTCTGGACTGCTAAAGTAAAATTGGATTACCAAAATTTGTTCACTTGGGAAACGCACCAATTGAAAACCACGCCACATCGTAATTATCATAATCCAATGTGTGAGGCAGACACGGGTCGCAGTGCCAGCGACAGTGGGTACACGGCAGCCGTGCGAATAGTTTTTGTACAATTTATTACACGGCGGCCGTACGAACAGACACTTTAAAAAAATCAAGAATAATAATAACAGAAAGAAGAAAGGAAAGCAGACCCCAACTTACCACTTCAGAGGCCAGAATTTTTATCAGCTGTTTTGGCGCCCTAAGACCGCCCCGTCCGCACCCCCCCCCCCCCCCACACACACACACATACACTTCCCGTTAGTACGCTACAAATCACAGCTTGTGGGTCAGTTAGTCAATACTGGACAGTTGCAAGATTTCTGCAACTTACGCCTACTTGGCGATATTTTTCGTTTGTTGTCATAATTGTAATGGAAACCATTGTCCAGTGTAGTCCAGCTCTTGCTACGTGGAGGCAGATCATGATGAAAGTTATACCTCTATAAAATTGTTGTAGGAATATTCTTCATTTGTTCCTTCCATTATTTAACTCTTGTTTGTAGTTTGCCTATAAAATACCAACATGCAGTAGTCCAGCTTTTCTCCCGTTTTTTTTTTTTTTTTTTTTTGGTGTTAGTTTTGTGGATGCAAGTTGTTTTTCACCTGACGAAAAGCTTGCATGATTAGCTTGAAACGTTGCATTCAACATACATTAGTACATTCATACTACCACACGTTGGTGTGTGTGTGTATATATATATATATATATATATATATATATATATATATATATATATATATATGTACATACATATATATATATATATATATATATATATATATATTTACGACTCTAATTCTTAAAAATATGTAACAGAAAGAAAAGTAATATCAACAAGCAATTTATTTCCCTACAATACACAGTGACATTCAAGAGACACTTACAATATTGTGAATCAAATTCCAAATTCCATATAATCCTAAATGTCCTAATCACAAGTCCAAGAATATAGAATGTTCCGAATTATTTGCAATATTCTTCAATGTCCTGATATAACACAATTATACAATCAAGAATGTCGTTGAATGGGTTCACAAAAGTCCAAAGTAATGTATTAATTCAAAAGTCAATGAGCACTTAAGTAATTCCAATGGATATATTAAATAAATAATTCCTCTTAAATTATATCTGATTTCAACGGCACAATGTAAATCTGATCACAAATGGATTCCCATAGACTGATCTAAAACATGCATGAATTATTTGTTTACCAAATCCCAATTTATACACGTTTTCACTTGACCTATATCAACAGGATGTGACGCAATAAAATGTGAAAAACCAGTCTAACTGTAAATAAGAATGACCTTGAACTCAAATGCTTGTAAACATTCTGTTTACAAGTGACCAGAATCAAAAGTGCAACTCACCTTCATGGACAAACACACATTATAGATTAAATATACATAACACCTCCCCTCATAAAGAAAAGAAACATTTATGCAATAAAGCTTTCTTTTACATATTTGTGAAATATGCACATTATACTATAAAAATCAAAATTACATAGGAAGATGTCTTATGAATGACATTCAGCTGAATTACACAAAATATACACAAAATAAAGCAATATGGTACTTCTATACACGTGAGAGTGCATGTGCAATCACATTATCTTTTACCCTGATGTGTCTAATGTCAATTTTGTATTCTTGCAGCATTAAACTCCACCTCAACAATCTTTTATGTTTAATTTTCATTTTGGTAATGAAAGTAAAGGGATTGTGATCACTAAATACAACAATCGGAGAAAGAGCTGAACTGGCATACACTTCAAAATGTTGCAAAACCAATATCTAAATCAAACATTCCTTATCAGTTGTGGAATAATTTTTTCTGGTGCTTGTTTATTTTATTTTTTTTATTTATAAAAATAGCACACTGGATGATCCATACCATTTTTATCTTCTTGAATCAATACTCCACCAACCCCTACATCACTTGTATCAACAGACATTTTAAATAATTGGCTGAAATTTGGTGCTGATAGAACTGGTGCACTCGCAAGTATGGTCTTTAATTTGTCAAAAGATTCCTGACATTTGTCAGACCAATGAAACTTGAATTTCTTACTCACCAAATTTGTCAGAGGTTCAGCAATTATGGAAAAATTTGAGCAAAATTTCCAATAATATCCAGCCATACCCAAGAATCGCACCAATTGCTTTTTACTACCAGCCACCGGGAATTCAGAGATAGTCTTGACATTAGCTTACAATGGTTTAACTTGACCTTGTCACACAATATGTCATAAAAATGTGACACAAGCATGGCAAAACTCACATTTGCATAAACTAACCGTCAGATTTGCATCAATGAGTCGATCGAAGAATTTCTCAATATTTTCTAAGTGATCTTCCCAGGTGTCGTTGTAGATAATGACGTCATCAATGTACCCATCACAATTATCTAGACCAGATGTTAACATGTTCATAAGACTTTCGAATGTTGCCGGAGAATTTTTCATTCCATCGGGCATCACTTTATACTGATAAAGCCCATCTGGAGTTACAAATGCCGGAAATTTGTTTGCTCTTTCAGTGAGTGGAATTTGCCAGAATCCTTTTAAAAGGTCAAACTTGGTGACATATTTTGCATTTCCAATTTTGTCGATGCAATCATCCATTCTTGGCATTGGAAATGAATCCGGTTTGGTGACGCTGTTGACTTTTCTATAGTCAGTACACATGCGGAATGTATTATCTGGTTTAGGCACAAGAATACATGGTGAACTCCACTTACTTTTACTTGGTTCTGTAAAATCATTCTCCAGTAAATACTGAATTTTTATTATTATTATTATTCCTGTTTTAGAGGATTCATCCTATAAGGATGCTGTTTCACAGGTGTAGAATCTACAATGTCAACGTCATGAGAGATTTTATTTGTTCGTGTAGAAACATCAGGAAACAAGTGCTCATACTCATGTAATAGCTGTTTTAGTTCTTTTCTTTCCTGTTGTTGTAGATGTAAAAGTTTCTGGTCCAGATTGTTTAATATTTCTGAATTCTGAAGTTTGGTTAAACCAAAGTCACTACAGTCAGATTTCATTCCATCGTGCACATCCTCACTGTGTGGGACAGATACAACTAAATTAATTGTATAATTAACGGTGATATCTCTGTCAAAATACTCCTATAAAATATTTATATGACAAAGTTGTTTCTGTTTCCGCCTCCCAGGAGTGTTAATAATATAATTTAAGTCATTTACCTTCTTTTCAGCTGTATAAGGACCATACAGTTTAGCCCGAAGAGGATTTTGAGGTATGGGTAAGACAGCCAGAACTTTATCACCAGGCTGAAAACTCCTTTCCTTTGTATTTCTGTCATACTTTAATTTCATTTTGACTTATTAGAGTGAAGATTAGTGCTACTTCACAAGCTTTTGGCAACTTATATTTGAAATCAGAGACATCGTCAAAAAGATTAATCTTTGAATCTTCATTTGAAAGAAGTTTCTCTTTCAATAATTGCAATGGTCCACGTACAGTATGTCCAAAAACCAGTTCAAAAGGACTCAAACGCAATGATTCTTGATCTGATTCATTACAGCAAACAACAACAAACGAACACTCTCATCCCAATCCTTTCCTGTATCAAAGCAATATGACCGAATCATATTCTTCAAAGTTTGATGAAATCTTTCCAAAGCCCCTTGACTATTAGGGTGATAGGCAGAAGATTTAAACTGTTGGATGCCTAATTCATGCATAACTTGTTGGAAACTTCCAGACATAAAATTTGACCCTTGATCAGACTGGACAGATTTGAAAAGGTCAACAAGTGTAAAAAAAAAAATTTTTTAAATTAAAAAAAAAATGTACTAAAGCTTTTACAATGGTTTTAGTTTTTATATTTCTCAAAGGAATTGCCCTCTGGTTGTCTGTGCTATTTGGAGCATGGAAGCCCTATCAGTTATCAAAGATTTGGAAATTATTGATCGGGATTCACTTTTTAGTGACATTCGCTCTGAATTGACTATTCCAATTTATATCAGCGATGTTGTAAAATGTAATTCAGGTCAGAACACCTAACTATTTATAAAACAGTGGAATGAAGAGAAAAAACAAATTTGCGCCAATATAGATACAAAAGTTTTGAGTGAATTATTGTCATGCATTAAAGCACAACAAGATATTATTACTGCAGTATATGATTTAAGTCTTATTATTGAGCAGTTATCATGACAGAACTTTAAATGAGTATATACAAGTGACCCTAATTCTAATGCTTCTTCTGTATGAAAGGTTTTCTAATTTAATACTTTATCCGGGAATTATACCAGATGCTTGGCTGAAGGGGATTAAAAGATTTATTTACAAAGGTACTGGAAGCAGGCCCGCAGTTACAATTCTTTTTCGATGTTTATAGTTTAGAAGTAATTTATCATCATAAATATCTAGTGTTTTCTTCTCAAAATCAGGAGCTTTTGCAAGGCAATGAGCTCTTACTGATTAAGTCAGTAAGGCTCTTTATATATATATATATATATATATATATATATATATATATATATATATATATATACTAAAGAGAATAAAGAACTTCGATTTGCTCCTGATCTGCAGTTAAACTTATTTGACCATGCAATTATACCAATACTTACATATGGGAAGGAAATATATGAAAATGTGGATCTAATAGAAATGTTCCATAATGAATTTCTAAGGAAACAAATTACGAAGAAATACTCCAGTTATATATTACACGCGTAATTAGGCCTGCATGCACAATACATCACCATAAATATGCGCATGATGATCTTTATCTCACTCATCAAAGGAAAGGAAAATAAATTGTCAAGTATGGTATATAGAATGATGCGCTTAGATGTTGATTCTGGCCTTTTTCACCATAAATGGATAACGCATATAAAGATAATTCTTCAAAATGTAGAAAAAGAGATGAATTTTGGTTAAACAATGGAAATGATGATATTAGTACCTCTTTTGAGTGTGAAGTTTGTCAGGGTGGCTACCCTGAACTTGATTTAGAAATATTATTACATACGTCCGAATATTAATGACAAATGCATATAAAATAACAGTGAAAAACGTAAGTATATTTTTTCATCAAAATTATGAGCGAATTAGAAACTGAATATCTGTCTCGATAGATACATATGCTGATTTCACATTTAAACTGATCGCGACTCTTTCATTTAGCATGCGAAATATATCAAAATTGTTTTCATTGAAATTATTGATATTAGTTTTGTTCAGAAATGACAGCGAGCATGTGAAAGGTGAAATTTTTCTATAGCTGATCCTTGGATTTATAAGGTTTAGATAATCCATGTTCTCTCTCTCTCTCCCTCCCTCCCTCCCTCCCTCCCTCTCTCTCTCTCTCTCTCTCTCTCTCTCTCTCTCTCTCTCTCTCTCTCTCTCTCTCTCTCTCTCTCTCTTTCTCTGATTTCCAGTCTTTTTTTCGCTTCTGTATGTTATTTATATTAAACCAAGATAACTTCTTATATAATAGAACTGTGGTTGTTCTCCACATATATGCCATATATGTATTATATCGCAACACGCGTACAGCATATCCTCATTGATGTCGGCTGGAAATCCTACTTATATCAGCAAACACTCCCAGTCATCGTCAAGTACTAGAGGGCGTGTCAGTTAGACCATAAAATCCGAAGTTGAATCCTCTCAAAGTTTGCCGTTGGAATCCTCACCTTTTAGATATAGGTAGTAGTAGTTGCTTCCCATATTATAGGTCTTTTCTCAATCTGTTGTGTCCTCTTATAAGTTTTGAAGATTTTTTCTAATACGTGCGAGCTTTCAATATGGCTGCATCGATGCTAGTGGTAATTTGCTTGAGGTTAAACCACTGTTGCAGATTTAAAGTTATACAAAACCAAAGCGACTCCCTGACTGGTGTTGGAGAAAGACATAATGAATATCAGGTTATCTCTTCCGCTGTATGCTTGGACACCTTTTTTTTTTGGGGGGGGGGGGGGGGGCAACAACTATATTTTCTCCAATTGTGTATTAGTAATGAATGACTCAAATGGGATATCATATGTCATAAGGTGGAGTGACAAAAAGGGTATCAGTACAGAAATCGAGGGCACTCTAGTGCTGGAGTTTCTATCAATATCTTTCCAGACCCCAATCCTACAATACTTCTGGTCCTGCACAAGAGAATGTTGTCTAACTGATTTATTGTGTGATCATGGCTTTTTTCAGATTTATTTATGATCTGCTCCTTTTTAACATTAGCGACATATGCTTCCCTTACGCCCTTACGCACCTCTTCCTGGCACACGACGGTTTTATTTTTGGTTTTTGTTGTTGTTGTTGTTGTTTTATCATCCATCAAGTTAAATGTAGCCAATCATTTCGAACTGCTCATGTGATCATGCTCATGTCTCTTCCAAATCATTATCATCATTTGTACATGTACATCAGACAGTACTGTGATGTTATTTAAACAAGATTATTCTACACCATTGGACATGTTTTGGACCATATTTCTTGAAGACAAGGCAGGAAGTGAAGACATTATATATAGCTAAGGATCATCTAAAAAAGAAGATTCTTGAACAGTTTGACATGTAAATTTTACTACTTCTTGGCAACTTTCTATTACGACGACCCAGGTTATGTTAGGTTACTTGGTGTAAGTGTGTAAGTTCAAGTTCAAGTTCAAGTTCAAGGGTTTCATCCAGCTCAAATTCTTTTTCTCTTTGTCTCTCTCCATAGATTTCGGCGAATGTGTGTCCCTTAGGCATGAGAGAGAGAGAGAGAGAGAGAGAGAGAGAGAGAGAGAGAGAGAGAGAGAGAGAGAGAGAGAGAGAGAGAGAGCAGATGGGATTTCAATTAAATTGTGTAATATGTTTAATTCATTTAGAAAACGGAGATTTTTTGTTCTCGTTGCTTTTTTTTATGTCATTAATGATTAATAGGTGAAATTTCATCACTGATCTAGAGAGTATAGAAGCAATAATCACTGTTGAAACCATGTTATATCTGCGTATTCATGCGCCATGGGCTGATCACATTTTGATATACCAACAGTATTGGTATATCAAATTGCTTTATACCAGCACTTTAAAAGCCATGTTTTTTTAATGTATGTGATATATATATATATATATATATATATATATATATATATATATATATATATATATATATATATATATATATATATATATATATATATATATATGTGTGTGTGTGTGTGTGTGTGTGTGTGTGTGTGATTCAATGCAACACACGACTAAAGGCTACGATACAGAATATTTGCTTATGTAAATTCGTAAGGGTTTCTTTTGCTTAGGAATATGAAATTTTATCTTGATAATATCACTCACTCTTCAAGTTGACTAAACCATCAAAATATCCAACAGAAATTCCCATGTGGCAGTATTCGAGATAAGTAGTTTCACAAACATATGTCCTGGCTCAATCTTAAGCTATTAGACAACGTTATAAACAGGGGCTTCGCCCTCGATCAAATATAAAAGCATGTTGGCAATAATTTTTAGCCGTGAAATACCTACAAGATGATAATTTACTTTTGATTGCGTATTTTCCTGGGTCACCTCATACTTATTTGTAATCATTGTATCCTGTGTTTCTAAAGCTTATTGCAGAAGAGATGTCCCTATGTCATTCAGTGATCATATTCAAATGAAGTCAATAATCTCACGAGTAGACCAATACAATTCTGAAATTAATACAAATTAAAGTTTGTGTCTAAAACATATAGGGTCTCTAGCGGAGTGAGAGAACCTGAGCCCTTCTACTCACACTTTCCTTAAGATTTTCTTAATTCTTGATGAACAAATTCAGTAATAAAATTCTTGATGAAGTTATATGAAAATCAGATTATGAAATTATTAAAAAGGAAAGTTATCTGAACAATTTATCGAGCATAACAGACCATATTAGTTCAATCTAGAGAGAGTGAATCATTGAAAACAACTAGATTTCAGAAGGGTTACTTTTTTAATTAATAACAAAACTAGATTTGCGCAGCCCAGTCTTTTATATTATTCACTTTATATATTCATAATTTCATATAGACAACGTATTTAAAATAATGTTATTAGTCAGTGCATATAGAAGTAACAAAATGTTCAAAATTATAGATAAGTAACTGATGGACTCCAGATTTGAAAAAAAAGAAGAAAAAAAAAAAAAAGAAAAAAAAAAAAAACAAGCAGTACACCTAGTCCTTGTCTTGCAACTCAGTTTAATACACGTAAGTGGTTAACTCGCATTAAATAAGTTCATATAGCAAACTATGGTGGATTATATGGATTATATAACCTTGAAATCTACAGGAACAATGTCAAAGAGGAAATGACTGCTGATAACGAAAATGAAGAAAGTATAGATACTGAGTGTTTAAGCACAATTCAAACATTTTAGTAACTTCGAGGAAGAATTATACAGTGTTCATAAACATCTTCAACTCAAAATTATTAGAATTTAATAACCAGAGATCACTACAAATATCCCAAAAATCAGATATAGATAGTAGTTGCTAATACTCGGAGAAAAAAGAGACAAATGATTCACCAAGTCAATCACTAAACAATGATTTAAACTTGCATAACAGCCGCATTCAAAACTTAGCAATTAACTTCATGTGATGACACAGTACTCGAAACAAATTACGTGTAATAGTTGTCTATTACGAAGTAAAAAGAATTTAGACAATGTAATTGGAAAATTATAGAATATATCTTGTATTCCATTTCCTTTATCTTTTTAAAATTGGTCATATCTTCCTTTATCTTGTGAAAGTTCTCTTGCTATCATTTAGATATAGATCTTGCTCCATATTATGCTCAAATGTGTTTGTAATTTTTGTTTCTGTTTCTATTGTTGTTGTTGTTGTTGTCGTTGATGATGATGGTGATGATGATGATGACTCCAACTTGCAAAATGGGCGACGAAAGCAGCATCATATCTATCGTAGTCTATAAAAATATTTCCAAAACAATAATTTCGTGTATACGTTTACCTTACAGAATGATTTTTTTTCTGTCAGTATATCTGCATATCGTCCTATGTGCACGTGTGTGTGTGTGTGTGTGTGTGTGTGTGTGTGTGTGTGTGTGTGTGTTGAGAGTTTATTTGTGGAAGTGATGAGTGTCTTTGTGCAACAATGTGTGTGTGTGTATATGTGTGTGTGTTGGTGTGTATGAGAGAGAGAGAGAGACTGTGAAGGAGATAGAGGTAAAGATACATATGAAGTTAACTTCAGCTGTTCATGCAGTAGTTTGTGTGTGTGTGTGTGTGTGTGTGTGTGTGTGTGTGTGAGAGAGAGAGAGAGAGAGAGAGAGAGAGAGAGAGAGACTATGAGGGAGATAAAGATACATATGAAGTTAACTTCAACTGTTCATGCAGTAGTTTGAAAACAACTTGCGTGTGTCATTTAACAAGTAAAGGACAAAAAGGGACATGGTTATTCTTATAATATCTTGTATTTCTAGTTGTAAAACTTGCGTCATAAATATTTGTATTGTGTGACAATTAGTATCTTATCGGAGAGATGTAGATAATGATCCACATAAAAAACAACAGTTTATCGTTTGTTGTTTTTCTTGTTGTTATGGTGGTGGTGGTGATGATAATGATGATTCATTCAAGTTGTAAAATTTGGAAATGACTCATACAGCAGTATATTATCTAACTCAGTGTGATTAAAAATGTTCACTAAAAACAAATTTTCAATATACTGTGTTAACTTCGAGTACATAATCATGTGTCTGCACACACGCATGCGTGTGAGGAGGGTTCATTTATAGAAGTGTAGGGTGCTTCTCTCTCATGGTGTTCATGTATGTGTGTGTGTGTGTGTGAGAGAGAGAGAGAGAGAGAGAGACAGAGAGACAGAGAGACAGAGAGAACCGAGAAATCCCTGTGCATGCTTTGAATCTCCAAATTCACAGAAATACCCAGATTTCTACAGAATTTCTCAGAATTTCTTCTTCCCAAATATTAAACTTAAAACTTTTACATTCATCTTCTGTAAATAGGTACTAGTGTACCTACATTCTTTTGTATGTATGTACATAAGTGTGTATGTATGTATATATCTGTGTGTATTTTATGCATGTATTCCTAATAACATGTATTCATATTTTTATGAAGAATTACACGTACGTATTCATTATACTTCCATGCATGCTTTCATCTAGAGATATATGTATATATACACTTATGTATGTATGCATGCATGTACAAAATATATTTATTGTTTAAGCATGACTTTAAACGATTTTTTTATTCGAAATATCTGCAGAAATATGTCTTAGCATATGCTTGTCCTATGGACAAATAAAGAAGGACAACTTTCAGATATAATAATATTTGTTATAAAGATACATATAAATTTGTTACATAGATACTTATAAATTTCGACAGATAATGTATTTATTGAAAGTATAATCGATAGTACACAAACTAGTGTACTGGGTTACAGTACAACTAACATAATATACAAAAACAGTGGAAGTTTAAATAATAAATCTTACATTTGCTTTGCAATCAAGGTTATCTTTCTCAAATGATCAAAATTATTTAAGAAACAAAAGGCAAAGTGAGAACAGACTGGAAGAAAGGAAGCAGGAAGATAAACATGAGTTTATTATAAATGAAAGCAAAACAGGATAGAAGGAAATAGAAAACTCTTCATGAAACACAGATTTCTCACCGCAAAACTCCACATGACCTAAATGCAAAACATATACAAGATGACGAACGGACGGAAGGACGGAATACTATATTTCCCTTCCTTGGGCAGAAAATAAACTATTTTTGGAGTGTGTAAACAACTATGTGCATCCTGCATGCAAAAAAAAGTCCAAGGTTAAAATAGTCCCAAAACCAGATTTTAGTATCATAAGTTATTTACAAATCCCTCTTTATTTAGGTCATTCACACATGTATATAAATATCCACGCCAAATATCATTTGCCCATGTCAAGTGATTTATGCACATATGTGCTAAGAATGTTTTCATCAGAATAGTTCAAGTCCAAAACGTCTTAGGAAACGCTACCATGGAGTGAAAATTCTCAACAGAGAATCAATTGCTTGAAGGCAGAACTATCAGTTAAAGATAAAGAAGATTAACATCTGAGCAGGGCCGTCGTAAGCGGCGGGCGAAAAGGGCGATCGCCCTCCATCTGGGTTTACTATTACAGGACTCAGTGCATCCCTAAAAGAAAACAATTTCACTAGACTGCAGATTCGTCATTAAAGTTCTTTGTAATCCATTTAGGGTAGTCAAGGAAAGTTGTTACACACTGCTTCGACCTCTAGCATTTTCGCTATACTAGGACAAGGATCATCAAACATATCATTGGTAGCAGGTATTGAACACTCTCTCTGTCCATAACAATACGAAACAACTTTATCTTTGACATTGTTCACCTTACAGGCATAACCACATTCTTCTGTAAGGCGTAAGTAGCGAAACTGGTAAAACGGCATCATCATAAGGGCTTTATCATCACAAACTCCGTGATAATTTGCTGAGACAATATTTACAAACGGATCTTCACTGCATGAAATGGTAACATTTCCATCTTCATACACCACCTTCCTCTCGTTTACCTTTTCTACGCATGTCGGATTTTCTGACCAGCTCACATCCGATTCGCAGGTGATTACTCTACTACCGAACCTGACGTATCCAGAATAGCAAACCACAAAGCAAACTTCATCCTGTAACCACCGTAATTTATTATCCCCATACATTGTTTTGCAGTCCATGGTGTTATGTATGTTAGGATTTGAACATTTGCTTCGGCACCGAATGTATGTATTGCAGCTTTTTTCGTGTTTACCCAATATAGGATCATTATGTTCCAATTTTCGTCTTATTCTATACATAGCTGTGAAACTTTCGCTGCTGTACATCTGAACTGTCAAGACTGAATAGGCTATGCGCCGGCAAAAATCTTCCGCTTCCGTTATGTGATTGCTTCTAAAACAAATGGCATGCCATGTTTTGTCCACCATAATGAATGGTATTCCCTCGTACTGTGTTGTCCCTTTCAGTGTATCAAGCCGGCTGCATGTTATGATGTTATCGTTGAATAATGAGTATGTTATCCCCAAACTGTTACAAACATTATTCAGAATTTTTTCAGTTATGTAATTGCTTAATTCCTCCAGTGATATTTTCGTTATAAGTTGAACAGAACCACGTGTCTGGAAAATATACTCCTCTTTGTTCACTAGCTGAGCTATTGGCACACAGTTTTGGATTTTTGGGATCCATTTTCCATCATGACACATAACATGTTCAGTGTCAATTACATTTTCCTCGAGGTACTCAATTATTTTGACTCTGTCTCATTCCTCAGGAATGTAATACATATCACATACTAATTCTACTGTGGAAAGTTGTTCTATCCTATCTCTCTTGTCAGAACCTGATATGTATTGATAATGCCCATATTCTGCTTGCGGGGGTGATGGGCAGAACACTTGAATGCATTTTAGAAGCTCTGTATATGAAGAACCAACACATGTTATTTTTGTAGGACCTATAATCATAAATCCACTGTTGCATGATACATCTAATGAAGCCAAATGATATGGACCTTTTCATATGTATAGCCCCATTTTCTGGAGAAACTGGGTAGGGACAGCGCACACTTCGAACGCAAGTATAAAGCTTGTTTTCCCATTCCCCCTTCTCACATACAGCAGTATAAGTTGTCTTCCAAGGATCAATCTCAAACCAGTCTTCGCATTCAAAGGTTACTTCCCACACTGCCGAAGGGGATACATGAAACCATTTTATTACTACATGCGAGCTGCAGAAGTCTTGCGAACATATTTGGTTTCCGGCAACTACATGATCGTCACATACAACAGTTTCATCTCCAATAAGTTCAAACCCCTCATTACATTTTATGGTTACCACATATCCTTTATCAGTCTGATTCATTTGTTATAATGTTTCACCGAGTCTACTTGCAAAGTCCACGTAACCGTGAAGCTATGGGATTGAATATTTGATACACTAACATTGTTTGGCGGAAGAGGAAGAGTGTAATGTGCCACCGAACTAGATAAAACGTCGATGTGACATTTTACAAGAAAGGGTTGATGTGTATTCAACACCTGGTAAAAGATTATTGATACAAATTAGGTCTTATCTATTATATGGTGTGCTATTTATATCGTTTACATTAACCATATTGTTCTTGACGTAAGATAGACGAAGTTGTACAACAGCACCGCTCTCAAAAGATTGTTGCATAAATAACCCATTTAAAAGGATAATTATTTCTTTCTCGCTAAAATCGAGCACATACATCCGTGATAATCTCTTAAAACGATTAACGTCGTCATCCATAGGACCTGCGCTAAAATATGAAGACTCAATTAAATGCGTTTCGTATTGAAGATTGAAATTTCCAAGAGCTTTCTCCGCAGTTAAGTTCATTATAATAACCTCCAGACGACCTGAAGCTGCCTTAGAATTACCATCGGTTATGAACAAATTATCTTCAGTCAGAAAGAAACAAATATCTCTCATTGTGTTCTTATCTATCACTATCAAATCTTGAAAATCCAAATCACCATTGAGGGAGATTTCATTTCTTCTCGTTGCACCACTGCAGTTGTAAACATTAATTCCGGGTCCACCATTCAAGATATTGTTTAATCCATATGGTTGAATATAGACATTGCCTTGAAAACCTTTAATAACGTTATCTTGGTCATTTCCAAGAAGTATGTTGTTATATTCAGATCCGTATATGTTTTGTATGTCATCATATGAGTCACCCTCTGCATCGGCTTTTGAACCTTTACCTGTCCGAAGGTCCACAAATACGCCTATCTAATTAAAACCGTCACCTTTGAAGACTATTGTGTTAGACCCTGCACCACCGAGTATTGAATCTGCTCCATTGCTACCAAACAATGTGTCATGATCCTCACCGACGTTTAACAGATCATCACCTGGTCCTCCAATCAAAAGGTAAGTTCTATCATGACCATAAATCCGGTCTGAGCCTCCTAAACCATCAAGTTCCTCTCCCAAAATGCCACCATGAAGTATATCATTCTGCTCACCGAATAAAATATAGACAGTCCCATTGCCTCCTTGAATATAATTTTTCTCCAGCATCGAACCTGTTATCTTTCTTGCGGTCATTAATTCTGGATTCGTATTGTCTACCATTACCGAATATGTAGAATAAGATTTATCAACGGTCAGAACTGTTCTATAAGGAAATAAAGGTTCAATTTTCATAGTTATGCCATCACATGTTGTCGCTATCAGATGTTGATACTTTTTTCCAGACATGAAGTCCAGTATTCGGACAGTGACAGACTTTGGATGAGACGAGGAGGTGATAATCATGTCGCCATCGTCTACAACGATCCCGAGCTCAAAATATAGAATACCTAAGAGAATATGATCCAATTTTTCGTCGTTTGCGAAGTTTAAAATTTCAATAAAAGCACCGTAACCGTATTCAACAACTTATGTGTCAGAGCCATTTCCACCTGTCATGTATCGTAGTTCGGTTACACCAGTAGGACCCAAGTCAATGTAATTTCCAAGCGCATTTCCAGTAACTGAACAAATGCATGATTTTTGTCTCGCGACATCTTTCTGCACATTTTTCCACGGATTCGTATTTACATCCAGAAAGGTATGATAGACGCCCTTACATGATTGTTCTGTAAAGCACATTTCAACTGGCAATAAATTCATATCGTTCCTAAATTCATCTCCTGATGTAGGCTCACTGAAAGTTATACCGTCTTCAGTCTCAAAGACGAGATGTTGATATGTCAAATTTACAAACCAGTTCAGCAGAAGAATGTCTATACCCTGTTCTAAAAAGCGAATTACTAAGGAATTCTCTGGCATCATATCCAAATAAAGTGAATTATATTCTGATTTAACAAGCACTCTGTCCAATTTTTCAGAGGGATCAAAATTCAAAATTTGAACATTTGAGCATTACTTTTGAATGACATAGGAGTCATGGCCGCCCCGCCTTTCTAAATAATCAAGTTCACCACCAGAACAACTTTGAAAATTGTTTTCATTGTTGGCTATTAAACGATCACTGTGCTTGGAATCAATAATAGTAACTACTCGAGCTGCAGTGTTTGCTGACATCTGAATACTGCTAGAATCAGGAGCTAACAAATTTATAGAAACATCTTCTGATGAAAGGTTTAAGCCGAGAATCATTGGTACATTTTCCAGTACTCCTAGCTCTTCATTTTATTTAATCTCAAAGACAACTTTATCCGCAGTTATTATCGAAAGCTTTTGCTCACTCCCAAATTTGTCTTCGTCCACAATTGAGAAACACGCTGTTTTCCTGTCGGTAATATCGAAGACTTTAACTTTTTTGGACGATATATGTTGTATCTTAATGTTTTTATAGAGGGCATCAAATAATATCCTCTCAGTGCTTCCGTCTTTTGCAGTGATATTAACAACATCACACCCTTCCCCCGAAAATATAATGTACACATCTTGCCCCTTACCGCCCGTCAAGATGTCTTTGCCCAAACCACTATTTAAAACATTTCCCTTATCATTGCCAGTAATAGTATCGGTGACGTTTGATCCAACAACTTTTACGTCGTGCTGAAAGTTTGGCAGAGATAAATCTACAACATTTGTTTTTGTTTTATGTGATAAGTCTATTTCTGTAGGATAACAATCTACGTTATTTGTTGCTGAATCGTTTTCAAAAGGTTCCAGTGTCACACCGTCATTTGTAATAATTCTGAGATGTTGGTGAAAGGTGCGTGTAGTAGATGCAAACCAGTTCTGAACAACTACAGTTCTTTGTCCACAGTATTTTACATGAAGGTCGTCCTTATGCCGCACACATCGTACTGCATCATAACTAATATTGAGGAACAGCGAATCGAGAGCCGCATCTACTGCGAAGTTTTCAATGCCAGTTAATCCTCCATACCAGGGAACAAAATATGAATCATGTCCCAGACCACCGTCTATTTCAAAAGTTTCAGGTCCGAGCAGAAATACATCATCCCCATCCTTTCCACTGATATAATATTATGAATCATTGATTTGTAAAGACAATGTACTGGTGGCAATTGTGTTCTGACAGTGGTTGTCTTCTGTACGTAAATGATTGCCTGGAATTGCTGCAAAGGTGTTGTTGTACCTGTTGCCAAAGTACTGTCCAAAAGCGGAAGATGGGATAGGTTTAAATTCGAAAGTATGGTAACCTTTAACCGGAAGTATACATAGTTTGGCTGATGTCATGCCATAATTAACCAAGTCAAGTGTCTCCCCGATACAAAGTATGACGTCTTTGATATTTCCATTAAATACCTTTTTTAGAGTTGTCGGTCCAGAAATAGTTGGTACGGCCTTGATCTCAAGTTCAAAAGTTTTGTTGTCAAATAGACGCACTGTTACTAAACCACCATAAATGTAGTCTTCACCAGCATTTAAATCCAACTGTATAAATCCGTCATTCTCTTCAGATACTTGGAAATAATTCTCGATATTGGAGAGATTTTTCAGAAATTCATTGTAAGTTTCCTCTTGCCGTTGCAGTTGCCTCATTTGCCTAGTAAGACCTAATGTAACAAAATCTTCCAAACCCTCGATAATCCCCAGTGTCACCGCGAAAACGTGTTCTAATGCACCCTTTCCTTTTACTCTCTTCCACTCTTCTAAAACATCCTTATATATATCATCAAGTGTCATTCTTACCAGCGATAACACCAACACAACGGGTTCCAGGAGTGGATCAAAGGACAGTACTGTAGTAACAGTATAGAGCGCTAAATCGATGGCAAGCAATGGTATTAATTCTTTGTATTTATTTTGCACAATATTAGTAATGTCTTCTTCTACGAAATAAATATCAAATGCAATACCAAATACAGGTACAGCTTTCGTTAGTTGTTCGACCCTTGAAGCAGCTCTTTGAACCATTATATCATTTTTGAACAACACCGAGGCAATTTTTTGCGATGTTTTCTGTAAAATTTTGTTAACGACACGACCTACCGCACTCTCAGCTATTTTGTGAGTTATTTTTTCATTAAGACCACTCAATTGTCCAACCGAATGCAAATTCTGAAAAAGGGAGAAAAAAAAACTCGCACGCTGTCCCCAGCTTGAAAATATTGTAATGCTCCAAAAATGTTTGCCACGGTGACGTGAGCTCCAAGACCAAGATGTATTTTGCTCATCACGGTGTTTTGTCTTTCGGTCAGTGACTTCATAGAAGGAGGAATGTCATTAATAAATTTTTGAATTCTAGCTGGGTTATTATTTTCAGAGATTTGAAATTTAATCTTATCTCCATCAACCTCTACCGATTCCTCTACGAGACCTACATCTATTTCTTTAACTTCGCATATCGATCTCTTTTTCTGACTTAATGATTGGCATATTTTTTCTTTCATCAGCTGATTTGTTTCTTCTTTTGCAGCATCTTTTAGGGACATATCCTTCCCTTTTTGTGATTTTCTCTTCCTTTCTTCTTTAATAGCAATGTCTCTGGTTGTTTGTTCGATGTTTTTTATTTTTTTGCGATCATCATTAGCAAAAAGCGTTTCAATGATTTCTGCACCTGAAAATTGTTGTTCCTTTAAACTATTCAGATGGTCTTTTATTTCTCTGCTCAGTTTGGGAAATAAATTTTCATTATATTCTACAGAAACACCGTGTATTTGGTATTTCCCCTTGTCAAATAATATCAGTGTTCCCTCTGTATCTTTAGACCAAAAATAATGAAGTTCTGGAAAAAAATGAACATTTCATCATTAGAGTTATAAGCATAATATTGATTAGCTTCAATCATCCTCTCATTATACCCTTCTCCTTTTTGTCTAAGATGAGTTTCTAAAGTTTTTACGAAAAGGTATATATCTTTGATCTGCTCAAAGCCTGGAGACTCTACGTGTATTTCATCGATTAGCTGACAAATGAAATTTCTTTTTATGAATTTACTAATGCCTTCAGGCGTTAATTTGGATTTACTCACAGTCGCTGAAGTATATGCTTTCGCTGCATGCTCAGTTTACACAAACGCAATAACTGCTTTTTTGTCTATCACACATTGGAAGGGAAAATTGTCATTTAGGCTGTCAATATGGTATCGTGTGTACGTTTCAAATTTATCTAGATCATGTTCATCTCCAACAGTAACTACGATTTTTCCCTTATGTTTTAATCTTTGATTGAATGTTTGAAACTTATTCACTTGTTTACGAACTCGCGCTATTTTTTCTTCTGTTACCTGTGTTGGCTTGTCATAGGCCAGTTTGATCTGTTGCAAACGTTCACGAAGCTCTCGTTTAAAGGAATCTAAGCTTTCGTCGGTTATATCGGCTCCAAGTGCAAAATCACGTCGTTCATGAGAATTCAATCGATTCTTAAAATTTTGTTTCAGTCGACCAATATTTCGGTCTATTTCTGTTGTCAGAAACGAGTAGACCTCTTAAATTAAAAATTTCCAAGTTGATTTTTACTTCTAGACTCTCCTTGTGATGCTGGGTTCTTTGCTTTAGTTCAGATATACTTCCCTTTTCCGAAACTGGGTCTTTGTTAATGTTCAGTACATTCTGCTGAAAATATTGTAGTATATTTTCAGGATGCAGTGCATTATCCCATTGTTCTGCAAGAACATGCTGTATCTCTGCTTGAGTTGTCCAGGAGGGAATGGTGATTGTATAGAAATCAATGAAATTCTTAGAACCTTCTCTTTTGACCTATTCCTTGTAAAAATCGTTGATCTTTAGAAAATTATCATTATCAGATGGATTCTTTAAGTATTTATGATACGAATCATGCAGATCGATGAGTACCCTTTTTTCTTCATCAGTTAAACGGCTAGGGTATCCCGTTTTCTGAGAGTCGTATACGACTTCGTCAGGATCCGGATAGGATAACTTTTCTCGAAGATCTTCGATTGGTTTTACTATGCCCCAGGAGTCTTTATTAATATTCATTAAGCTAGTAGTAGGTCACAATGGAACCACTCAAGGCGTTTTGTGTGAGGAGTTCTGTAGACTTCTCTTGGAGTCCGAAATGGTTTGGGCTTTCTCTCTGGTCGACGTTGATGTCCAATCCGTTTGCAATGAACTTTTCCGGTACAGCATTCTCCATTATTGGTATGGCAATTTTTGAATCTACCAAGAACGAACATGTTAATGGATTGTTGCTTGTTCCAGCTACTCTACCTTGACTCCGATATTTATATGCAAACTCTAACTGCCGTCTTGGCGATCCAAAACCTACCCAAAGTCTGTCTCCTGCCGGGAATATTACAATATTGCCCTCTCTGTCCTCCCATATGTCATTCCTCTTAGGATAACCTCCCTTATCGTCATATACTGTCATATAAATCTGAATGCATATTTCTTCGCCGTGATGGTAGGCTTCCAATATATCCCGGTGTATAGCGAGTCCAAATATTGACTTGGCGGTCACCGGAATGTCAATATATGTTTTTATACAACTGTTAATTCGAGAAGCGTGCTCATGTATTATAGTGTATCTTATCTTCTCAGAAATCAATCCAACACAGGCATACTAATTCCGTTCAAGGCGATCGATGATCGAGATACTCAACAGAAGTAGTTTCATATAGCGATTTAACACATTTATGCAGGTCCACAATTTACTTTACCGTTACTCATCATGGATTTTAAATGCGTTTAAACTGCCCAGAGGCCATACACTGTTTGAAGAGTGTAAATCGACTTTTAGTTGAACATATCACAGGCATCTAAAATCCCCGACTTCACTAAGATTATTCTTGTATCTTTGCTGAAGATTATTCATTGTATCTAGAGGAGGAAGAAAGAATAACGATTTATTTTGTACATGTTTCTAACGAATGGATTTTGTGCAGCTATTGCTTTTTTATTTTTGTTATTTCAATTGTCTATAGTTTTCTACAACTTAGATATATTGAAAAATATCAAAACATTTCTACTTTACAGTAGATTAATTTAATCGTAATTTATTTGTTTTCAGAGATTGTGGAATGAATATATGGAGACCTACAATATTGCACAGAAATAAAGCATAAACAAACTTTAAATAGCCAGGTTTCACAACTCGGTTTCTTTTGGACCAAACATAGATTAAGTTCGGACGTGTCCTTTTGATACAAACTGTAATTGAACTTTTGGCAATTGACCAGATTTTAGTCTAGAGCACGCTTTGGCCCTCTGCAGTGTGGAGTATAAAGCACGAAAAGATTACCATGCCATGTACTCGACATTAAAGCCATATGCATTCATGTTTTTGAGAAATATATTGCGAACTTAAAATAATTCAATACAAAATATCGCTGCAAACAACAGTAGAATACGTAACCAATAGCAACCAAAAACAGTAGAAGACGCAAAGAATATCTCTGTTAAAATTGAAGAGAAAATGGTTCCAGTGACACCTCTTATCTCTTTGAGAAGAAATACTATAGTCTGGATCCGAACCATTTTGAATCAAAACCCCACAATAGATCTCCTTCAGCAAACACTCTTTACAAGTAACATTTAGTTCAGAATAATCAAATCTCTTTAGACCTTACAAAATTTCAATCCATTCCTTCTTCAATCCACTGAAACGTTTACATTTCGTGAAGAATTTCGATACTAATGGCGAGTACAATGTAAACCCATGCAAGTTTTGGGAGATGGATCAGTTTAATGTACTTGATGAAATGCATTTGCTGCATGCGGACTCGCGTGCAGCGGAATGAAAACTTACTACAAATACAATGTACACAATTTGCAAGATATCCACAGCTACAACAGGTACAATTAAAATTATGTAGTGTATTTCTGTCATGAACTACAATTGACTTTTTGGTAAGTTGACGATTGGCAAGGTGATTGGCCAGATAAAATAAAGTACGCTTGGATCCAATGTTGTGTAGGTCATATATAGAAGAATAAAAATCGTGATTTAATGTATTCAACATTACCTCCATAATTATTATGTATGAGGAATCAATTCCTAACTTCAATTAATTGATACAAATATCACTAAAACACTTTTAAAAATACAAAGAACAGTAGAATACGAAAACAATTAAAAACAAGAACAGTAACGTACACTAAACCATCACGCGGAAGGAATGCAATATATTTTTCAGTGGCGATGCGGGGAGTCAAATAGTTTATTATTGCTATTACAGCTTGTTACATTGTACACTGAGATACCGACACATATCACTCTAATGAGCACGTTATTACTATAGTCTGGACCCAACACATTCTTAATGGTACTCACACTTCTGACTCGAACAATAATCGCCGTTCCAAAAATTAAAATTCAACTCAAAATGGTTTAATATGTTCAAATATTAAACATTTCGAACTGTTCCTTCATTTTTTGCAAATGTTTACACTTCAAAACTACCTCACATCAAGATAGATATATGTGGATCAACCCATCCTAGCTTTGCGAGAAGAAGCAATCTAATGTACTTAATGAGTGTAGTTGCTGTTTGCAGATTTGCTTGCAGCGAAATGAAAAGTCACAACAAATACACTGTACCAAACTTGCATGATATCCACCTCTTAAATGGCTACAATTAAAATCAAGGAGAGACAAAACCAAGCTGACACAATTCTCTGAATCTTAAAATATTTACCATAACCTGAGTTTGGATGTTTTGTATTGTTGTGCATGTCAAACCTTCCACAATTATGCAGTATTAATGAAAGTGGTTTTACATTGTTTTAAAAGAAAATCCTTTACTAAAGGACAAAAAAGCGTTAAACACACGAAAACAAATTTTAAAAAAAAAATTATAAAAATACATATACGTGAGAAACATGTGTATATAAAATGTTTGTGTACAGCTTTCGTCACAACAGCGTATACGCCAAACCTATTATGTAAGGATATTACTTTGTTCAGCTCGAGATGCATCTAACTTTCATCAATGTGCGTACATAAGTTCCTGAGTATTGGTTCAAGCAACAGAGACAGAGCACGATAAATATAACGTGAAAAGTAGGACACAATGACCTACTTTGGTGCAAAAACATTGTTTTTCAGGCAAGACGTAGATGTACGATTATGATAATGTACAGTTAACAAGGCATTGGAAGCAAAGCAAGGTAATTTACACTGTAACTTATCATCAATAAGCTTTGCAGGTAAGACAAAAATGAGTTGAAAATTTTAGTCGAAAAGCTGTTTGTCTCCATGCAAAATGCGCGGAGGCTCTTAAAATGTTTGTTGTATACTTTCATTGGGTGATTTAGTGTAAATATTTACAACTATTAACCTCGCGTATAATACCGAGGTATGGGGATTCCTTTCGCGTGCGCTGGAGTTAATTTTCAGAGGAAATCTATAGTGGATATAATTAGACAAATTAAGAAAAACAACTATATTTTTTGCATTAAAATGTGAATTTATTTTATATTCTAATAAAAATTACACGAACAATATCAATATTCTTACATTTTAATTGATATAAAATATCTTCATCATTTATAATGTTTGTAATTATGCCATAACTTAATTATTTTAATCAGAGACACCAATAACTTAATAATTTTCTCATCAATATAAAAACTATGTGCTATGTTTTAGTCGTACGTGATCTAATTGTCCGATAAACGACCTTAATACAAATCATATCACAGGCACTCTTGTGTTAGTAACAAAACAGCCTTTTAGTCAAAATGTCTTAATGTGGGCTTGGCTCAACCACTCCAGGGTTAGTTTGAGCATTCCTGATGTACACCAATAACCCAAATCATATGACAGGCTCGGAAACACAACGGTAAGAGTAATAGACAACTAAGCAATGGAAACCTCTTATATCCTAGCGTATTCTATCGCCATGTTCTTGTTGATAGTTGTTGTTCTTATTTCTTCAATGTGAATAGGTAAAGATAAGTTTAAACAAAGATATGGAGTTCAAATGTATGTATCTTATGAAAGGGGAAAACGTTTTCTTAATGTTCTCCCTATCGCGCGCATGCACGCTCCCTCTCTCTTTCATTTTTGTTCCGATGGTTGTCTAAATGATAAGGTTAAATCCTTACACAATATTCATAACTATTTCTGATGATATGATCACTTGTAATATACTTGGAAAACAATTAGAATGAGATGTAGGGCCCACTTCGAAAGGTTTTTATAATATATCTCGGTTTGACACAGTATATTCTGTAGATTTTGAAACAAGGAGGACATGAATATACCTTTTTAGGGTTTTGATAACAAGTTGTGACCGTATACTACACGAAATCAGTTATTTTTTTTATAATTTTGTTTTAATGATGATGCAATAAATACACCTCTACATTAGTGGCTGGTTGGTTCGTTCTAGAATAACGTTACACATAACAACAATCAAGTGAGGCAATTCAGTCGATTTCTTCATCAATTTTAACGGTTAGTAGTAGAATTTATATTGAAGCAAAGGTTAAAGTAGAAACGGAACATTAACCTCAAGATAATGTTCTACAAATACATGAGAAATTTTCTTTTTGAAGATATTCTCCATATTGAACCTAATATGTTCACCTTTCACTACATAGGCAATAACACTAGGCAGATGTGCCATTGTTTGATGATGATGCCTGTGATGCCACTTCTAAAGGTCTTTGGGTCTTCCCCTAGCGACCACGCACAATCGTCCCCAATCTTCACTTGAGCTGTTTCCATTCCAGAATTTGTACTTACTAGGCTAAAAAAATAATTACGGTGAAAAAGTTCATTATGCAAAATATCACAAAAGATTTCATGTTCCCGGCTTAAATTTTGGGGTTCAAGAACAGGTCACTTTTGAACCAAAAAACACACTAACTTCGGCTGTGTCCTTTTGATATGAACTGTAATTGACCGTTTGTTAAACTGTCGATTGACAGGGCAACTGATCACATTTTAGTGTGCAGCACTCTTAGGCCCCGTGAAGTGTAGAGAATAAAGTGCGAAAAACATGTCCATGTCATGTACTCGACATTACAGGTATAATTAGTTATGTATGAGGAGTACATTCCAAACTTATAATAATTCAATACAACTATCAATGAAAACACCTTTAAAACAAAAATGAACAATAGAAAACTTAAACAGTTCTAACCAAAAACAGTAAATTACGCAAAGAATTTCGCTGTACAAACTTAAGAAATAAAATTCCAGTGGCGGTTTGTGTTAGTCGAATCATGATCTGTTGCCAGTTGTAGTTTGCTACACGCTCACTCACTCTCAGTGAGCACAATTATAGTCTGGATCCAACCCATTCTGAATCGTACCACATCTTCTATCTCATTAAATAATCACACTTCACATTTAACTCAAAATGATGTATTCTCTTCAAACCTTACGTAAGTTCGAACTATTCTCTCCGCCAAACGCGAAAACTTCCACAATTTGGAGAAAAATGTGAATGGCGATTTCAATGTTAACCCATGCTAGTTTTGCAAGACGGAGGAGCCTAATGTACTTGGTAGGGTACTGTTGCTGTATGCAGGGACGCGTGCAGTGCAACGAAAATTCACTACAAATAAACTCTATACAACTAGTATGATATCCACCTGTACAGTGACTGCAACTAAAGTAAAGTAGAGATGAAACCATGGTGACAAAATTATTGATGATGTTTTCCGTTTCTGTCGACTTCACGTTTTGTCCAAATGAAGATACCCTAAATAGCTAAAACACCATCTATAAAATAATAAATGGTACGATTTTATGGTTGTAAACTGGAGACGTCCAACTTGTATAATTTATTTCAAGCAGTAGGATTGCATCATTCGGGCATTTTGTAGACTTTTATCGTTTAGCCTTAAATCCTTCGCCTTTGGTTCTTTGTATAATTTTTGTGATTGTTTCTCAAGATATCAACTAAGTCCAACTATAATGTGGCTCTTTGACTGTTGTGCCGTTGCTATCTCGGATGATTGTTCAATCTTAAATTTATCTTGCATTTTGTCTTGATGAACATGTATTTATTTGATATTTAAATTTGTAACTATAACATGAATTAAAGAGAATAAAAACAGTTAGTTGGAAGATATCTTACCAGTGCTATTTAAAGTAGTGACAAATAAATTTAATTCAATACAACATGTCAGGCTGAAAAATGTCTGAGATCGCGCACCTGGCAGTTAGATAAGGAATCTGGGTCAGTAGAAATCTTGGCTAGTACAATGCTTTCTGTTGAAATTTCTACAAAATAGTGTTGGTTCCATATGTTATGAAAACTATGGGTGCAAGGTTTCTCAAGTTTCTATATCTTCATTCAAATTTGACCACATGTGTCCAATGTTCAAAGACCATTATGTCAACGACGCTATGTGTCAATGTAGGCCATATTCTGTTCAACATTTCTTTGGGATCTTTGTGTTATTTCATAACGACAGCCATATTTGATGGTGGAATGGCATCATGTGTGTACATTTAAAAGGCGTTGAAACGATGAATTTAAAGGCATTCATGATTTTCTTTTTTATCCAGCTACGCTATAGAATATTTGCTCATGTAAATTTGTAAGGGACTATTTTCCTTAAACAATATGAAATCACCTTGACAATATCAATCACCCTTGAAAATTGACCAAACCATCAAAATATCCAACAGAAATTCTCATCTTGAGTGGACTCGAGATAAGTAGTTAGATGAATATATGTCTTGGCTCAATTTTAAGTTACTAGACGACGTTATAAACAGGGGCATCGCCATCGATAAAATATACAAGCATGCTGGCAATAAATGTTAGCCGTAACATATGTTCATCTAACCACTAGTACCCCATTTTTTAAAAGAAGAACACTCGATAAGATGATGATATAATTTTGATTGTATATTTTCCTGGCTCACATCATAATTAGTTTTAATTACTTAAGAGTACCTAGTCCATCTGAAGAACTGCTATTTGAACACTACAGGTGCCCCTATACCATCCAGTAGTCATATTCAAATGAAGTCAATAATCTCATGAGTAGATACATACAATTCTGATATTAATAAAAATGAAATTTTATTTTGTCTCTAGCAGGGTCTCTAGCAGAGCGAGAGAACATTAACCCTTTTACTCGCACGTTCCTTACAATTCTCTTAAATTTTGATGAGGTAATTCAGTAATAAAATTCTTCATGAAGTTACATGAAAATCAGATTCTGAAATTATTAAAAAATGAAATCTATCTGAATAATTAATCTAGCATAACAGACCATATTAGTTTACTCCAGATAGAATAAGTTATTAAAAACATAGATTTCAGAATGATAACTTTTTTCTTCATAAACTAAATAACAAAGAACTAATGAAATTATGAGACTGTAAAGATAAAGGTCCTACCGTCAGCACGGTTTGAGCTAAACCAGATAAGCAGAGTACTGCCTCTCACTTTTCATTTTATATTGTCATAATTGCACATAGATAAAGTATTTAAAATAACTTTATTAATCGGTTCATATAGACGTGACACAAACATTTAATATTTGAGATATATGAGTAGTGGACTCCAGATTAAAAAAATCCCCAGCAACTAAAGAAAACTAACCAAGAAATATATGGCATCAGTATTAATCGGAGGAGCATATGCAAACGGTTTAGCATTCACAATAAGTGATTATCTTATTGTATACTGATGGATCCCATCAAGACGTAATACGACATTATAAAACAATGTAGGAAATGCAGAAGAAACGAGTTCAACGGAAACAGAGCAAAGTTACTAGATTACTTTAAATGAAAAGTAAAAGAATACGGTTTAGATACTCGATATTTAAATAATTTGGATGAAGCTTTTTATCAATATTTCTCTACTCATCCTGATGTTGTTTAAGAAAAACCTAGACAAACTAAACTTAGTGATATTTACCAACCTTCTGATAAGCACAAAACGCATCTGCATGCATTTATGACAATTGTATTGGGCGTCAGTGCTTGTGTTGATTTTAACTAACTGTGAGCGAGTGATCAAAGCAAACAAGGAAATGAGCAAAAGCAAAACAAAGTTTTGAACAACCTCTGAGATTTATCTAAATAAATAGAATGCAACATACGGACAATATAATGGTCCTCGCAAAAAAAAAAAAAACCCACATGGTGTTAAACATCTTAATCAAACATGTCATTGTATAACGCACTCTACAAATTGCAAAAAACCTGAACAACATTTACTTGTGGTAATATATAGGTTAGAACACAAGCTCTATATTGTATCTGGTAGCTTTTATAATATATTTTTTAGGAGATGCTAATAATTCAGTAGTAAGCAATTTGGGAAGAATATTGATTAAAGATATACTAATTTCTTACTGTACTAATGATATTTTTAGTTGAATGATTATAACATTTTCATGATGTTGAAGATTGTGTGGCTAGCAGTATCCAGTAGGGGAAGCAGAGTAGAGGAATGTATAATGAATGAAAAACAGAGAAAATTAAGATCATGTACTGCTAATGCACAAAATACTTGTAGATAAGCTGTTCAATGTATTGTATACGGAAATAATTTTAGAATATCACGTGACTTCCAGATATTGGCAGACCATTGTCCATTGTATTCTTTTGTTCTTCCTCAGGATTTGTGATTGACCATTACATTGGAAAAAATTCATATGGAGTGATTTAAGGTGCAAATCAACATTAGGTGCTGGAGAATATTTGTCTATAGTACGATACAACTAACTAATGGCTAGTTCTGTAAACGAAAAGTACGGGAATGGAATTTCTTTATTTTATGATCATATATCAAGAGAGAGAATTATTGGTGGAGGTGCTGATTCAAGTTGTGATAAATGTGAGGAAGTGAGTTTAAAAGTAGTCTTGATACTGTGTAAAAAAAAACAACTGAGAAACTGATCCTGAAATATAATTCAATTCAGCAATATCATGAATTCAAAATACCGATGAAGGATTACCAAATATGTTTTATTCACAGGGATATAACATGGAACAACAACTTACACAAGTGTCCTTTTTTGAACAACAAACACACCATGATACAATGAATTTAGTAATGTTAGTGCTTGCAATATTTTACTAATCACCATTCTGTATGGCTTAATTATCATAGTAGATTGCATGGAACAGAATATTATATATATATATATATATATATATATATATATATATATATATATATATAGAGAGAGAGAGAGAGAGAGAGAGAGAGAGAGAGAGAGAGAGAGAGAGAGAGAGAGAGAGAGAGACAGACAGACAGACAGACAGACAGAATTCGTAGCAGACACACCCGCATGTCGACCCAGTAATTAATTCTCATCTAAATACACAGTCACTCTGGATTCCTACGACAGAAATCAACGTATATATCGCTTATTATAGAGAATTACAAATATACATCAAACAGAGCGGAAAGTGCTATCCCTTGATCCTACAGGGGAATGCTTGATAACATTAACATAATTTGCTACACGAATGCCTGCCTATACGTTGCAAGTAAACAAAAGATTAATTTTCCTGAAAAATGTAATGAGACGACTACAAACCAAGCAATGTCCTGCTAGAAGTATTAAGCTAAAAAGTGTATTTTCGACGAAAATCTCATAATACAAGATGAACAAAAGAAGTTGTAGAAACATTAAAACAGGGTAAACATATAAAGTTATTAATGCATTTCGAGTAGTTTTTTTTTTATAGTTTCGTTTCTTTTTCTTAGATTGTCCTAGAAGAATTCATATACTTCTAACACTGAAAAGCCAAAATAAGTTGGTTTCATTGAATTCTTCTTTAAACATATCTTTAGTTATTATTGTTCTCCTTGTGAACGAAGTTTCCTTTTGGAGTTTAAATATTTTTTATTCTCGGTCACTGCATATTTTTGCATTCGTTCTCTTTCGTAAACATTCGATTGTTTTCCGAAGACAGTATTATTTATCAATTTAAAGAAGTCACTTTTAAATCTACTGGTTATTTTACTTTTTTTAAATCTCAAAGTTGCATTTAGTTATATGTATGATTTTAGGGGCCCTTGATCAAATCAAACACAATATTTTATTCTGACTCCCAACTATTTAAGGAATCTCTATACAATGACTCTACAAAAAAATTGAATTTTCAAAAAGTACAGGATGAATTTTAAAAAAAAATCAATTTTGCAAAATCAGAAATCAATGATATACAAAAACAAATTTTACATACCTATTAAGCGTTTTATTGATCCAAAGGACAAAGAGACCGATCAAACATTTGCTGGCTTGTTTTTATCAACTCAAGATCAATTCAAATATGCATCTATCCCAGTTTTAAAATTCTATTTTACATCCGTTTATGAAACTTTTTGCAAAATCCCATCCTAGGACTGGGTGCTTGTCCCTGCTAAATAATGTATTTCCTCAGCAGAGAAAAAAGAATCACTACCACTGGTTTTGCACCCAGTCCCAAGTGTGAACGGCTTCGGGGGCAGGTTAACCCGGGACCTTTCCAACTCTCTCTGACCTTTGAGACCGTGTCTGCAACGGAAGATAGGCCAAACGTCCTAACTGTTAAAATTTATGACAAAAAGAGTAATTTGTTTCACTGAATATTATATCCTAAATTTTATATACTTTTATTATTTCACTTCCAAATTAAAATAGAATATGAATTATGTACTTGTCATTGCTAATATATATATATATATATATATATATATATATATATATATATATATATATATATATATATATATATATATATTGAAAGCTATTAACTAAGGCCAACAGACATATAATTATATCATAATTAAGAGAATATTATTACGTTATAAACTGAGGGCAGAGTTCATGCAGTTGAATATATATGACAGTTTTGGAAGTACATCTATAGTAGCTACAAACATGTATCACTGTATTTATCTGTGTGTGTCCTTATAAGGTCTATCGTCGAGACTTTATTTATCAAAAGTTTAAAATATTTAGCACAGCTACATGCACTGCCTAATAAAGGTATTTCAAATACTTTATCTATATGCAATTATGAAAATATAAAATCTAAATTGAGAGTGTTTGATCCCGCTGATCTAGCTTTGCTAGAATAGCTATTATGGTTTTTTTTCCATTTTGATACTTTCATTAGTTAATTCTTTGTTATTTAGTTTACTAAGTAAAATTATTAACATTCTGAAATCTGGTGTTTTCAACTACTTACTCTATTTGGAATAAATTAACATTGTCTGTTGTGCTTGAGAAATTCTTCAAACTGATTTCATTTTTAATAATTTTAGAATTCGATTTTTATATAACTTCATCAAGAATTTTCCTACTGAATTATTGCATCAAGGAATTTTATTACTGAATCACTTCATCAAGAATAATTAAAATGTTAGGGAAGGAGCGAGTAAGAAGGGCCCAGACTCTCTCACGCCGTTATAGACTCTGTTTGCTTTAAACCAACAACTTTCATTTTTAATAACACCAGAATTTGATTTATGTACTGACATTATCCGAATAAAATTACTGGAGGACATAGGGGGAATCTTGTATGTGCTCAACATTTCTTTTGCCTTGTACCTCTTTTGTAAATATATTGGCAGAATTACCTGGTATCTTGAAATAATTTGAGCAAAATGTATGTGGTGAGACAGGTAAATATACAACCAAAATATCCATTATCTATTCGGGTGTTGAATTTAAAGAAAGAAAAAGATTGGAGTACTTATATATTTTATAGTGGGCGAAACCCTTGTTTATTATAGTGTCTAGTACCTTAAAAGTGAGTCACCATATATGTTCATGTAACTAATGATATATTGTCGATTCACTCTATCCACTTTCCTAATCTGAACATATAGTACAATGTGGAAAATCTGACACATCATCATAAAAGCATGATAATTTTCCAACAGCATCTTTTATTTGTGCTGAAAGTAACGTGCTCGATTAGACCCTAAAGCACAGCCATGTATCTACTAAATTAACTTCTATATTTCAAATGTTTTATTATAAAGTTCTTTGGAGTAAAAATTGTAGCGGTACCCACGTGCGCCCTATGGTAAATATTATATTATACTCAGGAATATCCTTCTTGAAAATCAAAAATGGAACAAAATGACAGTTTGGATTCATTGTTTCAGCTACAGTTGAAGCTGTAATCTCATCTTCATGCATATTTCACAAATTCAGAAACAATTTATGAAAATACCAAAAAAGGTTTAGTATTCTCAGCATATTTAAATATCTTGGCATTGATCGATTGGAATTGTTACGACTCTATGGTCTAAGAAAAATGTAACAGAAAGAAAGTGAAACCAACAAATCAAGTAAAAATCAACAAGCAATTTATTACTAGATAATTAAAATGAAAAATCAAAAAGTCACTTACAGTAATGTGTTTTGAAATCCTAATAATCCAATAAGAATGATTGTTCTAATCACAAGTCCTAAATATAGAATGTTCCGAATTCACGGCTGTGTCCTTGAATGTTATGATGTGCTAATGGTTTCCAAAGTCCTGATGTACTAGTAATCTTGATGTGCTGATGTCAAAATGAAGTATTCCAAAATCTCTGAATAAGTTCACTTAAATTCCAAAATCCTCAATTAAAAATTCAAAATCCAAAAGTTTATGAGCACTGTTATAATCCAATGAATATTTAAAATAATTCCTCTCTTAGAATTTGGAATGAATTTTCACAACTGTAATAGCTCTTTACAAGACTGATGGTAATGTCAAAACTGAATAAATGTCCACCAAACATGGCATATATAAAGATTGGTCACATGACAGAATGTTCTAGAACATGAGTCATCTTAATGGAATTTTTACTTGTAAACAAAAATTCAACCTTGACCTTCAAATTGAGAAAACATATTGATCAAAACAACCTAATTCAAGGACACTAGTTAAACATGTTTTTCCTGATAAACATTAAGATTTAAGCAAATATTAAAGTGAAGAAACATTTATAATTTCCTAAAATATTTATAATATTATATAAACATCATACATAACACCTCCCCTCATAAAGAAAAAGAAAGATTTATATAATAAAGCTTTCTTTTGAATATACATCTAATACTATAATAACCAAAATTACATAAGAACATGTTTTATGATACTGGACTTAATTACATCAAGCAATATTACATTTCTAGGCACGTGAGAGTGCATCTGCAATCACATTGTCTTTTCCCCCGATGTGTTTGATGTCAATGTTATATTCTTGCAATATCAAACTCCATCTCAACAATCTCCGATTTGTATCTTTCATTTTGTTGATGAAAGTAAGGGGATTGTGATCACTGTACACAATAATTGGAGAAAGAGCTGAGGTAACATACACTTCAAAATGCTGTAAAGCCAATATCAAAGCCAAACATTCCTTCTCAATTGTGGAATAATTTTTCTGGTGCTTGTTTAGTTTTTTAGAAAAATAACACACAGGGTGATCCACACCACTTTTGTCTTCCTGAATCAATACTCCACCAACCCCTACATCACTTGCATCAACAGATAATTTAAATGATTGGCTAAAATTTGGTGCAGAAAGAACTGGTGCATTCTTAAGCATGGCCTTTAACTTGTCAAAAGATTCCTGACACTTGTCAGACCAAAAAAATTTTTTGGTTTTCTTACTCAATAAACTTTTCAAAGGTTCAGCAATTTTGGAAAAATTGGAACAAAATTTCCGATAATATCCAGCCATACCTAGAAATCGCATCAGTTGCTTTTTACAAATTGGAACTTGAAATTCAGAGATAGCTTTGACCTTAGCTTCTATAGGTTTAACTTGACCTTGTCCCACAATATGTCCTAAAAATGTGACACAAGCATGGCAAAACTCACTTTTGCTCAAATTAATTGTCAGATTCGCATCGCTGAGTCGATCAAAGAATTTTCGAATGGTTTCCAAATGATCTTCCCAGGTGTTGTTGTAGATAATGACGTCATCGATATAAGCGTCACAATTATCAAGACCAAATGTTATCATGTTCATCAGACGTTGAAACGTTGCAGGCGAATTTTTCATTCCAAACGGCATGACTTTATATTGATAAAGTCCATCTGGAGTTACAAATGTTGAAATTTCTTTTGCCCTTTCCGTCAGTGGAATTTGCCAGAATCCTTTTAAAAGGTCAAACTTGGTGACATATTTAGCATTTCCAATTTTATCAATGCAATCGTCCATTCTTGGGATTGGAAATGAATCAGTTTTGGTGACACTGTTGACTTTTCTATAGTCAGTACACATACGGAATGTATTATCTGGCTTGGGAACAAGAATACATGGTGAACTCCAGTTACTTTTACTTGGTTCCATTAAATCATTCTCCAGTAGATACTGAATTTCTTTCTTCAGATAGTTCTGTTTGAGAGGATTCATCCTATAAGGATGCTGTTTCACAGGCGCAGAATCTACAATGTCAACGTCATGATAAATTTTACTTGTTCGTGTTGGAACATCAGGAAACAAGTGCTCATAGTCATGTAATAGCTGTTTTAGTTCATTTCTTTCCTGTTGTTGTAGATGTGAAAGTTTCTGGTCTAGGTTGTTCAATATTTCTGAATTCCGAAGATTGGTTATACCAGAGTCACTATAGTCTGATTGTATTCCATCGTTGATATCTTCACTGTGTGGGACAGGTACAACTAAATTAACTGAATAATTAGCTGGGCTATCTCTGTCAAAATATTCCTTTAACATATTTATATGACAAAGTTGTTTCTGTTTACGTCTCCCAGGAGTGTGAATGATATAATTTAAGTCATTTACTTTCTTTTCAACGGTATAAGGACCATAAAATTTAGCCTGAAGAGGATTCTGAGGTATGGGAAAGAGAGCCAGAACTTTGTCACCAGGTTTAAAACTCCTTTCCTGTGAATTTCTGTCATACCTTAATTTCATTTTTGACTGAGTAGTGTGAAGATTAGTTCTTGCTACTTCACAGGCCTTTGACAACTTGTATTTGAAATCAGAAACATAATCAAGAAGATTAATCTTTGAATCTTCATTTGAAAGAAGTTTCTCTTTCAATAATTTCAATGGTCTACGGACAGTATGACCAAAAACTAGTTCAAAGGGACTAAAACCCAATGACTCTTGAACTGATTCCCTAACAGCAAACAACAACAAATGAACACCCTCATCCCAATCCTTTTCTGTATCAAAGCAATATGATCGAATCATATTCTTCAAAGTTTTATGAAATCTTTCCAAAGCACCTTGACTTTCAGGGTGATAGGCAGAAGATTTAAACTGTTGGATGCCTAGTTCATGCATAACTTGTTGGAAAATTCCAGACATAAAATTTGACCCTTGATCTGACTGGACAGATTTGGGAAGGCCAACAAGTGTAAAAAACTTCACCAAAGCTTTCACAATAGTTTTAGTTTTTATATTTCTCAGAGGAATTGCTTCTGGAAATCTTGTAGATGCACACATGATGGTCAACAAGTATTGGCTGCCTAACTTGGTTTTAGGTAAAGGACCAACACAGTCTACTATTATTCTACTAAATGGTTCATCAAATGCAGGAATAGGTTGCAGATGAGCCTTAGGTATCTTCTGATTGGGTTTTCCTACCATTTGACAAGTGTGACAAGATCTGCAGTATTTAGAAACATCACTTTTGAGTTTCGGCCAATAAAAATGATTCAAGATCTTGTGATAAGTCTTACGGACTCCTAAATGACCAGCCAAAGGAGTTTCATGGGCTAAATTAAGAATTTCCTGTCGATATGACTTAGGAACAACAATTTGATAGCTCACTGACCACTCGTCACCAGCGGGTACATCAGGTGGTCTCCATTTCCTCATAAGGACCCCATTTTTCACAAAGTAACACACTGGAACTTGTGTGGCTTCAGTTTCACTAATAGCCCTCTGAAACAAACAAGATATCTCGGGATCTTGCTCCTGTTCAACGACAAGGGATTGTCGTTTGTTATCCTGATTAGAACAAAGAGAATGAGTTGCCAAAAAAGGATCACTGTGATCAATACCATTTGATTGATCAATACCTGAGGAAAAAGTGACCTCATCAAAAGACTGACCAATACATGTGTCAGCTAAAGGAATAATATCCTGATCAACATCACTCTCAAGAGCTCTTTTTGCCATAGCTCTAGTAACTGCACAAGCAGGGTACAAATCAGGGATTTCAGTTTCGACAGGATCAACTTTCTGATCCAAACAAGGCTTGTCAGTTACAAGTGGATTAACCACAACCTTATCTCCAGCTAGGTCATTGCCTAGTAATAAATGAACACCCTCTATGGGTAAAGAAGTCACTGCCCCAACAGTCACAGGTCCAGAAACTAAGTCTGATGCCAAATTTACACAATGAAGAGGAACATTTACAAAGCCTCACTCTACTCCCTGAACAAGAACACTTTCACTTGAAGAAGACTCCTCAGACAAAGGCAAAGTACCTGATAATAAAAGACTCTGAGAAGCTCCAGTGTCCCTTAATATTTTAATTGGGATAGGTTTGGCAGAATCACCAATAAGTGATATAGAACCTTCTGACATGAATGGTTCATAAGCCTCCAAAATAGAATCAGATTGGGGTTTGTTTGACCCAACAAATGTATTGCTTTCAATACAAGACCGTGACCTTGACCTCGTAGAAATAAGAGCATTTGGAAAAGCTCTGTCTTTTCTCTGTTGCATATTTTTCAACTTGAAGCAATCAGAAATAACGTGCCCTTTCTTTTTACAATAAGTGTACGTAGGAAGAGATAAGGATTTCTGATCAGTCTTATCAGATGTTTGATTCCTAACAGTTGTGCTGTTGTGAAATTTGGAAGTACTCGTATGAGATTGAAATGGTTTTTTACCAGAAAACTGCTGAGAGGACGACTTTTTGCTAAATGAAATTTTGTGAGTCAAGGAATAATCATCAGCCATACGAGCAGCATTTTCCAAAGTTTCCACATTCTGCTCGTCAAGATAGGTTTTAACATCACTATGGATGCACCTCTTGAACTCTTCAATTAATACGAGCCGTCTGAGGTTATCATAAGCTTGATCAACTTTCTTGGCTGAGCACCACCTATCAAATAGTTGCAAATTCGACATGAGTTTGTCCAGTTTCTTTTCTACAATTCCTAAACCTTTGTCGATATGCCTCTGGTACCAACTCATAAGCTTTCAAGATGTACTCCTTAACCACTTCATAATCAGTGCTTTGTTGTACTGACAGTGAAGTGTAGACTTCACGAGCTTTGCCAATAAGTACACTTTGTAATAACAAAGTCCAATGCTCTCTGGGCCATTTCAAGTTTTCAGCTATTTTCTCGAAATGAAGAAAGTATTTATCTACTTCTTTTTCCTGAAAAGGGGGTACTAACTTAATATATCTAGTAACATCAAAACCTGGACTTGTGTTTAAAGGAGTGGAGTGTGCTCTGTTTGCCAGTTCTAATTCTCTTAACTTAAATTGCATTTCCCTTTCTTCTCTTTGCATCTGCATCTGCATTTGTATTTGTCTATCTTCTTTCTCTCTCTCTCTCTCTCTCCATCTGCCTCTCTTCTTTCTCTCTCTCCATCTGCCTCTCTTCTTTTTCTCTCTCCATCTGCCTCTCTTCTTTCTCTCTCTCCATCTGTATCTGCCTCTCTTCTTTCTCTCTCTCTGAATCTGAAGCTTTGCCAATTCTAAATCCATCTGGTTCTTTAACTATAATTCCCTTAATTTCCTGTCAGAACCAGATACAGGCTTTCTCTTCAAACTTAAAGCACTATTTTCAAAAATTCCCTTTCCTACTAAATACTGAATTAAAATAATCTTTATCTCCTGTTTTGTCAATGATACTTTTGCCTCAGATAGACTGTATTTTCTGGCAAGCTCGAGCAACTCATCCTTTCTCATGCACTCTAACCCCTCCTGGGTAGGTTTTGAAATGAAATTCTGAACATTAGATGCCATTGTAAATGCTTGTTGGTTTCACACAAAAAAAATTCTCTATATAAAATCTTTGCCAAAGACAAAAAAAAAATTCCGAGACAAAATCAATATGAATTTCAAAAATAACTTTAATATCTCTAATATGCTTTAAAGAAATTCAGATCCCAGAAGACGAGCCCCCAATTTCTGTTACGACTCTATGGTCTAAGAAAAATGTAACAGAAAGAAAGTGAAACCAACAAATCAAGTAAAAATCAACAAGCAATTTATTACTAGATAATTAAAATTAAAAATCAAAAAGTCACTTACAGTAATGTGTTTTGAAATCCTAATAATCCAATAAGAATGATTGTTCTAATCACAAATCCTAAATATACTATGTTCCGAATTCACGGCTGTGTCCTTGAATGTTATGATGTGCTAATGGTCTCCAAAGTCCTGATGTACTAGAAATCTTGATGTGCTGATGTCAAAATGAAGTATTCCAAAATCTCTGAATAAGTTCAGTTAAATTCCAAAATCATTAATTAAAAATCCAAAATCCAAAAGTTTATGAGCACTGTTATAATCCAATGAATATTTAAAATAATTCCTCTCTTAGAATTTGGAATGAATTTTCACAACTGTAATAGCTCTTTACAAGACTGATGGTAATGTCAAAACTGAATAAATGTCCACCAAACATGGCATATATAAAGATTGGTCACATGACAGAATGTTCTAGAACATGAGTCATCTTAATGGAATTTTTACTTGTAAACAAAAATCAACCTTGACCTTCAAATTGAGAAAACATATTGATCAAAACAACCTAATTCAAGGACACTAGTTAAACATGTTTTTCCTGATAAACATAAAGATTTAAGAAAATATTAAAGTGAAGAAACATTTATAATTTCCTAAAATATTTATAATATTATATAAACATCATACATAACAGAATTATTTGAAAACTGTATTGTAAAATATCACCGATTGGATAAAGCATTTGTTATAGAACATTTCAATGCTAGAACTAGAAATCTGAATGATACCCCTGATCTAGACAAGTACCTGAATATTGATATTTGTACTGTTTTGCATTTTCCTAATTGAGTAAACAAAGAGCATGTACTAGATAAATTGGATCAAAGGCTGATCAATCTATGTAAAGTCGCGGGATTGGTTTTGGCCAATGGGTGGTTAGGCTCCGATGATGGAATAGGCGAATACACCTTCTGTTCCACCAATGGGTGGAGTGTAGTGTTCTTTTTTATCATGTCAAGATTTCATGGATACAGATGTGTTCTTTTGTACAGCCCTTCGGTGAATTTTCTAATCATGCACCGCTGCATTTAAATATAAAATATGTAAGCCTATGAGACTTTAGCACTTAAGTATTGGAAGTCACTGCTAACAGCCAAAAACAAAAAAAAAAAAAAAAAGTAATATGTGATGTGGGATGATGATAACAAGAACTAATTTGAATCATGTTTGTCTGATAGATATAAAGTGACGCTTCAACTAACTTCAAGTATCGGCAGTGCAGAAAATCCTGACGCATTCAATGATATTTGTTGACAGTTTGTCTAATGTTATTTTGGAATGTGCACATCTATTGTTTGGGAAGAAAGTATACAAACAATCTCATCGAAACAAGCAAAAAAGTGATTTTTGGTTTGACGAAAGTTGTCAAAAAGCACGAATTGAGTTTAATGTACATAGAAGCAGTTATATTCATAATAAGACTTTAAAACATTGTAGTAAATATGTTAAAGCTTGATTCAGCTACTATAAATTTTAAAAGATTGCGAAGAAGAAACATAAGGTTAATGAGGGTATCAAATTAATCAACATAGCTAA
The DNA here is from genome assembly GCA_029931535.1 of Margaritifera margaritifera. Classification (NCBI taxonomy): domain Eukaryota; kingdom Metazoa; phylum Mollusca; class Bivalvia; order Unionida; family Margaritiferidae; genus Margaritifera; species Margaritifera margaritifera. The sequence continues at coordinate 430,851 of JAQPZY010001165.1, forward strand.
GTCTTACCCAACAGATTTTTGGAGAGACATGAATAAATTATATAAAAAAGAAAAATACAGTAATTATTTTTCTGCGCATTTTAAAAATATTTATGATTCCCAGTAATTAATAATTGACAATTCACAAGAAGATGAACCAGACTCGACACTCGACACATAGTGAAATGATCGAAGGAGACCTAGAAATTAATATTTCACAAGATGAAATAAAAAAAGACTATTAAATCATTGATAAGAAATAAAACAACAGGCCTTGATATTATACTTTCCGAAATGATTGTTGTAGCTGTTGATGTTATTATTAATTTTCTTGTAGAGCTTTGGAATGGTCTTTTCTGAAGTAGTAATTACCCAGATTTATGGAGTAAAAGATCTATGGTACCTATTCATAAGAAAAGTAATATTGCTCTATGTCACAAGCCAACAATTCTGTACCTCCTACCTCACACCTATATGTTCTCAAAAAAAAAAAAAAAAGCTATAATACGAAATAAATACCCAGTCTTACGACTATAAAACAAGCTAAATTCATACATGCCATAACACGACGTATCACGCGAAAAATAAGATTTTGGACTCCCAAACCCCCCGACACGGTCGAATTTAGAAAAACACGATTTTCAGCAATCTTAGTGAAAAATAAAATTCCCCATAAAAAGGGGAAAAAAACGTATATTTCTTGACCACCATATATGCCCGTAATCTGTTATGTATAAACAGTCAACGGTCCTGCTCAGAGCTCATGTAAAACTATCCTCGGGGCAGTTTATACAGCTGTTTTAGAGGCAGGTAAAAGGTAAGGCAGTCAGAGATAAACAGCCAACTTTCAGAGATTTACGTAATTGGCTCACAATAGCTAGGGTGGTGTGTCGTGTCAAATCCTTTGAGCAATGCTGAAGGAAAGTCCATTATGCTAATTTGCATAGGTTAAGTACATTAAATGGAACAACCCAATTTGTCTGAAGTTAAGTACATCAAAGAGATGCGTGTTGAAGAACAAATGTTATTACACATCACTGACTGCACTGAATAAGAATGTTGAAGCCATCTTTATTAAAGTTTGTGATCAGCTGCAAGATTTCTTTGAAGTCGGATTTTTACTCAATATATAAAATTCAAAACATGATTATTTCGGTAGGTTGAACAACAGCACCATTCAGTCTCTAATGCAGTGTTGCACCTAGGATCCCAAGGTCAGGGGACACTGTGTCCCTCACCCTCCAGATTGGGGGACACAACATTTTAAAGCGACAAAGGAAAATGTGAGCACATAATGCACTAGAAGTGCTGAAAAAATGAGATAATCTTATTTGTTTCGACAGTTTTTCCACCTTAGCTTTCTCATATTTTCCCCGGATATTAACATTATTGCAATAAACGTTTTATAATATGATCAAGTAACTCGTGAAAACATTGACATGTTTGAATATCTGGTTAACCTGAAATGAACTGCACCATGGATTTTTCCGTTCCGGATCTTGCTCTCGTTTAACTTAGTGCTCACTCATTATCTACTAGCATTTATTATAATAAATACCCATGTTTTCTTAGTTACTTTTCTTTTAAAAGTTTATAATCATTAATCAAATGACAAATTGTGCATTTGCAAAAATTAGTACCTTTTTCACTAATTCTGCCTGAGAATAAATTAAATCTACACTGCCGTCGGTGTGATTTTAACCTCGAAAATACGTTAAAATAGCGGCGGTCAAAGACTTTAGCAACTACCACAAACCTTGAATGTTTACTTTGTCAGATTCATTGTTTTGAAATGGATATTCATTTCCATCTTACAGGTTTTTATCACTTTTAGCGACTTTGGCCATTGCTAGCGCCAACATGGATGCACATCCGCGAAGGAAAACTGAGGCATATTTGTGAATACAAATGTCGTGATACACCTTCAATCGTGTGCCATGTTTCTCGCGACCGAACGCGCTTGTTTCGAGATAATGACGTTATCAACTGTGTCACCAGCGTTCTTCAAGAGAGACCGGAATGAATTAAACAGTAAAATCAGACAAAATGAGATTTAAACATGTAATTTCATGGGTTTTTTTTAAAAATCATAATGAATATCTATATCACTAATGCCTTATTTGTGTCAGACATTTTTGGCCTTTAATTTTCTATTATATGCTTAAGATAGCACCGTCGATCACATGATGGCTTTGTTGATATATTTTGAACAGGAAAACCAACTTTGGGAATTAATACAACTAGATCGCCAATGTAAATATTTGGTTTTAATCATGTGGGGTTCTTATACAACGTAAGAAAAATTTACACTCGAAATGTATATTCACTACTGACGTTTTCGTTTCAGTATTATTTCATAATGAACATATATTCTACATCAAAAGACATTGAATCTATTATAATAAAATGTGTATCCATTCACCAGTGTCTATATTTAAATTTCTCTCTCCCCCTGTCTCTCTGTCTGTCTCTCAGTCTATTGAGTTATGTATTTATATGGGGAAAAAAAATCATTTTTAAATTTTTTATTTTTTTATTTCAAAAACATGGAGACGCTATAAACTAATAATATCCATACCTTGACCTAACTGGCACATTCCGGTCATATGCCACGTGACTTTTTAGTCAGTGTCACGAACCATGGATACCACTTCCGGAAATAAGTAAACTTACACACGCTAGGAAAAACGGTAATTATGACCTAATGTAAACGAATGCCAAAAATTTTAACGATGATTAAATGAAGTAGATATAGTTGAACACTTTCTATGGTTATTTGAATAGATTCTCGCAATATTATAACGAACGTGTTAAAATTCACGTTAAGTGCACGAAAAGTGGTTGTTCGAGGATATATTAAAGGCTTCAGAGAAAACAGATGGTATTTTCTTTTATTCAGATTTGAATTTCCAGTCATTTGCTATAGGCTGATTTGAAAAGATAGCTTATTCTCATTTGGATGACATCGCTTTTGGGGGGTCACGCGCACTGACCCCCCTTGGGATCTAAAAACACACTTTTTGAGTCTCAAAAAAAAAAACCAACACTGTCTGGGAATATGACAGGTATGACTAATATAATTGGGGGGGGGGGCCTCAGGGACGGAGATGGATGGACATACCACACCCGCTAGGGGTATTGGTTGCCAGGGTGGCGTCCATCCAACTCTCTGTCACAAGCTAAAAATGCTGTACCCCTTACCTGACCCCTATATGCTATCAAAAGGATATAATTCTTGGAATATTTTTTTTTCTTTTCTTTTATAATAAATAGTATGTAAAAACCAGAAGAAAAAAGCTATAATAAGCTACTCCATAAAAAACACAGGGGTTATATTGCACGACAAAATATTATAGCCTACACATATACCATACACTGGAGAAAAATAGATCCTTGGCAAGGATTACTAGAAATAGGACATTTAACATGGCAAGGAAACCAGCCGTAAGATGTAATGCTTGAAGAGAGGAGTACAAGCCATAGTAAAAAAAAAAAAACTTTTAGGCCAGGGGGGCGGAACAAACAGGTGAACTGGAGACGGGAATGCAAAACAAGTACATACTCATCAAAAAGGAAAAACAAAGAGAAACCCTAAACAAAAACAATATGACATCAATAAATTTTGGTCTCACAATTCTTTCTGATTTTTTACGAATGAAACCCAAAACAACAACTATGGGGGAGAACAAACAGATATAAAATCCTTTAAAACATTTCGGCAAAAAGGGGGTCACCTCGAAGGCCATCTAGCTCAACATAGCTAGAGGCCAGAGAGGGGACTACAAATAAACGATGAAGTTACTAATTATAGGTGTATTACACGTATGGTATCCAACACACCCCCTTCCAGCAATGTCAATCATCAAAAATTAGCCAAGTCATTAAAGCAGTCAACATATAGACTATAATGACTTTTTCATTGGTTAGATGGTGTAGTACTGACAGATGCATGTATATATCTCTACCAGTCAAACGGACGTACTTTGAGGGTAACAGTGCAATTCTCAAAAGAGCTTTATTCTCTCACCAATATTCATTCCTCTTCCACAAATAATGTTTCAGAAATTATTAATTACAAAAGTTGTCCAAGTCATGAGAAACATAAAATATAGATAAGATTAACTTACTTTAGACATGATGGTGTGGTGTTTATAGACAAACAAATACAAAATCTAACTATTGTTTAGCAGACATACTGAGTTAAATGTACATTTACTTCTATTTTGCAGGGCAGATACAAATGTCTCCTCTGAAGGATATACATAAATGAGAAGAAATGAAACCAAACGAAGAGGAAAATATTGAAGCATAAGAGAATATATATAAATATATAAATATAGCTTCTCTGCGCTTCCCTTAGCGAAAATAACTGCAGTAAAATTAAAGTTTTATACCATTTTTTAAAATTTTTTGTTGTTGTTCAGACCGGTTAAATTCCAGTTAAATAGCAGTGAAACTAGTAAATGTGAGCTGATTAGCATATAGCAGAATTTTTAGCAGTTTTCAGTGAAACTGCAGTTAAAATGCGGCGCAAATGCAGTTGAAAAGCAGTGAAATTTACCGAAATATGTAAATGAGGTTACCAGTTTTATGACATCACAAAAAACTACAGAAAACTGCAAAAATACTGTTTCTATACAAGGAATGCAGTTTTATGATGTCACAGAAAACTACAGAAAAAATGATGTCAAAACCCTTTAATTTAATGATGTCATTAAATACTACCAAAAACAAACCTGCAAAAAAAATTCTAAATAAAGAAAACATTCATGATATCTCACTGATTTCATAGCACATACACCAGTGAAATGAAGTCAAAAAAAGGTAAGGAAATATTTAAAATATATAAATTCTGAAGTCATATTTATTTCTTTTCCTTGGATCAAAGAGAACATACATTTACTTGACTCGTACAAATAATTTACAGTAGACACTCGGCCATTATCTTTTTTTTCAATGAACCTTATTTACGTTAAATATTTCATATATAAAAATTAACTTTTAGAAGTAACTGTGGTCTTGATTTTAACTTAGGACATTAAAGGAGAAATTTACAACCTGTAATATTGACATTGGCATCACATAATTAAGTGTCATAATCGGAAAGAAAAGAACATATGAACTAACTAATTAATTTGTTCATGAAACATGGTATCGTGAGGAATTGAAAAATTTATAAAGTTTAGCATTCATGATCAACAAAATATATCTTCCTTTATTTTAAAGAACTACCCGCATATATTATTTTGTGAAAGCTATGTAACAAAAAGCAAAAAAAAAAAAAAAAAAAAAAAAAAAAAAAAAAAAAAAAAAAGATAAACAAACCCACAACAGATCTTTCAACACATTGAAATGATAAACAAATTTCTTCTTTCAGACCCAGTTTTATACATTTTTTTTAATTAAAAGAAATTCATTTTAACTGGTTTCTAAAAACTGCTTTTCTGATTCTAGGTGAAGTAACTTCTGAAAAAAACTGCTATTTAACTGCACTTTTAACTGAAAACTGGTGTTTCACTGCAGAAAAACTGAATATTTAGCCAATTTTCTTTGCTAAGGGTTTTAACTAAATTTTTGATTATATATATATATATTTGTCCTTCAGGAACACAAGGTCTCAACGCTATACAACCACGTCATTCCTCCCCACAATAAATATGTTGCTCACATTTGCCAGATCTTTGGTCATATTTGTCACAATAGCAACTGTATCCAAGAAATCCTGTGATACTGTTTTGTGTGTGTGCGTATGTGTTTATTTTTCCCCAGCATTTATGATTGGTAAATCTAAAAAGATATCCACTCCCCTTGCCACATTTATGCGTCTAGAGCGACAGCAAAATTTTAAAACGTTAAATATTCCTCCATCTAATCTTATTCTTTTACATATCTATCACATGTTCCATTCTGTATATGTTGGATATACTGTCAGTAATTCGCTAGCTTTGTCTGCACATGACATTGTTTCGTGCCGTTTCTCTCGTAACACGATGAACTCACCAATGTTCGACCAGAGGTAGGGCACTGAATCGTTTTTTTGTCCTATAGGAACACAAGGTCTCAACGCTAAACAACCATGCCATCAATCCCCACAATAAATATGTTGCTCCCGATTGCTAAATCTTTGGTCATATTTGTCACAATAGTAACTGTGTCCAAGAAATCCTGTGTTACTGATAATGGCATTGAAATGATTTTGGTGATGATAGATTTTAATGTACATTCCATCTGGAAAATGGAGTAATCGAAACAGGAGATCTCTACGAATGATTTGAGGGTAAACTTTCAACGTGCAACGATGGGATAATACTTCTTGAATACTTTTGCATTTTATGAGGTCGACACACGGTCTCTTTGTAAATTCCTGCTTGTTCCAAAATGATTTCTGCTTCTCTTCGATTTTTTGCTCTGTCCGATCGACTAATGTCTGTATTATTTAATTAATGTTTAAAAACTGCCATTGTAATGCCTCTGTTGAAGAAGCCGACGCTTGATCATAACGATTTAAAGAACTACCGCCCAGTTTCTAACCTCCCATTCATGTCAAAAATCTTAGAAAAAGTTGTTCTATCTCAACTTGTATCTCATCTGAATTCAAATAGTCTTTTTAGCAATGTACAATCTGCATATCGCCATCGCCACAGTACCGAAACTACCCTTCTGAAAGTAGTTAACGACCTTCTCTCTGCTTTGGATAGTTGAAAGATCACAGTCCTCAGTAGTAAGGTAAAAGGCGGATCTCAGCACTTCACATCCTCCCCTCGTTCAAATCCTACAGTCCGGCCCCTGCGGGTCCGTCCTTCCGGATTTTCACTTCGGATCGGCTATGAGTTGCCGAGCTCACGCCTTATTACCTTACTACTATGGGATGTAACCAAATTTGCCATCTTAGTTGTTGAATAGCAAATTTTCTCCCCCCCCCCTCTCTATATATAATGGTTTAGATAAAACTTATACATAAATCTTATCTCTAATTGAAAATTATTTTAATGATCACCCTTTATAATATTGGTTTAGATAAAAATAATAAATTTTAATATTTTTTCAATAGTTTTTATGCACGCTGAATACGTTTGACTGTCTAAGCATACTTGATTTGTTAAGTAAGACGTTTTATGATATAAATTATATAAAATTATGTCCTGAAATTTGAGTCTGATTATAAAATTACTATTTTGAAGCTTATTTTCTGAAAAAAACATCGCTAGAATCGACAGGATCATTTGATAGTAAAAATTTAGTAACTAAGTTGGCTTCGTCGGATTCATCATTTATGCTTGGTACTAATATACCAGTGCTATCAACAATCGATATTTGATTGCGATTATTAAATGTCCCAGGAAGAATAATATTGAAAAATAAACCGTGGATTGTTTTGAACGTTTTTATTTTGATTATATTGCCGTGTTTTAACGTATAATAAATTTTAATGAATGTATCGTTTATTGTATTTACATCGTAATAGAATTTAGAATTTATATAAAATATTGCGTTATGTATGATATAACAGTCTTCGAGGCTTCCATGATCGATTAAATATTTCATAATCGGGCACTTTTTATATTTCATATTATGTTCTGCTATATATGGTCTCATATTTTTTTTCATATTTTGATATTCTATTTGGTGCAATATCGACTAACATATTTTCTTTGGTTTGTAATTCATGGATCAGTCAAATAATGTCGTATTTTTTACCGCGTAAATAAGCTTGTAATTCTGTTAATATTTTTGAGTAGATTGATGCAGCTAATTTACATGACGATCTTTTGTGCTCGAGTTTTGGTTCGAGGCGACGGAATCCAGCACTAACAAATATTCCAACACCAGATACTATTAGAAGTAGTGGATTGAGTGTGCTACCTGCTGAAACAATTCCACTTGTTGTTATTAATAGTGGTGTATAAAATATTAGTTTTATTAGTCGACTGTAATACGTGGATGCTTGTTTAGAGCAATACGCTTTTTTATGATAGGTATAAAAATATGATATTAGTTGATCGCGTTCTACTTTTGGTATTGTTGTAGAAATATGATTAAAGTCGATAATTTGTTTCATCGTTTATATACATAAACGCGTATATTAACGTTAACTTATAATTTTTAATTTTGCAGCAGCGTCAGAAACTAATGCATTAAAATCCGCATTACGCACATCCGTAAGTACTGCTCGGTATTTGTTAAAAATATTGGATGTATGTTTTCGCAGTTGTTCTTCTTGTTTATCAGTGTATTCCTTTGTTGATTTGTGGTCGAGTGTATTTGAAACTGTCGCAATATCATTTATTTCGCCGATATTATTTTCATGTAAATCAATAAATTCGATGGCCACTTTGATAAAATCGATGTTAATATTTTTCGGAATAAAGTGTTGGCGGAGTATTACATATGCGGTTGCGAACTTTTCTTTTATATGTGATTGATTTGGCTGATCACCTGGTATAAGAATCGCAGTTGATGGACCTCTAATTATGTTATATAAATGAACTGTTTCTCCTTTAGTATTTTCCAATGTTTTACATTCTTTTTTTCCTGTATCAGGATTTGTTCGCACGTGTATAAATAATCCTTGATGAATATTTTTTAGTTTAGTATTATTGAAAATATGATACAGAGCATAAACATATTCAATTTGTGGCTGCCATTTTTCTTGTGGTATTTCATAATATGAGAAAAAGTATTTTTCAACATCATCAATGCTTACCCAATCTCTAATTTTATTAATATCAGATACTCTTAATTTATCATCTAAGTGTTTATTATTATTATAAAAATCTGAAGCAGCGACAAGTTTATTATAATAAGCTCCTAATGGAAAAAACTCCCGTGCTAACCGATAATAAATCATTAAAGTAAAAACCGCATCAATGAATTTGTCACCATCTTTATGGTATTTAATAACCTCCTCGAATTTTAATTTTTCTGCAGCCTTTGAAACCAGGTCTTTAAACTTTTTATTTTTTTCATCATCAATAAAATTTCTATATTTTTCAAATATTTGAACTCTCTTATTTTTTATTAATTGTTCTTGTTCTAATGAATACGATAATTTATATTTAAAATCAAAGATTTCTGGTACATGTATTATTTTGTTTACATCAACAAATTTCTCATTTGCATCGATAAATTTCATCGCTGAGTTTGCAGCGCCTACTGGTATCGTGTCTAACACTAAGTATTGGTATAATATTGTATATGCTGCAGCAAATTCACCTGATGCGCTATCTTCAGTCCAGAGATTATTTACTTTTAATTTTTCTTTTATTAGTTCACGTAAATTTGAATATAGTGGTTCATTTATTAAGGTGTTTAATACACGATTAATACCACCTTTATTTATTATTTCATTATATGTTAGTTGATTTGGATTTACAGTCCATGTTATTTCATTTGGTATTTCATCAAGTGCGTTTAGTTCATCATAAAAAGCAGTTCTTTCAGGTTCTGTTAATGTTGCTGCTTTTAATTTTTTCTCAATTGTTTCTACAGTATCAAATGCGGTTGCTATATCATCGCCGCTGTATTTGTTTTTAAATCCTGGTGTTTTTGATGATATTAATACTAAGTAACTCGTAGCCAGGCCATGCGCGTCATCTGGCTCGTTGTGGACGGCAACAATTGTTTCAGTATCATTGTAATCTAATCCGAGTTCTCTGAACAATCGCCGTTTAGCAAAATTATGAAACGTTTTTTCGTTTCTTCCAAGGCCGTGACGTTTTTTCTCAAAAATTTTATCTAAGCAATCTATTCTTTCTTTATGTTCTTTTTCTCCTCCTTTAAATTTTCGTTTTTGTACTAACTTTGCCCGCAATATTGTAAATACATTATCACGAGATAATTCTATGATTGTATCATGAAGTAATTTTTCAATTTGTTCCTCCAGTTTTTCCATTTCTGCTTTAGTACAAAAGTTAACAAACATATCGTATTTGTCCAACATTTCTTTCATTTGTGTTTTTCTCATCGCAATAACTGATTTTAGGTTTTCAATATTTGGAGTTTTTTCATCTGGATTGATTAACATATTTGCTAGTTCACGAATAGCTGTTCGAATATTTTCTTGTTTTTGCGCTTCATCTTTTTCTTGTTTTGTTTTACCAACAGGAATTGGCGCACTAAATTCAGATGTAGTCAGTTGCGAGTGATCAAATTCGAAGATTTTATTGTAAAACTCGCGACACACATCAACAATTTCAGGCATTGCGATTATATTATATGATTACGATTATACAAAAATCTATTATACAGTATCATCAACTGTAAATACTTGCATTAATGTTAGTCCGCGATTTGTTGTTTCGGCAGCATTCACAAATAATCTGAACAGCCAGTATTTGTTGACTGTATTGGCCGCGGCTATATTAAAACTCTGCACGGAATTTGCGATGTAGTAGTTCGTTGTTGAGTATAAGTCTGTCCAGTTAGTGTCATCGGTGGAGCCCTGAAATTTCCAATTATATATTCGTTCTAGACCACTAGCGCGGCCTCGAAATTGAAGTTTCCACACTGCTACACTTGCCGGACATTCGATTTTGATCCAAAAGTTTGTTGATGCACCATTGGTCGCCCATTCGTTTGTGTTTGTCGTCGATTGAAGATGATATGCAAATGCATTGAAAGGCGCATAACCGGGATAAGCTGACGACGATGTTACGATAAATCCAGTACGATTTCCAGTGTTTCCGGATAGTGGAGGAATATAGCCGACGTTGTTTTTGATTCGAACACCACCTACAACCTTAGAATCAACATATGCTTTGTTGGCGAGGTCCTCTGATGCAGTTGGTGCTGCCGCGCATTTGACGATTGAATTGGCATTCATTACGAGATTGCCGGTCATTGTGTCGCCGATTTTGTTTACCACTGTGCTTTTGAGGTTTATCAGCGACGAGTATGGAACAGCATCACCGGGATCGATTGTCACTGGTACATTTGTTATAGCTACATTATTCATGTTTAACGGTCCGGTCATTGTGCTTCCGGTTCTAAGAACGGCATTATCATTCATATACTTGACATTAACCGCGTTATCGAGTGCCCATGATAAGTATGTGTTGAGCCCGTTTAGAACATATCCGCCCATGTTGAGCGAGCCGATCATTGTTGTTCCAGTACGCGGGACGTATTCAGCGAGTTTTGTAGTGACTTGCGCATAGGAACCAATTATTCTTGAATTACTCATTTTTAAGTTGCCGGTCATTGTGTCGCCGGATTTCTTTACTAGTCCGGATACATCCGCGGCGGCAACTGCTTTTGTGGTTGATGGAGTATCTGATGTTGTTTTTATTAATGTGCCGAATTTACTGTAATAAGACATTATTTTTCAGCGTTTATTATACATAATAGATTTTTTTTAAAAATCATTTATAAAATCAACGTATAAAAATCTGTTATATACAATTTTATATATAAAATCTTTTATATATAAACGCATACATATATACATAAACACAAACATGTCAATTATAAATTTTGATGATCCATCACGAAATACAAAAACCAAACATAAGAATGAGTTGCCGGATACACATTATTTGATTATTGGACGAACTGGATCGGGTAAAACCAATCTATTAATGAATTTAATAACGGGTAAAATATTAAAATATGATCGCGTGTATATTTACACTATTAATTCTCAACAACAAAAGTATGATTTATTGCAGCAGTTTAATGATCAGGTTCTAAGACCGATCTTTGGCCAGGATATTATTACATTTCATTCGCCCGATGACGTTATTCCAGTTGCTGAACTTGACGATGAGGAGAATAAGATTGTGGTATTTGATGATATACCTCTGACAACCAAGGATACTAAACCAGTGGAATCCTTTTTTGCATTGTCGCGGAACAAACGTTGCAATTCTATTTATCTCGCGCAAAGTTATTTTACTGTTCCAAAGACGATAAGACGCAACACAGGTTGTTTTATTTTATTTGGTGGCCTTGATAATAATGACATAGGTAGAATCGCCAATGATTTTTACGGTGGTGCTGTTGACAAACGACAATTTATTCAGATGTATCGTCATTCCACAGGCGGTAGATACGATTTCTTTTTGTTTGACAAGTACGCGATTGATTCTGAGAAAATGTTTCGAAAGAATCTCGATGATTTTTTATAACCATTGTCATTGACAATGCCAATGACATTGATTTTTATCATCATTGTTAATAACAATGTTTATTATATACATTGATTTTTATCAACGCGCAATAATATAATCAATTATAAACGCAATAATTGATGGAGAGATATTATTTGGAAAAGGTACATAGTATTGGTGATCGATTAGATACTCTAAGAAAATTGTCCGCGGTTAAGTATAAAAATCAGCGGCTGTTTCAATTTACGAGACAAAAAGAACAAGAAGATCAGGAATCGCTGCTACGGTTTTTAAAGCCGGTACGTAAGTTTTTTATTGGTACTGTTAAAGATGCTAAGGGTAAAGAACATGATGCTGATCTGGCGACAGCGATTTCTGCAGGATTTAAGCCAACTGAACGAACACTTAATGCGATACGAAGGCTATTAGGCGGTGCTGACGGTGATGATGAATTAAGCATTATTCCTCGCGACATTGATGATGGTGATGATGGCGATGATGGCGATGACGATGATCAACCATCTCAACGTGGACCACGAAAACTCATTAGAATAATAAGACAGTTGAGACGTGAACATCAAGACAGTTGAGACGTGAACAACAAGAGCAACGAGAGCAACAAGAGCAAGAGACGCAAAGATTGGCAGAAGAACGCCAACAACAGATAGAAGAAATTGATCGGGAACGCAAGCAACGGGAACAAGAGTACCAAAGACTGGTGTAAGAACTTCAACAACATATAGAAGGCCGTGAACAACATATGCAAGAAATTGACCGGGAAAGTCAACAACATCTAGAAGAACTTCAACAACGGATGGCACAAATTGATCAGGAGCGCCAACAACAGGCGGAAGAACTTGTTCCCGAACAAGATCCACAAGAAATTGAGCGTCAGGAACTAGAACTACAGAAACAACAGCGGATAACGGACAAAAAGAACCAACTACGGGAAATAAAAGAACAAAAAGATCAACGAGCAGCTGAAATAAATCAATTGGATAAGAAATACCGCGAAGAAAATCTTAGTGGAACAACTCCTGAGCTGCAAGAAATACAAAGTGAAATGATAGATTTAATACATTTACGCAATGTAAGTTACAGCTATAAACACAGAGATAATGTTCATGAACTAGAATCCGAACTGCAGAATTTAGAACCACAACCACGCGACCCCAACAAGAAGATGTTATATTCTTACCGATTAAGGCCTAGAAGACCTAAGAATCTGCAAGAACCATCATTTTATGAATCTCAAATAAAGAAGCTGCAACAAAAAGAACAATTAATACGACCATCAGCGCCACCACCACAGCCACAGCCACAACCATCAACATCAGCGCCACCACCACAGCCACAGCTACAACCATCAACATCAGCACCACCGCCACCGCCACAACCGTCACCACAGCGCAGGTTACTACCGCCACCACCACAACAAGCGTCACCGCCACAACCATCAACGCCAGAACAACAACAACAAAAGAGATAATTAATGGAGAGAATGACAAATTTACTACATCAAATGTCAGCGCAAGTGAAACAACCGTCAGCAGCAGAACTGCCACCACAACCATCAGTGCAACCGCCACCACCACCACCGGTTATACTACAACCAATAGTGATACAACCACCGCAACCATCAACGCCAGCACCACCACCACCACCGCCACCACAACTATCAGTGCAACCAGTGGCAGCACCACCAGCGCCAGCAGTAAAAAAACAACGAAAATCAAAAGCAAAATCTCAGCCAGCGGCAGCACCACCACCACAACCAGTGGCAGCACCACCGCAACCACCAACATCGCCACCGCCACCACAACAACCATCGCCACCACCAACGCCACAACCATCAACATCAGCGGCAGCACCACCACCACCGCCACAACCATCAACATCAGCGGCCGCACCACCGCCACCGCCACTGCCACAACCATCAACATCAGCGGCAGCACCACCACCACCACCGCCACAACCATCAACATCAGCGGCCGCACCACCGCCGGAATTGCTAACTCCACAACAATGGATAAGAGGAATATTGGAACGGGCAGAAGAAAGGAGTATACAGCAATGGCCAAAAGCATCAAGGCCACCGTCACAATTAGAACAGGAACTAAATCAACTAAACCCAGAAGAACAACAACGGGCAATAAAACGACTATCACAACAGCAACTGGAACAACAACTAAAGCTAATATTACGAAATCCAATTTCAGAAAATTACGATATTATGGTACAAATACTGAACGAAATCGTTAATCGAAAAGCGCAGCAACTACCATCAGGGGAAAGAGAAATATTTAACCGTTTCCATTTGGATGATGACACTGATAGAGTAGTTCGAGCACCAACGTTAATGCTCAAGCATCCAATGCCAGTATCACCACTGCTGGCTCAACGAGATGCTCAGCGAGAACAAGGCCACAAGAAATGGGAACAAAAATGGAATCAAATGAAGTCCACCGAGGATTTTAAACGGGAAAAAAAGGAACTAGAAGAATATTTTAATACACTACCAGAGGGGCAACGACGTCGATTAATAACAATACGACCACCAACACCACCACCAGAGCCATCATTAACAGAAATGCAAATACAAATACAAACAGGTGTTGACGACTTAATTAATGATCTTATAGATAGGAGGAATAGGGTACAACAAACAGGCGTACAAGGACAGCTGTTGGAACGATATGAACTGGATATTCTAACACCTCAACAACTAGAAGCAGTTAGAAATGATCGCATAAATCAAGAGAGGCGCCAACAACTGCGTGAAGAAATGGGACTGCCACTTGTAGGGCCTCGCATATTAATACAGGAAACGTTATGCCAACTCCGGCGTGAAGAAGCGGGTCAATTACCTATATCAGATATTGATATGATAAACGAAACCGCCTACTTAGCAACACTCCCTCCAGCCCAGCGACGGGCAGCCCAATTAGCAACACTCCCTCCAACCCAGCGACGGGCAGCACTCCCTCCAGGCCAGCAACAGGTAGAGGAATTGGAGCTCGAGGAACAAGAACTGGACCCAGCGGAACGGGAACGCGTGCGACTGGCACGACAAGAGGCAGCAGAAATGGAGCGCGAGGAACAACAATGGGCAGAACAACGACCACTGCGAGAACGACGACGGTTAGAACAACTAAGACAAATAGAACAACTAGGACAAGAATTTGCAGAAATACGACGACGGCACGAAGAACAACTAGAACAACTAGAACAACGACAACAACGACAACGAGAACAACGACAACTAGAACCATGGGAACAACGAGAACAACAAACATTGGAACAACAACGAGAATACCGACTGCAAGAACAAGAAGAACATGAACAATGGGCACAACATGAACGAGAACAACGAGCACAACGAGAACAACAATATCAGCAATGGGAGCGAGAACGCCAACAACGAGAACAACAACATCAACAACGACAACAAGAACAACGACAACAAGATCAACGACTACTAGAACAACAACGACAAAAAAAACATAGACTACCACATGTTACATTTAATACACAAAGTCTTTATTTTGCTAACGCTGATCACTATGAAAATGTTAACTATAGACAATATCATGATTTAGATCTCGAGAATATGATTGCTGGAGCAAACAATGATTTAGCGCAAATAAATGCGTCCAGAGCACAGGGTCACAATTTTATGAGAGATACTTATCACAGAAAGATCTTAAATATTCTTCATAAACTTGAAAATGAAAAACATACACGTAGTTCTACACCACAGGCACGACGCTGATAATATCAACGCAATTATTACATAATCAATTATATACATAAATGGAATGTGAAAAATTTATTAACGATCGCGGCCAATCATTAATCGACGATCGACATGCAGTCGATTGCGATCGCGGTCAATTATTGACCGATCATATAAATTCGAAAAAATGTGAGCGCAATAAAAAGCGGATAAAATTGCTGGAAAAACTAACCGCAGTAAAACAAACAAATTATAAATTGTTTCCCGAAACCGCTGTTAATCAATCGTCAGTCAATCACGGGATTGACCGCGGTCAACGACCGATCATAGATCGCAATCAACAATCGGCAGTTAACCAGGATCAGATTAAAAAATCCCAAAAAATAGCCGATGACCGCGATCGCAATCGGCGATTGATCAGTGATCGTCGATCGGTCAAAGATCGATTGGTAACGGATAATGGCGCCGTTAATCGATCTTATGATCGATCGCGATCGCAATCGATTGGCGATGGCAATGAACGATATTATTTGGAAAAAGTTCATAGCAGCGGAGATCGAATAGAACTGCTGAAAAAACTTGCAGAGGCCAAGCAAAAAAATCAGCGATTGTTTCAGACGGTACGATGGAACGAAAAATATGAACAGGAATCGCTGCTGCGATTGTTAAAGCCAATTCAAAAATCTTTTATTGGTACGTTTAAAGACGAACACGGTCAGGAACAGGTTGCAGACATAATGACAGCGATTTCTCGAGGATTTATGCCAACTCAAACAACGCTTACTCAAATACAAACATTATTGACTCCGGTTGCTGGTCAACCTGCCGCAACACAGACCGACGATGGCCAACCGGTTGCTGGGCCATCTGGAGAACAACCTGATGATGAACAACCTGACACATATACTGGAGCAATAACTGCAGATGATGGACATTTTGCAATAACACCACAAGCTGAGGCTGGATTTAAAAGATCGGCGGAACACGTACCACCGAATGAGCGGCAGAGTCGTTTAGATTACTTAGCCGGTGAAAACAGAACAACTGGAAGATATGTAAAAAAAAATTATAAGGATTTACAAGCAGTGGCAGCTCATAAATTTAATTTAAGAAAACAACAAGTATATAAAGAAAAGTTTAAAGAAATGGAAGCAAGGGAAAGGGTACAACGGCAACGACGAGACAGAGATGAGTTCACAGCGTCTATGGCTGGCATTAGCCCCGATCAACTACAGCAATGGTATCTACCGCCGCCAATCGATCACGATCGCGATCAACCGACATCGCCGACGCAGACAACGTCGTTGACATCGTCGCAGACAGGGTCTGCGCAGACAGGATCAGGCATTAAAATCTTTAAAAATGCACGGGATGTCATAAATCGATTAACAGTACTTACAGCGTCAAAAAAAGCCGGCAATTCCTGTGCGGAAATTGATAATGAAATCGTGGAAATATTGGATTATCTCAGAGGCAGCAAGTGCATCACTGCGGCCGAGTACAAAAAGTTTGTAAATAATTTTGTAGGCCGGCTCCGATCGGTCAATGATTGTTGCATTGACATCGTCAATGACATTGATTATTGTATACGTTGATTTTTATCAACGCGATTTTTATAAAAATCAATTGTATAAAATCCAGTAATGGCCGCAGTAACACTACTAATGGATTCGACTGCAACATCGCAGGACAGCGCAAATTTCAGAGTGTCCAATTATCCCGCGATTGAACTCGCGCCTGACTCCAACTACGAGCTCGGATTAATATCCGCGACAAAGTGGCACTCGTTTTATAACGTTAAAAAGAACATCGACGATCGATTGGACATTATTGTCGGCGGCGTCACTAAAACAATTACAATACCACCAGGCGTTTACAACATCAGCGACATCAATGATGTTATTAAATCCGAGATCAACAAACTAGGATTTAACAAGGACGACTTTAACATTGAGCCAAATTACAATACAATGCGCTCGGAGCTGCGTTTGAAAAACAATTTTCGTGTTGACTTTACTTCGCAAAACACAATCGGCGCAATGTTTGGTTTTTCACGCCAGATCTACGGTTCTCTGACTGATTCGAATGTAACAATACGCGGTGAATTTCCGATAAATATATCTGATGTTAGTACGATATTAATCAATTGCTCGATCGTTTACGGATCCCATACGGCCAAGGGCAGCCGCGGCCAAACAATTTATTCGTTTAGTCCAGAGGCTCCTCCGGGAGCATTATTGGTGGTGTCGCCGAAACAAGTCATTTATTATCCGTTTAACGTCAGCGACAGAATCGCGGATATCACAATGTCAATCACAGACCAATCGGGGCGCCAATTAGATTTTAATAATGAACAGGTGACGTACTACCTGCATTTACGTAAATCTTAAATCGGTCTTTGACCGATCACTAAGAAAGTTGAAAATTTCGGTAGATTCAACATCGTAGATGTTTCGAATCCACTTAATAAATTTCATAATCATTGTTAATAACGTTTATGTACACGTTGTCTTTGACAACGACGATGATTATTGTATAATCGATTATTTATATAAGATGCGGAGACGCAAAATCATGAACAAAAAATCGTTGGAGGTTTTCTCGGAGGAATAGTTTCAAAGATGGTCCGCACAAAACCAGGACTATCATTTAGAGTATCTCCTATCGCAATTCACGCAACAACAAAAATCGGAGGAAATATATTATTTGATTGGCTCGGTAGTCTAGCTGGTAAGGCATCGGGTCTTGCTGTTAAAGCCGCGCCAATCGCATTTGATGCCGCAAAGTCGTTTGCCACTGGAACGTTATCTGCGGCAGGAACAGCGGTCGGACAAAAGATCGCCGATAAAATTCGAGGGCAACCGCCGATCACGATCGCGCCATTGTCAGAGTCAATGCCAACGCAATCGCAAATCGATCGGGTAATAAAAAACATAGCGCCAACTCCTGAAATAGAACGCGCCATGAAAAAAACTGCTAAAGAATTTAGTCAATGATCCGAGCGACCGGTCATACATAATCCAGTTTTTTACTAACCGATCCATGATCGAACGCGGTCGATTGACTATGGATTGCCGATTGCGATTGCGATTGCGATTGTTGATTTTTATATACGCGATTTTGTATAAGCGATTTTATACAAAATCTGATTATATAAACGCGATTATATACACGTTGATATATCAACGCGCATTTTTATATAATCAATTATTATATAATCGCTATTAATAAACGTGATGTCGATTAGATCCTATCTTAATATTAATGACGTTTATGACGTCGATAATTCTGCAACAGAATTTGAGTACATAGAATATCAAGAGGACAGTCCAAATACTCCGGATAAAACAGGAGTTCTCATTTTAAGGACACGCGACGAAGATCTTTATCTGTTGCCTCACAAAGGATATATTGAAGTTCGTGGAAGATTGATGGATGCAGTCGCAGCACCAATTGCAGCTTTTGCAGCTAATGAAAACATCGCTCTTGTGAACAATGGATGGTCCCTTTTCTCCGAAGCAAAATATATAATCAACGATCATGAGATCGAACATATAAGGCATCTTCCAATTGCTAGCACAATAATGAACATCATAAGTTTTTCCAAAGATTATTCCCGATCAATTTCAACGAATATGTTATGGATGAAGGATGGTAGTCAAGGAGGCGCTGTTCCATCTGAGTTAAGAACAGGTGGTGGACCTCCTGCTAACAATGATAATAATCTTGTTGCCAATCCCGCTAATGCTGCTGCTGCGGATATCGGCAACACTGTTCGTACTGCAGCAATAAATCTCAGACAACAGCATTATAAAGAAGGTCACGCGAAAAGACGAGCAATATGCGACAGCGGTCGACTGGTTACTATACTTCTTCCATTGAGTTCAGTCTTTGGTTTTTGCAAAGACGTTACTTCTGTGGTTGAATTAACGACAAATACGGCCGCGAACACTATACTTAGAGGCGCTGGAGTCAACGATGGCAGGTTTGTTATTAATTACTTATCGCTATGGATGCCAAAGGTCGTACCATCAACGCTAGTATCATTAAATCTCGAACAGGCGCTAACATCATACACGCGCAGATTGTATTTCGATCAATGGCGAACATATGATTTTAATATGCCAGGGGGCAGCACCAGCGGCACATGGAGAATAGATACGGTGCCATCGGAACGACTGCCGCGACACATCTTTGTGGTATTTCAACTAAATGAAAGAAAAAATAATCAAGCTCAAAATAACATGATTTTTGATCATATGTTTGTTGAACGAATACTTGTAAGAATGGCTTCGAGACAATATCTAGAACGAGCTCTAGAATGTAATTTTGATCCAGCAAATAGAAACGTGTCTCGCGCGTACTTCACGTTAATGGAAGCCATGCAAAAGTATCAGGACACCTCAGATGGATCTCAAATATCCATCGATGAATTCGCGAAATTATATCCTATATTTCATTTCGATCTTACAACGCATTCTGAACGATTAGTTGGCACCCCAGCAGATATTGAAATTCAATGGAGTCTCAACAACACTGGATATGCCGCTGGGAGAACACTTCCTGCAAACGCTGGTGGTAGAGTAGCTGGCGGTGTTGCTACTGACGGTGGATATAACAATCTAGCTTATGATATTTACGCGCTAATAACGTTCGACAGATACGTTGTTCTTGATGCTCTTAATGGCAAAATGTCAATCAAAGTGTAATCGCAATTTTTGTGTAAACGTTTATTATAATAATCGATTATTATGCCACGTAAAACATATAAACAATCGACTAGACGATTACAGCCTCATCGTCAACGACGACATCGATCAGGTGGAGCAATTGGACCTGCTATCGCGGCTATAGCTAGAACTTTATTACCAAAAGTACTACCAGTATTAGGAACACTGGGTATTGCGGCGGCATCCGGAGCAATATCTGGAGCAACAAAAAAAGCAACAGGTGGATCATTAGTTAATCGGTCAATGACCGATCGACGGCGACGACGAAGAGTGCGTGCATCCGTGCCATTTGTGCATTCACGTGTGTACGGGTCAGGTATTAGACGGTGTCGTTGTTAATCAACTCAATATATTTTCAATAGATCGCCCACAATCAATTTTTATATAATCGCAATTATATACATAATGATTAGAAGACAACGGCGTTCCATGGGCGGCATGAGAAGAAGAAGAGGCGGATTTATTGGTCCATTATTGGCGGGAATAGCTGGTTCCCTGCTGCCAAATTTATTAGGTATTGGGCGAGGTGTTAAAAAAAGACGAACACGAACAAGACAAACACGAAGAAAAGGTCGCGGAGTAACTCTACCAGGAACAAGAAGACCAGGATATTAAATAAATCGCCAGTCAATCACGGGATTGACCGCGATCATAGATCGATTGTTGATCGCGTTGCACCATTAAGTAACTTCGAAATTATGGACTATTTAAAAAATATTAAAAATTTTCAAGGTGTTTTTAGCAAGGATCAACTTCCAGTTGATCGTCTACAATCAATTTTAATTGATCGTGATCGTGATCGCGGTCGATCACCATTGACAAAGTCATCATTGACAAAGTCAGCGATTATTAATATACAGGATTTCAATGATGGATCCGGAACACATTGGGTAGCATTACACGGCAACAATTACTTTGATTCATATGGCATTCCACCTAGCGATGCTATTAAAAAATATGTTAAAAGCGGTCCAATAAATTATTCGTCAAAGCAAATTCAACCCACTGGAACAAACACATGCGGCTATTATTGTATTTTATTTATACGATGGATGAACTCGAAAAAATCATTTGTTGATTTTATTCTGCAATTCGATCCAAACCCGACGTTAAACAATGATGCAATTTGTATGAAAATGTTTCGTCGATTATTTCATTGACAATGTCAATGACGTTGATAAATATCAACGCGCGTGATTAATTCTTGAAATTTTATATAAACAATTTTTATATAATCGCTGTAAAATAATGCTGACTTACTGCCTCAAGTGTGAAACTAAAACAAAAAGCGATAATGAAAAAACAATAATAACAAAAAATAATAGAACAATGATAAAAGGTACATGTGGTGTATGTGGTGGAAAAAAGAGCACCTTTATTAGCTCTCGATCTGAAGTAAATTTACCGCATGTTGACACAGTCAGCGGTAACGGCAATAATATTAATCTAGTAGTTGACGATGTCAGCGATGATGATTACGTTTATATGTAAATGCGTTTATAATATAAACGATAATATAAACACAACATGAATTGTAAATGCAAAGTTAACGGGGCACCATCACAAAAATGTATTTGTGTGGAAGGTAATTCAGTACACGCCTACTGCAAAAAATGTAAACGAAATAAAATTATTGGCGGAGCAATTGACATACATAAATGGATTGGAAAATTGCCGAGACCAGAAGGTGGTTGGGTATTACCAAAACATAAATATACTGGGCCATTTAATCCATTAGAAAATCAGCTTGACAGCAATAATCAGCCGCTACCAGGACAAGAACCCTACAATCAAGTTGACGCTACAGCTATGCGGCACGACATATGTTACCGCGATAATCCGGCAGACAAACACATGTGTGACAAAAAAATGTTGGACGAACTTCGAGAAATAAAACAAGAAAATATGAGAGAACGAATTGATAGACTATTTGTTCGAGGAGTAATCGGAGCAAAATATAAGCTTGGACTCGGATACGAGTCTCGCCTTGGACAAGGCAGCAATCCGCGAGCGGATCGGAGACAATCTCGCATAATTACACGTGATGGTCAATTTGGCCAATTAGCTGCTGAGCTTCACAGACCAAAAAAAAAAAAATTTCAAGGGCGGCGTGTTGTTGTAAACACCGTAGACGATACATGGGCCGTTGATCTCGCGGATATGTCTGCGCTGGCTGACGACAGCGACGGCAATACATTTTTATTAACCGTGGTGGACATTCAGAGTCGTTTTGCTTTTATCACACCAATAAAAAATAAAATAGGCGCTACAATCACAACGGCGTTTAGCAAAATTATCGCGGACAGTACGCGGCAACCAAACAAAATATGGACCGATCACGGAGCAGAGTTTTACAACAAACAATTCGAAGACTGGTTAAAACAACATAATATTACAAAGTATGTGACCGGCAATGAAGGTAAAAGCGTAATTGTCGAGCGATTCAATCGAACAATCAAAGAAAAATTGTATAAATGGATGACCGCTAATAATACACGCAGATACGTCGATGTTTTGCCACAAATTGTATCCGAGTATAACAATACAGCGCATAGATCGATTGGAATGACTCCCAATGAATCACTGTCCAATCCAATACTAGCGGGCGAAAATCTGTATCGCAAACACAAATTCAATGTCAGCGATCGCGTCAGAATTTCACTCTCCAAAAAACAATTTAAAAAGGGATTCACGCCAAATTGGAGTGAGGAAGTATTCGTAACTAGTGAAATATTAACAACAATTCCAATTACATACAAATTGCGAGACCAAAATAAAGAGCCAATAACAGGAAGTTTTTACGAGCAAGAACTACAACATACAGATCAGGATGTATTTGTGATTGAAAAAGTAATAAAGCGACGCGGCAATAAATCACTGGTGAAATGGCGCGGTTACTGTGATTCTTTTAATAGTTGGGTGCCGACGCAATCAATTACAAATTGATGATCAACCAAACCAGTGCATCTCACGGCAAATCCTAATATAATTATTTAAAATGTATCTGCACTTAACTGGTGCACATAAACTTATTAATTCTTGGCGCCTATCATCGCCAATATTCAGTAATTCAAAAATCTTAACAAAAATATAATCAAATTTAATATTCTTTTTACGGCCGGGGATGCGAACATTTAAAAAAATTTTTAATCTTCGTTGAAATTCTTAGCGTTCTTCCGGTGTAAAATTAAATTTAATAGTTTTTTTAATCACATGATATTTCGCGTTATAGCAACTTTTCTTTCTAAAATTATTATATGGTCGATGATCAACAACTGTCACAGCGTCGTATTCGTCGACCACCTCGCCGGGCTCTGGATCATATTGCGGAGTTTCATTATTCAATTGTTGATAGTGTAATTGATGATCAATCTTTGATTGATTAACGGCAGCGTCTGTAGTTGGCACACATATTTACGGTTGGCAGCAGGTTTGTCATTTAATGATCCATCCTGATGGATTGACAATTGTTGATTGGCAGTATTGATCAGTAATTTTAATCTCGACAACATTATATAATAAACGCAATTTTATCTAAACAATTATATAATAAACGATGACAATAAGATATCACGTTAAAGGTTATATTAAAAACATGTCTGATCTAAAACGAGCAATAAAGTACTGTTTTTCAAATAATAATACTAAAGGAAGTGTATCAATAAAAATAGATAAAGTAAGCGATGAAGTCGAAGCAAAAAAAAATAATATTTTACTAACAGCGGAAGAACTAAAGGCGTTTAATGAGTACGGAAGTATAAAACTTGACTGGGATGTCGAAGCAATCATGTCCTTCGCTCATAACTGTATATCCAAAGAAGATCTAATAAAAATAGTTAAAACAAGTTAAATATATTTAAATTTTATTTTGCATTGCAATTTCTTTGAAAAAGTTGATCTTGTAATTCCATCAGCAACGCGTTGTATAGATGTATTAAAAATGTTAAAATGTCGACCAGCGGCTCTTGTAGATTCAAATTGCAGTTGTTCTTCTGTTTCTGGATCAGTTGATATTACTGGACGAGCTGGCTTGCCAAAAGTTTTTTGGTTATAATTATTTCCCCGAATTGTGTTTTCTCTTGAAGAAACTAAATCTAAGTTTTCGAGACGATTGTCCGTTTTAATCTTATTAAGATGATCTATAACTAACTTTGACGAAATAACATCATTAAAAACTTCGTATACAAACCGATGCGATAGCACGTTTTTCTTTGGATTCCCAAGCACGCTAACCAGTAAATAACCACTATTATTCATAGAGCCAATAACTTTTTTTGTTCGTACATGTCGTATCATCCCTTGATCGTTTGCCTCATAGTTTTTATAAATTGGATGTTTTTGATATTCATCTTGTAATCCGAGATTTTCAACGTTATTATCAGTAATCGAACCATTAACATAATAAACTCGCTGACCTTCTGGAATTTCCCCAACGAAACAAGTAAAAATAAAATCCTTGACGAACATCTCAGTCTCATCGCATAAGATTTTATACCAGCTGGTGTTGTAACAATTTCGAGATAAATGTCATCATCACAACAAGAAACTAAACCCGACATTGTCCCATAAAATCCATCGAGTTCAGGATGAGCACAAACGGCATTGAGTTCATCGTAATCGGGTATTCTAGAATATGGCATGTTATATAAATACCACAGAATAATTGTTTCTCTAAGTGATTGTTTTGTTTCCCGCGACATTTATCATATTAGCGTAATAAAATATCAATTATAGAAACAATATATATAATAATGATGCGGAAATCAACACATGTTAAGAAAATTGCGTCAGCGTTTGCAGGATTTGACAATTCATGGCAAATTGATCTAGCGGATAACATTGTGTCATTATCACCATCAGCATTATACAACATAATATCACCAACAATAATACAAGAACGAGCAAAACACTTGAGTATCAAATTTTTAGTGCAATATAAAGTAATATTCGAAAAAGCAACAGCAATCAACGATCAATCGTCAAATAAAATTGAGGCCTATATTTCATCAAAATCAAAAATAGCGCTTCTTGGGTCAGATTTAAATAAAATAATAACAAAAACAGTGTTTGGTGAACTCGAAAATAAAATATCGGAATACGTTTCATTAGGTTCGGCTTGGACATTACAGCGAATACAATCTGTGTTAATTGACACTCATAAATTTAAACCATTACGAGGAAAATCTTACGTTGAGTTACCCAAAAGAACTAATAACAGCCGATGCGTAATAAATGTAAAAAACAATGACAATAAATGTTTCCAATGGGCGATTCTATCCGCGCTTTACACACCTGAAAGAAATCCAAATAGAGTATCACAATACAAAAAACATGAAAATTCATTAAATTTTACTGGAATTGAATTTCCCGTTGCCGAATCACAAATTCCAAAATTTGAAAAACTCAATGGGATCAGCATTAATGTGTTTGGTCTCGAAGAAACTGCCAACAAAATAAAATGTTATCCGCGGTTGATAAGTAAAACAGCGTCACAAAATACAATCAATTTGCTCTATTACAAAGAACACTATTGCTATATTAAAAACTTCGATGGACTAGTTGCATCGCAGTACAACAAACATAAATCCAAAATGTATTTTTGCTACAAATGTTTGCACGGATATCAATCAGAGGATGCACTCAGTAAACATCTCGAGTATTGCATAGAAGTTCAAAAAGTAAAACTGCCAGAAAAAGGAAAAGAATCATTAAGTTTCAAACTATAATAAACAACTAAAAATTCCATACGTTATTTACGCAGATTTTGAATCATTGCTCGTGCCCATCGCATCAGCACAGAATGATCCCAAAATATCATCAACGACAGAAATACAAAATCATGTCCCTTGTGGTGTTGCATATAAAGTAGTATGTACAAATCCAAATTTATCAAAAGATATTAAATTATATCGCGGCAATAATCCCGCCGAATGGTTATTATCAAACTTAATTGATGAAGCAAATAACATACGATTAATGTACAAACGACCTAAAAAAATGATACCGCTAACACAGCAACAAGAAGAAGAATTTAGTATATCAAATATATGTCATATTTGCCAACAACAAATAATAAATAAGGATAAAGTAAGAGATCATTGTCACATTACCGGAGAATATCGTGGACCAGCACATGATAAATGTAATCTGCATTTCAAATGTAAAAGATTATATTCCAATAATATTTCATAATTTGCGTGGATATGATTCGCATATAATCGTCGAGGCATTCGATAATGTTAATCTCCGAGATAAAAAAATCAGTTGCATCGCAAATACGGATGAAAAGTATATGTCTGTCACAATAGGACCTCTGCAATTCATTGATAGTTATCAGTTTAAACCCGTATCGCTTGATTTACTAGCAAAAGGATGCGAAAAATTTACTTATCTAGAGCAACATTTCAATGAAAACAGTAATATACTAAAAAACAAAGGAATTTATCCTTACGAGTACATGGATGATTGGAACAAATTCGATGAAACATGTCTTCCACCACAGGAAAAATTCGATTCCAAACTAAAAATTGAAAAAATATCTGACGGTGATTACGAACACGCGCAAAAAGTTTGGTCCACGCTAAACTGTAAAACACTCGGCGATTATCATGATGTGTATCTTAAGACCGACGTTCTATTACTAGCTGACATTTTCGAGGAATTCAGATCCACATGTTTAAACTATTACAAACTCGATCCTTGCTGGTATTACTCGTCGCCAGGATTATCATGCGATGCCGCATTAAAACTAACCAAAGTAAATCTAAAATTGCTGACAGATCCGACGATGTTTTACTTTATAGAAAAATCAATACGCGGTGGAATAAGTGTTATTACTAAAAAGCACGCAATCGCCAATAACAAATACTTAAAAGACTACGACGTAAGTAAGCCATCAAGTTATATCACATACTTAACGCAAATAATTTATAAGGTTGGGCAATGTCACAGCCAATGCCTGTCGACGAATTTCGCTGGATAACAGGAGAAAAATATCTAACCGAAACGAGTAAAAAAATACCGGAAGATACGGGGTACTTTGTTGAAGTCGATCTAATGTATCCCAATAATTTGCACAAATTACATAATAATTATCCTTTCTGCGCTGAACAACTATTAATAACCGATGATATGATATCCCAGGAACAACGCGATCTAAAAGCAAAATATAATCTCGGTAAAAATGTCACGCATAAACTTATTCCCAATTTAATAAGCAAAAACAGATACGTCATTCATCATCGGGCGTTAAAACAAGCTGTAGATCACGGCATTATAATAACATATGTACATCGTGCACTAAAATTTCGACAATCCTGCTGGCTTAAAGAATATATCGACTTTAACACCAGTAAAAGAACAGCAGCAACAACGGAATCGGAGAAAGACTTCTTCAAATTAATGAACAATTCAGTATTCGGCAAGACAATGGAAAATATAAGAAAGCGCAAAAATATAGAACTAATCAATGATCCAGTACGACGAGATAAAGTTCTAGCGGAAGATACGTTTGTATCAATGAAAATTTTCAAAGAAAATCTGGTAGCGGTACATAAACGAAAAACCGAACTAAAACTAAACAAACCAATCTACGTTGGATCCGCCATACTAGATATATCAAAAATATTAATAGATGAATTTCATTACGATTATTTCAAACACAAATACCAAAGCTCAGAATTATTATTTAGCGATACAGATTCTCTCTGTTATTACGTTGAGACTGAAGATTTATATCAGGACATCTACGACAACAGAGCGTTGTTTGATCTATCAGACTACCCTAACAATAGTCCTTTTAGAAGCGAGGAGAATAAAAAGGTAATTGATAAATTTAAAGATGAAACTAACTTTACTATGATCAAAGAATTCGTTGGATTAAGATCGAAAATGTACAGCATAAAAACAGATGATAATAAAACAAAGAAAAAAGCCAAAGGAATTGTAAAAAATGTAGTGAATAAACATATATCATTCGATAATTGTCTTAATGCGTTACAAGGTGAACATAATCATGTGTCTATGACAACGATAAACTCAACCAAACATAATCTTAAAACAAATATTATAAATAAAGCTGGACTATGTAATTTTGATGATAAAAGAATTTGTTATGACGGAATTAATACGTTCGCGTTTGGATATGATCACAATGATAATGAACCAGAGAATATCCTTGATATAATTTTCGGAGAATAAAAAAATAAACTAAAATAATTTTCAATTAGAGATAAAATTTATGTATAAGTTTTATCTAAACCATTACATATAGAGAGGGGGGGGGGAGAAAATTTGCTATTCAACAACTAAGATGACAAATTTGGTTACATCCCATAGTAGTAAGGTAATAAGGCGTGAGCTCGGCAAATCATAGCCGATCCGAAGTGAAAATCCGGAAGGACGGACCTGCAGGGGCCGGACTGTAGGATTTGAACGAGGGGAGGATGTGAGGTGCTGAGATCCGCCTTTTACCTTACTACTGTCCTCATCCTCCTTGATTTGTCTGCAGCATTTGACACAATAGGCCATGATATATTACTTCACCGTATCTAGCATGTATTTGGCATTCACGATACAGCCTTACTGTGGTTCAAGTCCTACTTGGGCAACAGGACATAAATTGTGTCCGTAAATGGAAAACATTCCAGCCCAGTTGATTTATGTTTTGGAGTTCCTCATGGTTCTGTTCTTGGACCCGTTCTCTTCAGTCTATACACTCAGCCGCTGAGATCGTCATACAGTGTCTCACCAATTGTACGCTGATGACGCCCAGATATACAAATATAGCCATCCATAAGGAGTTGATGTTACCATCCAAGGCCTAGAGAGGTGCATTTCTGATGTACAGTCATGGATGGCATGTATCAAGCTGCAGATAAATGATGATAAAACTGAAGCCATTCTGATCACAACTCAAAGACTTTCTCATTCACACCCTTTACCTCAAACAATAAGTATTAGCAACACCAACATTAAATTCACACAGTCAGTACGAAACCTATGTGTTACTCTCGACAGTACTCTCTTATTACACCAACATGTCATGAACATATGCAAGGCTGCATATCTGAGCTGAGATGCATCAGCTCCATTTGCAATTTTCTTTCAGCTGATGCCACTAAAACACTTGTGTGTTCCTTAGTACTTTCAAGACTGGACTATAGTAATTCACTTCTATCTGGTTCGTCTCAGTTTCTACTACAGAAACTTTAAAAGTTCAAAACACAGGTGCTCGTTAGAGTACCAAGAATAGAGCACACCTTCCCCCTTCTCTGTACCCTACACTGGTTACCAATTCGATCAAGAATCAAACACAAAATTTGTTCTCTATGCTACAATTCGTTACCTGGCTCCAGTCCAAAATACCTATCAGACCTCACCCATGTGTACACGTCAACAAGATACTTACGCTCCTCTTTGGACACTCGTATTCTCATTATTCCGACTATCAAAACGAAGTCATCCGGACAACTTTCTTTTGCATATCAGGGCCCAGTTAACGTGGAACGAATTGCCCAATGAACTTAAACACAAGGACACTGTAATCTCATTCAAGAGTGCTCTCAAAACACACCTATTTCGACTGCAAGAACAGACTTAAAGACTTAATAATGTTTCCTTACCTAAATTATTTTCAGCATCTTTTTGTTTTCTAATTTCATGGTGTTTGTTTTTGTAATCATGTTTTTACATATGTTTTTATGTGTTATCTAATATTGTAAAGCGCGTATAGCTCCTAAAGATTAGACGCTGTATAAAGTCCTGATTATTATTATTATTATTATTATTATTATTATTATTATTATTATTATTATTATTATTATTATTATTATTATAAACTCAATCTACCACGATCGCTCGGGCTAAACACGTCTGATATTGGTATTTATTAATCTTGAAGATACTTGTTTTTATATTGGTAAGTTGATCCAGAGATAAAACGTTTGCGCTGTGTCATATAAAGGGCAGCTTTTCCATCTGTCGTGTCAGACCCATCATTGGATTGTTGGACGCGTTGAATTTTATCCAAGATTTTGGATAAGGTTAATTTCGCAGTTGTACTAAATTCTATCCAAACAGGAGATTTCAAACTGTCGAAAGTGATGGCCAGTCTTCAACGATCTTGATCTTCAGCTTGACACTGCCATTGCAACTTCCTCTAACATAGATTCCAGTAAGTCGGTGCTACATGCAGCCGCTTTCTCTACAGGGACTTCAGATCTGACCTCTTTAAATTTGACCGTGTAAGTGTAAGTAGTCATTCTAAATTTTCTGGAAGTCACTTCTGTTCGTTGATTGAATCTGAAAATAATCTTCAGACTACCGAACGACTTTCTTTCTTGGTCGATCTTGACTCTCTCGGTCTTGTGGAGGAGGTAAATGGTGTTGAATAGAGATCCATCATTTCCTCTTCAAAATCGGTAGGATCAACTTCTGACAACACTTCTCTCAGAGTATGAGGTCGCACAGAACGTCGTCGTTGCTATGTGTCTGGTTTCTCCTTAAAAGTGGGTGATCGTTTCATGAAGGTAGAGGATTCAATATTGATTGGAATAGGGTTACCTCTCTTCCTATAAATAGAACCCACCCCCTTAAGTAGGAGAATATACTCATTCAGTTCTACATTCAACCTGTGCAGATGGAACTGATGCAACAGATTACACTTCTAGTGACAGATTTGCATAGACTCATTTAAAAATACACCTTCAACAAGACCTTCAACTCCAGACTACTCCCCTCGAGATAAAAACGAAGATACCTGTTATGTCTATGAAGTAAAAGGACACTGGGCTCCAGAATGTCCACATAGTCAAATAATAGAAACCTCAAGGACAGGAAAAACCAGGTCCCGATACAAAAGTAAAGATACCTGTTATCATTGTCAATAAAAGGGACATTGGTATTCAGAGTGTCCCATAAATGTAAAGAAAGTGAAAGAGGAGGAACTTTCAGAAGCAGAAGAACTCATTCCAGCAAAGAAATTCAAAATAAGACAAGCAGAAGAAACAACAGAAGAGACCATTGAAGTGAAGAATTCCAAAGCAAGACATTCCTAAAAAGAAGACATTATCGACTTTGAAATTTCATTTTGATTCTTTTCAAAGAGAATATATCAAAAACGTAAGTGTATCCATATTTTGATTTGTTTTTTAGTATTCATAAGATATTGACAGACACTTTTTAAGGATGGATTTGTTTGTCTTTTTTTATTTGGCAATCATTGACGAGTATCACTGTTCTGAAAGATATGGGTGGCCCTGTAAAGGATCGTTGGGTTTCAAAAATAAAATCATGGAGTTTTCAACATCAGCTGCAACTGTGTGAAACTTTTTCCACGTCTAAATCCAACTGCGCTGTGTTAGTGGTTGTTGCCACTGCTGTGTTAGTGGTTGTTGCCACTGCTGTGTTAGTGGTTGCTGCCACTTCTGTGTTTGTGGTTGCTGCCACTGCTGCTGTCTTGCAGGTATTGGAGGTTTTGGGTCTACGTGTAGGTAGCTTCCTCTTGGGTTTCGCCAAAGTGACTTCACACATTATTTTCAGTTGTTTAAGTTCTGCCAAAATGTTCTGAAGCAGACTAACAGTTATATTTCTTTCTGTTCAGGGCTCATCGTTTGTTATCTCCTCTTGTTGCTTTCTCTTTTTCAGTTCTTGTTTTTGAACAAAAGTACGCTCTTCTTCTTTCTGGCGTTGTTAAAAGGTCTCGTAGTCTTCCTTCTGATTCTTTTAAAAAATCATCAGATTCTGATATTTGTACTGCATGAGGAGAAGGTGAAGCTGGTACCGGCAAAAATTCTTACTAGGATGAGACATCTCAAAAAGCAAAATCCAAATCAATGCCCTTCTCTGGAATAATACTACCGGGGTAGCTGCAGCAGCAGTAGTCGTACTGCCACTCTGGTTATAAGTATCCACTGCAGGAGCATCCCAGCGCAAATTCTTCGTCTGAACCATGTTGTACTGTATTTGCACTGTTCCTCACGTATGAATCGTAGTAACACTCATTGGTATCTATACTGAAAGTGATGTCACACGCCCACTGCATTCTGATTGGGTGATAGAGAACAAACTTTGACTGAAATATGTGACATACATTCTGATTGGTGGAACGTCCAGATCAGTTTCAATCCGGTCTTAGACTATATACAGAGGCGCGTTTGCCCCTTGTGTCATCTGTTCTCAAGACAAGTAAAAACGTGAACAAAGGTGGAGTCATCGACTGTCATTTCCAGCGTGCTGTTTGATCCAGACTGCCTCATGTATGTGAAGTCATCGTGGGCCGTCATACAGATGTCAGACAATGCTGTATGGAAAAGAAAAGTGTCCTTTGAAAGACAAGAATGCCTCAGGAGAGTGTTGGTCTATGGGCCTGCAGTGCGAAGAAGCTTGCCAAAACAGGGAAGAAGTGTTACCAATGTTAGCAATCTTTTGTTAACCCCCAAAGGCCCTTTTCAGGGACATCCAGATCTCTCAGAAACAGATATACTACTCAATCATTGTCAATTAAACAAGTTGGTGTGTCTGTTCAATATTTAGTATTTTTACAAATACTTAGAAGAGCAGATGTTACAAGGATAATGAGGAAAAGGCCAATACACTTTTAAAGAATCTACAAGCATTCAATATACAAGTTCACTAGAAGATAATATGTCGTCTTTTATTTCCGTTACCATTGTAAGAACGAAGTTAGATACAACTGCTCATTAAATTTATACTTACATTACAAAATCAAAATGATTACTTTGGAAAGTAATGCAACGTAATCTTAGAGTACATGTTAGTATACACTGAAAATATTGTGAAAATTTGTTCAAAGATAGTGAAGTTACAATAGTCTAAATGTGTGATTATCGTATACTAAAACAGCCCAGTGTTGCCTCTATGCCAACATATTGTCCAATAGAATTAAGCGTTTTTAGGAGTCCGCTGGAATTTTACATATGCAGTATAACTGAGTGTAAAATGGAGATCTTAAAAAAACTTTCTAAGATAGATAGATAGATAGATAGATAGATAGATAGATAGATAGATAGATAGATAGATAGATAGATAGATAGATAGATAGATTTTAAGTTAAAATCCACACAGTTACACAATATACATCGATTTTCACATCGGTAAAGTTTGTGAAAGCCGCATCGCATGGGTATGAAAATCGACATAACGTGTAAATGTATTTTAATTTTGCTTCAGTAAATACGTACGAATAATTCATATATATATTTTTTTTTTGGTTAGACATGTTTGCCATAGTGTTCACATCTGTTCACATCTTTATAAATAGTGATGTATCACTTAGATATTCTTGACATCTCGTAAGACGCTAAAAGAAGCCAAGCTGACTTCAGTTAAGATAAGGACTTTTTAAACATATGGTGTTGTAGTTTGAGAATATCTAGTAACTAGTAAGATGTAACGCCCCCTTTTGATTATAATAAATACATAATTTGTTTGACTTATCTGAAACAATCGTCTGAGTTGCCATTTATGTACACGAAACCAAGTTGAATCGGGGTTGGGTCTGAGTTTTCCCAGCCTGGGCCGACTTGTTCTAGGCCGAGTTGACCTCTTTCCGTAGTAGACTTTATTTATTTATTTATGTATCTATTTAATTCCAGTCCCATTTTCAATTGATGATGATAAGTGGTATCGTACGTATGACCACTAGTTACCTTTTAGTTTTAAAAGTTGTCGTTATTATCAACATAATGTTTTTCTATTTACCGTTATATTTTGCCTCAGATTAATTATTGCAGTAATTAGAAAAGTATTCGCCTGATATATTAATCTGTGATTTCTCTATTTAGTTGTTTTCTCGACCCACTTTGTGTGACTGTCGCAAATGAAAGTTTACGTAAAAGACAGACTCTTTTACGATAATCGTAGCGCGACTTTTCGAATGACTTTCGAGTCAAATTTTACTACTTTTGATGCGTTTACTCGCAAAAGTGAACAAGTAATGACAGTAAATTGGGTTGTCAGTCTAACTGATCTTTACACAATGCCTCGGGTGTAGTTTGCAAGATTTCAAACTCCATTGTACAGTGTAGGGTTTCGCAGGTCACACGAAACGAATGAACTTAAGGCAAACCCGATACTTTACAGTAAATAAACATTGATGGAAGATTTATGTGAAATGAAAGACGTTTTGTCAACTGCACATCCCGTTTTTCACGTAGAAGTTTGTCTACGTCCCAGCAGGTGTGTAAATGCTTAATAGTGGCATCTTTAGTTTTTCTGTTTTCGTAATTGAAGTAAATCATTTTTTGTCGAAGACCAAACTAAAGAGTAAAGTACAAGTCACACAGGTCATGTAGGCGTTATGTCATTTTTTAAAATTTTATTGCACATACCTTTAATTAGAGATTATTCACTTTATTTCGATCTCATACATCCTAGTCCTACAATATAAGACGTCCATCACTGA
Organism: Margaritifera margaritifera; assembly: GCA_029931535.1. Lineage (NCBI taxonomy): Eukaryota > Metazoa > Mollusca > Bivalvia > Unionida > Margaritiferidae > Margaritifera > Margaritifera margaritifera. The sequence goes on from JAQPZY010001165.1 coordinate 465,828, forward strand.
TATTTATATTGTTTAGATGCGATGTCTAACTTCCAACACAAAAGGTGTTGTGTAGCATGTTCCCTGGTCGACTGACAAGGGAACTAGAGGACAAATTTTCAACAATGTCTCACACACTTGTCAGTCCATATTAACACTGTTACACATATTAAAGTCTAATTGCTTTAGTCGGACTATACTTACTCTGATATCTTTTTCCTGATCGAATCAAATTCTGACACAAGTGAGTGGATGCATTTTCAAATTCCAATGACATTTCAGTTGGTTGAAATGTGATGGTAGCAGAGGAATGCCAAAGTAGGTTAAGTAGGAGTTAGTTTCTTTAATGAAATGAAGCTGTCAAATCACTTTCATCAACATTAGTATCTTTTTCTTCATTTTGTTAAAGAAACAAACTCGTATTTCAACCTACTTCTGCATTCCTTGGCTACCATTGCATTTCAGCCAACTGAAATGTATGTCAACGGAACTTGATATAGAGAAATTCCTAGGGCAGGACCCACTTAAGTTAAGATTTTATTTTTTTCATTGATCAAACTATTTTTTTTCTGTTGTAGAGCATACTATGTAAATATAAGAGCAATTCATGCAATTCAAATTCATGAAAGTTGACTCATCACATGTATTTTGTGAAAAATGACAATGAAAACAATCACAACTACAGCAATAAGAACTTCTATTACTATTGTTATTACTATTGTGACTACAACTGTTACACCAAAATAATAAATTTGTATAGTGCCCTAGGAATTGTACGCGATACCCCACCTCACCCCACTCCACCCCACCCCATGCCACTTCATCCATGGCTAAGTAGATCTAAACCAAAGTTAGCTACATGAAAGACTTGTATTAAATTGCTGAGAGCTGCATATGTAAAGAAAATTTCATTTGCTAAAAGTAAAAGTGTCAGGGGAAGAGTTTCTTTCAAAATCTGAAACCATTTTATATGTCCAGTGGCATGTTCAACATGGATTCAGTGGTTGGCAGCCACTTTTGCCTAAAGTACATTTTCTGTTGTCATTTCTTCTGTTCCATTTGCAGCTGGTAGTATCATTAGTCATGCCTAATGCATTACTAGCTCAGACTGGATTGGGAATTCCCAGTCAGCCACAGCTTCATCATTTTTGGTCACTTTTGTGAAGAAAGATGGAATGCTTCACTATGTAGTGGTTTAATGCACTTTTCCACCATTAGCCTCAGATAAGTATGTTATGCTACCATTCACATTATTGTAACCATAAACTTGAGATTATTGCTCTTTTTGTCATCAGACCAAGTTTGAACCTGCACCTCAAAGTGTCTTGAGCATTCAGTGTAAGATATCCATACTGTCAGTTATGTTTCTTACTTTTATTAGTCAAAGTCTGACTTAGTGGACTGTTAATAGTCAAAGTCTGACTTAGTGGATTCATTTTTCAGTCTAATTGAACTCGATCTTCTATAACTTGTTGTTTCTCCTGGCAACAATGGCATGCACAATCAGTTCCACATGAACATTTAATTGTGTAAGTGTGGTCATTTGCTTTAACTGAAGAATCAGCTGTACAGTTGATATATACATTTTGTGTAGGAATATTTTCAACATTATTTATGACAGATTTGTTGTCTTCACACTTTTCATGAGTTTCCTATTTGTCGTGTGTATAGATAATTTTGCATTGAGTGGTGCACCGCCTGTTCAGACTGGAGTCTTTAATTATTAGAACTTCTGAATTTTCTATAATTTAACTCTTTCTGTTCAAGGTGCATTATCTTGTCACCAAAGATACAAGCATCACCCTTTGTTTTCACATACTGCATGACTGAATGTGTGTAACTGTCACCACTGTGGGTATATTTAAAAAAAAAAAAAAATGTACACATGAGGGGTATTTAAAAGTTCTGAATTTTAGTTCACTGTACAACAAATTTTTTATGCATTAACTTTCAGGGTTCAGAATAGACGCATACCCTCACTGTGTTGCACACTGAGTGTGATATCGTGGGTTTCCCACCAATGTTTGTCCCATTCCTCCCAAATTTTGACCCTATGTGCCCCTCTGTGTGTGCTTTTTTGTCAGAAAAAACTTTTCATTATTGGATGTCAATCTATGCTGGGGACAGCAATAGCCAAAGTCATGAAAGGTGATAAAAACTGTAAGATGGCAGTGAATATCTATTTTAAAACAATGTATTGTTACATAATTATGTTACATCTTTTAAATTATAATATAGTTTTCATTTGGTTTATGACGTTTGTATAATAATTTATATTTTTTGTAGTAGCCAACGCTATTATTGAGTACATGTATATCTTATGTTAGGAATGTTGGTTAAACATGACTCACTACATCACGTGAGTAGCGCATGGTGAAATGTATCATTTCCATGACCTAATTCCCGTGATTCAGTAAAGATTACAACTTGTTTACTTGTATGAATTAACATCGCAATTCGGGTTTGTTTATTTGAGACGGAATAGATTGGGTTTTTATTTGTTCTATGCAGCATAGATAATATAAAACAGGATGTAAATCACTGTGTATTCATTCTTGGCAGTTACAGCATTTGATAAAGTCATAGAGGGAATTTATTGTTCGTGAAATCTTAACTCTAAACAGTACTTTTGGAATTACATACTAATGTTCAAAGATCTGAACATTATTCTACTCCATCGGAATTATCGGAATCATTTCAAGAACTTTTGTGATATTCTACGTTCACAGGAATTTACCTGGAATTAATAACATTTGGATTTAGAACTGTGATTCTTGTTGACACATAAGCACATTAGTGTCCTCATTCGGAATACCTTTGGACAGTTTCCGGATTAGTGAATTCTATAGAACAATTTAGGATTATTTAAGGAATTTCATCACTGTAAGTTATTTTTAATTCTTTCACTTTATTTGTTTTAAATATTTTATATTTTAGGAAAATAAATTTGTATTTTGGAAATTGTGAAAGCTTGTTGGAGTCTTTCTTTCTTTTGTTACATATTCAAACCCCTAGTCGTAACAGTATCTGGAAATGAAAATATTAAAGAATTGTGTTAGTCAGCGGAGTAACAGTGTAAAGTGTTTGAAGCTCATTAGTGTAATGTATTTTCCAGGTTAAAGTCACCCCTATGGCGAGGAAGATTTAGTTTTTATTGAGGCTGAAATAATTACAAAAGAGACTAAATTTATGCAAATACACAATTTGTCATTTAATGAATCATATATTACTCTGAAAAGAAAAGTAATTCAGAAAACATACATATTTATTATAATACAAACTGATAGATAATGAGTGTACGTTAAAGTTAAATGAGAGCAAGATTTGGAACAGAAAATTCCATGGTTCAGGTTATGTAGATATTCAAACACATTCATGTTTTCATGACTTATTTGAGCACATGATAAAACTTTTATTGCAATAATGTAAGTGTCCAAAGAAAATATGATAGTGCATGTACAGTGCAGACCACAAAGTGCATTATGTACTGTTATTTTCCTTTGTCCTCCTAAAATGTTGTGTGCCCCCCAAATCTGGAGGGTGGGGGACACTGTCCCCTGCTCTTGGGATCCTATGTGCAACACAGCCCTCTGGTTTTGACACTTGTAATTTAAATGTGACCCATTTCTGACACATGGAAATTCCAACCTGTGTGTTTTTTTGACACGTTGGTTTGGACCACAGCATCAGTCATAATTACCCGTGATTTGCCTCCGGCATAAGTTTCTTACTGCACGCACGCTGTCTATAACAAATTTACTGTATGCGCCAGTGATCAACATTTGCTAGACTACTGTTTACACCTTATTCACAAATAATATGGTACCTATGTAAAATTAATATGAACTGGATGGAGCTAACAGGTCACTTATGTCATGCTTAGGTGTGCATAACAATCAAGGTCAGATTGTTTTGAGATTATATTTCACTTTATAATTGAGGAAGAGGGAATCAATTATGACTTGATTGGATTAACTTCTTATCAAATCTCAGTGTTTGTTTGATTGTCCATCAAATTAAAACCAATTAGACAAAACTTTGGAAAATATGGTGGCTCGTGAAGCCGGTTGTCAAAGGTAAGTGGACAAACTTTAATTGTTTTTCTGGCAATTAATTTGCTTCAGTTGGTAAAACATTAAAAATATTGGGTGTTTTAATTAGTGTATCATTCAGTAAGAATTTACTGGACATTACGCTCAGTGATTTATTTCGTGCTTTGGAATTACTCGAGACTGAATAACTAGATATATTTTTTTTCATTAGATGTATTTGTGAACTGTTCAATCACAATGGCTGAAAAGAAGTATATTTTCTTTTCTGTCTTGGTCTCAGGAATGACCTGCCAGTTGTGATCATTCTGAATATGCCTTGTTGATGTTGTCTGATGCATTAGTTTTGATGCATGATCAGATTGAATTGGTTGTGATATAGAAATTAGATATTTGATTCATATATAACTTTCCTAGTTGTATGGGTATATTTTTGCATTTAAAATCGTTTGAAGAGTTAAAAGTGGAATATATTGAGAAGTTAAAAATATAATAAAGTATAAAATAATCCTTTTTCTGTTTAATACACCAAATATATACATGGTCATGCATAATTAAAAAGAGAAACACTTATTAAAAAACCAGTAATAGCCATGTCTGGCTCACTGGCTCCTTTTGTCTTTCTTACAAAATAATGTAAAAGTGTTTCTCTTTATTCAACAAGAGACAAGAAATCTTAAACATCAGTTTGCTCCATAAACATAGGCATCCGCAGGAATTTTTTCGGAGGAGGGGGAGTAAAACCATTTTTCCGGGTCGGGTGGGCAGAGCCTAAATCAAAGGTGCTATGTATATATACTGCACAATTGGATTTTTAAAAAATCCTTGGGGGGGGGGGGGGGCGCAACTGCCCATGCCCACAATTAACAAATAATCCCAGCTATGAGCTCATGACTCAAAAACTAATGACTATTCAGATTTCAGTTTTGATTCTTGAGATTTTCATTATGACTCTTGAGATTATGGGGTCAAGGGTCAGATGACTCTTCAGTTTTGAAATCTATTGAGAACCCTGAACTTTTTGGTATATTGTTCATACACTGGAAAACTGGACTTCCATCTACATGTAGGCTTTTAAACCACCTGCCCCTCAGCAAATCTTTGATTATTGGGATTCAACCAAAAATCACTTGAAGCTAAATCAGGGCTGTATGGAGGATGTGGCAAATTTTAAATGTTATGCTTCTTCAGGAAGTAAATTTATGTGCCAGTGCATTGTCATGGAATAGATGGATACCTCGGGTACCAGTGCGCAGATGGATGGTTCAGTAGTGTTCCACTGCTTTTGGGAATACTTTGGAGGCATACAAATATCCTGTGACACTAGCAGAGTCAGGTGCAGGTACATGGATGACCAGGCATTTGCATCAAAATATAATGCATATAAAACCCTTTTATTTTTTAAATAAATCCACAACACTCTTCTCTGTATGCAAGAATACTGGATTAAATGTTCATTGAAAGTAACATCTCACAAGTTTTTAAATTATACAATATTTTTATAGGAAGTGAATAATAAAAGCTATAGTCTCTGTATAGTACCTATCAGTACAATACCTATCTGTACAATACCTATCTGTACAATACCTATCTGTACAATACCTATCAGTACAATAATTATCTGTACAATACCTATCTGTACAATACCTATCAGTACAAACATTATCTGTACAATACCTATCTGTACAATACCTATCTGTACAATACCTATCAGTACAATACCTATCTGTACAATACCTATCTGTACAATACCTATCTGTACAATACCTATCTGTACAATACCTATCTGTACAATACCTATCAGTACAATAATTATCTGTACAATACATATCTGTACTGTACCTATCTGTACAATACCTATCAGTACAATAATTATCTGTACAATACATATCTGTACTGTACCTATCTGTACAATACCTATCTGTACTGTACCTATCTGTACAATACCTATCAGTACAATAATTATCTGTACAATACATATCTGTACAATACCTATCTGTACAATACCTATCAGTACAATAATTATCTGTACAATACATATCTGTACAATACCTATCTGTACAATACCTATCAGTACAATACCTATCAGTACAATACCTATCTGTACAATAATTATCTGTACAATACATATCTGTACAATACCTATCTGTACAATACCTATCAGTACAATAATTATCTGTACAATACCTATCTGTACAATACATATCTGTACAATACCTATCTCTACAATACCTATCTGTACAATAATTATCTGTACAATACATATCTGTACAATACCTATCTGTACAATACCTATCAGTACAATAATTATCTGTACAATACCTATCTGTACAATACATATCTGTACAATACCTATCTGTACAATACCTATCAGTACAATACCTATCAGTACAATAATTATCTGTACAATACATATCTGTACTGTACCTATCTGTACAATACCTATCTGTACAATACCTATCTGTACAATACCTATCAGTACAATAATTATCTGTACAATACCTATCTGTACAATACCTATCAGTACAATACATATCTGTACAATACATATCTGTACTGTACCTATCTGTACAATACCTATCTGTACAATACCTATCTGTACAATACCTATCAGTACAATAATTATCTGTACAATACCTATCTGTACAATACCTATCTGTACAATACCTATCAGTACAATAATTATCTGTACAATACATATCTGTACAATACCTATCTGTACAATACCTATCAGTACAATAATTATCTGTACAATACCTATCTGTACAATACCTATCAGTACAATAATTATCTGTACAATACCTATCTGTACAATACCTATCTGTACAATACCTATCTGTACAATACCTATCTGTACAATACCTATCAGTACAATAATTATCTGTACAATACCTATCAGTACAATAATTATCTGTACAATACCTATCAGTACAATAATTATCTGTACAATACATATCTGTACTGTACCTATCTGTACAATACCTATCTGTACAATACCTATCTGTACAGTACCTATCTGTGCAGTACCTATCTGTGCAATACCTATCTGTACAATACCTATCTGTACAGTATCTGTCTGTACAATACCTATCTGTACAATACCTATCAAGTGACAAATGTAATCTTAATTTTCTTTTATTTCTTTTTAGCACAGTAAGAGCTTCAGTGATAAGAGAGCGAGTTCATGAACATCTTCACAACTGTAAAAATGCATATGGTGATTTCAGTCAAACAGAATTTGAGGACTCCTTTCTGGCAGAACATGTCAAGTCTATCTCACTTGTGGACACAGATTTAACCAGAAATGGAAGAAAGGTAAACAGTATAGTGGTTCCTGTTGTTGTTATTTTACATTGATTTGGGTCTTTAAAATTCTCATTGCCAGAGGAAAGTGAATTTTCACATGTGCGAAAAATAACCTAATTATAGATTACCATTCAGGAAAGATTAAATCTGATACATATACTGCCTATTATGAAGATGTAACCACCCATCTCTGGCATTGTGCATAAAGATTTGCTTGAAACAGGCACTGATTGTACTGGAGATTAAATGAATATTGTAATCTTGAAAGGACATGTTCTGTTATTAACTTGTGCAGGGAAATCATAAAGTTGAATGTGCAAGTAAAAGTCTGACATTCATTTTTGCCTATTGGCAAATATACTTTTTAAAAAAAAGTTCTAAGGCCTGTGACTACATGCCAGTTTAACAGTTTTCAAAAGTTTATTCCATACATTAGCTTAGTAGATCGAGGCATTTATGTTCACAAGTGTTCAATTATTTCTTGTTAAACCATTGGGTCAGAGAGGTGCCTTAATTTGTCTGGTAATTTAGTCTTTTCTTAATCCTGAGGTTTTTTTCTTCAGTTCTTACTTCTAGCTGAATGTAAAATAACAATACAGAATACATTGATCATGGGTTGAGGCAACAGCAAACACATTAGCACGTTGATTTTAACTGCATTTTGAATTGATTTTTTTTAAAAACTTTGAATCATATAGATTGTGTATATTGATGAAAGTCATCACGATATTGTTTTTGTCCAAAAGTAAGAAATTAATTTTCTTTAAAAATTATGTATTTGTATGCCGTAACTGGACAGTGGTATGGCATATAGTATTTATTTGTATGGACAACTAGACAGTGGTATGGCATATAGTATATATTTGTATGCCCCGACTAGACAGTGGTATGGCATATAGTATTTATTTGTATGGACAACTAGACAGTGGTATGGCATATAGTATATATTTGTATGCCCCAACTAGACAGTGGTATGGCATATAGTATATATTTGTATGCCCCAACTAGACAGTGGTATGGCATATAGTATTTATTTGTATGGACAACTAGACAGTGGTATGGCATATAGTATATATTTGTATGCCCCAACTAGACAGTGGTATGGCATATAGTATATATTTGTATGCCCCAACTAGACAGTGGTATGGCATATAGTATTTATTTGTATGCCCCAACTAGACAGTGATATGGCATATAGTGTGTATTTGTATGCCCCAACTAGACAGTGGTATGGCATATAGTATATATTTGTATGCCCCAACTAGACAGTGATATGGCATATAGTATATATTTGTATGCCCCAACTAGACAGCGGTATGGCATATAGTATATATTTGTATGCCCCAACTAGACAGTGATATGGCATATAGTGTGTATTTGTATGCCCCAACTAGACAGTGGTATGGCATATAGTATATATTTGTATGCCCCAACTAGACAGTGATATGGCATATAGTATTACCCTTATCCATCCATTCATTTGCCACACCTTTGTTAAGTTTTGCTTTTTAGTCACTTTTCAGACACCGGTGGGCATCCATGTTCCATGAACACGTTTCAGTTTGTTTTGTTTTCTTTTGTTTATTATTTTTGCTTATTTTATTTCAGTTTTGATTTAGCATTATCTGTTAAGTTGGTGTCAATATTTAGTTCTTTCCCTTTTTTAATATTTATTGTTGTTCCATAGATGGATTGTCATTAGACAATTGCATATATTTTCAGTGTTAGACATGGAAAATCCTTACTTATCATTGAGACCAATGTTCAGTGTTAGACATGGAAAATCCTTACTTATCATTGAGACCAATGTTCAGTGTTAGACATGGAAAATCCTTGCTCATCATTGAGACCAATGTTCAGTGTTAGACATGGAAAATCCTTACTTATCATTGACTGACTGATATTTTTTATCTGCAAAAGTGACTTTTTTTCTCCTCTTTGCATTCATGATTATTCTTATCGGACTTGCCTTGCAAACTTTTGCATGAAGACAATTTTACCTAAAATGTGTGAAGGCAATATACATAAGATTCAAGCCTTGAGGGAAAGTAATGAAGGGGGGTATATTATGGAAAATCATGGACATAACTGGGCAGCAGATATGTGTTTGGTTGTTCTGGGTTTTTAAAAAAAATTTTAATCATATTATTTATGCTTAGCATCTTGAAGCATTTAAAGATTTGAAGATTAAATAATACTTTGTGTAATTTAATTTTTTTCATTTCTTAGACGATTGACCTTCAGAATTCCACACTGCAGTACCACATCTTTCAGCTGCAGGAGGAGGGTCATGGGGTGGAGGAGTTGGAGGAGGAGGATTTGGCTGCGGCCAGTCACTGGATCCTGCCCTCTAAGGAGTTTGATGGGTTGTGGGATAGCCTTGTGTTTGATGATGATATCAAGGGCAAGGTTGTATTCTAATGCAATTTTTCAAAACATTTTTTAAAGTATAGAACATATAAATTATCATGGTATTTCATGTGTATAATTTTTGTATCCATTTGATGTACGGCTGGATAAGTTTTAAAAGAACTGAATAGCTGTGATTATTCCAGACAGATGCAGTAAAATTTAGATTTTCCTTTCCATTCTAAAATTCTAGGCTAGTGACTCAAAGTTTTATATGTCCAGTAGAATTTTCTACTTGTTCCAGTCCAAACTTCCTGACAGAAAGATTTGTCCAGTTGTTTGGTATTCATTGAGGCTTTCTTTAGATTCAGGTCTTATTGTAGGAAAAAATACCTACTTAAAACGCTATTATCATATCTGAATCATCATCGAAAACAATTTTCTTTATTATACGCCCACCATAAGATTTAGCATATTATGTTATGATGTTGTCTGCTCATCTGTTACCAATTTTGTTTCTGCACAATAGCTCAGTTTGTCCACCATCTACAGTTACCAAACTTTGTGGATTGCTCATATATAGGGTAAAAAGGAACCCTGTTGATTTTGGGAACAAAGATTCAAAGGTTATGGTCACTTACAGAAAGAAGAAAATTAGTTTCAGCACAATCACTCAAGTTCTCCATCATCTACAGTTACTAAACTTTGTGGATGGTTTGTAATTATGATAAGGAAGAACCCTATCGATTTCAAAGACAAAATGTCAAAGGTCAAGGTCTATGAGACTGAATGAAAAACAATGGTTTTTACACAATAACTGGGTTTTCTGTCATTGCATACCAAACTTTGTACAGGAATAGTACTTAAGATAAGGAAGAACCCTATCATTTTCAGAATCAAAAAGTCAAAGGTTAAGGTTGCTGTTACTCTAAGAATAAAAATGGTTTTCACACAGTAACATTAGTTCTACATCATATACCTGGATCAGACTTTGTGGATTGGGGTAAGGAAGAAACCTATTGACTTTTGGGGTCAAAGGTTATGGTCACTGTGCCTAAAATAAAAACTGGTTTCTGCAGAAAATTTCAGTTATCTTCATAGAGCATTTTTAAACATGGGGCAGTCATATCCTGTGCTGTTTACTGTACTCTTGTTGGTAAGGATAACATGGGGCAGTCATATACTGTGCTGTTTACGGTACTCTTGTTGGTAAGGATAACATGGGGCAGTCATATACTGTGCTGTTTACTGTACTCTTGTTGGTAAGGATAACATGGGGCAGTCATATACTGTGCTGTTTACTGTACTCTTGTTGGTAAGGATAACATGGGGCAGTCATATCCTGTGCTGTTTACTGTACTCTTGTTGGTAAGGATAACATGGGGCAGTCATATACTGTGCTGTTTACGGTACTCTTGTTGGTAAGGATAACATGGGGCAGTCATATACTGTGCTGTTTACTGTACTCTTGTTGGTAAGGATAACGTGCGGCAGTCATATACTGTGCTGTTTACTGTACTCTTGTTGGTAAGGATAACATGGGGCAGTCTTATACTGTGCTGTTTACGGTACTCTTGTTGGTAAGGATAACAGAATTTTTTAAACTTTAAAGAAGAAAGATCATAAGTGCTGTTATATCATGAAGTATTTTCTAGGTATTAGACTTTGAAACCAATGATAATCTATGCATAAAGAACGGTGGTTAGTTTGTTTCTGGAAATTTGGTTTTAGAATAAACTAAAAATGAAGTTTGTTAAATAAATAACTTATGCCAGTGGTATTTCTTTTTTTGTAATATACAATATAAGTGGCTAGAATAAGGTCACACTAAAGCCATTAAGTTTTACAAGGGCTATTCCAGAAATAATTGTAGGGTATATTTGAAGACATTAAAATGTTTGTGAGTGGTTGTTGGTTTAATGAATAATTCCATGTCCGCCATGAGTCTCATCCACTCTCATTTGCATAAAAAAATATTAGAACAAAAAACCCATTAAAAATATGCAGTCTTCTTGCTTCCATGTTAAGTAAGAAAACTTGAGAATTTGAATTAAATCTAACCAATATTTGCATTGTAATTAGTTTAGAATTCGTATGTGTCAGTCTAGCTTGTCTAACCTGTTTCCAACAACCTTGCCTATGTAACGTAATGCTATGTAACATTAAACATCTGTCTGTAGTCGACCTATTGGACATAGCTAACATCAGTCTGTAGTCGACCTATTGGACATAGCTAACATCTGTCTGTAGTCGACCTATTGGACATAGCTAACATCAGTCTGTAGTCGACCTATTGGACATAGCTAACATCAGTCTGTAGTCCACCTGTTGGACATAGCTAACATCAGTCTGTAGTCCACCTGTTGGACATAGCTAACATCTGTCTGTAGTCGACCTATTGGACATAGCTAACATCAGTCTGTAGTCCACCTGTTGGACATAGCTAACATCAGTCTGTAGTCCACCTATTGGACATAGCTAACATCAGTCTGTAGTCCACCTATTAGACATAGCTAACATCAGTCTGTAGTCGACCTATTGGACATAGCTAACATCAGTCTGTAGTCCACCTATTAGACATAGCTAACATCAGTCTGTAGTCCACCTGTTGGTCATAGCTAACATCAGTCTGTAGTCCACCTATTGGTCATAGCTAACATCAGTCTGAAGTCCACCTGTTGGTCATAACTAACATCAGTCTGTAGTCCACCTATTGGTCATAGCTAACATCAGTCTGTAGTCCACCTATTGGTCATAGCTAACATCAGTCTGTAGTCTACCTATTGGTCAAATCTAACATCAGTCTGTAGTTTACCTATTGGTCATAGCTAAAATTAGTCTGTAGTCCACCTATTGGTCATAGCTAACATCAGTCTGTAGTCTACCTATTGGTCATAGCTAACATCAGTCTTTAGTCTACCTATTGGTCATAGCTAACATCAGTCTGTAGTCCACCTATTGGTCATAGCTATGGAGCAAAGCCATCAGGTTGATAGGTATTGTGGAACTATTATTGAATATTATTTTGTTCTACAAGTACAGTGAAACCTTGTTTATCAGAACTCTTCAGGAGACACCAAGAATGTTCTGATAAACAGAAGTTTGGATGAGTGAGTTTGTCTTTTATTACATACCCATTTAATTGTATTACATGGCTGATCTGGCATTCAGTATGGCTGTTCAGTCCATATTTCTATATCACACACTTAGACAGGAACTATTTAGGCTGCCTGTTGTTGTTATTTTACATTGATTTGGGTCTTTAAAATTCCAATTGCCAGAGTAAAGTCACTTTTCACATGGGCAAGCAAATAACCTGTATAAATCCAATTTTGTTCTGATTTGCATTGATACTGTATTGCTGAAAATATTTGAAAAGTGTACAAGAGATGGCATATAATAAAAACAAAACCACATATTTTGATCCAAGTCAGCGGAAAGGACTAGTTTGAAATAGCATGTGACCTCGACATATCTGTATGCCATGTTATATATCTTTTTTCCCTCACCTTGGAACAAAAACATGTATGCTGTTTTGTGTATATACCACATATGCATTTTTGTTTTACATTTGGTTCAAGGGACAGAAATATTGAGACAAACAAGTTTTGTTAAATGGGGTTTGTCTATCTGTTTTTTGCAATCAGATTTTGAGTAGTGATGGTTGTATTAACAATGCTCCCAAACCCCACCAGGAGTGATGGTTGTATTAACAATGCTCCCAAACCCCTACCAGGAGTAATGGTTGTATTAACAATAGGGGTGAAACGATTCATCGATGCATCTAAACTTTTGCCATATCAATACACGTATCAATACAAGAGGTGAAGAATCAATACAAAACGATACTTACACTATATAAATTACTTTAATCTTCAGCAGTCATGAATAATTATTAGTTGTTTGCCTTTTTATTCTTCAAACTGAGAATCGATAATGTATTGTATCGTAGGCTGTGTATCGTGAATCATATCGATATGCGGCACATGTGTATTGTTTCACCCCTAATGAACCATGCTCCCAAACCCCACCAGGAGCTTGAAATCATTTTGAGGAGTGATGGTTGTATTAACAATGTTCCCAAACCCCACCAGGAGCTTGAAATCATTATATCAGGATTAGTTCTTAAATTATGAGTTTGCTCATTACGTTTTGACAGGGAATTAAGACAGGTCAGCCACTTTTCCGTCAATGGCAGCAGCATCATTGTTGTCAACAGTTTGTTAAGTTTTGGTTACAGTTTTTCATTTCCAAAACCCCTTGATCGATTCTTATTATGCTTAGTATGAATCATTATAAAAATACAACATGCTCGCTTGTCCCCTTTACCTTGGTGTCTAGGTCAGAGTCATAGTTTGCTTTTTGGTTTCAGTTAAAGTTTTTTCATTTGTTTTTATTTCCTAAACTGTTTGATAGATTCATACTTGGCATGAATTATCATGAAGCTAAGACAATTCATTCTACAATAAGCTTGCTAGCCCCATTGGACCTTAGGGTCAAGGTCACAGTCATAAAAAATTTTCATTAAAGATTTTGGTTGAATTTTTTCTATTTGCTTATATTTCCTAAACCCATGATAGATTTTCTTCATACTTTAGATGAGTCACTATGAAGCCAAGACAGTTCATTCTGCAACATGGTCAAGGTCACAGTCATACAAAATTTGTGTTAAAGAATTTGGTTACAGTTTTTCATTTGCTGATATTTCCAAAACCCCTTGATGGGCTTTCTTCATACTTGAGATAAATCATTATGAACTTAAGGCAATTCATTCTGCAATATGCCTCAGCTTTTTGACCTTGGGGTCATATTTTTATAGCAATACTTTGATCAAGGGCTCAACATCCAGGCCCTGGCCTTGTATATTTTGTGCTCCCCAATTGCAGTAAAAACAAAAATGTTTAATACAAGTATGTTACAACAAACATATTAGGATGAAGAGAATTCATAAAGAAAATGCAACCTACAGGACACACATCGTGTTTTTATGAAAAAACACTTCCCCGCGGTGGAGCTTAATCCTTTTCACGCTGTGTCCGTCGCGGACAGGATATAGTGGTCATCGTGGATTGTCCACGTCATGGCTCGTAGTGGACGGATTAAGTATTATTGCCCATTTGAAAGTCGCAGCAATATAATTATGTAATATTGGATGCCCACTACCACGCGTGGAGCTTACCTATCAGCTCAGCTACAGCACACAGTGCAGAATGCTCTTTCTAATTTGTACGCAATGCCGTTTAATATTCAAAGACTCGCTCACTAAAACGCATTCACATACGTTTATTGAAAGAGATGAAAGATAAATTGCCGAGCAAAGAGTCACGAATGATGCTTCACAAATTATACAAAGTTTAATTATCTTAATTTTAATGAGAGAGGGGGGAGAGAGATTCTGTTTTAAACAAACAAAAGGTAAAAGAAATCACAGGTAAATACATGTATTAGCGGGTTTCATTCCGTTATAAAAATAAAAGAATGCGAGAAATGCTGTGATTTTTTAAAAAACTACCCCAGTCACTTTTAAATGGTTTGCTTAAAATGTTCCCACACAATGAAATATACACGGCACTAAGCAATATACAACCTCTACTATTCCAGCCTGTTTAGTACTTGCATATCAAATATACATGTCCATGCGGCACATTTTCTCAGGAATTAGACACGTGTTTACTTTTACCGTAGACCTACTGTTTTTACTCCGACACTATGAAGCACGTGATGCTGCATTCTGTGACCAACAGCTTTAAAAAATATACTTAGGATTTTGGTGAAAGCTTAACTGGGTAGTATTATTCATATCTGATAATGTTTAAACTGTTCAATTTCATACACAATAAAAAAAATTGAAAGCTAACCTGAAGCTTTCATCCTTGTACTACGGACTTAATCATCAGAATGATTTATTCTCTACTGATTGTTAACATCACCCGAGGGAATAGTGAGCGATGTTAACAAATTGTCCCAAAAAAAACATAAGATAAAAGCTCAACACCTTCATGAATGGCCATTTTTAAAAAGTGTAGCAGCTAATGTCAATGTAAAAATGTCACTCCTCGGCTGGTGCTTGATGATAGATTCACGAAGAAAGTAACCTTTTTCATAAAAATCACTTCATTTATGGCATGAACAGCCACTGAAAGAGAGCAGCCTTCAATACTGTGTAGATGAATTCGGCGCATTTAAAAATTATCATACTCTGAAATAATCAGTAATTTTTATAAGTCTACAGATAAAGATTTTTGTATCCTGCTTTCAATAATTTCTTTAAAGAAGGTTTTGGAAACTGTGTAGACATTAAAGGGAAACTATGAAGTTGCTGCTTATGCCCAGGGGCAGGGTTGACGCGCTACTTGTTTATCTAATGCTGTTTCATTCACGTCTTTCTAGCACTTGCATTACAGGATATTATCCCAGCTGAAGTGGCTTCATTAAACAGAAACCCTTAGTGTTTTCATAACAATATTCCCATGACATACTTGAATTCTGATTTAAGTAATTTAACTTCTACTCTGTGTGATAGTGGGGGTGCGGGTGTGATAAGATTTAGCTTTAACAAAATTTCACTTGTGATTTTTAGAAAATAAAATATTAATAATTTTAGATGTGAATCAGGACCATTGCAGCTTGTTACATTTAAATGCTTGGTCCCTTATTGGGAAAATAAAAATACTATCAATAGTTTGCTTTATATACATCTAGAAACCAGTTTTACGCGATAATATCAACTTAATGGCTGTGTTTCTCTGTCTAAATTCGCTCTTCACAAACTAATATCTTCTTAGTTTTAAAGCGTTTGATTTTGTGATCACAAGAAACATTTTTATTCAACAGTGTTTATTTTGAAACATAGAAGTGCGACACTAACCAGTAGCTGCTAGGAATTGTCCTAATTAAAGTCATTTAAGACTTCTACTCTATTTGCTTAAAAAGGCAATGGAGTGAGGAGGAGGGCTGTAGGCTGGGAGAGAAAGAGAGATGGAGGGGATGGGATATAGCTTGAAACAACTACACTTGTTCTGATTTTTAGATAGTTTAGACGTGTATCAAGGCCAGTACACTCCCCCCCCCCTCACCTAAATTTAAGTTAAATGGTAGGGCTCTAAATGGGAAAATAAAAATAATCATAATTAGTTTTTCATATAATGCTAGAGACTAGTTTTACACGATAATATGAGAACTTAACATCAAATGCGTTTCTCAGTCCAAATTTTTTTTTCACAAACTAACATCTTTTTTCTTTTCAGGTGTGTGGTTTTTTGATATTTTCATTCAACAGTTATTGTACTGTACATTTTGAAACATCAAAGCGCGACATTGAACATTAGCTGATGACATGTAGAAACTGTCATGACAGACTGTTGTTGACTCAAGACAGGAAGCTACAGCAACAGGCATAGCGGCTGGCTTCAAAGTAAGAATGATACTCCTCAGCCAGTTCCTGGTGATGCAATGTAGATTTGAAAAAAGTGTGGACAGGAAGTAACTTTTTTTCTCATTGAAATCACTTTGTTTATGACATGAATGGCCACTGATAGAGCGCAACAGTCAATACAGTGTACACATTTCCGTGCATTTAAAAAATTGCTATACTCTCTCATAAACAATTGTTATTTTCAAAGTTTAAGGGTAAAAGTACTGAAGAACCTTTCCGTAGTATAGCTCATGTATCTTTTTTTATTTTAAAATACTTTGGTAAGAATTATGACATACATGTCATAATGTGCCAGTGTTCATGATCGTACACGTTCGATATAAATATTATGGCGTTCGTTTGTAATCTCTTTTTGAGTTTTATATGTATTACTACTTTCAATGATTTCTTTAAGGTGGGTCTTGGAAATAGTAAGCTATGACAAATTAATAACCAGTACACAAAACACTTTTATGAAATATCATTTATTGAGAAAGAACATCGAAAATACCACTTGATGCAGAACAATGTCAATTTCTGGATCTGTATATGCTAACAGGTACATATACAAGTATTAAATCAGCAGGGATGTACGTTGTAGCTAAGCAGTTTTTTCTGATATACGCTTTATCATGGACAGGGGTGGAGAGATATCCAAGAAATATAAAACCTCATATTTTTTCTACGTTACACACATTTGTCTGTATGTATCCTCAGCCAGGTTACTGATAAATACACAAGAAATGTTACCACTGTACAGGTCAAGGTATGAAATTGACACCTGCTATGTTTGGGTTTACGGTGTCGGAGTTTCTCCCATCTGTTTGTTTAGTGTGTCGACTCGTGGAGCGAATACAATAGAATCAGCGAGGAGTGCCATTAAACCCACTACGACTCATGACGACTGCAATAAAATCCGTCACGGACTTTCACTAGACTGAGTGGATTTTCACTAAATTGGGGGGAAAATCAACCAGACGGAGTAGACTTACACTACTCATAGTGGGCACTTAATCCCCTGCCCATTTTTTCACGCCCACCAGATTGCGTGGTGAATCATAAAAACACGATGTGTATGCTGTACTGTAAGCATTATGATATGGAAACAATGACTATTGGTTACAACAACAAAATTTGGTTCATGCACACTTTGTTGTTTTACTGTACTTAGATCACAATTTTAGTCCTGGAATCTATCTTAGAGTAGTGTTAAAGTCCTGAAAGTAATTAATCCACAAACAAAGCCATAATATGATGGAATCCTTGTTATATTCTTATTCATAATAGCACTGTAAAGAGCATGATATCTTCAGTGTCAAATTTTGGCCGTTTTTTCAAATGGGCATATCAGCAGGGCTTAGTTTAGGCAGGCTGAAAATTGATTAAGCTAAATATTGCAAGGCAAATACCAATTGGCACTTTTCAGATTCAGTCGAGATGGTAACAGAGAAATGTTATTCAATGGAAGAAAGATGATGCTGTTTCGCATTTGATGACCACTGGCATCGGTGTTTATGTTGGCATCCACACACATTAAAGTATATGCATATGTACAGCCTAATGCATCTCAATCATTCCTTCTTCCTAAGTCCTAGGCAACAGTTTGGAGTGGGTTTCATAGCACATTTCCCCTGAAGAGGTGGCTAAGGGGGCTAACTTTGTACATGTATATTATTTGTACAGTTTTAGTTAAATTTTTGTGTTGAGCTCAGGATTTTTGTACTATGTATACATACTGTTTCATGAAACTTGATGAGAAGATGCATCTTGATGAGTGCTACACACTTGTTACAAAAGTAGGTCTCAAAAAGTCAATTTCTCTTTGACCCTCCTATAAGTCGGGATGTATTTTGCAAGTCTGATCCGTCTGAAGGGGTGAGTTCTCAGTGAGTCAGAAATGCATTTTGGAAATATAAACAAGCCAAACTGGATAGATAGATAAGAAAAATAAAGACAAAACCAGTTTAAAATACAGTTATATTATTAAGCGAAATATGTCCAAAAAAATTGACAACTTACAATTTGTCCATCTTCGTGTAATAAAGTCCATTAAAATCCATAATGCTAGACATTTTAAATCCATTTATATGATAAATCCATGAATTCAATTATAGGTCACATACCGGTATAAAAATAGTAGTTCAGAATGATCTGATTCACAATATCCCACAATATGTTAATTCCACACGTCATACAAATAAACAATGAAAGTTAAATCCACGTTTTTGTGATTCACGGTATCCTAAAAATGTCACTATCTAATGTCATATGGTACAAAGTCCAAGAATTAATCCTCATTGTCTGATAAAGTTCTGAAATCCTACATCGTCATCTAGTCATTGTAAATCGTCGCCGTCTAGTCATCGTAAATCTCATCTGACTCCAATATCTCTGCTTTACTGTCATATGCGGGTGCTTATGCAGAGACTGAACTTGGGGTCTGCAAGTAACACTTTGATCATAAAGTCAGAAATCTATTAACGGATGCAACTGAACACGTGTCAATTGTGTTGCAAGATCACAGGGAGATCAAATAACCACTCTCTGTTACTTGGCATTGAACAAGTATCAAACTCGTGTCTTGATCAAAGGGTTGTTACATCAGAAAACAAAGAGTGTGGTGCCTTTACAAGCTAAGGGATTAAAGTCAAAGTATATGCACAGGAAGTTGTAAAACTCTACTCGGCACTGAACAAGTATTAGATTCGCTGCTCAATCAAAAGGATTGTCAACTTGAAAACAAAGTGAGTGCCTTTACAAGCCAAGGGCTTATCGGCCCACGTGCACTGGCAGATAACTTTGGAAATATTACTTGTGAACTAAATCTGAATTGCGGAAAAGAAAAACACAAATTAAATCAAAACTTTTATTGCATCAAGCACAGTCTTTATGCAGCAAAACACAAATATTAATACAAATACAGGTTGTTCGGACTTGCACGAAAATGGAAGCAATATACTTACTAGTAAACACCCACGGTAAACAACATTGACGGACACTTCACTTTGCGGTAGGTAGTATTTAATTTACCAGTAATATTTTCAAATTATTAAAATCCAAATAACTGTAGATACAAGTATTGTGTAATGAATACCGTCATGAAACGGATAAACACAGTGCGTACCATATATGCATTACTGCATAGGAGTAGTGGCATGAAAACGTAAAAATATATGAATTGACAGTATTTTTATGTACTGCAAACATCTAGAGTTTCCAACATTACCCCTAGATTATATTTTCTTTTTAATGTCGCGCTTATAAGACGACCCCTGCTCTGCATGAATCGAATTTTAAGTAAAAAAAATGTTGACTTATAAGCGAGTATATACGGTATGTATACAGATCATTTAACAGCATGTTGGGGAAAATTACTTGCAATGTAGTGCCAGGTAAATATTAAGTTCATAAAATGTAAAGAAAAAAATTGGCAAAAGAACTTTTTTTTAGAAAAGGTATCAGCTATATGTTGTCAAGGTGATTAGTCTGAATTTATTTTGTGCATGATAATTAATGTTTACAGTGGCTATTGGAGACTACTGTGACCTTCGTAGAGCAAGCTATATAATCATTGATTACATTTTGGTTCTTTTTACAAATACCACGAATATCTCAACCATTAAACCCCTTCCAAATATAAGGGCTAAACAGTAATCCCAATATATTTTTTTTCATTTCAGTTACTAAACTATGCCAGCACCACATTGCTGTTTTCTGACAGGAAAGTGGATGCTAATGTGATTTCTTGGAACAAAGTTGTTCTTCTACATGGTACGGCTGCTGCATGTGCTGTTTGATTTCAGAAATTAAGTATGCATGCTGTCAAGAGCATGTAAATCATACAATAATGATTTCATTTTCATTTATCTTTCTTTTATGCAAAAGTTTTTCAGCCGTATTACCTTATTGAAGATGTGTAGTGCTTTGTTAAAGAGTGTATCAGAGTGTCCTTCACCAGTTTGGCATTTTGTTCATTAAATTCACTATGTTACTAGACTACACTCAATATAATGTGTATGTGAACAATTTATGGTGCAGTAAAGCAAATGTTGACAGTATTCATGTATGTATGTAAGTACTGTGAGAGCTAATTGTGGTAAATACACAAGCTAATGTTGACAGTATTCATGTATGTATGTAAGTACTGTGAGAGCTAATTGTAGTAAATACACAAGCTAATGTTGACAGTATACATGTATGTATGTAAGTACTGTGAGAGCTAATTGTGGTAAATACACAAGCTAATGTTGACAGTATTCATGTATGTATGTAAGTACTGTGAGAGCTAATTGTAGTAAATACACAAGCTAATGTTGACAGTATACATGTATGTATGTAAGTACTGTGAGAGCTAATTGTAGTAAATACACAAGCTAATGTTGACAGTATTCATGTATGTATGTAAGTACTGTGAGAGCTAATTGTAGTAAATACACAAGCTAATGTTGACAGTATTCATGTATGTATGTAAGTACTGTGAGAGCTAATTGTGGTAAATACACAAGCTAATGTTGACAGTATTCATGTATGTATGTAAGTACTGTGAGAGCTAATTGTAGTAAATACACAAGCTAATGTTGACAGTATTCATGTATGTATGTAAGTACTGTGAGAGCTAATTGTGGTAAATACACAAGCTAATGTTGACAGTATTCATGTATGTATGTAAGTACTGTGAGAGCTAATTGTAGTAAATACACAAGCTAATGTTGACAGTATTCATGTATGTATGTAAATACTGTGAGAGCTAATTGTGGTAAATACACAAGCTAATGTTGACAGTATACATGTATGTATGTAAATACTGTGAGAGCTAATTGTGGTAAATACACAAGCTAATGTTGACAGTATTCATGTATGTATGTAAATACTGTGAGAGCTAATTGTGGTAAATACACAAGCTAATGTTGACAGTATACATGTATGTATGTAAATACTGTGAGAGCTAATTGTGGTAAATACACAAGCAAATGTTGACAGTATTCATGTATGTATGTAAATACTGTGAGAGCTAATTGTGGTAAATACACAAGCTAATGTTGACAGTATACATGTATGTATGTAAATACTGTGAGAGCTAATTGTGGTAAATACACAAGCAAATGCATGCACATACATACACACACATAATTTTGGCTTAATTATAACTGATCAAGATTTCAGTAATGCTTCATAACACACAATCACATTGTTTGCTGAGTCGTACAGGCAGGAGACTTTTCATGAAGCAGATTTTTTACATTTCTTCTTTCGTTGCACCAAACCACAATGTAACTCATTGATAGATATAAAAAACAAAATCCTGTAAAGTTTTGAGTTTTGATTGCTTTCGTTAATTTCCAATATCACTTATTTTGATTGCTTTCATTAATTTCCAATATCACTTGTTTTGATTGCTTTCATTAATTTCCAATATCACTTATTTTGATTGCTTTCATTAATTTCCATTATCACTTATTTTGATTGCAAACAGTTTCCACATAGTTGTCTTGTTGTACATTTTTTATGTTGATTTCTGAATAGTTATGCAGAAATGACGTGAATGGTTCCTTACTTGTCAGACTCTGATTTTCTTGTGCTGACTTCTGGAAGATCATTTTCTACTTTGCTGTGAAACCCCATGTATGAAATCTGACTCATTAAATTTATTTTCTTCTTGTCTTTCAGGTCCCCCAGGTACAGGAAAGACATCCCTCTGCAAAGCCCTGGCACAAAAACTGAGTATACGTCTTTCTGACCGCTACAGCTATGGGCAGCTCATTGAGATCAATAGTCACAGTCTATTCTCCAAGTGGTTCTCTGAGGTGTGTTCTGAACAATTCATTCTTGAATCATACATGTAAATGCTACGTTGGTGCTCGTGATTGCTAGAATTGATAAAGGCAATCAGAGTTTTCAGATGCAGTTCATTTCAGTTAAAAGAGCAAATTTGATGATTGAAAATTGTTTGGCTTGTTACCGTTGCCCACCAATTTTTGCCCTGTAGTCATTAGTGAATGATAGTGTAACATATTTTAAAGGTTTTATAAATTATGTAAGGAACTTGATTTCTTCAGGAAATAACTAGTGGATTAGCAGAATTTAACTTTAAATCAAATATTTTTAGTTTGAAAAGAAGAAAAAATTCTGGGAAAGATGGGCATTTTATTAAGAAAACACTAATTGGTAATGAGAGCACAATCTGGAACAGAAATTACCATTAGCCATTGTGCTTTATTTTTTGGTAACAGTTACTTCTCCTAAACGGGTAGCTATACCAACATTTAAAAAAAAAAAACACTTCTTTCATGCAATATCCTGTATAAAAATGATACTGGTCAAACTTCCAAAATGGCCACCTTAATGGCCATCCTGAAAATCTTTATATGGCTACTTCTCCTGAATGGATGGTCTTATCATCATGAGATTGTCACTGAAACACTATTACAGCAATTTGTATCTGGTTCTGAATGAAATTGGTGTTTATGTGGCCTAAAACAAGTGGTCATCTATAACATCCTATTAACACTACTTCGCTTGCATGAATGGTGTCACTGACATGAGGTTTTCACTACAAAAAACTTCTTGCAATATTTAACAGGTTCTGAATGAAAATGGTGCAGATCTGACCACCAACATATCTGCACATTTGTGAAGGAGTTTTGAAAACCAGACTTAACTGACCTTGGTGCCATGTCAAAGGTCATTACTTGCATTTTTCTTCTGTATTGAGCTGATGAACGCTGTCACTTGTGAATTTTCCTCAGACTTTATATTTAGTTGCTTTCCAGTAAACAAGTTGATAGTTGGCACTCTGACATTGGTTTTAAGGTCAATGGTCTTGACTCAGGTTTTTAGCTGTACTGGCTTGTAAACATGATAACACAAACAAGTATGAATGGATTTTTATTAAATTAAGTTTGTGAATATATCGGAAGAATACTCTGAACCAGGCATTTGCAACTTCCTCCAGGGCATGGGCTGGATATCGATTTTCAAGCCACACCCTATGATGCAAATGTTACCAGATAAAACCAGGTCGCAAGCCAGATGCAGCCCATGGGCTACAGGTTGCACATGCCTGCTTTGAACGATGCTACTTCAAGAACTTTGTTTTTATCCCCACTGATATTAATTATAGATTTAACCAGACTTACCATGTTGGTATATCTTGACATCATTTGCAATGAGAACAATGATTTTCTATTCATTATATCAGGTTGAGGTCAAAGGCCATGACAACAAATTTTGTACTGCGCTTACAAGTATCTTGTGAACATAGTAACTCAAATGTGTAAAAAAATTGTTTACATATGTGGTATGTTGGAGTTTCTCAAGAATATCAGAGATTGTTTCAATACTCAGAGAAAAAGAATAAATGGACAGAAGGAATTTACATCTTGGATTCATGGAAATTCTTTTCAGGCAGTAGAGCATCAGTCCCATCAAGGGATTCTTGTTATATATTTATTATCCCCACACTTTTTGAATGATAAGTGGTGATTATGCAATTCTGCCTGTGCATGTGTAATGTCGCACAACTGCTTGTACACTGTTTCAGATACAGACTTCAAACTTGGGGCATGGTCTGTAGATGTGCACAACGATGAAAATTGGGTGTGTCTGTAGATATGTATTATGGCTTCAGAATATCAAACCACACACATACCTTGGGGGTGGAACTTTTGGTGTGGAGATGCTTTTGCACATATGTAATTGTATTTTTATTTATTGAATTTCAGTCTGTACTTTGGGATATAAAATGTGAAGTGCTTTCGTGAGTTGTGTTATCTCATGCAGCACCTAATAAACCATTTAAGATGGAATCTTGAAACCTTGTGATACTATTTGATTTATAGATGTGCACAGCAGTGTTGGATATTTGATCCTTCTCAAGGACAGGACTGGGGGAGGGGCGGCAGGGTGGGACACTTATGCATATTTGTATGATGGGTTGTCATAAATGAAAAATGTGCTGATATTATATTGCCTTGCTGCATACTTCTAGTCAGAAGTATGCAGTTTTGTCAAGAAACATGGGCTTCTTGAAAATGTTTATTTTTTGATCAGTTTAAAAATCACATCTACACAGGTAGGTTATTGAGTGCTAATGCAGTGCTAATGCCTTGCACATGGATGCACCACAGAAGCTGATCCAATAGTAAGATTCAAACCTCTGTCACAAGTCTGACTTGCTAACCATTGAGTTACCATGGATTCTGCCTTGATTAGTCACCTTTTACGACAAGCAGGTGAACACTTTGGGTCTATTCTTCATCCCCAATTCTGTAAGGGGCATGTTTAATGTTTAAATACATCTGTTATGGGGAAAATGACAGTGATTTCCTGTAAAGTGATTTTGTAAGTCTATCATGTCATATAAAATCTTTTTATTATTTATATTGAATTTTGCTTGTAATTCTCCTGTAGAGTGGAAAGCTCGTGTTGAAGATGTTCCAGAAGATACAGGAATTACTGGATGATAAAGATGCCCTTGTATTTGTGCTGATTGATGAGGTAAATATACTGCTTATCAGAAATGTTAAAGCCTACATGTATGTACTTTCTTTTGGTAATGTTGAATTACATGACAGATGTATTTTTTCTAAGATCTGTTTTTGGATGTGTCTAAACAGTTGTAATATCCAAGGTTCACATTATTGCACATTGACTGCCCATTATGAAATGTATGTAATTGTTCCAATGATTGTGAATTGGTCATAAAAACATGTGGTACAAAGCAATAAATAGGTTTTAGTTCCGCTCAGACTTATCTCCCTGGGAAAAAGATCTTCAGTATCTCTTTTGATATCTAAATCTTTGTCAGGAAGAGAATAAACACAGGTGGGTTGTAATTGCTTCAGCTGGATTATCACACAAAAATATCTTAAACTGAGATAATGGCTTTGCCAAATTGACTAACAGAGTCAAGAAAAAAGGTGAAATCTGAGAGGGGGCCTTTAGTGTCAGGCAGATGAGATAACATGTAAATAAGCCAGTTTAATTTCCAGTACAAGCATATCAATATGTAATTAAACCGGCAAGAAAGGTACAAACTAGACAATCTGGGTTGATTTTAGTGGCAAGACAATCATTTTACATTGTCATGATTTCCAAAAGTACATGCTTGTCATATTACTGTATTTTTCGGTCTATTAGTCAGCATTTGAAATTAGCAACTGTCCATTGATCCAACACTGATAATTCTCTAGCCATGTCAACAAAATATTGAAGTGGCTCGTCATTGTCGCCAGCTTAAAATGTTACCAGCTTATGAAACAAAAATCAAGCGGACCAGGAATTCTGTTACAGTTTCTGACCCATCAGGCCAGATTGAAATTTAGGCAAAGGGGGAAAATGTATTAGTCAGTGTAGAGAATAAGTCACAAGGGCTCATTTCTCATTTGATGGGATGGCCTGTTGTCTGTCCCCTGCCAATCCATTAGCAAAAGTTTGTTATTGCTACACCTCCTAAACTACTTGGAGGATTGTCATGAGACTTTACACACACATTCATCCCAAGGTCTAGTTGGTCCTAAATGAAAATGGTGCTACTTAAAGAGCCAATATGGCCACTGTGGCCCTCATGAAAGTCTGGTTGTCACTCGTTCTCCAGTATTGATGGTCATATCAACATGGGGTTTTCACTACAAGACTTCTTATGATGTCTAGTTGGCCCTAAATGAAAATGATGCCAATCTGACATCCAATATGGCCATCATGAAAATCTTATTGCTGCTCCTAAATCAGTGGTCATATAGACATTGGGTTTTCA
This sequence comes from Margaritifera margaritifera, assembly GCA_029931535.1. Taxonomy (NCBI): domain Eukaryota; kingdom Metazoa; phylum Mollusca; class Bivalvia; order Unionida; family Margaritiferidae; genus Margaritifera; species Margaritifera margaritifera. Next base: position 492,679 of record JAQPZY010001165.1, read on the forward strand.
TCAAAAGACCTTTTATGGTGTCTAGTTGGTCCTAAATGAAAATAGTGCTAATCTGACTTCCGGTATGGCTGCCATGGTGGCCATCTTGAAAATCTTATCGCTAATGCTCCTGAATGGCTGGCCATATCGACATGGCTTTTCACCAGAAGACTTCTTATGATATGTTGTTGGTCCTAAATGAATATGGTGCCGATATTACATCCAGTATAGCTGCAACAACGGCTGCTGTGTAACACTTTAAATTTGTGTGGTTCCATTTTTCATGGTTTTCATGGGTGAGCTAGACCACGAATTTAAAATCACAACAAAATATCAACCAAGTCGACATTCACCCCCTCCCACTCCTGTCATATGCAATGGAAAGGCATCGCTTGTTTCTTTCTTTGTTTTAATACCACAGCTATCTATAGTGCCGAGAATGTGAAATATACATTAGGATAAGTACATAAATGACGAGGAACACTGAAACTGATTGATTACAATTTAACTTGAATGCTAAATTTCATGAACATGAAAACTCGTGTAAGATTGTAATGACTCTACCTGATGTATAGTAATAAATGCAGATATAATGTTCCTCTTTATTTCCCAAAGCACATATTATTCCCATTTATAAATACATTTTTGCACATATCAACTAACTGCTAAATAAACAATCAGCAGATTAGTCCCGCTTTCTCAAAGTCCATTTCAGTCAGGTCTCTCCGAAGTGATAATTTGTCTTGCGCAAATTGGCTTAAGGGTATATGTTTTCAGGTCAACCAAGACCTGATCTGAATGTACATCTCCACTGTCCTCAGGTTCATTTAACTGATCAATCACCTGTGTTGAATACCACTCATGAAATCATGATTCGAGTTCCTCTTTGTAAAATTTGTTAGCAGTTAAATCTAGGGGTTGCAACTTACTCATACATGCGGCTGGCACAAACGTTGGTATAATCCCGTTTTCCTTTAAGTGAGACATCAGCCTTTTTCCGCGATGCTCTTTGAAAACATCAAAGATTGTTATTTGTCTTTTATTGTCCAAGCCAGATATGGTCACATGCTCATTGTCCAGTCACCACTTGGCACAAGTTGACACACGATCTTATCCCAGTTGATTAAGAATTAGTCTGGCACATGATTGTCTTTTATCACAGTAAGCACTTTTTTCAAAAACTCTAACTTAATATCCTCTAAATCTTTTGGTAGAGATTTCACGTTCTTTTGTTCCCTTTCGCTTTACTAAGCATATCCTCTTCAATAAAGATCTTGCGCATGACTTACTAATACTAATGTGTACGACTTACTAATACTAATGTGTACTATGTATCTTTCCAGTTCATGTTTATGTTTAGCATAGTTTGTAACAATTCCTTCAGCATCAGCCATCACAATTAATACAACTGCTATTTACCCAAACTTTATGGATGCAATTTTGGACCACAAGGTCCAGGTCAGCCAGCAACAAGGGGTTCCCATGGGGCAATTTTGGCAGGCTTGTCATGTCAGCTGCACCAGCTTTCTTGAGTTTAATATACTGTGGACTGTTGTTTTGCTGACTTTCTTCCTGAGTTTGGCGCTGAACTATCTCACTGTTTTTGAGATTCCATTTTCGATTGAGTATCTTTCAATTTAGCTCTTGTGTGGTCGTCATATGATATGTTCTCACCTTGTTTACTCTTACAGGAAGTTAAGGATATCATGAGAGTTTGCAGTTTGCAGAGAAATTCTTCAGCCTCATCAGTTTCATCTTTTTGTGTGTTCATCCATCATTCACACTTTTCATTTCTGGAGCATAACACGAAAAGTGCATCTTAGTACACATATTAGGCTAGTGGTCCAGATATTTCTATGCATCTTAGTACACATATTAGGCTAGTGGTCCAGACATTTTTCTATTCACAATTCTTCAGCCTCATCAGTTTCATCCTTTTGTGTGTTCATCCATCATTCACACTTTTCATTTCTGGAGCATAACACAAAAAGTGTTAACAATATTTCTATGCATCTTAGTACACATATTAGGCTAGTGGTCCAGATATTTCTATGCATCTTAGTACACATATTAGGCTAGTGGTCCAGATATTTCTATGCATCTTAGTAAACATATTAGGCTAGTGGTCCAGATTTTGCCTTTTGCTATTCAGATACTTCAGTTTCAATCTTTTTTGCTTTTTTTGGTCTATCAATCCATCCATTATCCACACTTTTGTTTCCTGAGCAAAACTCCAAAATCATTTAAGATATCTCTGTGAAATTTGGTACACATTTAGATTAGTGATGTAGATGCACCATTTGTTATTCACAATTCTTCAGTTTCAATATTTTTAACATTTGTCTGTTCATCATACATCAACCATTCACACTTTCATTTCTGTAGCAAACCTCATAATACATATCACTTTTCTGTATACTTTGTAAATATGAACTTCCTATAAATGAAATCTTTGACAGTTTATTTTGTCTCCAAGAAGGCATTTTGGTGGGATCGGGGATGCAGATGACTCCATCTTGTTTCTTTTTGTTCCACCACTCTGTATGTAATATAGGTGGATAGAGCTGTCGCTATGTCCATCTCTCAGTCTCTCTGTCCATTCACATTTTCATTTCCCTAGCATAACTCTTAATTTGTTCAAAATATTTGTATCAGACTTAGTACACATGTCAGGTAAGTTACACAGAGGTGTCTTGATTTTCCGGATTCAGTATTTTATATGTTGCCGTGGAAACAAAGTGTGGCATAAGTGGTATATAATTGAGAGTGCTGCACCATAGGCTACTGACATAAGTAGTATAAAACTTGAGTGCTGGATCACAGAGTACTTTCAGCAGGAGTCTAGATAAGTGGAGTACCAGGTTTTTAGCTGACCCGATTGTAAGGCCAAGTGAGCTTATGGTATGGTCCAGTATGTGTCATCCATCGTGTATTGTCCTTCTACATTTGCTATTTTAAACATATCAAAAACCACTGGACCAGTTTAAACCAAATTTAGCAGAGAGCATCCTAGCGTGAATGGCTTTCAATCAAATATGGCCACCATAAATAGAAATAGAGAAACATTTAAATGACTTTGTATATAAAAAATTTTTTAAAAAGAAGACATGTTGAACAAAATTTGACCAACTTTGACAAAACATATCCTGGCATAACAGACTTTCAATATTGGACAGATGATGCTGGTGTGCTGTCAAATATTGATGAAGGATGAAGATACTATATATAGAGAACCTTGAAACAATTTTTTTGATAACATGAGCAATCAACAGCATTGAAATAAATTTTTCCAGAAAGCATCCTACTGACCCAGATTTGTTGGCCAACTGCATATGCATTTGGCTATTACGCAGATGTCTGCCAGGGCATGTGAGTGCGCGAATCGCACAAAATTTGTACAAATTTGCGCACTTGGAAAGCAATGATGCACGAGAACTCCCGCAAATTAGTTTAAAGTTGCACATATAAAAATGTACTCTGCGCAGTATACAATTTTTATTTAACTATTAACTCTAAAGTGCTTGTCGCGGCATAAGTCACTCTGCCAGTCGAGGTCTTGTAGCGCTTGTCTCGTCATCTGTCTTTTTCCTGTAGGCAACTGTTTACACATCTGAGTACTTCGGCTTGACATGAACAGTTGTTAAACTAAATTTGATTGGCATATTGGTCCCTGGAACATGCATTGCCGAGGTTGCACCTTGCATTCTTGAAGGAAGTTTTACAAATGCATGTTTGGGCTCTTAGAAAACCTAAAATGGCTGACTCCCAACATTTTTCATCTTCAGACGATGATTCATTCGGCAAATACTGGCTGATGATAGCGATGTTGAAAATGATTTTTTGTTTTGAAGTATATGAGATTATTGGAGCCTGGAAAGTGTTACTGGAAATACCAGTGAATAATTTTGAACCCGAAAATGATGTTGAATACGAGTCCGATGTACATGCTGGATGGACAAAACAGACGGCATGCCGGTCAACCCCCTGTTAAGCGGTATTTCGAAAATTAAATGTTGAAAAGGCAGAATACCAAGCCTAATAAAAATACAGGCAATTAAAAGTAGAGTGCTGTTTTCATTTCTTTTCTCAAACAATTCTGCCTTGAGGGATCTTGTGCTACAAAACTATATAGCACTATAAGGATTAAGATAAATTGAATAAATAAGAATCTAAAAAGAAATTAAAAAGTAAGGATATTTATTTTTGATCAAAATACCTCTGTCTGAACAAGCTGACTATGGCATTGGTGGACTTAAAACTCTAATACAACATTGTTGAACAGATAAGAAATCTGGCATAGTAGTCAGCAAAGCACTGATTGAAGAAAGTGAAACTTTGGCAGAGCTCTTGTTAGTGAAATATATTATTTTTGAACAGAGATATACAAGAGACAATACCTATGAGCTGTTGAAAATTGTATATAACAATCATAAAGAACAGTTTTCCAACTTGTTCTAGCTGACTTTGCTAGTTATGCATATGTGAAAGGGGGTTCTCAGCACAGAACAATATTCATACACAGATAAGGAACAAATTAAGCTCAGAAATGATCAACAGATTAATACTTATACAACTAGAGGAGACATCTTTTGAGGATTTTGATTTCAATAGAGCTCTAACAAAGTTGAGCAGGAAGAAAGAAAGAGACGGATATTTATGTGTTAGGTAAATACTGAACCATGGCCATGTCCTCCTCCCCCTCATTTTTTTTCTACTCCCGCCTTATTTTGGTGACAAGGGGGGAGCTCCCCCCTTTAGATAAAATCCTGGCAGCATCTCTGCAGGTGAGCAATCTCAGGACAATTTGAGCCTGTTGTTTTTCTGCATATACCTATTTGTGAAACTAATATTTCTCAGTACCAGCATTATAATGGGAAAGATTAGATTTAATTACTGAAATCAGTGCAGTGTAGTGATATTGGTGGTACCTGTTTACAAGCTAATATACCATTGACCACTGTTCAGATAAGAAATGGAAATTAATGCATTTTTGGACATGATAAAAACTGCAGTTATTTGAGGATTACTGACATTAATGCAAAGAGAAAAGCAACTTGAAAGTGACTGCAAGGTTATTAGCACCCGTGCTCCAGTTATATTCGTGCTGAATTGTTTCCCCATGATTCTATCTTCAGAATTAAATTGTTTAATATCATCATGATAGGGAAATATTATTATTGTTATTATTACTATTATTATTATTATTATTATTATTATTATTTCAAAATATTGTTACGACTCTATGGTCTAAGAAAAATGTAACAGAAAGAAAGTGAAACCAACAAATCAAGTAAAAATCAACAAGCAATTTATTACTAGATAATTAAAATGAAAAATCAAAAAGTCACTTACAGTAATGTGTTTTGAAATCCTAATAATCCAATAAGAATGATTGTTCTAATCACAAGTCCTAAATATAGAATGTTCCGAATTCACGGCTGTGTCCTTGAATGTTATGATGTGCTAATGGTCTCCAAAGTCCTGATGTACTAGTAATCTTGATGTGCTGATGTCAAAATGAAGTATTCCAAAATCTCTGAATAAGTTCACTTAAATTCCAAAATCATCAATTAAAAATCCAAAATCCAAAAGTTTGTGAGCACTGTTATAATCCAATGAATATTTAAAATAATTCCTCTCTTTGAATTTGGAATGAATTTTCACAACTGTAATAGCTCTTTACAAGACTGATGGTAATGTCAAAACTGAATAAATGTCCACCAAACATGGTATATATAAAGATTGGGCACATGACAGAATGTTCTAGAATGTGTGTCATCTTAATGGAATTTTACTTGTAAACAAAAATTCAACCTTGACCTTCAAATTGAGAAAACATATTGATCAAAACAACCTAATTCAAGGACACTAGTTAAACATGTTTTTCCTGATAAACATAAAGATTTAAGCAAATATTAAAGTGAAGAAACATTTATAATTTCCTAAAATATTTATAATATTATATAAACATCATACATAACACCTCCCCTCATAAAGAAAAAGAAAGATTTATATAATAAAGCTTTCTTTTGAATATATATCTAATACTATAATAACCAAAAATTACATAAGAACATGTTTTATGATACTGGACTTAATTACATCAAGCAATATTACATTTCTAGGCACGTGAGAGTGCATCTGCAATCACATTGTCTTTTTGAATCAATACTCCACCAACCCCTACATCACTTGCATCAACAGATAATTTAAATGATTGGCTAAAATTTGGTGCAGAAAGAACTGGTGCATTCTTAAGCATGGCCTTTAACTTGTCAAAAGATTCCTGACACTTGTCAGACCAAAAAAATTTGGTTTTCTTACTCAATAAACTTGTCAAAGGTTCAGCAATTTTGGAAAAATTGGAACAAAATTTCCGATAATATCCAGCCATACCTAGAAATTGCATCAGTTGCTTTTTACAAATTGGAACTTGAAATTCAGAGATAGCTTTGACCTTAGCTTCTATAGGTTTAACTTGACCTTGTCCCACAATATGTCCTAAAAATGTGACACAAGCATGGCAAAACTCACTTTTGCTCAAATTAATTGTCAGATTCGCATCGCTGAGTCGATCGAAGAATTTTCGAATGGTTTCCAAATGATCTTCCCAGGTGTTGTTGTAGATAATGACGTCATCGATATAAGCGTCACAATTATCAAGACCAAATGTTATCATGTTCATCAGACGTTGAAACGTTGCAGGCGAATTTTTCATTCCAAACGGCATGACTTTATATTGATAAAGTCCATCTGGAGTTACAAATGCTGAAATTTCTTTTGCCCTTTCCATCAGTGGAATTTGCCAGAATCCTTTTAAAAGGTCAAACTTGGTGACATATTCCGCATTTCCAATTTTATCAATGCAATCGTCCATTCTTGGGATTGGAAATGAATCAGTTTTGGTGACACTGTTGACTTTTCTATAGTCAGTACACATACGGAATGTATTATCTGGCTTGGGAACAAGAATACATGGTGAACTCCAGTTACTTTTACTTGGTTCTATGAAATCATTCTCCAGTAAATACTGAATTTCTTTCTTCAGATAGTTCTGTTTGAGAGGATTCATCCTATAAGGATGATGTTTCACAGGCGCAGAATCTACAATGTCAACGTCATGATAAATTTTACTTGTTCGTGTTGGAACATCAGGAAACAAGTGCTCATAGTCATGTAATAGCTGTTTTAGTTCATTTCTTTCCTGTTGTTGTAGATGTGAAAGTTTCTGGTCTAGGTTGTTCAATATTTCTGAATTCCGAAGATTGGTTATACCAGAGTCACTATAGTCTGATTGTATTCCATCGTTGATATCTTCACTGTGTGGGACAGGTACAACTAAATTAACTAAATAATTAGCTGAGCTATCTCTGTCAAAATATTCCTTTAACATATTTATATGACAAAGTTGTTTTTGTTTCCGTCTCCCAGGAGTGTTAATGATATAATTTAAGTCATTTACTTTCTTTGCAACGGTATAAGGACCATAAAATTTAGCCTGAAGAGAATTTTGAGGTATGGGAAAGAGAGCCAGAACTTTGTCACCAGGTTTAAAACTCCTTTCCTGTGTATTTCTGTCATACCTTAATTTCATTTTTGACTGAGTAGTGTGAAGATTAGTTCTTGCTACTTCACAGGCCTTTGACAACTTGTATTTGAAATCAGAGACATAATCAAGAAGATTAATCTTTGAATCTTCATTTGAAAGAAGTTTCTCTTTCAATAATTTCAATGGTCCACGGACAGTATGACCAAAAACTAGTTCAAAGGGACTAAAACCCAACGACTCTTGAACTGATTCCCTAACAGCAAACAACAACAAATGAACACCCTCATCCCAATCCTTTTCTGTATCAAAGCAATATGATCGAATCATATTCTTCAAAGTTTGATGAAATCTTTCCAAAGCACCTTGACTTTCAGGGTGATAGGCAGAAGATTTAAACTGTTGTATGCCTAATTCATGCATAACTTGTTGGAAAATTCCAGAAATAAAATTTGACCCTTGATCTGACTGGACAGATTTGGAAAGGCCAACAAGTGTAAAAAACTTCACCAAAGCTTTCACAATAGTTTTAGTTTTTATATTTCTCAGAGGAATTGCTTCTGGAAATCTTGTAGATGTACACATGATGGTCAACAAGTATTGGTTGCCTAACTTGGTTTTAGGTAAAGGACCAACACAGTCTGCCATTATTCTACTAAATGGTTCATCAAATGCAGGAATAGGTTGCAGATGAGCCTTAGGTATCTTCTGATTGGGTTTTCCTACCATTTGACAAGTGTGACAAGATCTGCAGTATTTAGAAACATCACTTTTGAGTTTCGGCCAATAAAAATGATTCAAGATCTTGTGATAAGTCTTACGGACTCCTGAATGACCAGCCAAAGGAGTTTCATGGGCTAAATTAAGAATTTCCTGTCGATATGACTTAGGAACAACAATTTGATAGCTCACTGACCACTCGTCACCAGCGGGTACATCAGGTGGTCTCCATTTCCTCATAAGGACCCCATTTTTCACAAAGTAACACACTGGAACTTGTGTGGCTTCAGTTTCACTAATAGCCCTCTGAAACAAACAAGATATCTCGGGATCTTGCTCCTGTTCAACGACAAGGGATTGTCGTTTGTCACCCTGAGTAGGACAAAGAGAATGAGTTGCCAAAAGAGGATCACTGTGATCAATACCATTTGATTGATCAATACCTGAGGAAAAAGTGACCTCATCAAAAAACTGACCAATACATGTGTCAGCTAAAGGAATAATATCCTGATCAACATCACTCTCAAGAGCTCTTTTTGCCATAGCTCTAGTAACTGCACAAGCAGGGTACAAATCAGGGATTTCAGTTTCAACAGGATCAACTTTCTGATCCAAACAAGGCTTGTCAGTTACAAGTGGATTAACCACAACCTTATCTCCAGCTAGGTCATTGCCTAGTAATAAATGAACACCCTCTATGGGTAAAGAAGTCACTGCCCCAAGAGTCACAGGTCCAGAAACTAAGTCTGATGCCAAATTTACACAATGAAGAGGAACATTTACAAAGCCGCACTCAACTCCCTGAACAAGAACACTTTCACTTGAAGAAGACTCCTCAGACAAAGGCAAAGTACCTGATAATAAAAGACTCTGAGAAGCTCCAGTGTCCCTTAATATTTTAATTGGGATAGGTTTGGGAGAATCACCAATAAGTGATATAGAACCTTCTGACATGAATGGTTCATAAGCCTCCAAAATAGAATCAGACTGGGGTTTGTTTGACCCAACAAATGTATTGCTTTCAATACAAGACCGTGACCTTGACCTCGTAGAAATAAGAGCATTTGGAAAAGCTCTGTCTTTTCTCTGTTGCTTATTTTTCAACTTGAAGCAATCAGAAATAACATGCTTTTTCTTTTTACAATAAGTGCACGTAGGAAGAGATAAGGATTTCTGATCAGTCTTATCAGATGTTTGATTCCTAACAGTTGTGCTGTTGTGAAATTTGGAAGTACTCGTATGAGATTGAAATGGTTTTTTACCAGAAAACTGCTGAGAGGACGACTTATTGCCAAATGAAATTTTGTGAGTCAAGGAATAATCATCAGCCATACGAGCAGCATTTTCCAAAGTTTCCACATTCTGCTCGTCAAGATAGGTTTTAACATCACTATGGATACACCTTTTGAACTCTTCAATTAATACGAGCTGTCGGAGGTTATCATAACCTTGATCAACTTTCTTGGCTGAGCACCACCTATCAAATAGTTGTTCTTTATCCCTTGCAAATTCGACATGAGTTTGTCCAGTTTCTTTTCTACAATTCCTAAACCTTTGTCAATATGCCTCTAGTACCAACTCATAAGCTTTCAAGATGTACTCCTTAACCACATCATAATCAGTGCTTTGTTGTACTGACAGTGAAATGTAGACTTCACGAGCTTTGCCAATAAGTACACTTTGTAATAACAAAGTCCAATGCTCTCTGGGCCATTTCAAGTTTTCAGCTATTTTCTCGAAATGAAGAAAGTATTTATCTACTTCTTTTTCCTGAAAAGGGGGTACTAACCTAATATATCTAGTAACATCAAAACCTGAACTTGTATTTAAAGGAGTGGAGTGTGCTCTGTTTGCCAGTTCTAATTCTCTTAATTTAAATTGCATTTCCCTTTCTTCTCTTTGCATCTGCATCTGTCTCTCCTCTTTCTCTCTCTCCCTCTCCATCTGCATTTGCCTATCTTCTTTCTGCATTTGTATCTGCCTCTCTTCTTTCTCTCTCTCCATCTGTATCTGCCTCTCTTCTTTTTCTCTCTCTCTCTGAATCTGAAGCTTTGCTAACTCTAAATCCATCTGGTTCTTTAACTCTAATTCCCTTAATTTCCTGTCAGAACCAGATACAGGCTTTCTCTTCAAACTTAAAGCACTATTTTCAAAAATTCCCTTACCTACTAAATACTGAATTAAAATAATCTTTATTTCCTGTTTTGTCAATGATACTTTTGCCTCAGATAGACTGTATTTTCTGGCAAGCTCGAGCAACTCATCCTTTCTCATGCACTCTAACTCCTCCTGGGTAGGTTTTGAAATGAAATTCTGAACATTAGATGCCATTGTAAATGCTTGTTGGTTTCACACACAAAAATTTCTCTATATAAAATCTTTGCCAAAGACAAAAAAAAATTCCGAGACAAAATCAATATGAATTTCAAAAATAACTTTAATATCTCTAATATGCTTTAAAGAAATTCAAATCCCAGAAGATGAGCCCCCAATTTCTGTTACGACTCTATGGTCTAAGAAAAATGTAACAGAAAGAAAGTGAAACCAACAAATCAAGTAAAAAATCAACAAGCAATTTATTACTAGATAATTAAAATGAAAAATCAAAAAGTCACTTACAGTAATGTGTTTTGAAATCCTAATAATCCAATAAGAATGATTGTTCTAATCACAAGTCCTAAATATAGAATGTTCCGAATTCACGGCTGTGTCCTTGAATGTTATGATGTGCTAATGGTCTCCAAAGTCCTGATGTACTAGTAATCTTGATGTGCTGATGTCAAAATGAAGTATTCCAAAATCTCTGAATAAGTTCACTTAAATTCCAAAATCATCAATTAAAAATCCAAAATCCAAAAGTTTGTGAGCACTGTTATAATCCAATGAATATTTAAAATAATTCCTCTCTTAGAATTTGGAATGAATTTTCACAACTGTAATAGCTCTTTACAAGACTGATGGTAATGTCAAAACTGAATAAATGTCCACCAAACATGGTATATATAAAGATTGGGCACATGACAGAATGTTCTAGAATGTGTGTCATCTTAATGGAATTTTACTTATAAACAAAAATTCAACCAACCTTGACCTTCAAATTGAGAAAACATATTGATCAAAACAACCTAATTCAAGGACACTAGTTAAACATGTTTTTCCTGATAAACATAAAGATTTAAGCAAATATTAAAGTGAAGAAACATTTATAATTTCCTAAAATATTTATAATATTATATAAACATCATACATAACAATATGCTTTAACACCAGCAAAAATTTTTGATACTTTTTTGAAGCTGTTGATGTTGTAATCTAGTGCTTTGAAAATGGCAGCACATGGATGAGGGATTGACTGGGGGATTAGTTGTGACAAAATCTGCAGAGATTGCAAATAAATGTGTAAATATTTGGTATCTTCCAACACAAAAAACTCCAATGACAATAACATGGATGTTGTTTATCTCCAATATCATATTACCTGCAATTAATGCAAATCCTCAATAGTTTACATTTTCTACATGGTTCACAATCTTCTACATGGCAAAGTTAGTTCTTGGTGGGGTTTTACATGTTACACTATGTGTTCAACATGGTTCACAATCTTCTACATGGCGAAATTAGTTTTGGTGGGGTTTTAAATGATACACAATGTATAAGTTGAAGTGGAATAAAATTCTAGAGTTGTTCCTTAGAGGATAAATGTATCAGTTAATACATAAGAAAACATGGTAATAGGAAATTTTTTGGAAGGAATGCAGCTGTAACTTTTCTGTAGTATTCAAGGATGAAATTTGAGTAAACAATTTGAGATATAATTGTTTGATTATTTTTTGTAAGAGGACAAAAAGTGAAGAATACATTATGTAACAATAGAAAATAAATGTAAAAAATCTAACATTAGCTTTGTAACATGTATATAATTGTACAAAATAAATAACATGTTGAAAATCTTCCTAATCAAAAACTAATATTAGTCCTGGTTATTTTAGGATTTATAGAATTTGCTTTCCTTAACAGCTCTTTGTAAAGGCCTATATCAGAATTAGACAATTGGAGGCCAGGAGGCACTGGTTTTAATTAGTGATGCATAGTGGCGGTAATTAAGACTGTTCTGTTAAAGTGTTTTAAGTTGCTGATGAAGTAATTTTAATGGGTGGTCCGTTCCTTTAGAAAGTACCCCACCCCGAGTTTAATTCTTGAATTACCCATATAGCATCTTTCTTGAAGTTGGTAATAATGTTTAACCCACAATTATCATGAAGGCTAATTAATTCATGTGATTATCATATTTCTTAATTGAATGTAACAATATGTTCCTTATTTACATGCTTTTTACAGGTGGAGAGTCTGACTGCAGCAAGGAAAAGTGCTATGTCTGGATCAGAGCCATCAGATGCCATTAGAGTTGTCAATGCTTTGTTGACTCAGCTTGACCAAATCAAAAGGTAACAATATTCCTACACTAAAGAAGTTGTTAAATTTACCATAAATAAGAGCGAAAATGTTAAATGAAAATTCACTTGTCGGTAAGAAGGACTTTCCCCCCAAAATATTCAAAGGCATGGTGGTAAAATTGCATGAGTGTCTCTAGTTCTGAAATCATAATGGTGGATGCACAAATGCAATAAACTTGACAATAAACACTGAATAATTAATATAAATTCTGAGTTGAAGAGAAGAACAGAATGAGGTGAAATGTATTAGGAATTGTTTGAGCTGCTAGGAATTTGTGTGAAAAGAGATAAATAAAGACTGAAGACCTACAAAATTAAATGATATATTAAACATGGAGTCGAATTAAGATCATTCCGTTCTTAAAAACAAGGCCCCCCCCCCCCAACAGTTTGGGGATATAGAATAGGTTTGATGTGCCCTCATGCATCTCATGAGAAGTGACTAATAGAGGTAACCTGTTTTTTGTGGGATATGTCCATTGATGACATTCTAAATGCTGGATTCACACTAAAATAAATTATTTAGTAACCATTTATGTACAGGAACTTTGGGAAGTTGTTTTTACAAGAGTTTACTATTTACTTGTAATGCATTTGCCCTTAATATAGCTTTGAGTTTACTATTTACTTTTAATGCATTTGCCCTTAATATAGCTTTGCAATTTTTTTCATATTTTTAAAAAGATAATATTTGTTTGGAAATTTTCATCAGTGTTTTTTTTAACTCATATTACAAATAGTGTCATTTGACCAAACAGCTGCAAGAAAGAAAAAAAAGATTTTACAAGAGCTACAACCCATGGTGGTGTTTTTTTTTTTTTTTTTGTGTGTTTATTTGATTTGATGTAATAATATAGTAGCCAAAATAATGCTCATTATCTTATGAAAATAAACAAATGCATGTTTGAGAGTTTTGAATCTCTGGCTAAATAGATATCAGTTACAGCAATAAATATTTCTTTGTCTGACACTCATTAATCAGAGGAAATTTGTAAGGCAACATTTTTATATATATTGATTCTGCAGAAATGATCATTGTCAAGGTATTCGAATAGATAAATTATAAACAAAGAATTGTCACTTTAATATAGAATGAGGTTAATAGTGCTGTGACACTTTCTTTATATTCCTGCATTTTGTTAACCCTGTTTATCTTTCTAGAACTTGTTATTGATCACTGATCTAACTGTTTACTGTGTATTAGACTCTTCCTTTATTCAAAATATGTCATATATAACTTGATTGTTAACAACATGTCAGTGTCTTTTCCCACAGTTCTTTCAGCACAATTGGTAATCTACTTTATTCATTTATTTGTTTTTATAAGCCACTGCCACCAAATAAAATCTCTGACATTTTAAAAGAACGTGGTTTATATAAGAAATGTTGGTCCTATAATTGAATTTTTTTACATTTTTTCCTTAATATATATCTATATATATATACACACACCTTCAAAAGAATTTAACATCTTTACCTTTTATTTTTTATCTTGTAGGACTACATGTTGCACATTTAATTGGGGAGTCACAGTATGTCAGTTGGTAAAGCATTGGACTCACAATCTAAGGGTCACAAGTTCGAAACCTGCCCAGGTCAGTCTGGGTTGGCTGTCTTGGTGTGTCCTTGGGAAAGGCACTTAGCTCCCATTTCCTCTGCATCATATTGCCAAATAAAGTGCTATTAAAAACCAACCAATGTTTATCTGGAATGGTTTATCTTCGTAAAGTTTTTTGCAGTTGTTACCTTTGCATTTAATATTTTTGGAATTTTAATTGGCACTGTATAGCCAAGATTGTGCGGATGTGACATTAAACCCTATACAGCCATACATACACTCTACCACTTAACCTGGGGCAAGTCAAGTAAAGCTTTGGTCACTTATGTAATTGGATTAGTTGGTCATCCATCCATGATGACTGCAGTATGGCTTAGAAGCCACAGTCAGAGGCATAGTGTTTGGACAGTAATTAAGAGTTGGCAGCAGTATATTTATACCATTAGTTTGATGACTGGAAATATCATAGTTATCTATGACTAAATCTGTGAATTTTTATTTGGAATATTGGTGATTAAAGAAAAAATGCTATAAGATTTTAATGTCACCAAATGAAGACTTTTTTGATGAAGAAATCACCACCTCTCAGTGTTCAATTGCCATTGGCAATTTTGGCAATTGCTAGTGTGAACTTAGAATTTCGATTCGAGGGTCTTGGTTTTTCAGGGGAGTGCAGTTTATGTAGGGGAATTTTGACCTTGTGTTTTAGGTTTTTTTTACCTATTTTGCCTATTTTACCTTTTGCCAGTGTCATTGTTTTGTATGCCTTTTTTTTTTGTAGCAATTTACTGTGAATTACTTTAAATTGATGGATATCAGATTTTGTGATTGGGCTAAAAGCTACATAATTGTGTATACTTAATTTTCTAGATTTGCCATTTAAAAAAAAAAAAGATACATATTAATGATGATGTATATATCTCTAAAAGATTATACAAACATTCACTTCCATGCATTTTTGAGCAAACAGGCTTAATCTTTTCTGCAGTATTTAAGTTGATTAATTAAGTTATTCATTGCTTCATTGCTAACATTTAGGATAATCAAAGAATATGCTGATATCCTTTTCCACACATGTACAAGCAATTGTTATAATTAAGAATCTAATTAGGTTTTTCAGGGTTCTTAAAGGCTGCTATAAAAACATAAAATTCATGACAATCCTAACCCTACACAATAAGAGACAAATCACAATATTTCTAGCTGTTACAAAATAGGCCAGCTGATCTATGGTTGAAAGATGGACAGGTGCTTGCCAAAATGAGATCAATTTTCAACTGACAGGGATGTGACATTTACTGACACTCACTGGATCAATGAAGATTCTATGATTTTGTTGGCCGACCAGATTCTGATACCGTGTGTGAACTCTGTACATGACTCACTGCCTTTTAGTGTAATCAGAACTTGGTAGCGCATTTTGCTGTTTTCAAAGCATATCGCATTCAGAACTTGGTAGCACATTTTGCTGTTTTCAAAGCACATTGCATTCAGAACTTGGTAGTACATTTTGCTGTTTTTAAAGCACATCGCATGTAGAGGCTGTCTCATTTAAAGGAAAATGGCATCATACCACTGTTTGTGCCTTCTGCAAGGGGGACTCAAATTATCCTTTCATGAGTAGTATTCTGTCAAATGAATGAGGACAGTGGTGATGCACTCTCAGATAATGTCTTGATCGACTTGAAAGCATATACCTTTAAAAAAGTTAATCTCTACTCATCACAAAGTGTCACTTAAGAATGACCTGATTGGACTCAGTTTTGAGAAAGCGGGACTGATCTGCTGATTATTTAGTCAGCAGTTGCATGTTTCAAATATATTTAGTAACAGCAGTGTGCCTTTGTGTTCCACTTGCTCAGTAGAATAGTGAATAATACTTGTGATCAAAAGAAACAAAACTACAGTGGCATTTTTGAATTTTTTGAAAGAGTTACTGTTTGAATCAGACACAGCAATTGCTTTCGCATTAATATATCTATTTAGTATAGAAAAGTGTCTAACAGTAGATAATACAGTGCTTTTGTGATCCATATATTATGTTGGATAGTTTCCTGGATAAATAGTGACTAACATTATTCAAGGATACATGTGCTTAAAAAGAGCCGCAAACTCTGACATTTTATTTTCTTTAGCTTCTGCTTTCAAGTTTCTCAAATTTCATTGGGTTGCATACATTTTTAGTGAGAATTCATTTTTCATTATTATTTTAATGAGTATTAATTATTATAAATGGACATAATATGTACTTTGGGAGGTAAAGAAGGACACATTTTTACTCAATGATAATTACTATGCAGTGGCATAGAATCATTACATTAGTACAGAATTTTCTTTGTTCTTCTTCAACGTGTCCTTATATTTATCAGTACTATAAATAGCCTTGGTACTAAAACAAACGAGTGATACCTTACCATAACATACTGCAAGTGGAAGGGGGTGGGGTGGGGTTGAATATTGACTTTGTTCATATATTTCGTTGTAATTTTAAATTCATAGTCTAGCTTAGCCACAAAAATTGGTATGCCACAAATAATAATGAATTTACAGTATTTATCTTTTGATTTTTGTTGCATTGTGCATATTTACTTTTGGTTGGAATGGTTTGTATTTCTGGAGATTTTGGCAAGATTTTGTGTCAACCAATTTTCTTACCTAGCTTTTGGTCATCATTATATAGTCAGTATTGTGCTGATGTACCATTATACTCTATACATACATAATACACATTGAAAATCATTATTTTGTTCTTTATCTGTAGAAATTTGTTTTTTCTCTTCTTCTTTTGATAAACAGTAGCTGTTTTCAAAAATTTATTGCTAAAACATATTCCAGATAGAGGATTAAAAATCTCATCATAATTATTTAATCTGGTAATTAGTGATTAGTACTGGCTATTCAGTAAGGTGTTTAACACACTTAGAATTGATATGTAATCAAGAAAGATATATGATTGCTTTATTTCAGAATTGAGTCTCTATTTATTAATGCTCTTTGGTGCAAGATTTAACATGTGAGCATTTTATGGTGTTATAGTAACAGTTCTACTGTACTGAAAGCAAGGCAGATACACTATGTCATATTGGCCTGGGGAGAACTCTGGTGCATGTCCCTGACAATATACAAATAAAACTGTACTGAAAGCAAGGCAGATACACTATGTCATATCGACCTGGGGAGAACTCTGGTGCATGTCCCTGACAATATACAAATAAAACTGTACTGAAAGCAAGGCAGATACACAACATCGACCTGAGGAGAATGCTGGTGCGTGTCCCTGACAATATACAAA
Source organism: Margaritifera margaritifera (assembly GCA_029931535.1). Classification (NCBI taxonomy): domain Eukaryota; kingdom Metazoa; phylum Mollusca; class Bivalvia; order Unionida; family Margaritiferidae; genus Margaritifera; species Margaritifera margaritifera. The sequence goes on from JAQPZY010001165.1 coordinate 510,228, forward strand.
TAATACTGTACTGAAAGCAAGGCAGATACACTATGTCATATCGACCTGAGGATAATGCTGGTGCATGTCCCTGACAATATACAAATAAAACTGTACTGAAAGCAAGGCAGATACACTACATCGTATCGACCTGGGGAGAACTCTGGTGCATGTCCCTGACAAATTACAAATAAAACTGTACTGAAAGCAAGGCAGATACTCTACATCGAATCAACCTGGGGAGAATGCTGGTGCATGTCCCTGACAATATACAAATAAAACTGTACTGAAAGCAAGGCAGATACACTATGTCATATCGACCTGGGGAGAACTCTGGTGCATGTCCCTGACAATATACAAATAAAACTGTACTGAAAGCAAGGCAGATACACAACATCGACCTGAGGAGAATGCTGGTGCATGTCCCTGACAATATACAAATAAAACTGTACTGAAAGCAAGGCAGATACACAACATCGACCTGGGGGAGAATGCTGGTGCATGTCCCTGACAATATACAAATAAAACTGTACTGAAAGCAAGGCAGATACACAACATCGACCTGAGGAGAATGCTGGTGCATGTTCCTGACAATATACAAATAAAACTGTACTGAAAGCAAGGCAGATACACTACATCGTTTCGACCTGGGGAGAATGCTGGTGCATATCCCTGACAATATACAAATAAAACTGTACTGAAAGCAAGGCAGATACACTATGTCATATCGACCTGGGGAGAACTCTGGTGCATGTCCCTGACAATATACAAATAATGCTGTGAATTCATGTATCATAATTGGTATACATTTTTGTGGTTTTGTGAAAAATGACGTTTTCATTGTTGCTTCATTTCTAGGATTTGGGAAGGGATTTTATTGTTTCCATGGAATAATAATTTTTCATTGGATCTTTTGATTCATGGTTTTGTGGCACCCATACAAAAATGATGAATACACACAGTTAATGGTGATCATAACTTGTAGGGACTGGACAGATATTCCTGTATTGCCATTCCCCAAAGTCCCGTCCTTTGATAGTTCATTCATGTTTATAGAAATATTTTAATTCAAACTTTTGAAAATTTAGCATATCTACCATGTGTTTAGCACTGCCATATTGCAGAAGTAAAATGTATGAATGATATAATTTCCAAATCTTTTGTTGTAGCATTAGGTCGGTTTGTGTTAACTTAATTGCTATATACACTACAGCTAAGAATGTTCTTCAAGTGAAATATTTTTATAAAATAAAAAATTGAACCACATTAAACTTTGAGTTATGTTTACTGTTAATTCACCTGTGCTTTTTTTTGACAATGACAACATATGTTTGTGACAATTTTCAACCTGAGTGAATGTAAAAAGACAGTGCTGTGATCACTGGAAATATCACTTAAAAGCAGATAAATGATACTTTATTTGGGCTGAAAATTAAAAGCATCAGTTCCAATTTTATCTTTAGCATCAAGAATGTCTGTCTAGTAAGTAAATAGTTTATGTTTGGCATGGAAGTACTGTTATCACATGAAAGTTTGTAATGCGTAGTATATGTGGCCATTGTAAACGTAAACTGACTTGGTTACGTCACAGGCAATCTATAATGGCACCCAAATGTGACTGTGATAATGTAGTACTTTCAAGTGATTTATTGCATAGAGATACAGTATTCCGTTCTGGTGTGGAGATCATATAAAACAGGGCTCCTACAAACTATATGTAAAAAATAAACTGCAACATGTAGTTTTCTTTTAAGCCTTTCAACAATTTACTGCTTGACCACAGGTGGCATCTGCAGGGCCTATTCTAGAACTGAAACTTTAGGGGGTAAGGTGTCCCTTAATTTGCTAGAAGTGGGCAGTCTTTGAAATGTAGGTGAGAATTAAGCTGTAAGCTAAGATAGATCTTGTAAGTACGATGCATAATTTTCACACATCAGTAAAATATTTAGCACAACTTTTGAGAGTTTAGCATGAATCATGCAGTGGCGTGTCCTAGAATAGATCCAGCATCTGTCTATCAACTATCACATAAAAGAGGTTCCATTTGATCACTAACTGATTTATTTGCCATCTAGGTATGACTCATTATGTTGTCGAGAGGCCAGAAAAGAGTATACCCAAACTAGTCGGCCACTTCTATAGAATTCAGTACATGTATATGAAATGTACATTTTGAACTGTTTATAACTTTGACATTTTTTCATCTAATTGTAACTAAATGTTCACAATATACTTATAAGTCTTGATTAAGGATTTTTTCAAAAGGAAACAACAACAGTTTAAAAGAAATAGATGAGCAAGTAGAGCATTCTCTGTTTTTCCAAGGATTAATGTTTCTTTCTTTTAAGTACATTTGTGCATGGGGTCAGGTTCATGTTTTATTACATGAGGTCAGATATTGGTTTAAGCTGTGTTTGCTTGAAAGAAAAAAAAGAAAATTGAGATAAAGGTGTGACATGATTTTGTGATTCTCCAATTGAAGACTAACAAAAGATATTTTGCAAAAACATACACCAGCGTCAAGAAAAATAGGGGTTGGGGAATCAGAAGTGAGACCTGTACCGTTGGGTAGACTGGATAACATGTAAATAAGAGTGATTTCCAGTAAGTTGTTTGTCTTGCATGTGTATCACTATGTGAGCAAAAAAATAAAGTCAGTGTGGCAAATGCAGCTGTATACAGTCCATCCATAACTAACTCAAGGGTTGTTGTAGAGCATGTGCTTTCACAGTCCCATTGTTGTTATCAGACAATTTGATTCAGATCTAAAGCTTGCTCGGCCTCAAAAAAGTATAAAAGATCCAATCAAAAATCAAAAACCAAAAGCTCTAAATACAGTGCATGTTTACAGTCTGGTTTAAGTGAGTCTCATCTGTAAAATCGCCACCAACTGAGTGGAATCACCACTACATTTATACACCCCTGCAGGCTTGGGGATGTGGAATAGGTCTTTACACCCCTGCAGGCTTGGGGATGTGTAATAGGTCCATTGCAGGCTTGGGGATGTGGAATAGGTCTATACACCCCTGCTGGCTTGGGGATGTGGAATAGGTCCATTGCAGGCTTGGGGATGTGGAATAGGTCCAGTGTACCCACATGTCGTAAGAGGCAACTAATTAAGGTAGAAGCTATTGTGGACTCAAAACATATGGTTCATTCTTGGGCAAGGCACTTTACTCGAGTTGCCTCAGCATTAAATAACTTACTTGCATTGCTGTACCATAGAACACCAGACTACATTTAGTCCACAACACAAGGGCTTCCCAAAAACTAAACAAACCAAACTGCATAGTCAGGGTGGAATTTGATCATGAGACAATGATTTTACTTAAGCCAAACTGCATATCAGGGTGGAATTTGATCATGAGACAATGACTTTACTTAAGCCAAACTGCATATCAGGGTGGAATTTGATAATGAGATAATGACTTTACTTAAGCCAAACTGCATAGTCAGGGTGGAATTTGATAATGAGATAATGATTTTACTGAGTTATGAGCTACAGAAGATGTTTATTTTATCAGTTACAGCTTGTTTTTGAGTGGGAGTGCAGCTTTAAGATTGTAAAACACAATATGTCTTTTTGTGTCTATTTATAAACAATTGCTATTGTCTCTTTTATTTCCATTAGGGCTCCAAATGTGATGATTTTAACGACATCCAATTTGACAGGTGCCATTGATTTAGCTTTTGTGGACAGAGCCGATATCAAACAATACATTGGATTACCTTCTCCAGCAGCTGTATTCAAGATCTACTACTCATGCATACAGGAATTAATTAGGGTTTGTATCTTGTTCTTTCCTTTGGGTAATGTTGTAATATCTTCATTTCTTGATGAGTCTCTTAATTTGTAGGAATGTATTTATTTGCAGTTTATATCAGGAGAAATTACATCCTTATATCATTTTCTGTTTTTGGATAGTGCAGACACTGAGGTCGATGAATTTATGATGCTACAAATTTATGTTTCCATTCAATTTTTATGACAGATGTAATAGTTCTTGTCAAAATGACTGAAATTACTTATCAGGAAGCCATTTTCTTTATGAGGATACTTGACTCTCAGACTTGAATATTTTATAACTGCTATTATATTCTTTAAAATTTGGGATTTTTTTGCTGCAGTTTTTGTGGTTTTGTGAAATTTTTTATTTTTGTTGGTACTTAAATTCATGCATTGGAGAAGGAGCCCTATTGTTCCAACAGAAGGGTCACTATTCGTTGGGTTTTTAAAGTCATGTTAAATAGCAGTAATACAATATCTGCTACTATTGCATTACTTTCCTTTTCTGGGACTCCTTGTCCTCTTTCAAAGCTATTATTCCCTCCTCCAATTAGTATTGAAGTGCCAGAATTGAAAAGAGCATGATCCCAGCCTGACTCCTTAGTCACAGCCAACGTATGGAATGACATCCTCTTTTTCCTTGGACGACATACACGTTACATGTGTGCTATATCGCTTATCGAAATTGTATTGAGTGTTTGTCCCTTCATTCCTTGCTTGATTTGAGTGTTATCTGAGTTCTTTTTGTACATTTTAGGATTTTTTTGTGCCTTGCTTAGCAAGCGCTGCTTTATTAAATTGTATCCCCCTTCATAGTTTTGGTGCTAGGATAAGTATTGTCTAACCTTGTTTTGGTTCCATAATTTTTTGTTTTGCGTGTATTTTTATTTTGCAGAGTTTATAATGTTGCAAGGTGTGTTTAAGTGTGGGCACAAGAAGGCTGCTTGGGACACTAGCCCCACATGCTTAGCATGCACTAGCTGCTCACACATGGTTTGTGGTCCAATTTGTTGCCCTTGGTCTGACCAGGTGAAAGTTACTGCACACATACAGGGGGAGGAAGAAGGGCCATTCTTCCTCCTCATCTTTTATGGATGACCCCACCATTCCAGATATCTTCCCGTGTTGGGGACAACTACTGCCCCAGTGGGACAAGAACGTTCTGTGACCTTTGTTGTTCGGAGATCACCTAAGGCCCAAGGATACCTGATGCTCAATACAATGCTATTAGTTCTGATTAGGGATCAATCCTTGGCCCCTCGGAAGCAAGGAAAAACAGATGTGAGCAAGTAACACCTCCCACTTAGAGACGAGTAGCACCCTCTCAAGGTCAGTTTCCTAGTGAAAAATATTAGTGAATCACACTGTCCTGGGAGGGAAGAGCAGCGATCTTGATCTTCATCACTGGATCAGTCTTTGTCTGGTGACCAGTTAGTCTTATCACCCGCCATGAGCAGCGTTAGGATGATGGCAACCCCATTTCAACATCTCCCATGCCAGAGAGAGATGCTAAGAGGGACAGTCCTGTCTCACCTCGGGTGAGGGCACAGGACGATATTGTATTTCCATCATGGTGGACTTGAATGAGTTCTCAGAGGAACAGGTGGCAAGGTCCTTTCCCCTCCATTGTGGTCCCCAGATCCTTCCCACCTGTGTGATCAGGTGTTGGAGGAGGAGGAAGTTTGGACATTCGATAAGGCAGTGAACAAAGTTTACTGCCTCCTTCCCCCAGACTTGTGTCCTAAGCCTTCTAGCATTGAGTACAAAATGATTCTTTCTAGTCTGGAGAGGCTCTCTGGGGGGCACCATCTTATCCAGACCTTCTGTTGCTCCTGCACTCAGTGATGGACCAGGAGCTTACACGAGTTCACTCAGCAGCAGAAGGGGTCCATTCACCAGCTCGACCTCTTAAGCTCCCCCCCCCCATTTGGAACCTGGGGCATAACAAGTGATATTGGCTGGAGTCTGGGTAAGCATCCTAATTAAAATCTTGGAACTTAAGGCCAGGACTCTAATGATGATTGCTTAACTTGTCGATCTCTTTTCGGTGTGGCCTGCTTTAGTTTCTTGAATGAGAATTCATTGTCTACATCGGTGCTTCAACATTTGCTTGAGGCTGCAGTGAAAACATTGTGGCGTGCTCTCTGTGTTGATGGTGCTCTCTGCAGAGTTTCTTCACCTCTGTTGGACCACAGCAAGAACTTTTTTAGGTCTGCACCTCTTGAGGCTGAGATGCTCTTTGGAAACCTCATTTCCTCCATGGTGTCACAGAATTGGAAGGATCAACAAGTTACTGGCATCAGCTCCAGGCCCTTCGAACCAGGCCAAGAAGCGTACCGTCCCTAACTGCCCTATGGGATCCTCTCTCAAGTTCTTTAAGCAGGAACAGCCTCAACTGTCTCACAGTCTGAATTCAAAGGATTTGCTCGTCCATCATTAGCCAGACAAAGCAGTTGGAAAGGTCAAGGGAGAAAGTCTTCAGACTCATCTGCCTTCCCCAAGAAGGGAGGGAGGAGGTTGCCCTAGGGATTTGCGCCCACCTGCAGTGTCTCACTCTTTCCAGTGTCCAGGTATGAACTTTTCAAGCCCTTTTTAAGGGGTTTGGTTGGGCATTACGGATGATGCAGTGTGGCCATTCCACCTGAAAGGATGTCTACCAACTTTGTTTCTGGGAACATCCGCCCCTATCATGGGCCCACATCTTCTTTCACCAGTCCAAATTGGGCTCAGTTAAGGGAAGAGGTACACACCTTTCTGCAGAAGGGTGCAGTCAACAGGGTGGAAAACGACCAGAATCCGGCTTTCTATTCCTGGGTCTTTCTGGTGTCAAAAAAAGTCAAAGCTTCAGTTCAAATTTACCTACATGTTAGATTTCTTTGGGATGAATGCTTTAAGATAGAGAATACAACCTCAGTCAGGAACACCATAATGCCCAGTGACTTTGATTCAGGATGCATACCTTCACATCCCCATCTTCTTTCCACACAGAAAATATTTCCAGTTTTGTCTTGACTAGGAGATTCGTCAGAGTTTGTGTTCCTTCAGACAGGATTGACTAAATCCTGTCCATAATAATGGCTATTCTGACCAAAACCTTATCGACTCACCTTTACCTCTCTCTCTCCTGGGGAATTTACTTGCGCCCTCTCCAGTCCATGCCTCCTCCAGTTCCTGCTTCTAGAAACTGGAAACTGCACAAGGCTCCTCTATGAGCTCGGATTCCCCTGCAATCCGATTTTCACCGCCACCTGCATTGGTGGATAAATCAGGATCGGTTTCTGACTGTAGTCTCAATTCACACCCGCAGACCCCAGTCATTTCTATACACTGACACATCAGATTTGAGATGGGGTGCTCACCTGGAGCCAGAATGTGTAGTTCAGAAGTGACCTTTCGTATAAACAACTTGGAAATGTTGGCAGTGTTTCTAGCCTTACAGGGGTTTGCGAACCTCATAAGGCGCCATTGCATGATGGCTGCCTCAGACTAGACATCAGTAGTAGCATACCTCAGGTTTCAGGGAGGTACACATGCTCCTTTTCTTTGCATGGAAGTCTGGAACCTCCTATGATGGTCAGACTCTGAGGAGGTCATTCTCCAAGTCTGCCATATCCCAGGCAAGAGGAATATCCTGGCGGGTAGTTTGTTCAGAGGGGGTTGTGGGTCCTCACAGAATGTTCTCTACACCAGTTGGTAGCAGAGTCACTTTTCAAGCTCCCCTTTTATGTCTCACCAGTACCAGATCAGATGGCCTGGGCAGTAAATATTTTCAGTCTTAAGTGTGATGGTCTGTATGCATACACCATCCAACCTTTCAAAATAATCCCACAGGTGCACCACCAAGTCAGGATCTCCACTGCTTGTCTCATCCTGTTAGACCCCCTGTGGCTCCAATGGTCATTGTTCAGCGACCTACTTGACCTGTTGGTAGATGAGTGTAGGAGATTAGCACCAAGAAGGGACCTGCTATTGCAGCACAGGGGTCTCTCCTCCACAACAGCCCACAGATTCTCCACCTCCATGCTTGACTCATTTCAAGCGATCAGTCTGTCAGGACCTGTTTTCAAGCAAGGTTGCCAACTGCATCATCCAGGCTAGGAGGCAATCTGCTTCCAAGGTTTATGATGCAAAGTGGAGAATATTATGTGATTTGTGCAGTAGGAAATGCATTGATCCTAGCTGTCCCCCTTTGAGTGTAGTTGCATATTTTCTTCTTTTCCTTTTGGGGAAAGAGAATGTTCCGTGTCCACTATTAAGGGTTCTAGTGCAGCCCTTTCTAACACTCTCAAGTTCTCTAGGGGTTCTGGCATTGTGTTGGACCCTCGTCTTTCTGATCTCATCAGGTATTTTTAGCTTCAGGGACTGGTATCTCGCTCACTAATGCCTAGATGGAATCTTTCATGTGTTCTTTGGGTATTGTCTAAACCTCTTTATGAATCATTGAGTGAAACTTCCTTCAATAACCTGATCCTTAAAACTTGTATCCTGTTCTCCTTAGTGTCTGCGATTGGAGAAGTAGTGATCTTTATGCCTTGTCAGTGGAAAAGGGTTGTTTACAGTTCAAAGGTAATTATGATTTGGTTTCTCTTCTTTGCCAACATGGGTTTCTAGTTAAGATTCATCTACCTTCAGTAGCTTCACTTCCTGTTGAGATCTCCAGCCTCAGTCATATCTGTGCTGGGGATGATTAAGACAGGTTCCTTTGCCTAGTTAGGACCTTAAGGTTTTATTTGACTTCTTCTAAAGGGAGAAGGGTCAGAAGCCTCTCCTTTTACCTATTAAGGGTTCCTCTGATATTTTGGCAGCCACTATTTCCAGGTGGATTGTCCTCACTATAACCTTATTTTCATGAAAAATAAAGTCCATGAAGTTAGGGCTATTGCTACATCTTGGGCCAATTTGAATTGCTTAACTTTGGAAGATGTTATGAGAGCAACTTTCTGGCAGTCTCACATGACATTTTCCTCCTTTTACCTTTGATCTTTGGCACATCAAAGTTAAAGCATTTTTTCGTTGGGCCCTATAGAGACAGCACAACATGTGGCCCAACCTTCTACTAGTTTACAGTAGTGAACATTCCTACTGTAAGGGTAAGTACAATAATTTTCTGTACCAGATTTGCTGCTGTCATCAGCCTTCCTTCTAACTGGTAAATTCAGCAATGTAATAGTAGGAGGTATTTGTATTACTGCTATTAAAATGTTGTTTTTTTTTGGGGGGGGGGGGATACAACTAATTTTATCTATGTAATACTTACCTGCTACTATTGCAAAGATTCCTTACTCCCACCCTGATGACCTGCACTCTAGGTCCAAGTAAAAAAAGGATGGTATTCTGTATGTTGGCTGTGACTAAGGAGTCAGACGGGGGTTATGTCTGGCCCTCCAGTACTAATTGGAGGAGGGAATAATTAGCTTGGATTGGGGACTGTGAGTCCTGGAAAAGGAAACCAATGCAATAGTGGCAGGTAAGTAATAACTAATTAAAATTAGTTTTACCCCCAAAAACTGCATGTTTGTAGCAACCACAAAATCCAAGAAAATTGGTACCTCATAATAAATAATCAATTCACAGTATGACATAAATTAAGTTAAAAGCTTTGCAAAATCTGTGTTACTGAGTTGACAAATGCACATTTGAACCATACATTTAATATTTTATATTTCCATTCCAATATATTTAACACTGAGTAATCCAGCTTTCTGCTTAATATGGTTTAAACATTTGGTTCCTCTTTAAGGCTGTTCCAGCTTCATAGAAGTTGAAAGTACGAATCTCTTAAAGCAGAAAAGTGTATATAAATAATACAGCACTCCCACATTATATTGCTGTACATGGGAGCTATCATGTATGCTGCCTGATAGTGAGACCACCTTCTAATGATATGCACTATTCATTTCATTTTACAACTAGATTTTACTAGTGCATAATAAAATGTGATCTATGACCGTACCTGCCTTATACAAGGAACAGTATTATAATGAGGGGTTATATATTGAGGGAGTTCTGAACAACCTTTTAACTACACAAGTAATATATGGTTACCATAGTTTTTATGGCATGAAAGAAACTTTACCTATTTGGAATCATCATATTACACATGGCCATTGTCTTTCTGCATACTTCTGCGTTTGAAGTTGTAAGGACAAAATTGACCTACCATATATACTTGCGTATAAGTTGGGTCCAACTGCAAACAACATAGACCCTGATCTGCCATTGCATTATGTGGTAGCAGATCTGGGTCTATACAGTTTGCAGTTGGATATGAGTTGTACACAAGTATATACAGTATAAATATTGAGCTATGATCAGTTTTGACTTCTAGTAGTGAATCAAATCAATCAGATTTCCTGAAAGCAACTTTTTTTTCTTCCCCAAGTCTTAATTTAGCAACAACCAATCGATTGAAACATACATTTGTCACTTTTTACACATTAAGTCCCTTAAACTTTACTGTTGTGCAAAGAAATTATTTTCCCTAATTTTTAAAATGTAGGTAGGAATTATCTCCCCTGCTCATCAGCTGCTTGACCTGAAGTCCCTGGAAGTGATGAGGTTCATAGAAAATGATGCCACAAGACTTAGCATTAAACTCTGGGAAACAGCTAAGTAAGTGTTTTACTATAAGAGTTGCTGCTGCAGTGAAAACAGTTTATATTGAACTTTAATGTAGTTAATTTTCAGCTGAATTCTATGCAAGTTGTCTTCCCATAGGTAAAAGTGAATTTAAAGTATTGAAAGTTAAATGCTCATCTAAAGTATGTACAGTGACATGTCAAAAATGATGCAACTCACATTTGATGATATTGACATCGTGAACACTTAATCTGAAGTTTCAAAACAGAATAATTTGAGAAGTAAATATGGCCTCAGGTCTTTATAACTTCTTGGAGACTCCTGGGAATGGTGCTGTATTAAGCTATATGTCCAAATAGCATGCACCTCCTTCACTATAACTTTTAATTGATGCAGGGATCTTTCTAGCATTATTTTGAGAATATGTCAGACATTTTCAGTTATGTTGAGGTCAGGTCTCTGTGGTGGCCATTCAAGATTGTCAATATTGTTTTCCTGTTTCTAGGACAAGATCCTGCAGAAGTGTGGCAAGGTGCATTGTCACATTCAAAATACGAGTAGTGAATTTCCAAAATTGTTTGCATTGACTAGTCATAAATGAAAGTTAGTAGTAATAATGTACTTATCACTTTATATTTTCCTTTGTTTTGACCAAAGTACCCACTCCAGTACACATGATGCAGCCCCAAAACGGGCACCTACTTTAAGTTATTTCCATGTAGAACTAGGAACTCCGATCTGTAAGCTTCTTCACTCGTTCTTCATGAGAATGGATGGTTTTCACCAGTAATGACAAACTGGGTTTGATCAGAAAATATTACTTTATTCCAATATGTTTTAATTGTGAGATGTCTCTTTTCCTTGCCCCACTTCAAGTGATTTTAGCTCTACTGGTCAGAGGTCCAGAAGAGCTTATGGGATGGTTTTTGTCTGTTGTTCCTCCGTCTGTTGGCACAAATTTGTTTTCCACTAATCCTTCTAAACTACATAAAGGATTGCCATGAAACTTTACACACACATTCATCCCATGGTCTGATTGGTCCTAAATGAAAATGGTGTCACTTGGACATCCAATATGGCCACCACAGCAGTCATCTTGAAAATCTTGTTATCACTACTCATCCAAAATGGATGGTCATATCAACATGGGGTTTTCACTACAAGACTTCTTATGATGTCTAGTTGGTCCTAAATGAAAATGGTGTCAACCTAACATCCAATATGGCCACCACAGCAGCCATCTTGAAACTTGTATTATTGCTACTCCTGAGGTGGGCCTCTCCAGTTTCGTACTTTGCATAGGGTTAGAAATTTAAAGAAAAAGAATTACCCAGGGTTTCCTCACTGGCTGTTCTGGCTATTTAAAAAAGACCTTGTATATCTTAGGCATTGTTAAAAGAACTTTGAATTCCCTTTATTTTGGTGTATGATTGATGGGTGAAATTTGGGTTATAGAGTATACAGCTTGGTCTTACTTAAGATGTGCACCTCTCAAAAAACTGCTAGCTCCGCTTAGTCATTTTCACTTCCTGGACTTCAAAGGTAAATAAAAAAAAAAAGAGCCAATAACTTTTTTTACTTTTGAGATATTTTGTAATTTATTCATAGTACTTTCAGAGGCTGGTATTGTCTGCTCTGGCAAAATTCGTTTCCCTATTTTAATAACTCCTGAAAATAGTGCACTTTTGACTAATTCAGGCTGATTTTTTGAGTACTTTAGAGCGGCCATTTTGTCTGCTGTGTGCTTAGATCATGTCCAGTGTCCACAAGTACAATATGTAAAGACATTTCAGCCACAGTACATGAAAGTAACATAGAGGTATGCCAACATTGTCTCCATTGTGCATGTTGCAAATGCAAAATACTTCATCTTACACCTGTCACTCTCTCAGAAGCATGTATTATCTGTAGAGCGCCCCCTGAACAGAAGGTCATATTGACATGGGTTCTTTACTTCTTATGATGTCTAGTTGATCCTAAGTGATTTGTTTGTTTGTTTTATCGGTTTAACGCCATTTTTCAGCACATGATAGGCTATACATATTCACAGCCAGTATATTTGGTGAAGGAAAAACCTGGGAAAATCCCAGGAAGAACCAGCGACCCACGGGAAGCTACTGGCAAGTTTCTCACATACCCACTTTGCCCGAGCACGAGACTTGAACCCACCCAGACAGAGGTGAGATGTCAGTGATCTGTAAAGGTGAGCACCTTAGACCACTCGGCCACCCAAGGCTCCTGGTCTTCAGCAAAAATGGTGCCAATCTGCTGTCTAATATCGCCTTCACAGTGGCCATCTTGAAAATCTTGTTATCGCTACTCCTCCTGAATGGAGAGTTATATTAACATGGGGTTTTCATTAAAAGACTTCTTATGATATCTAGTTGGTTCCAAATGAAAATGGTGCTGATCTGATGTGAAATATATCCACTACAGTGGCTATCTTGAAAATCTTGTTATCACTAGTCCTCCTGAACAGAAAGTCCTATCAACATGGGGTTTTCATTAAAAGACTTCTTATGAAGTCTAGTTGGTCCTTAATGATAATGGTGCCACTTGCACATCCAATATGGCTGCCTCTGTTGCCATCTGGAGAATCTTGTTATCGCTACTCCTCCAGAATGGATGGTCATATCAACGTGAAGTTTTCACTAAAAGACTTCTTATGATTTCTAGTTGGTCCTAAATGAAAATGGGACTGCTCAGACATCCAGTACAATCACCACAGTGGCCACCTTAAAAATCTTGTTGTCACTACTTTTTTTGAATGAATGATCATATCAGCATCAGGATTTCATTGAAAGACTTTTTATGATGCCTAGTGGGTTGTAAATGAAAATGGTGCCTATCTGACCTCCAATAATGCTGCCACAATGGCCATCTGGAAAATCTTATTATCAGTACTTCTCCTAGATGGCTGGTCATATCGACATTGTGCTTTGACCAGAAGACTCCTTATGAAGTCAAGTTGGTCCTAAATGGAAATGACGCAAATTGACCCTCAATATGGCCACCATTGTGGCTATGTTGAAAATATTGTTATCTCTATTCCTCTCAAATGGATGGTTATATCAACATGGGGTTTTCACCAATAAATTTCTTATGATACCTAGTTGGTCCTAAATGAAAATGGTGCCAGTTGTATATCCAATATGGCTGCCATGATGGCTATCTTGAAAATCTTGCTATCACTACTCCCTCTGAATGAATGATCATATTGACATGGGGTTTACACCAAAAGACTTCTAATGATGTCTTCATGGTCCTCAGTGAAAATGGTGACAATCTGACATCCAGTATGTCCACCACAGCAGCTAATTTGAAAACCCTGTTATCACTGAAGAATATCAGAGATGGTTTCAACACTCAGCAGTTAAAAGGAAGAAATGGTCTTATTTTGAATTCCTGGAAATTCTTTTTGATCAGTAGAGCTTTGGTCCCTTTGAGGGACTCTTGTTTTCTGTTAGTAGCAGATACTGTCATTGTCTTTTGAACTTAATGCTAAACTGTCCTCATGGATGCTTTTTAAGTACATATTAGTAGTACTTAACGGTAATATTTCTGAAACTTTGTTGTCTGTTTCACTTTACCACTCTGAGAAGTTGACGATCTCCCCTTTTATTAATGAACTTTCTCTGTTCAAACTGTAGTTTGTATATAGAATCAAAAGAGTTTTAACAAGCTCAGCCAGTCAGATGGAAGATCAACTCATAAATATGCTTAGGTCTTGCTCATGATCGTATTCATCTGAGATCTCGTATTCATCTGAGATCTTTATTATATAAGCCTATTTACCAAGTTTTATCAAAATCCTATAAAACAAATATAGTCTCTAAAGTGGTAACAAGCTCAGCCAATCACATGCAATATCACCTCATTAATATGCATAGGTATGGGTCATAATAAAACTATATCACCTCATTAATATGCATAGGTATGGGTCATAATAAAACTATATCACCTCATTAATATGTTTAAATCTTGCCCGTAAAAACTCATTGGGCATCTTTATTAAATAAGCCTATTTAGCACATTTGATCACAAATATGGCCTCCAGAGTGGTAACCAGCTCACTCAATTAGATGTAAGATCACCAGATTAAGATATGTGGATCTTGCTCATTATCAAACTTGCATGAGATCTTGATGACGTAAACTTAGTTTCAGAGTTTGTTCAAACTTGGATCAGAAATACGGCCTCTATAGTGGTAACAGGCTCAGACAATCAGTTGCAAGACCACCTCATTAATATGCATGGCCATCACTCATTATTGAAATCATTGGAGATCTTGGTGGTATAAGTCCATATTCTGTATTTGATCAAAATCAGATCAGAAATATGACCTCTAGAGTGGTAACAAGGAATTGTTGACAGAAACACAATGCACAATGAATGACACACTATGCACACACAATACACAATGGACACAGGGCACACTATGCACAGACAATACACAATGGACACAGGGCCATACCATAAGATCACTTATCCTAACAAAATACATACAATACACAATGGACAGAGGGCGATACCATAAGATCATTTGACCTAACACAATAGACCCAGGGCCATACATAATACACAATGAACACAGGGCCATAACTATGCACACACAATACACAATGGACACAGGGTCACTTGACCTAACAGCTAAATGAGCTAAAAGGCTGCTGTGGGAAATTAAATTAGATTTATTGTTTTATATCGTCAAGATCCAGGGAAAGTTCAGTTTGAGCGAGATCTTGTATTTGTTGTGCCATATCTTTGGAAAGAATTGTTATCAGACCATAGTAAAATAGGTAAAGTTAACATGATATAAAGGTTTGGAGATAGTTTACATAGCCTGTATTCTCACAATATTACATTAGTCTGTTTAGTGAAATGGCCAACTGTTAAATTATGTAAGCCAGGTGAGTAATATCAAGCACACTTGGACCTTTTGTTTTGAGATGTGGCCCCTTCTTGATTGGACTTCACTTTTATTCAGGCTTGGAGAAATTTGGATATTTTTTTTTTACATGGAAATGATGGAAAACATGGCACTGGCAAGTTGAGTGAACTGTATTAAATCTTTTTACAGAAAAAGTTGTGGTTTGAGTGGAAGAACATTGAGGAAACTACCATTCATAGCTCATGCAGTATTTGTTCAGGTAAGTGCAGTAAAACACAATATGAGCACGGATACAAGGAATTCATGGTTAGTGTGAAGTGATGTCGCATACCTGATCAAGCATAATTTATACATAATAGGGATATAACAAATTATATATACAATAAAGTATATGTAGTGGTACCAAAAGTTTTATTATTAAATAATTTTCGTGTACAAAGTATTGGTCAAGAATGACCATCAAAAGTTGCATCCTGATATAAGTGTTTTTCGTGTCAAATACATTTCCTATTAAGTGTTATGATCTAAACTCTGCTACCTTTGAAAAGGCAAAAATGTCATCTTTCTCCTTGATATAATATATAGGCAAAGTGAAGAAACTCTTACCCATTATCTCCCCTTACCATGGCTAGGTGGCTACCCATCAACTGGATGTTTACCAGTTGAAGCTTTCGCTTGGTACAATGATCAACATCATACCACTTGGCCTCTCAGAATTCAATGATATCTTTGTTATTTTGACCTATCCATCTAAAAAGTTGGTGTAGTATTGTGTATTATTGTATTTGCTTCATGTTGCAAGCATTAATTTGTTATTTTCGATCAATATTTGTGTGATTTTTTTTCGCAGTTATGGACTTTGTTATTCTGACCTTAAACATGGTATCGTTTTGCTTGTTGTTGGTTGATTATTTACGCACACTGCATGTATTTTTTGCTTGTTCAAGTAACAAATGTTGTTAGCATAAACAGGCCTTTCTACCAACAGTGATGACTTAAGTCAGACTTCAATCTGGCCTTCTACTATACACACGCTGGTCTTCCACTCTGAAGTCCCAGCCTTCGATAGAGATATTGCAGGCCTGAAAATGTTGACACCACCTTCTGTAGGCATTTACTGGAACCCTTCCTCAACACACAAGAGCTGGTTTGCAACTTTGTAGCTGCTCAACCTTGTTTCCACTGCTATCTTTTAGCAAGCTGAGCATAAACTATATCCTGCCATTTAGACCCTTGCCAAAAGACACTCCTGGGAATCCGTTTAGACCCTTGCCAAAAGACACTCCTGGGAATCCGTTTAGACCCTTGCCAAAAGACACTCCTGGGAATCAGTTTAGACCCTTGCCAAAAGACACTCCTGGGAATCCGTTTAGACCCTTGCCAAAAGACACTCCTGGGAATCTGTTTAGACCCTTGCCAAAAGACACTCCTGGGAATCCGTTTAGACCCTTGCCAAACGACACTCCTGGGAATCCGTTTAGACCCTTGCCAAAAGACACTCCTGGGAATCCGTTTAGACCCTTGCCAAAAGACACTCCTGGGAATCCGTTTAGACCCTTGCCAAAAGACACTCCTGGGAATCCGTTTAGACCCTTGCCAAAAGACACTCCTGTGAATCAGTTTAGACCCTTGCCAAAAGACACTCCTGGGAATCTGTTTAGACCCTTGCCAAAAGACACTCCTGGGAATCCGTTTAGACCCTTGCCAAAAGACACTCCTGGGAATCCATTTAGACCCTTGCCAAAAGACACTCCTGGGAATCCGTTTAGACCCTTGCCAAAAGACACTCCTGGGAATCAGTTTAGACCCTTGCCAAAAGACACTCCTGGGAATCCGTTTAGACCCTTGCCAAAAGACACTCCTGGGAATCCGTTTAGACCCTTGCCAAAAGACACTCCTGGGAATCCGTTTAGACCCTTGCCAAAAGACATTCCTGGGAATCCGTTTAGACCCTTGCCAAAAGACACTCCTGGGAATCCGTTTAGACCCTTGCCAAAAGACACTCCTGGGAATCCGTTTAGACCCTTGCCAAAAGACACTCCTGGGAATCCGTTTAGACCCTTGCCAAAAGACACTCCTGGAAATCCGTTTAGACCCTTGCCAAAAGACACTCCTGGGAATCCGTTTAGACCCTTGCCAAAAGACACTCCTGGGAATCCGTTTAGACCCTTGCCAAAAGACACTCCTGGGAATCCGTTTAGACCCTTGCCAAAAGACACTCCTGGGAATCAGTTTAGACCCTTGCCAAAAGACACTCCTGGGAATCCGTTTAGACCCTTGCCAAAAGACACTCCTGGGAATCCGTTTAGACCCTTGCCAAAAGACACTCCTGGGAATCCGTTTAGACCCTTGCCAAAAGACACTCCTGGGAATCAGTTTAGACCCTTGCCAAAAGACACTCCTGGGAATCAGTTTAGACCCTTGCCAAAAGACACTCCTGGGAATCAGTTTAGACCCTTGCCAAAAGACACTCCTGGGAATCAGTCTTATGCATAACTTGTATACTAAACAGGACAGCTCAAAAATAGAAGAAAAGAACCCACACTCCTCCGAAGGGTCCAGTTTCTGTCCCCAACAGCCTCCTCCTCACATAAAATGATGTCATGTACATGCCACCCTTTTTCATCATCCCACTGGAGGGAAGTCTTCATCATTCTACCACAGAATGGGAGAGACTCTGCTCAGAGGACCCGTGAGTCTTGCAAATTATCTCAGAGGCACTCCTGTGCTATCAAGGATTCCCTTCACTATCGACATCCCATGTACTCATACAAGCCAGACATTAAGCTTCTCAAAAGCCATGAAACACAGAATTTGAACAAATTTGATTGTATCATTACTTGAAGGCCTTTCTAATTTATCTGATCCATCATTAATTAAAGCCACCATTACTAAAATTAAATAAAATCTTGAAACAGCTTCTCAAAAGTGCTAAACAAAATTTGATAAATTGGCCAGAAAGCAAGGATTTTTAAGCTTGTATAAATGATGCCAATCTGCCATTAAATATGGCTGACATTACTATAAATAGAAAACCTTAAACAACTTCTCAAAAAATATACAAAATTTGACCAAATGTCACAGGAAGCATTCTGGCCAGAAGGCCTTTCAAGTTTTTACAATTAATCCAGATATGCCATCAAATATGGTCAACACTACTAAGTTGAAAAACTTTAAATAACTTCTTAGAAACTAGGGAACAGAATTCAACCAAATATTAAAGAAAGCATCCTCACATGAAGGCCTTTCAAATTTGTACAAAGGATAGTGATTCATCATTAGATATGGCCACCATTACTAAAAATAGAAGAAAAGAAACTTGAAATGCATTTTCAAAAAACACTGAACTGAGTTTGACCAAATTTGACAATAAGCACCCTGGCATGAAGGCCTTTCAAACTAATACAAAATGATGCTGATCAGCTGTGAAATGTGGTGACCGAACTAGAAATATAAAAACATTTAAATAACAACTTCTAAAAACAGTTGAACAGAATTTGACCTCATTTGACAGAAAGCATTATGTCATGAAGTTTATACAGTTGATCTGTTCATCAGAATGGTCATTGTTACTAACAACAGAAAAACCTTTCAGTGACTTCTCAAAAACTGCTGGACACAAGTTTCATGGTTTTGCAACATGATACTGATCAGCTATCCAATACAGCTGCTATTACCAATAAAATAGTGACATCTTTAAATGTCAGAAAGATTCATATTTTTTTGCCGGATGTTCTCACAATGGGCTTGAAGGTAGATGTCAGCCAGTGGAGCGATCTCAGGCTCACTTGGGCCTCTTGTTTGAAGTGACCTTATTTCATGTTTCTGAGAAAGTGTTTGATCAGAATTTGCACACAAGTATAAAATCCCAAAGAGAAGATGTCAATGTCACAGGTTTAATTGTGGAAACCTATTTAAACAGGTAAAACTTAAACAAAACTACAACATACATTTTAACTTTTTACAATTTAAATGGAGGAGAAAGAGTAACTATAGTTATACCTTGAAAGTTTTCTTGCTCTAGCAACTGTCCAAAGTTTTTGGATCATGCATAGCAGAGAAGGTAAGACATAGCATTCCATGGAATTCTTGTCATAATAGTAAACGTGAAGCCATTAATTATTTTAAGGAATATATATATATATATATATATATATATATATATATATATATATATATATATATATATATATATATATATATATATAGAGAGAGAGAGAGAGAGAGAGAGAGAGAGAGAGAGGGCTCGAATTTAACACAAATTTCTTTGTAGCCAGAAGGACTAGTATACTGAGAAATTTACTAGTCCTGCCAAATCTTTACTAGTCCTGTCCACAAAACAATGTCACACACTTGAATTTAGATTAACAACAATTTTATTTTATAAATAGCATTATCATATGAAATGCAGAAGTACAGAAGTATAAATCTTGCTTCAAATCATGTCATTTCACATTCCTTGTTTCTCAAGATAATCTGGATCCAATTCCAGAAAGGGATCCAGGTCTCCTTTCTGGTCCCCCACTTGCACTCTGGGTCCATATGGGGTTTGTTCTGGTCTTCTTACCCATCTCCCTGAAACATTCCACAGATGTATTGCTGGTGATTGATCATATGTTGGAATGTCATTTGTATGAAACATTATGAAGAGTAGGTCAGACAGAACCCAAGGTTGCAAACACGATCTCCAGTAACTCTTCACCATTTTCATCTCTGAGACAAATTTCTACCTTTCACTTTCAGCCATATATTGAGTAAATGTAACAACCTGTTTATCATTCCTGTAAGTCTCTCCAACATCAACCCCTTTCCTCTCATCCAGCTGACACATCTATACACATCTATACAAAATCAGTGAAGGGTCTTATGTTCTTTACGATAGCATGTGCATTTCTAAACAAATTAACGAGCTGGTCAAACACATTCCAATTTAAACTTTCCAATATCTTACCAGCGGTCGATTCTTCTGGTGGTATCTGCATAGCTGCTCTTCTCTCTGAACTCTTTTTGTGTTACCCACAGCTTTCATGTGCGTTTACCGATTCAATTTTAAAGTTCGAACAACCTGCAACAAAACTGGATGTTTTCTCTGTGTTTGTTTTGCGAATTCCGTACACCAATTACACCGCATAACGTTCTTCTCCTCATCATAATTCAGCCATTCCCTGTCTTTTGTCCATTTCTTCTGAAACGTTCGATTACGCTTTTCCCTATCATAAGAATTATTCCTCTCTTTTATGTCATTTTCATTCAACTTTTGCTTTTTTCTGGTGGCTGAACACCTTCTATAAAATGCCACATTTTGCCTGTCTTGCAAAGAGGGAATTGTGCCTCGTTTTGAAATACGAGATGTTACAGTATAGCTGACGTGGATTATTTAAAGTAAGAAAAGGAATGGTACAGTGTCCCTTATATAAACTAAATCAGAGCAAGAAACATGTTTCAAAGCATGTGCCTCCCCCCCCCCCCTTAAAATTAAATGGCCTCTCCCTAATAAAGACTTGACTTCAGCGGATGTTCTGCAGGATCAAAACAGTGGCTATTGTAAACACTGTTATAAAATATTAGCATCAGAAGATAATGCTAGTTTCAGCTTGGAAAAGGTGCGTTCCTATCAAACGAAGCCATTTGACTCGGCGCATTGTACTTAACAGCTCCAATTATGGTCTCATCATTAACAGCGGAAGTTTGGTAATTGTTCCTAATTAATCGGACCTCAATGTATTGTTGAAATTAATAATAAGGTGGAAAATTTTCAAATCTTAGATGCTCAGAAATTTTAATTCCCAACAAATGTATGGCATTCTGCATGTGTATTCAATTATTTGTTAGTTCTTGTAAGGGAAAAATATAAAAACTATTTTTATCATCATAGAAAAAGTAGTTATATGGAAATGATGTGTCAATAACGTAATTGTAACGTTGATCTAATTCATATAATTATTTCGATGCAAATGTAAAATATGCAGTTTCCAGTTTGTGACTGTTGGAGCGTTTGGCTAGCGAGCCCCCCCAAAAAAAAATTTAACAAACAAACATGCAAACTAATTTCTTTGAATAGTTTTTGTCGTGTTTCTGTGCGAGGTATACCGCTTTGTAGTTTGTTACTGTGGTCGAGTGGATAAAGTGTGATACGTTATCAGATTAATTAGGATCAATTACCAGACTTCCGCTGTTAATGACGGGACCATAATTGGCGCTGTTAAGCAAAATGCGCAAAATCGGATGACTTCTTGTTATAGAAACGCACCTTTCCGAGGCAGAAATTGACTTCATCTACTCCTGCTAATATTTTATGACTGTGTTTGCAATGGTCACTGCCTTGATTCTACAGAACATCTGCTGAAGTCAAGTTTTTATTAGGGAGAGGCATAATCAAATGCTGACTGTTGATAACCGAAACTTATTAGCCCATCAGACTATTAACATTATGAAAGTTACTAGTCCGACAGGAAATCTACTAGCCTCGGGCTAGCGGACTACCGCTAATTTCGAGCCCTGATATATATATATATATATATATATATATATATATATATTCATTAGATTGGATAGTTGGTTTTTAATGGCACTTTCCACACAGTATTGTATTAGCTATATCATGCAACGAAAATAGGGGTTGTGTGCCTTTCCCAAGGACACACCAAGGCAGCTGGCTTGAGTGGGTGTCAAACCCACAACCCTCGAATTACAAGTCAGACACTCTTTCAAATCAGCTACCGTGGTTCCCTATATATATATATATATATATATATATATATATATATATATATTTATTAAAAAATCTCATAAGAAATTAAGATCTTTTGTCATAAATCTACACAAAGAACTTTATATAAACTCTGAAGCATTAACAGGACATACACATTTGTAAAATTCTTTACGGCACTGTCAAACCTTTTTAATTGTCTTGCCTGCAAAGAATAGACAAGTTGCTGTATACTGTATCAATATTTCAACAACATTGCCTGCAAAGAATAGACCAGTTGCTGTATACTGTATTGATATTTCAACAACATTCAAAGTCACTTAGTCTAGTTTGTATTAAAGACATAGAGTTCTGTCATGCCTTTGTTTTATACAATACCTTTATAATACATTTAGTCTAATCTTAGTCTAGTTTGTATTAAAGACATAGAGTTCTGTCATGCCTTTGTTTTATACAATACCTTTATAATACACTTAGTCTAGTTTGTATTAAAGACATAGAGTTCTGTCATGCTTTTATTTTATACAATACCTTTATAATACATTTAGTCTAATCTTAGTCTAGTTTCTCCTCAGAAACCACTTAAATTTTACAGAAAGCATTCTGGCATAAAGGTTTTTCAAGTTTGTACAAATGATGCCAATTTGTCATCCAATGTGGCTGCCATTAATAAAAAATAGAAAAAGCTTTAAATTTTAAAAAAACAATACTCACACAGATTGTTTGGCCAACTGACCTTACATTTAGCTTCTAGGTAGCTATCAGTCAGCTGAGTGATCTCAAGTCCACTTGGACCTCTTGTTTATCATTTTTTTTAACAGTATGAATACTTTTCTGGCCATAGCACATACATACATACAGTTTGTTTAATATTTGATCCTTCACAATTTCTTTTTGCCAAAACAGGTTTGCTAGATTAATAGTTTTTTTGTTGCCAGATCAATTTTGTTCTCATAATCTCAAATTGGCAATCTACAGGCCAACCCCTGGTTTACAGAAAGATATGTATTGCTGTTCAGTACTATTTTCACTTTTGTATTTTCAGTGTCCCACAGTGAATTTGGAGACCTATCTCAGTGCACTTTCTAAAGCTATACAGCAACAATTTCAAGAGAGAGAAGATTTATCAAAGGAATGAATATAGTCACAAATAAGTACATGTAAATGTACACACCATGTGGCCCAATATTTTAATATGTTTTGAAAAAAAACCTGTAAATATTCATGAATTTAAAAATTTAAAATTAGGATTAGTGATAATTAATTTTAGCTTGCCTGTACAAAAGTGTAGGAGAGCTTATACTGTATCCCTGGTGTAATAGACATTGTCCTGTGTAGACTTTTACAAATGTGCATCTTCATATTTAGCACAGTTTTTCAGACATTATTACGTATTCATTCATGCAACTTGATATGTGCATGCATCCTGATGAGTACTATATCACTATATGAAAAATAAGTCTGTGTGACCTAGTGCATACATCCTGATGAGTTCTACATCACTATATGAAAAATAAGTCTTTGTGACCTAGTGCATGCATCCTGATGAGTACTACATTACTATATGAAAAATAAGTATTATTCACCTACTCTTCATGCTTCAGTGACACCTTGTATATTCAAGTCAGCTTCAGGGACTTGGTGACTTGCAGATTCCATGATCAGGGTTGCATCTAGGATGCGCAATCATGAAATTTCCCTCCCAAATTAAGATTTCCTGCAAAACTTTAAATTTTATATGGGCGAAATTGCAAAAAAATAAGAATTTTGCACCTTTTTTTGTTTGGTGAAAAATGCATTTTTTTTAATTTTTTTTTTTTATATATGTAAAAATCCCGGTTGTCACTCTCAGTGGATATGTTGTCCTTATGTAGTTGTGAAACGCATCACATATTTCCTGTGTGTCACGTGCTCAGTTCTGATTGGTTACAAAGAAAGGTAATGAGAGCACATGTTCGATCCAATAGAAACTTCCTCTGCCTTTTCCGTCAAGTCGAGAAAGACTTATTTCACGACCTGACGGAAATGGCCTAGTGATGTTCCAATCGATGTTTGATGCTGAGGCTAGCTTGTTGGGACAATGCAATAAATAGCAAAACCAGTTAAAACTCGGACACTTTTTCATTATTTTATCAGTAATACTTCTAATAACAGTCAGAGTGCAGACTTTTCTGTCAATAGGCACAGCGGCAGTGAACAAACAAATCCTAGTATCAGACGATGCTAAAGATGGCGGCAGTGAAAGTGAGGTGTCCTTCCAATGTCAAGGGGAAAAAAAATCTTTCAATTGAGACTGGGGAAAAAAATTTGACCATGGCTGGAAACAAATGAAATAAATGAGATGCTTTGCAGTTGGTCTGTAAACACAAGGCAAAGAATATTCCGTCACACTTGGAATTGCTAATTTCAGGACATCAACCCTTGATAGAAATGGTGTATTCAGCTCACAAACGGGCAATTCAGGATTTGAAACTAAGTGAAAATCATAAAACTACATGCATAACAGTTATAAAGTGACACACACTGTTTTTTTTTTAGATATAGGAATGGACATAGGAGTGACATGATTTGCAGCCCATGGTTTGATTCTTTAATGGTAAGTGTAGAAAAAATACTGTTATTAGAATACACAAGATTTTTATTTCAGTTTTAAGTGTTATACTACAATATACAGAACACATGATATACATTTAGTGTTATACTGCAATATACAGAACACATAATATGTATTTAGTGTTATACTGTAATATTCAGAACACAATAATTGCATTTAATACACTTATTGTACTTGCTATTGCTCTGTTTGAATATGTTAATTTTTTTACATCATACTGGTAGGCCCCTGTTATCATTACGCTAGCCCCCTTTTTCTTGCAGATTCAGTGGGGGAAAGTGCCCACATTTACCAAATCCTAGATGCAACACTGCATGAAACTTCCTATGTTGATTGAGTATTTAGGCATGTTACACTATCTTACCAATATATAGGACACTGTGACATATTTTTCAGGCTTCAATGACATGTACACCTTTTATTTTAGGCTAATTTGTTAGTAATTTGTTAGACTCTGTTACTTGTGGTCATCAAAATATGTGCACTCATCCTGGTGAGTACTAACAATGGATATTAAAAGTAGGTCACAGTGACCTATTTTTTGTCACATAAGTAATTATGTACACCCTAATGTTTAGATGAGTTTGTTAGACATTGTTGCATGTACAGTCTAGAAACTGGACAAGAGAATATATTCTGAGAAGTATTGCATCATCATATTAAAGAAAAAAGGTCACTGTGATTTGCATCAACCACTTGGTTTATTATCATCACTCAGTATTGATCATCCTGGATAGTGACAAATACAAACCTCTTAAATATGAATAAATATGTGCAGGCAACCTTTTGATGTCTTTTAAGAGTTTAATTTGTTAAATGTAAATGTAAAAATGTATTCTTCAGTATGATATCATCAGATTTATGTGTAAAATGTGTAATACTAAGCTATGCATCGTATGTAAATAAATTTTCATATCAGTTTGTATATACAGATGTACCTACACAAGGGCTTGTAAGTTATTTCAGGATGTGTCTACTTCACTAATAAAGCATTGTAGAGTTTAAATATTTTATACAAATGATAATTAATGTGTTTTCTGTCATAGGGACAGAAAAAAAGGTATTTAAAGTATACAAACATATGGACCCATGTGTAATAGTATCGGTTTGGGATGTTCCTTGTGGCTATATTCAGAGTGGTAAAGCTCCCTCCCCTCCATTCTGAAAACCACTCTTGTTGTTGCCCATTGTTCTGTATCTAACCACCACCACCCACCCCACCCTTTTGTCAATGCCACTTTTTTATATATGTGAAATTTCATCCTCATTTTTTTTTATATATCTGTAAAGTTTTTAGTCAAGCAAAAAATGCGTTTTGGACTTCTTGATATACTATTTTATTAGTATAAGAGAGTTTGAGGCACTCAAACTAATCAAGAGTGGGGATTAACCTAGATAACTGGAAAATAGTTCCATTCTTATATACCTGTCATAACGTTGAAAGTATAAAAATATTATATTTCCTGTGACTCTAAGAAGAAAAATTGTTTCCACACAATATCTTTAGTTCTGTAACATCTACTTTGACTGGACTTTTTGGATGGCCAGCATTTGAGACAAAAAAGACAACTATTCCTTTTGGGGTCAGAAAGTCAAGGTCACAGGTGCTGAAAGAATAAAAATAGCTTATGCACAATAACTTGAGATGGTGCATGTATAATGTTTAATTTACAGTACTCTTGTCAAAATTATATAAATAATAAGCATGTAAGTAACTGGAATATATATATATATATATATATATATATATATATATATATATATATATATATATATATATATATATATATACACACTTATGATTAAAATGCATGAAAAGGAAAGTTAAAGTATGATATTAATCAGTACATTTCATTATAGACTATTTTGTTTAAGAATACCTATAGATAGATTTAGCAGACATTAAATATAACTTTATACAGTTTGTCATAAAATAAGCAAATTGGGATGAGAAAAAGGCTCGAGGATTTTAAACTGGATGAGAAGATGGGATCTTTACATTTAGTGAAGGACCCTATAATGGCAGCCTGAGCATGTGGTAACTTCATCCTTGTTAAATTTGATAATAATTCTTCAAATTTTTTAAGATGTCTAGAGATGAAAACTTGAAGAAATAAAAAACTAAGTTTGTTCAAGAAATTAAAATAAATGATTTCTTTTGTTATGTATGTTTAAGTTGCAAATTATTTGAAACATGCAATGAAGTAATTTTTTTTCATTAGCTGATGAAGTTAATCAGAATTCACTTTTACAGTTAAACATGGTTTGTCATTCATTCCCAAACAAGTGGCAATTTAACAAGGTTTAGAAGTAGATTAACATGAATTTTATGACTATATGTATTTATATTTTACTGTCTATCACAGTAGTTCATAAAAGTTTGTCAGGTTATAGATTCTCTAATGCACAATAATGCAGTGCAAGTGTTGTTAGCTCACCTGGCCATTAAACCAAGTGAACTTATGGTATGGTCCTTCATGTGTTGTCTGTCCTCCATTCACATTTGCTATTTACAACTTCTTCTCAAAAACCACTAAACATATTTTGAGCATATTTGAAGGGGAAAAAAAGCATCCTGGCATGAAGCTCTTTCAAATTTTGTTTAAATGATGCAGATCCACCTTCACATATGGCTAATATTAGTAAAAATAGAAAAACCTTTAATTAACATCTCAAAAACTGCTCAACAGAATTTGACCAAATATGACAGAAAGCATCCTGGCATGAAGTGTTTTCAGATTTGTTCAAACATGGCCTCCATTACTAAAAGTAGCAAAAAAACATTCTAAAACACTACTTCACAGACTTTTAATTTTGTTTACAGAAAGCATCCTAGCTTAAGCACCTTTCAGGTTTTTACAAATGATGATGTTCTATCATCTGTTATGGCTGCCATTAGTAAATGTAGAGAAACATTTTTACAACTTCATCTAAAAAACTGCTAAAAAAAAACAGAATTTGACCAACTTTGACAAAGTATCCTGGCATAGGAGCTTTTCAATATTGGACTAATGATGTTGATGTGCTATCAAATATGGATGAAGGTACAAAAAATTGAGAAACCTTGAAACAATTGTTCTCATAACTTATGCAATCAACAGCATTCAAATAAATTTCAACAGAAAGTCTTTTACTGACCCAGATTTCTTGTCAGAATAAAGCAAGGGAAGTAACCCATAATGGGACTATTCAGAATCACAGGTTGGACATTATGCAGAGTTCTTCCCCTTGCAGAAAAAGGTTTAAAACCCAAATCAAATTATTGTTAGAATACAAAATGCATAAACTTCAATAAAAGAAGTTATAAAAATAAATAATACATCTTAGGGATTATAATTCATTATTTATAATTGAAATAAGAAAATTATAAAATAACTATAATAAGTAACACTCGTAAGTTGAAACTATAATTATATTTATTAGTCTAGTTTGTAAAATATCAGTGTTTAGTGTGCTACTATGCAGGAGTCTGATTTCCAGGTCAGGCATGGTTGGCTGCCATGTTGTGTCCTTGGGTAAATAACTCTCATTGCCCAACAAAAACTAACTAAAGTCACTCACCAAAAAGCCTTGCTTAACTAAAACAAACCAAAAATGTTGTGAATCTCAGATGCAAACCAATAACTGTTATACCCACCCAACCCCCCATAAGGCCGAATGCTGTCGATCCATACCATCCATCCATCCATCTGTTATGGATTTTGGTTCTACACTATAACTTGAGGTGTCCACCATCTACAGTTATCAAACTTTGTAGATGGCTTCCACTTGGGCTGTGGAGGAACCCTATCGATTTCGTGGTCAAAAACTCGAAGGTCAAAGTTGCTGACTGGAAGTTCTCCACATCTACAGCTACCAAACGTTGTGGATGGCTTGCACGTAGGGTAAGGAAGAAACCTATTGATTTGGGGGGAAAAATTCAGAAGTCAAGGTCACTGTGACTGAAAAACAAAATGGTTTTCACATAATAACATGAGTTCAACATTACAGAGTCTGAGCTGGACCAACTATTGATTTTGGGGTCAAAGGTGAACGTCACTTTGACTGAAAGAAAAAAGATGGTTTCTGCACAGAAATTTAAGTTATCTACCTAGAGGACTACTTAACATGGGGTAGGCATATAATGTGTTGTTCATGGTACTCTTGTTTTATGAAGGAAAAAAGCTGTGTGTGTGGATTTATTAAGAATACAATGTAGCCCCTAGGCTGAAATGCTAAAAGTATCTCTGATACTTGCCAATAAATGTATCTAAGCATCAGAAAATGTCTTTGCATTTTGAATAATGTGCAAGAAAAAGATCTGGCTTTAAGATACACATTTCATGTAAAAACCATGTTCAGGTTTATAAAATTTTTTGCAGATAATTATTGCTGAGAACTTGACCACATTTTTAATCTTGACTATTTTCAAGCAAGTTTAATAAGTTTGGTTAAATAGAGTTTGACATTTGTTAGTATTGCCACATTAAAGTGCCTCAATATTTGTTGTTTTTATGTGTATGTGTATTGTTTAAAGACATTTCATGTATTCAGTGCCATTATTTAAAAATTACTTTAAATGTGTTTTTTATTTTTATAGCTTTTAATGAAAAAAAAATTAATAACCCAATATGCTTTCCCCTAGAAACACTTCCAGATTTAATTACTAAGAGCCTTGACCTTCAAAAAAAATCCTGAGAAATTTGGTAGTCTATCCAAGCTGATCAGATGGTGGGACTGGAACCTGCAACCTTCTGGTCACATGTCCTGCACCATAACCACTGAGCCACCACAACTACCTTGAGTGCAGATCTGAATGGTTTGCAAGTTATGACACCACAGGAATCCATGCTGACTGCACAGTTTAACTCCCCAAGTAATGCCAAGCAAGTGTATATACTTTAAGGGTGGGTCTTTGAACAGTTTCTAAGTAGTGAATTAGGGTCAAGTCCACAGGAGTTAGGTGATCCAGGGGACAAAGCTAATTGTATAAATGACTTCTCGTTTTTATGGCAAGAAAGTGATAAATATGATCTAGGGAAGATTATGTATGTGTTAACATTTAACAGCACCTCAGTACAATAATGGCAATAGGATGCCAGTTAAATGTAAAGTTCTAAAGATGTAAAAATTTAAAAACTGCACAGAAACGTTAGGAAGATAATTGATACACAAATTTATAACCAATGTAGCAACTACATGTATGTGCTCCAAACTTTTCTTTCCCCGCTATAGTTTAAATATGTATGTGAATTTGCATTCACAAGCACACATATCAACTAACGCGTGAGTGATATTAGGCCCATGTGGGTCTCTTGTTTTATTTTTGAAAGAAAAGATATGTCTTTGTTATTATTTTGTTAAGCAATAAACTGTGAAAGTATATTTTGTCCTCTTGATATCAGCATGCCACTTGTGTAGTTCGGTATCGTGGTTTATGACCACAGGTTGTGACACCATAATACGCTGGAATTGCCAAGGTTTAAATGTAAATATTGATGAAATAAGTTTGCACTTAATAAACCGTGACCCAGTACATGTTTGCCTTCATGAGACCTTTTTCAAAGAAAACACTATAGTTAATCTAAGAGATTTCATAATCCATGTCAACTTCTTAAGAAATACTGATAAAGCCACTGGAGAAGTGTCCATCTTTGTGAATAACAAAACTCCTCACAGCCAAATTATTCTCAGTACTATATTACAGGCAATAGCCATTTATTGGTCCATACACAAAAACTCATACACTTTGCTCAATATCTCTCCCTCCAAACACTCCAGTCAATCAGTCTGATCTTGACCATATTATTGAACAGTTACCAGCACCATTTGTTTTACTTTAAATTAAAAGGCCACCATACACTTTGGGGCTGCAAAGATATCGGTGAGAGAGGGAAGAAAATAAAACACTTTTTTTCACAACACAGTCTTTGCCTTATTAATGATAAGTTGTATACCTACCTGTATCCTGTCACAGGATCCTACTCATCCTTAGATTTATTCATCAATGATCCATCTCTTTTACTTGACTTCTCTTGGGAAGTTGGTGATGACCTCTATGCTAGTGATCACTTTCTAATATACTTGAAAGTAATGCTCCAAAATCTCAAGGGTTAGGACTGGGAAAGGCAGACTGAGAAATGTTTCAGTCTCCCAGTAAATCAAATTTGATATTTGATCATTGGAGTAACATACTGGATCCAATATCCTTATTTACAAAGATGCTCCAGGATGTTGCTGGGGATACAATACCAGAAACTTCAGTAATTTCTAAATGTTTCATCAAACCCTGGTTTGATAATGCTTGCAAAGATGTAATGAGGGAATGATAAAAGGTCCTTTAAAAATTCAGTGCCAATCACACAACTGAAAATCTGAATAAATATTGTATATACTGAGCTAAAGTTCATTGTAGCATTTCAAGGAGCAAGAGGAAAAACATGGAAATTGTGTGTCTCTCAGTTGAACCCTCGCTCCTCTGTAAGTCAGTCTGGAATATGGTACAGAAAATCATTGGCAAAAAAAAAGCAGCTGTATCAAACATTTAAAGAAATCTCATGAAAATGGTTATAACCTTACAAGAAATCTCCAATACATTGGCCAAAACATTCTCAAAAATCTCCACACAACAGAACAGTTCTGAAACTTCCTGTGTCAAACACCTGAAAGAAAAGGTTCCTTTAAATTCCAAATCTGCTCACACTGATAAACCCTACACTCTCAGAAAACTGCAAGACTCTTGATCAAACCCATGACACTTTACCAGGACCTTTGAAGCCCACTTTCAACTTTTGAAACATCCTCTATAACACTCAATGCACTACTAAGCATTTTTAATACATTTTGGGAAAGTGCCAACCTCCTGTTGTCATGGCAAGAAGCAAGTGATACCAGTATCTTTAGGGCATATTTTTTTACCATAAATTAGCATTTCTTCAACATATTAAATACTTTGGGGACAAATGTCCAAAAGCTCTAGATTTAATACAAGTCATGGCAAGCACGGATTGGGGAGCAGACCAGAAAGTCTTGCTCTGATTATACTGGTCTCTAATATGATCCAAAGTTGACTATGGCTTAGTTGTGTACAGATCAGCTTGTAAATCTTACCTGATACACAGTCAGGAACTTAGACTTTGGGAGTATTTACAACTTTCCCTTTGGAAAGACTCTTTGCTGAGGCAAATGAACATTACTTTATTTCAGACAAATGAAAGTGGCTCTTCAGTATACTACCAAACTATCTTCTAATCCATCTAATCCCACATATGACATATTCTCTAGGCCCAAATACCAAACCTTGTACAATTAGAAACCAAATTTTTTTTGCACCTTTTGGCATAGAAATTCATCCTCACCTAGTAGCAGCAAAAATCAGTTTTGCAAATACTGCAACATTCTATGTTCCCAAATCACCACCTTGGTTATAAATAAAAACCCAAAATAATATTTGGTCTTTGCCAATTCAAAAAGTCCTCAACAAATCCTCCCATGTTTAAAAGTAAATTCAATGAAATCAAAGCCTCCTATCAACAAATCCTCCCATGTTTAAAGGTAAATTCAATGAAATCAGAGCCTCTCCTATCATGGCCATATGTCCCTTATATAGATGGTTCAGAAGATAGAGAAAAGGTTGGAGTTACCATTGCATCACCCCATGGTGCCATCTCAAGTGTGTTACTGGATAAAGCCTCTTTTTTTTTTTTACTGCTGAAATTACAGCCATAATCAAATTTTTTAACTACATTGAAATTGGCAACAAAATAAATTTCATTACCTTTTGCATTTTCATAATGAAATCCTAGCAAAACTTTAAATTGGACAATTTGTTAATATCCCAAATCTTACAGAAATTTATTTGCTAATACAGTCTGGAAAAAAGTATTATGTACTGTTGGCTGCTTAGTCACATTGGTATTATTATAAGAGTAGTGTAAGGGCTGATTAGGCATCCAAGCTGCCCTGCAGTCACCCATTTCCAAATGGAAGATTCCATATACTGACTTCAAATATTATATAAATCATCATGTTCTTCATATTTGACAAAATAAATGGAATGAAAACTGCACAAACAATTGTGTAGGTGAGGTGGTTTCGTGCTGATTGCATACAGGACACATATACCTGACTTGTGCATACCTCCTGTAGGGTGAACCTTGACCAGAGTGCATATCATGCCAGTGTTAACGGAATTTGGAACACATTCTTGTTGAGTGTATTGACTTGCATCGAGTGAGACAGAAGTTTTTATCAAGCCCACATTAGTGGGAAATGAGACTCTGCAGTCACTGTTCCTATGGCATCGAATGTGCCAATATCAATCAACAGTTTAAAGTTTTGGTTAAAGCTTTTTCAGTATCTAATATTTCCTAAATCTCTTGATAAATTATCTTCATTCTTGGTCCAATGACCATGAGGTCGAGATCACAGTCATACAGAATTTATGTTGAGGTTTAAAGTTTTTCATTTGTGTATATTTGCTGAACCCATTTATGGACTTAGTACATACCTGGGATTAATCGTTATGAAGGTAAGAAAAGGAAAATGTCTCCTAATTATAACCTTAAATGAGGAGAAATACTTTAGTCACCATGGTTGAACAAAAAATAAAGTTGCCAATGTTTATTCAAAAGACAAAAGCCTTAAACTGTGGAGGACCTATTCTCTAGTGCTGTAACAATGATTATCTTTTCTATTTATACAGAAAAGAGATCACTATTTTTATCTTCATCTAAATGAGGGAATAGATAACAATGCCCACCTTTCATTAATGAGTAATTAACCCAGTTTGCCCAACTTCTGCAAGTTAGAATTACAATCCACAACAAAATGTAAATTCTATAACATAATGATCTTAGCAAAAGATATTTGTCCTACCTGAAGTGCAAGTGGTTATGGGATCTACAAAGACCCATGTTCACTTTTATGCTGTTTATTAGTATCTTCTGACAGTATTTTGCTATTAACATTATATAAGGTACCCATAAGTGCTGTTAACCTAACCTCGTACCCTCCTCAGCCACCCTCTCTTTTTCATGTCGTACAGAAAATTTGTGGTCGACGGGCTGTTCTGTTCTTATGAAATTTCAAGTAGAACAAACAATGTAGACATAATTTTGATTTACCTGCCATAAGGCATATTTATGATGTCCATCCATTTGTCCATCTGTTACCAATTTTGTTCCTGCACAATAACATGTTCTTCACCATCTACAGTTATCAAAGTTTGTGGATGGCTTGCACTTGGGGTAAGGAAGAACCCTACTGATTTTGGGGTAAGGAAGAACCCTACTGATTTTGGGGTAAGGAAGAACCCTACTGATTTTGGGGTAAGGAAGAACCCTACTGATTTTGGGGTAAGGAAGAACCCTACTGATTTTGGGGTCAAAGGTAAAGATTATTGTGACCGAAACAAGAAAAATGGTTTCTGCAAAATATCAGTTCCACATTATATACCAGGACCAAATTTTGTGGATGGCTTGCACTTGGGGTAAGGAAGAAATTTGTTGATTTAGGGGTTAAAATACCAAAGTCACTGTGACAGAATTGGGGGTTTTTTTTGGTGTTTTACAGCACAACAACACAAGCAGGCTTGAGTGCCAAGGCAAATGGAAAAAAGTGGCTTGCACTGTAAATGAAAGAGAAAAAAAACAGTATCATTAGTTCTACATCACAGACATAGACCAAATATTGTGGATGGCTTGCTTCTGGGATAAGGAAAAAGCACATATTAGACCTGGGCTTGCACATGGGATAAGAGGAAGTCAAGCAGTGTGGGGGTCTAAAGCTCAATGGACAAGGTCACTGTGACCAAGAGAAGAAAAATGGTGTCTGCACAAAAATGTCAGTTCTCAACTATGTACCTTCACCAAGGTGTGTAGGTAAGAAGGAAGAAGATTATTGATTTTTGAAAACACCAAGAACACATTATCCTTAACTTCAAAATTTTTATATCAGTTCTTATTTTGAGCATATAATGTAAAACAAGACTTTTTATGGTCTTAGTTTTTTTTTGAAAGTTTATTATATCAGAGTAGAGTCCACATTTTGAAAAGTTTCTCATGCATTTTTACCATACAAAAATTGCAAAGTTCAAGCAATTAGCTCATCACAAAAAAGACATAGTACATATTACATGTCTACATATCAGTCATCTCACCCATTTATGTATTGATTCATGTCCTTGAGTATCTGTACGGTCAATGTTTTGAAATGTAACACTCAACTACTTTTTAGCTCACCTTGATGAATTTAGGAGAGCTATTGTATTGTACATTAGTTGTACATTCTTGATAAAATTTTTGTGCTTAGCTCAGGTTTTTTTTGTACACTATATAAATACTGTTATAGCTAGAATCATGAAAAATGGTGAGCGGATGCATCTTAATGAGTACTACACCCTTCTAACAAAAGTAGGTCACTATGACCCATATTTCATGTTTCACTGACTTTGGTTATTTTTGCATTTAACTCCGGACCAAATAGGGGTTTTGCACCCTATGTATGTATGTATGTGTGTGTGTGTGTATGTATGTATGTGTGTGTGTGTGTATATATATATATATATATATATATATATATATATATATATATATATATATAATCCATTGTTGGAAGGATATATGAATTGTAGTATAGAATGCAAGTTTCTGTAGGTAAATATTTATTGATTCTGCTGAGTAGGGCAATTTTGGATGACAGTGCTTTACAAGGCTTGTCAGTATGGTCATCTCATTATAAATTATTATCTGCACACACACCTACAAACTTTACAAGGCTTGTCAGTATGGTCATCCCATTGTAAATTATTATCTGCACACACACCTACAAGCTTTACATGTTTGACATTTTCTAACTGACATTTATTTATTGTAAGAGATAATTCTGTGTTCCCTAACTTGTGTAGTTTTTGTGATGTCCCCAAAATCATACATTTTGTTGTACCTTCATTAATTACCATCTTATTTTGTTGTGCCCAACTCTGAACTCTAATAAGGTCTGAGTCTAATCATGTTTTGGATAACTTCAGTATCAGAAATAGATGTATACAAGGTTGCATCATCTGCAATCAAATCTGTATATGTGAATTCATTATTTAAAGGAAGATTGTTTACGTAAATAAGAAAGAGGAGAGGGCCTAAAACAGCCTTGAGGGACCCCTGAATGAATAGTGCGAGTTTGTGAGCTAATATTGCCAATGGTTACTTATTGAGACTTATATATGATTTAAACCAGTTTAAAGAAGAATTATCAAACCTGTAACAGTTCAACTTTTGCAGCAGAATTTCATGATCAACTAGATCAAACGCTCAAGGAACCATTGTCCATTTCTTGTAGCCAAAGATCTGTTAATTTGGTGAGTTCTGTTTGGCACAAGTGATATTTTCTAAATCCTGATTGTGCCTTATGAAATAGAAAGTAAGTTTCAACAAATTCATAGACCTGCGTAATTACTTGCTTTTCAAATAATTTTGATAATATAGGTAGAATGGATACTGCCACCATAATTATCATCATCATTGTTGAAAAGGAGCATAACCATTCCTTTCCTCCATTTTACAGTGTTAGAGATAAATCTGGCAAGTAAATCTCGAACTAATAGGAAAAAATAGCTTTTTGTAAAAACTTGTACATGGTACAAAACATAATTATATTTAGTGTTTCTCTGTATTTTCAGTGAGCAAGCATGCAGTAGTACAGATAATGTAAAGGAAAATATTTATGATTCTTGCTGACTCTAAGTTAAACTGTGGAATGTTAGTTTTCTTTCTTTTTCTTTTCTTTCTATATCTTTCTTTTATTTCTCTCTATCTTTCAAATTCCATACTTTTTATATTCTCTACATTTTAACTCTACTGGTCATAGACCAGAAGAACTTGTGGGATGGTCCATCGTCTGTCGTCCATCTGTCCATTAGCACAAGTTTGTTATTGCTACTCCTCCTAAACTATTTAGAGGATAGCCTTGAAACTTTACACACACATTCATCCCATGGTCTATGGTCCTAAATGAAAATGGTGCTGCTGAAACATCCAATATGGCCACCACAATGGCCATCTTGAAAATCTTATCGCAACTCCGCCTGAATGGATGGTCACATCAACATGGAGTTTTCACTAAAAGACTTCTTATGATATCTAGTTGATCCTAAATGAAAATGGATCTGATCTGACGTTAATAATGGCCACCATGGCAGCCATCTTGAAAATCCTAAATGAAAATGGTGCCAATCTGACATCCATTATGGCTGCCACAGTGGCCATCTTGAAAATCTTGTTATCGCTAGTCTTCCTGCCGCCACGGCAGTCATCTTGAAAATCTTGTTATCATTACTCTACCTGATTGGATTGTCATATCAACATGGGTTTTCACTAAAAGAAAATCTTGTTATCACTATTCATCCAAAATGGATGGTCATATCAACAGCGGGTTATCACTGCAAGACTTCTTATGATGTCTAGTTGGATCCAAATAAAAATGGTGCCAGTCTGACGTCCAATATGGCTGCTATGGCAACCATCTTCAAAATCTTGTTATTGCCAGTCCTCCTGAATGGATGGTCATATCAACATGGTGTTTTCTCTAAAGGACTTCGTATGATGTCTAGTTGGTTCTAAATGAAAATGGTGCTGATATCACGTCTGATATGGCCGCCATCTTGAAAATATTGTTATCGCTACTCCTCCTGAATGGATAATCGTATCAACATGGGATTTTCACTAAAATGCTTCTTATGGTGTCTAGTTGGTCCTAAATAAAAATGGTGCTGATCTGACATCCAATATGGCAGCCATGTTACAAATTTGGTATCAAAACTCTACTTGAATAGAAAGTGATACTAACGTGGGGTTTTCACCAGAAGACTTCGTATGATGTCTAGTTGGTTCTAAATGAAAATGGTGCTGATATCACGTCTGATATGGCCGCCATCTTGAAAATATTGTTATCGCTACTCCTCCTGAATGGATAATCGTATCAACATGGGATTTTCACTAAAATGCTTCTTATGGTGTCTAGTTAGTCCTAAATAAAAATGGTGCTGATCTGACATCCAATATGGCAGCCATGTTACATATTTTGGTATCAAAACTCTATTTGAACAGAAAGTGATACTAACGTGGGGTTTTCACCAGAAGACTTCGTATGATGTCTAGTTGGTTCTAAATGAAAATGGTGCTGATATCACGTTTGATATGGCCGCCATCTTGAAAATATTGTTATTGCTACTCCTCCTGAATGGATAATCGTATCAACATGGGATTTTCACTAAAATGCTTCTTATGGTGTCTAGTTAGTCCTAAATAAAAATGGTGCTGATCTGACATCCAATATAGCAGCCATGTTACAAATTTTGGTATCAAAACTCTACTTGAATAGAAAGTGATACTAACGTGGGATTTTCACCAGAAGACTTCTTATGATGTCTAGTTGGTCTTAAATGAAAATGGTGCCGATCTGACTTTCAATATGACCTTCACAGCAACCATATTGAAAATCTTGTTATCGCTACTTCTCCTGAATGGCGACGATGATGGCCCAAAGGGTCAGAATACAAGGCCCGAATTTTTATCAGCTGTTCTGGCGCCCCAAGACCTCTGGCGCCCGGGGCACCCGACCCCCCCCCCCTTCCGTTAATACGCTACAGCACACATTTGCATGTATATTATGTATATCTGACTCTTTTCTAAAGCATTTGCAGACGAATGTCATATTGCTTCAAATTTAGGATGTATTATCTTTTGCACACACACAGAAACACACACACATATATAGATAGATAGATAGATAACTTCCTGGTGGGTATAAAAACTGGAAAAGACGATTTCATTTCTTATTTCAGAGAAAACATAGATGCGTAAATTACTAACGCCTCAACGTTTATAAAAGATTCTAAACGTGTACACTACACAATAACCGAAACGTGTACACTATACAATAACCGAAACGATGCCGTTTACTCGAATCGATTCGAAACTCAACCTTTCCTTTGATCTGCACGTTAGGCTTACAGCTGACAACTTTTATATGGAAGTCATTGATTGATCTGTATACTCGTAGCTTTGAAAATAAGTATACATGCATTTTTCCAAGTTCACAATTAACGCGGCATGCGGATTTAATCGCAAGTGAAAGAAAGAAAGAACAATTCTGCTCTGTTAAACACTGACGAAATATTCGTGTGGCATAAATGACCGTGGAAATTCACCCAGATAACAGATGCATAAATCTTTGAAGATTTGACTAACAAATTAATACAGGTATATTCCTTTTTCAACTTTCAAAGCGTCGATGTATATTGAAGTTTGCTTGAAAGGAGGCGAGGACATACTCAGTTTTATTTTAATTACAAAATGTTGACAACGTATAATAATAAATCCTTTATTGCGACCGCCAAGGGGTCCAGGGTTTATTTAGAAATTTATTTGCCTTTGCATGTGAAAGCGATTGAAACTGACTCAGAGAGCTCCCCAATTAAGATTAACTACCATATCCGTGAAAATATTCTCGCAAAAAGCATTGATTATCTTTCAACGTATTTGAACGAGGGAGCCGGTAAGTTGCGTTGTTAATCTGAACACGTATTATGAACTGCAATACAAATCCGAAATAGTTTACTGAACAAACAGACTAAGCAGCGCAGTCTATCGATTTAGATTCTCATGTTGAATATTTGATATACTGAGATAATAAAACAAGCACTTTTACTAATCAGTCCAATTAATGATAATATTAAAAATACAAATGGTGATATACAAATATATTTGGTGAAAGTACATACAGAAGAATGAACACACTTTGTTAAAATTATTTTCTACTTTTGTGGCATACATGTTAAAAATGGTTAAAATTAAAAGATTTTTTTAAAATATCCGATAAGTTCACCTTTTAGAGGAATCAAAAACACTAGAAAACCAAGTTTGTATATATTTATTTGTCAGACAAACATCAGAGGGGAATTACTCGGATAACAATAAATTATTCAGTCCTCAGTGACGCATAGCAGGAAACAACATAGTGTAACATAATATCATATAATATATTTGAAATTGTACTATTTTTTTTCAGTAACGAGTCTTGTCCAAAATATAATAGCTCTAAATTTGATAAAAATGCTTGTAGGAAACCTACTTTTTTTTTTTTGCTTAAAAATATAACTTTTTGTAAGAAATCAGTGTGTACATGTTCAATAACATAATTATCACTATACCTCCCGATCTCTTATCAATGTAACAATAACGGTAAAGCAATATTTTCAAAATGTTTCAACTGTAAACCCAATGCAAATTTTTTGTTCTTTTATGTAACGCAAACAATGCTTCTTGTAGCTGTTACAATGATTCTCTTATTTTAAAAAGCGACCATAAATATAAAAACTAATCAACTATTTCCCACTGATGTGTTTCCGAATACAAAAGAGAAAAGTTTAGCTTGACCAAATATTACTATTTTTTCTTTTGCTTTTTTTTTCAATATTGACTGTTAATCTCCATTCTCTGCAGTATATACAGAATTCATTCAAAGTTTTCTGAAGATCTTTTCGTCATCTGGAAGAATAACAGTATCCTCAGCATAAGGGATAATAAATATCTTAAAATGTACTCGCTAAGGAATTTATCATTTAAGCTAACGATATGATTATTTGGCAATCAAATCAATTAACCATCACTAATACATTTTGTAATGATAATTATGCAGACCACGATATCATCGTCATTATAAATTCCATCTGTCTATGTGTGTGTGTGTGTGTGTATGTGTGTGAATGCCTGAACATTATTAGCAAGCACAGACTTTCTATTCTCAAATGAGGAGGTATCTGATTACAATGCTGATGGAGAAACATGTTTAGATCAGCCGAACTGTGTAATCTATTTGACATGGTAATAATAACAGAACACGAAGTAGCCTCCTCAGTGTGAGTCAACTGTACTGCCTTTGTGACAGGACTACATAAGTATCTGTTTATATGACTTCTGAAAAGGCGGCAATTCTCAACCAAGCGTATGATGCACAAGTACTGCAATCATGCCCACTCCCCCCAAACCAACACACACCCAAGCGTATGATGTACATGTACTACAATCATGCCCCCTCCCCCCAAACCAGCACACACCCAAGCTTATGATGTACATGTACTACAATCGTGCCCCCTCCCCCCAAACCAACACACACCCAAGCGTATGATGTACATTTACTACAATCATGCCCCCCTATTCCCAAACCAACACACACCCAAGCGTATTATGTAGCCGAACTGTGTAATCTATTTGACATGGTAATAATAACAGAACACGAAGTAGCCTCCTCAGTGTGAGTCAACTGTACTGCCTTTGTGACAGGACTACATAAGTATCTGTTTATATGACTTCTGAAAAGGCGGCAATTCTCAACCAAGCGTATGATGCACAAGTACTGCAATCATGCCCCCTCCCCCAAACCAACACACACCCAAGCGTATGATGTACATGTACTACAATCATGTCCCCTCCCCCCAAACCAACACACACCCAAGCGTATGATGTACATGTACTACAATCATGCCCCCTCCCCCCAAACCAACACACACCCAAGCGTATGATGTACATGTACTACAGTCATACCCCCTCCCCCCAAGCCAACACACACCCAAGCGTATGATGTATATGTGCTACAATCGTGCCCCCTCCCCCCCAAACCAACACAGACATTTACATGTAAATTATGTATATCTGACTCTTTACTAAAGCATTTGCAAAAGAATGTTATATTTGTTTCAAATTTATGATGTATTATCTTGTATTATTTAATTTGCATTTTATTTCGTTAAAGTTAACAATGCCTTCCGATCCTATGTTTGTAAGAAAATATTTTCAATAAGTATGCGATGCTGAAAATAAAAATAAAAATATGATTAAATTGAAATTAATGAATTTTAGCTAATCGGAATTTAAACTTTTACGATGGAATTAATATTATATAATTATACGGAAAGCATCTGGTTTGTAGCACCGTGTAGTCAGTGAGTTTGCGAATAATGTAGCTAACCTATAATAAAATAGAGGGCAGATTTAGAGGAATTTGTGGTGTTCAACCGAACTCCTTTACCAGTAAAGTAGTACACTTTTCAATTTAAAAAAAGGAGAAATGCTACCATCATAAGCAAAACGGTCCGCCCGAGTTTTAAACTCGAACCCCATTAGAAAAAAAATCATATATTCGCCTGTAAGATAAACGAGATTATGACTCAAAAATAATGACCATAGAACGCGAATATCGAAAAAATCTAACACTCCTCTCTATTTTTTACTGAAAATATGGACTGGAGGAGGTAAGTAATAAGTTCAATCGGGTAGAGGAAGATAAAGTGTCATATTTTGCGCATCAATCCATCTGTGGAATGCGTAACTTAAGTTGTGAGCAAATAAAGACATTATTTATCTTTCATCTTAGGTTTCTTATTGAGAGAGAGAGACAGAGACAGAGAGAGATTCATTTTAAGGCTAAATTATATACATGCACCAACCTGCGTTTAAATCTGCTAGTAGAACTAAGTTATCATCTGGAAATTAAAAGCATAGGCAAAACTCTATTTTTAGTAACCTTGAAATAGAAACGTAAATAAATAAATAAATAGTTGAACTTTAAGTCGCATTTCGTAGTATAATGTTCCAAGATAAAGGATAAACTTACCTCATTCATCTATTTTTTACACATGAAATCCGGCACCATGGATGCCCTGCCTTTATGAACACATGAATGAGATTATATTACTTGTTTTTTTTCATGCAACAGCATCTTGAAACGATTTTAAATATTAAAAGGGTTCATACTTTTTAAAATTCATTTGATTATTGAATAAAACTGAACAAACATCATGCTAAAGGAAGTTAAGACTGAAATAAAATTCTGCTAATATTAAACTCTACGAAATTAATTCGAATATCAGTTAAATTATTTTTTAGAGAAATGTTCATTTTTCATGCAATGTTTGGGTGGATTGCATTAATCTCTCTTTTCAGACAGGTGTATCACTGCTTTGTGTTATTTTATGTTATTTCTGATTATACACGAACCATATTCAACCTATGTATGATGTATGGTCATTTCAAAACACACATAGCTTAAAATCATTCTTATTTTGTCGATATTTCAAGTTAAAAAATGTATACATGTCTGTAAAATTATTTTAACTGAACATCTGACATGCAGATCTTTGATAAGTTTCTTTAACGGAAATATGTTTTCCGTATATTCGAACACTTCTGACGACTACGTTTCTTCAAAATAGGGTACATACAATTTTACCAATGCATAAATTAAACGTAATAAGAAACTTCAACATAAATTTTAATTTAGTGTGTTAATATGAAAGGTAAATAAGTAGACGGAAATCGACTATAAATCGATTGCAAAACACTGATATATCCGAAGTTCAGTAAAACAGATCTTCCTCTCCAGAAATGTGTTAAGATAAAGATTTCCCCATTTTGATGGTAAAAGTTTTATGTGCCCGTTTCGTAGGTTTTACAAGAATGTATGCGCGTGTGTGTGCGTGCGTATGTGTGTGTACATCACCTACATGAGGAAAAAAATCCCATGTTTACATACCAACATTAGGAGGACAATTGACATGAGTAGGATACACAATTAGGTCCTTCTAATGTTTCTTCCTAATGCACGTGGAGTAAACAGTATTTCAACATTAGAATTTTGGAGATTATTAAAGTTATATCGTATGTAAACTATTCTACGACAGAACTGAATATGTGTTTTGAACTCTGCGTCGCATTTCGTATTAGTACACCTCTAGAAGTGTAAAATGCGTTTTGTCTTTGCTGGCCTATACTATTTTACGATCCAAATTGTACATTCCTCTTTTCTAAAAATATAATGACCAACGTATCGAAGACTAAAGTGCTTATACACATAGTACGTGTAGGACTCAAGTGTAGTTGATTACATAGCTTACTAGACACTTATATAAAGTTGTACATCGGTAGGAAACATTCCTTACAGTACATTTATACATGTATTTATATATTTTGATTGAACTGATACTTTCATTTATATCATACATATAAAGGTAAGAGGAATGTAACTTAACGTTTCATGATACTGACTGCAATCACTATTTAGATTTATGTATCACTATTTACAAATGTTCACTGCACAAATCATGTAATTCCATATATTCTTTCCCTCCCCATAAACATCTTTTTTTATTGTTGGGATTGACTCGAAAACAAAACATTTGTCTATGTGCGACCAAGTAGGAAACAAATCTGACCAAATGAAGTAACTAATTACTGATTAGGGCAAGTAGGTACTATGTACAGTTGGTATGATGCATACTGTAGTGATTTTATGTTTCAATCAAACTGTAATTGAATCGATAAAAAGAATTTCATAATTTTGGTAACTAAAATAATATTATATTTCATCTTTTCTTAACTTAAGCTTGAAATGATGAAAGTAATTTGAAATTGCCCCAATAATAAATGGAGTCACATTATTGATTACTGAATTTTATTCATCTTTGTGTGTAATGACGAAGCCTTCGTTTAATTCTCCTTTCTGGCAGAATGGTTTTCAACTTGGGCAACATTCTCTTGTCCCCCAGTTGGTTATCAGACAAAATCCTGTCCACATGTATTCCTTTCGGTGTCCATACAACAAAGTCACACCACTTACGATTGGTGAAGGCTAGGTGTTCTTGTACGTAGTAGTAGTAGGTGTGATTTAACTTTAATTTCAAATCACCATTTCTAACACCACAAAAGAAATCACTTTTCTGTGCTGCTTCAAGGGATATCAAATATCTGTATTTGAAGGGGCATTTTAGTTCAACAATGTCGCACGTTTCTTTACAATGTTCAGAATGAACCAGGGAATCTGCATTACTGCTAGAAAATGATAATTAACTGATACTATAAGACCACAGTATTTTGCAC
Organism: Margaritifera margaritifera; assembly: GCA_029931535.1. NCBI lineage: Eukaryota > Metazoa > Mollusca > Bivalvia > Unionida > Margaritiferidae > Margaritifera > Margaritifera margaritifera. The sequence goes on from JAQPZY010001165.1 coordinate 554,697, forward strand.
TAATTTTTTTAGGTTTATTTGTATTACTGAATTGTACATAGCTAGCTAATGGCTTCTTTTCGTTTTTTTTTCTTCTCACCATTCGAATAAATCAGAATATGGGTCCTTATTGTATGCAGCAAAGCACTTCGAAAGATTATCCGGTGGCGTTTTTTTCTTCCCTTGTCATGACACTTCCAAATTCTGAGGCCGTAATTCTATTCTCCTTCAACATAATCATGAAACTTTTCTGTAAAAATTGTGTTGCTCAGATCCAAATTATTTCTGAACATAATATTTGGGACTCGCATACAACATTCTTTGAATACCTCCTATGTACTATCTAGTTTGGGGAAATGTTTATGATATTTTGCTTAGGGTTTCCAGCAGCAACTTTTTCTGGAATTCTTCCCTTTTTAGTGGACTGCCATCTCCCGATGGACGATACTCTTTGTATGCTGAAGTTTCGAGAGTGCCAGAGTATATCGGCTTAATATCCTCTGTATTCTTCGTGGATAGTTTCCGAGGACGTGGTGTATTCCATTTGCACCCCAATGATGTGGCTGAAATTTCAACTGCCTTCCTTTTCTCTGTGATGTCGATAAGGACACACAACAAAGAAGCAATGTGATTGCATTACTAGCCTTGCCTGTACAAAAAGAGAAATATGATTATATGTTGATATTTTAGCTGTATCAATTTTTCAGAAGTATTGCAAATAGTGTGATGAATCATGTCTGTAGTGACACTTCATTATTATTATTCCCAGGTTTATGTTTAATGGGGTGAGGTGATGGGGTAATTCAAGGAATCATCAAACAAAGATACTAGTATATAGCACAGTGCAGCTATTAACTTTGGGGTAGAGGTGAGAAATCCCCAGGCCCAAATCCTGGTTTAACTTTTAAAACATAAAGGGACAATATGAACAGATGTGGCTGTAGTTAAAATTTTACGAATTTCGCATATTAAATAATTTTAATGATTATCTACCTCTCAAATGAACAGCTTAAGTTAAAGCTTGAAAGTTATATGAAACTTACCCTGCTGGACAGGTGCAGTCTGCAGAGTGAACTTGTCCGGTTACTTTTTATGGGCTTATCCAAATTCGGTAATTAGGTTGTTTGTTTTTTTCTAATATTGGGAGGGATGGAATAACCAGGCATCTCACATATGCTAAAATATTTGAGCTTTGAGCTGTCTGACAGCACCGCAGGGAGTTCTGTCAAATGTTATGGTCGTATTTAAAACGAGAAAATAATACAGAGTCTTTCCGAAAAGTCAGGAATTTTGGTCACGTCGTCACTCCATCCATCCAGAGTTTCTGGCTTCGGTAACGTTTCGCCGAGAGGTGTTGTATATTTTCCTATCTCTCGCGTCTCTTGTTCTCATCGATCGGCATTCTTTCAAGTAGTCTCTGATGATATTTCAAGATGCAGCACTCCATGGGCACGTTCTCTCAAATCAAGTGCACTGTCTGACACATTATGGCCGTGTTCTTTAAGAAATCTCTTTACCTGTTTCACAGTATACCTGTTGATATCACCCACTGTCACATTTTCTTTATCTACGTCTGCCGTCTTTATTGATTGAACTATCCGGAAGTGAGTTGCACCGAGACATCCCTTAGGTGTTGTCGAGGAGATAATAACCGTAAATGGTATGGAGCAATACTGCTGTATATTAACCATAACTCCGAATACTTTCCCCCTCTTTCAAATTCAATTCAAGTAACTAATGTGCCTTACTAATACTTAAAGTGTCTGATCAAAACTGCTCAATCAAATGCAGTAAGGTACATATACAAACCGTGTAATAATGCTTCCTTCTTCAAGACAGTTTGAGCGGATATAGGAAAAACAGCTTTGCACAATGAACTGCCTGCAATGTGCCCTTCTCCATTTGTTGTGCTTTGTTCTTTTTACGTCAGGTAAGTCCCTCTTAAGTTACTTATATGTATAAAACTTCGATTTAAAAGCCTTGTAGGTGCGATGTTGCTTTCCAGGGAATCTAAACTCTAACCATGTATACCAGGATTAGCGTGCAGGAACAGTCGGCACTATGCGAGACGAGAACTAACATCAAGCTAGATTTAATTCCCAATTTTGAATACATTCGCAGCGAATGTTGAGGTATATAAAATAGATAGGTCACATAATTCAGCTTGCATAAGAGATTATTAATAAGATGTACATGTAGTTAGAATTTTGTTTAAATTCAGAAGAGAGAGATCGACTGTTATCTGCTGATTTCAAGGGAGTTCAAAACTATACATAACAAGTAGTAAGTAAATGCAGAATGCTGCAACCCACTGAAATTTGGAATTGCACGATCATTCTTCGCATGGGCTTCGTAAATAAAATAAATACACTAATAAATTTCTAGAAATTACCAGCACTGTCAATATACCTGCTGGTATAACATTACTGGACCAATCAGACTCGAAGATATTATTTCAGAAATGAAAAATTACTAGTCCAGTTAGACTGAAAGACCAGGATGAAATACAATATAAAAATTGAAATGACATTGTAAATAGTGGCACAAAGTTATGTTTTGTATAATTCAAAAATTTTCAAAGAGGTGATATGCAAATTTCAAACGTTTCACATGAAAGCAACAATGTCGATATCGGCCGATAATGCCTATTTGTTTACACCTTTGGTCGCGGTAAAAGTGTTGCCAAAGCTAGTTGTATTCAAGGATAACATTCAAGAGAACAAAAGTGTTAATTGGTTGATTTCAAACATTAAGTAGGATATTTTTCAATGTTTCAGAAAAGACGCAGCTTTACAGATTACATTTACTGATGATAGATTTAAAATAAGCAACAACAGTCTTGACAGCAAGATGGTTTAAAACAGTGCATGATTAGAAAGGAATAAATCATGCATTTCTTATGGGTAAACACATACATTTGTATTGGGTTCAGTTTTCAGTACAGTTTAAAGAGATCTCGTATACTTTACAAGGTAAATGTACAAGGATTCGGAAAAAAAACAAAAAAAACCCCAGATACAGTATTTAAACCAGCACATGGTGATGATTCAGTATGTGAACTAGCTGCAGCAGAGTTAATCATATGAATGACAAAATGTGATATAAGTCTGAAATAATTCATATGTTTGAAAGTATTTGATAAGGCGTACCATAAACATTATTGAAGTTTTCTTTAAGGCGCTAAGTTTATAAATTGATGACAAATGAGCAGTATGTATGTATGCATGTATGTATGTATGTATGTACGTATGTACGTATGTATCATATAGCATCGTATGTATGTATGTATGCATGTATGTATGTATGTATGTATGTATGTATGTATGTATGTATGTATGTATGTATGTATGTATGTATGTATGTATGTATGTAAAAATCCTATAAAATCTAAATGTCCAGTTGCTTACGCAAATGTCAATTGCGGGAACAATTTAAACGTGATAAGGAAAAAAAAGTGAATTGAATTAAAAGAATGACTACTGAACAATGTAATTTTCACATTACATAAGCAAGCAAATAACGTATTTCCTTACAAAATGGTTTATGCAAGGCATATATAGTAGATTTGCAAGCATACGAGAAGGAAAGAAATTGATATAAATACATTTGAACTTTTATAGATATTTTCTACAAATATGCATGGTACAAAAAGTTATGACAAAAAGAGCCGACGATGCTATATGATGCATTAAAGATACGTCCAAAAAGCGAAAACTAATACAGATACAGGTTGATGAAGGGACAAAATGTTATAACAGAAAGGTTAAAGAGTTGCTCGAAAAAGAAGAGTATCTGTAATACAAAGGTTTAATAGAACTTTTAAAACCAAAATATGTAAGTTTTTCACCTAAAATGAAACCCGACAATGGGTTGGTGTATTGAATAAACTGACTGAGTAATATAATAACGCTTGTCATAAATCCATAGACATGAAACTAGTTGATAGAAGCAAACACAAAAATAGATCTAAAGTCTCGATACAATTATTTGGTTAACTAACAATTGATGCATATGGAAAGCCTAAATTTAACATAAATGAAACAGAATTTCAATATATAAATCTACATATTTTCAAAGGGTTTAACCACCTGATTTTACATAGGAAATTTTTAAAGTTAAAAATGTGGTATTAGACTATCCATTTGCGTACAATATGGAAAAAGAGCCGACGATGCTATATATGGAAGACTTACAAGGAGGTAATATTGATGGGATATTTAACGTGGAGTAGTTGTCGCTATAGGACAAACAAGATGATTTTGTTTACAGCCGACCACACTCTCGTTAAGACCATCGTGCCGCCAGGCGGTCCAAACCCTGTTATACCAGTCAGGCAGGGGTACATACCGAAAAATCCACCCTATTAGAGAGTTATCTACATCTATACGATATATGTATTATGGCAACTCGTGATCTTATGGTAAGAGAATCGCGACTTGCATACGAACACCATACCGGTCAGTGACCGTATATCCCAGAGCCAGCCATACCGGTCAGTGACCGTATATCCCAGAGCCAGGGATGCCTTGCGTCAGCAAGTTGAGGCTGTGGAAGCTCTGGAGCAGGGGCGAGACGTGATAAGGCCGATTGCCTTTAGGCATTTGTCTCGCGAGGAGAGGCATGGGTAGACTACTCATTCTTAATCCAAATCATCCTATGGTCACGTTTCATTGCAGGTCTCGGACGGTACGGGACGCTTTTGCTGCCCTGGACATACAAATAAGATATCCTAAATCTAACAATGCCATAGAAGATGCTGAGATCTGTCTACACTTCGAACGCGTCCACACTGCATACGGAGGTCAGAGGTTGACTCCTAATATTGCACCTGCAGTGTGAACCCACACACAACTGCCCTCTCAGAGATATCCGATACATAGTATCAGCAACCTATATACTGCATAGTCATGTCCTTACTTTTTAAAGATCATGCGTCCCCTGCATGCGCAGAATACGAGTCGTTCCTGGCGTGTACATTAGACTTCCACAATCGTTTGTGATACTTACAGTTATTGAGGCTGCAGTATTTGCGCTAAAGCAAAAAGCAGAGCGGGATGAAGAGAATTCTCTAGAACTCATCATTCTACTTCCTGAAAAGGCGGGACCGTTCGTGCCAAGCATGAATTCATCGATTGTGCTACTCGACTGATGAAGGAGACTGTCTTTCGAGAAGCCAGAGCTGCCAGGGTACTGGTAGACATTGTAGTATATCTGACCGAAAGAAATTGTGCAGAGAGACTCGCCAAAGAAAAAAAGAATGCACCAGCCTCAACGCGCACGGCGCACGATAAAGACGACGTCTTCTGAGGCAGATCTTCCGAGTGCTTCTTTGCTAGTGTTAGGGATAGGTCTGAATAACGCGAAAGGGCTGTACTATACGAGTTCCTAGGCCTTAACGCAGCCGAATTCATGAATAACACCGACGACGAAATTGACTGTGGGATATAGTGGTTCCAATGATATCCTTCCATTTAGAAAAAGGCCACTGCCTATGCCTTTCCTCTAGACGCATTTAACAAGTGCACATGGCCCATATTAGGACAATACGGCCTATGAAACAAAAAGTGTCTGGACGAAAAATTGTGCGCCAGGCAAAAATTAAAAAAAAAAACAAACAGTAGAGGAACTCGCAAATGTGACAACTGCTGTATTGGGATGAAGGAAAAGTATAATACATGCGGTACGTGTCATTTTGTTAAAAATGTACCTATTAAGCGGCCCCCATGCGGCGCAGATTTATTACTCTATGAGACAAGTGCCGATGGTCAGCAGCCAAGTGTCGACGACGATGACCTTACCTAGAGTTCTGCGATACCCATTGCAACGCCAAAGCCGGCGCCGCTTTATGCGAGCCGCTAAATACACCTTCACTATGTCAGCAGGTCGTGCTGCTTCGGTGTCTTATTTTTTGTGACAATCAACGATCTCTGGTGCTGTATCTGTGCTGGGTTTGTCTACTTCATAAACATAACTTACAGCTTTTGATGATACGATGGACCTCATCTGAGTGGCTATGAAGTTGCCTCTTATGAATTATAAAACTGTTATATTCATCCTTAACTCTACGAAACTAATCGACGTCTATCTCGTTGTCGTCCAATATTTGTGATTTCATTTTGTCCTCAGCTAAGGTGTGAATTTCATTATTTTTAAATTTTTTAAAAATAGATTAACCATTAATCTTATACGAAAGAAATTCCCTGCTATTGTTAAGACTCCACACACAATACTAATAGCCTAAAGAGCAACGGACGTTGGAAGGCCAACCACAGTCCCGGCTAACCCTATCTCTGTAGCGCCAGTGCATATAGTTACAATCGAAAGAACTGCTGTGATATTATCAACAATATTAGCCGTATGCTGCTATTTTCTATGTAGTATCTTTCGTTTTCTGCTTCTTCCCTGAGTGGGTTTTTTTCTATCTTGTTTATCTTCCTAAGACGGAAATCATATGTAGCCATTTTATATATTAAATAGTATTATTTTAACACTAAACGGACAATCTGCTTCTCCGACTCTTGCACTTCTTTTTGCAAGACACTGTGTAGTATAAAAATCTCTGAAAATATGTGCGTTGCATTACAGGTTGATACATCAGGTGATTGAAGGCCACCTGGTCGAAGATTCAATCAATTGTTTTGTTTTATTTTTCAGTATGTAGTTTACTATACAACTTTGAGCCAACAGAAGAGATATGAAGCAATGTGCTTCGTCCACCGTTGAGTATGTGTTCTGTTGTGTCTATTACATCCAGATAAATAAACAACCTGCTTAGATTTATACAATCAGGCAAGTGCTCAAAATTTATGACGCGGCCTGGCCCTATTTGAACTTCTGAAAGACCAACAGCTCCAGGAAGATCTCTTTCCACAATAATGAACACTTTACTTGCAATTATTAAAATTTATGTTTCACGTTTGTTTTCAACTCCAAGTCTACTATTTTTCTCACTGTATATCAGCAACACAAATGGATATCGCCTCTATATTATTGCCTCTAGACTCCACACACTTTAAGATCCATCTCGAATTATAATTTTATTCTCCTTAAGCTCAGTCTCCATAATTTTTGATTTATTATTTCCAAGTTCAGCTGATATTTAAACATTCCAGCCTGTTGGAAAATTCTCGGAGTGATACACGTGCTTGAGCAAAACCGTCGGTAGTTATTACCCAATCCGGCAAAATCTCCACATTCTATATGTTTGCTTAACGTTACAGTCAAGATGGACTTGTGATTAGAACAATCATTCTTATTGGATTATTAGGATTTCAAAACACATTACTGTAAGTGACTTTTTGATTTTTCATTTTAATTATCTAGTAATAAATTGCTTGTTGATTTTTACTTGATTTGTTGGTTTCACTTTCTTTCTGTTACATTTTTCTTAGACCATAGAGTCGTAACAGAAATTGGGGGCTCGTCGTTCCGCGATTGAATTTCTTTAAAGCATATTAGAGATATTAAATTTATCTTTGAAATTAATATTGATTTTGTCTTGGAATTTTTTTTTCTTTTTGTCTTTGGCAAAGATTTTTAAATAGAGAAATTTTTGTGTGTGAAACCAACAAGCATTTACATTGGCATCTAATGTTCAGAATTTCATTTCAAAACCTACCCAGGAGGGGTTAGAGTGCATGAGAAAGGATGAGTTGCTCGAGCTTGCCAGAAAATACAGTCTATCTGAGGCAAAAGTATCATTGACAAAACAGGAGATAAAGATTATTTTGATTCAGTATTTAGTAGGAAAGGGAATTTTTGATAGCAGTGCTTTAAGTTTGAAGAGAAAGCCTGTATCTGGTTCTGACAAGAAATTAAGGGAATTAGAGTTAAAGAACCAGATTGATTTAGAATTGGCAAAGCTTCCTATTCAGAGAGAGAGAGAGAAGGAAGAGAGGCAGATACAAATGCAGAAAGAAGAGAGGCAGATACAGATGGAGAGAGAGAAGGAAGAGAGGCAGATACAAATGCAGAAAGAAGAGAGGCAGACACAAATGCAGATGCAAAGAGAAGAAAGGGAAATGCAATTTAAATTAAGAGAATTATAACTGGCAAACAGAGCACACTCCACTCCTTTAAACACAAGTTCAGGTTTTGATGTTACTAGATATATTAGGTTAGTACCCCCTTTTCAGGAAAAAGAAGTAGATAAATACTTTCTTCATTTCGAGAAAATAGCTGAAAACTTGAAATGGCCCAGAGAGCATTGGACTTTGTTATTACAAAGTGTACTAATTGGCAAAGCTCGTGAAGTCTACATTTCACTGTCAGTACAACAAAGCACTGATTATGATGTGGTTAAGGAGTGCATCTTGAAAGCTTATGAGTTGGTACCAGAGGCATATCGACAAAGGTTTAGGAATTGTAGAAAAGAAACTGGACAAACTCATGTCAAATTTGCAAGGGATAAAGAACAACTATTTGATAGGTGGTGCTCAGCCAAGAAAGTTGATCAAGGTTATGATAACCTCCGACAGCTCGTATTAATTAAAGAGTTCAAGAGGTGCATCCATAGTGATGTTAAACCATATCTTGACGAGCAGAATGTGGAAACTTTGGAAAATGCTGCTCGTATGGCTGATGATTATTCCTTGACTCACAAAATTTCATTTGGTAATAAATCGTCCTCTCAGCAGTTTTCTGGTAAAAAACCATTTCAATCTCATTCGAGTACTTCCAAATTTCACAACAGCACAACTGTTAGGAATCAAACATCTGATAAGACTGATCAGAAATCCTTTTCTCTTCCTACGTGCACTTATTGTAAAAAGAAAGGGCACGTTATTTCTGATTGCTTCAAGTTGAAAAATAAGCAACAGAGTAAAGACAGAGCTTTTCCAAATGCTCTTATTTCTACGAGGTCAAGGTCACGGTCTTGTATTGAAAGCAATACATTTGTTGGGTCAAACAAACCCCAGTCTGATTCTATTTTAGAGGCTTATGAACCATTCATGTCAGAAGGTTCTATATCACTTATTGGTGATTCTGCCAAACCTATCCCAATTAAAATATTAAGGGACACTGGAGCTTCTCAGAGTCTTTTATTATCAGGTACTTTGCCTTTGTCTGAGGAGTCTTCTTCAAGTGAAAGTGTTCTTGTTCAGGGAGTAGAGTGCGGCTTTGTAAATGTTCCTCTCCATTGTGTAAATTTTGCATCAGACTTAGTTTCTGGATCTGTGACTGTTGGGTCAGTGACTTCTTTACCCATAGAGGGTTTTCATTTATTACTAGGCAATGACCTAGCTGGAGATAAGGTTGTGGTTAATCCACTTGTAACTGACAAGCCTTGTTTGGATCAGAAAGTTGATCCTGTCGAAACTGAAATCCCTGATTTGTACCCTGCTTGTGCAGTTACTAGAGCTATGGCAAAAAGAGCTCTTGAGAGTGATGTTGATCAGGATATTATTCCTTTAGCTGACACATGTATTGGTCAGTCTTTTGATTAGGTCACTTTTTCCTCAGGTATTGATCAATCAAATGGTATTGATCACAATGATCCTCTTTTGGCAACTCATTCTCTTTGTTCTAATCAGGATGACAAACGACAATCTCTTGTCGTTGAACAGGAGCAAGATCCCGAGATATCTTGTTTGTTTCAGAGGGCTATTAGTGAAACTGAAGCCACACAAGTTCCAGTGTGTTACTTTGTGAAAAATGGGGTCCTTATGAGGAAATGGAGACCACCTGATGTACCCGCTGGTGACGAGTGGTCAGTGAGCTATCAAATTGTTGTTCCTAAGTCATATCGACAGGAAATTCTTAATTTAGCCCATGAAACTCCTTTGGATGGTCATTTAGGAGTCCGTAAGACTTATCACAAGATCTTGAATCATTTTTATTGGCCGAAACTCAAAAGTGATGTTTCTAAATACTGCAGATCTTGTCACACTTGTCAAATGGTAGGAAAACCCAATCAGAAGATACCTAAGGCTCATCTGCAACCTATTCCTGCGTTTGATGAACCATTTAGTAGAATAATGGTAGACTGTGTTGGTCCTTTACCTAAAACCAAGTCAGGCAACCAATACTTGTTGACCATCATGTGTGCATCTACAAGATTTCCAGAGGCAATTCCTCTGAGAAATATAAAAACTAAAACTATTGTGAAAGCTTTGGTGAAGTTTTTTACACTTGTTGGCCTTCCCAAATCTGTCCAGTCGGATCAAGGGTCAAATTTTATGTCTGGAATTTTCCAGCAAGTTATGCATGAACTAGGCATCCAACAGTTTAAATCTTCTGCCTATCACCCTGAAAGTCAAGGTGCTTTGGAAAGATTTCATCAAACTTTGAAGAATATGATTCGATCATATTGCTTTGATACAGAAAAGGATTGGGATGAGGGTGTTCATTTGTTGTTGTTTGCTGTTAGGGAATCAGTTCAAGAGTCGTTGGGTTTTAGTCCCTTTGAACTAGTTTTTGGTCATACTGTCCGTGGACCATTGAAATTATTGAAAGAGAAACTTCTTTCAAGTGAAGATTCAAAGATTAATCTTCTTGATTATGTTTCTGATTTCAAATACAAGTTGTCAAAGGCCTGTGAAGTAGCAAGAACTAATCTTCACAATACCCAGTCAAAAATGAAATTAAAGTATGACAGAAATTCACAGGAAAGGAGTTTTAAACCTGGTGACAAAGTTCTGGCTCTCTTTCCCATACCTCAGAATCCTCTTCAGGCTAAATTTTTTGGTCCTTATACCGTTGAAAAGAAAGTAAATGACTTAAATTATATCATTAACACTCCTGGGAGACGGAAACAGAAACAACTTTGTCATATAAATATGTTAAAGGAGTATTTTGACAGAGATAGCCCAGCTAATTATTCAGTTAATTTAGTTGTACCTGTCCCACACAGTGAAGATATCAACGATGGAATACAATTAGACTATAGTGACTCTGGTATAACCAATCTTCGGAATTCAGAAATATTGAACAATCTAGACCAGAAACTTTCACATCTACAACAACAGGAAAGAAATGAACTAAAACAGCTATTACATGACTATGAGCACTTGTTTCCTGATGTTCCAACACGAACAAGTAAAATTTATCATGACGTTGACATTGTAGATTCTGCGCCTGTGAAACAGCATCCTTATAGGATGAATCCTCTCAAACAGAACTATCTGAAGAAAGAAATTCAGTATTTACTGGAGAATGATTTCATAGAACCAAGTAAAAGTAACTGGAGTTCACCATGTATTCTTGTTCCCAAGCCAGATAATACATTCCGTATGTGTACTGACTATAGAAAAGTCAACAGTGTCACCAAAACGGATTCATTTCCAATCCCAAGAATGGACGATTGCATTGATAAAATTGGAAATGCGGAATATGTCACCAAGTTTGACCTTTTAAAAGGATTCTGGCAAATTCCACTGACGGAAAGGGCAAAAGAAATTTCAGCATTTGCAACTCCAGATGGACTTTATCAATATAAAGTCATGCCGTTTGGAATGAAAAATTCGCCTGCAACGTTTCAACGTCTAATGAACATGATAACATTTGGTCTTGATAATTGTGACGCTTATATCGATGACGTCATTATCTACAACAACACCTGGGAAGATCATTTGGAAACCATTCGAAAATTCTTCGATCGACTCAGTGATGCGAATCTGACAATTAATTTGAGCAAAAGTGAGTTTTGCCATGCTTGTGTCACATTTTTAGGACATATTGTGGGACAAGGTCAAGTTAAACCTATAGAAGCTAAGGTCAAAGCTATCTCTGAATTTCAAGTTCCAATTTGTAAAAAGCAACTGATGCGATTTCTAGGTATGGCTGGATATTATCGGAAATTTTGTTCCAATTTTTCCAAAATTGCTGAACCTTTAACAAGTTTATTGAGTAAGAAAACCAAATTTCATTGGTCTGACAAGTGTCAGGAATCTTTTGACAAGTTAAAGGCCATGCTTAAGAATGCACCAGTTCTTTCTGCACCAAATTTTAGCCAATCATTTAAATTATCTGTTGATGCAAGTGATGTAGGGGTTGGTGGAGTATTGATTCAGGAAGACAAAAGTGGTGTGGAATACCCTGTGTGTTATTTTTCTAAAAAACTAAACAAGCACCAGAAAAATTATTCCACAATTGAGAAGGAATGTTTGGCTTTGATATTGGCTTTACAGCATTTTGAAGTGTATGTCACCTCAGCTCTTTCTCCAATTATTGTGTACAGTGATCACAATCCCCTTACTTTCATCAACAAAATGAAAGATAAAAATCGGAGATTGTTGAGATGGAGTTTGATATTGCAAGAATATAACATTGACATTAGACACATCAGGGGAAAAGACAATGTGATTGCAGATGCACTCTCACGTGCCTAGAAATCTAATATTGCTTGATGTAATTAAGTCCAGTATCATAAAACATGTTCTTATGTAATTTTGGTTATTATAGTATTAGATGTATATTCAAAAGAAAGCTTTATTACATAAATCTTTCTTTTTCTTTATGAGGGGAGGTGTTATGTATGATGTTTATATAATATTGTGGATATTTTGGGAAATTGTAAGTGTTTCTTCGCTTTGGTGTTTGCTTAAATCTTAATGTTTATCAGGAAAAACATGTTTAAATAGTGTCCTTGAATTAGGTTGTTTTGATCAATATGTTTTCTCAATTTGAAGGTCAAGGTTGAATTTTGTTTACAAGTAGAATTCCATTAAGATGACTCATATTCTAGAACATTCTGTCATGTGACCAATCTTTATATATGCCATGTTTGGTGGACATTTATTCAGTTTTGACATTACCATCAGTCTTGTAAAGAGCTATTACAGTTGTGAAAATTCATTCCAAATTCTAAGAGAGGAATTATTTTAAATATTCATTGGATTATAACAGTGCTCACAAACTTTTGGATTTTGGATTTTTAATTGATGATTTTGGAATTTATGTGAACTTATTCAGAGATTTTGGAATACTTCATTTTGACATCAGCACATCAAAGATTACTAGTACATCAGGACTTTGGAGACCATTAGCACATCATAACATTCAAGGACACAGCCGTGAATTCGGAACATTCTATATTTAAGACTTGTGATTAGAACAATCATTCTTATTGGATTATTAGGATTTCAAAACACATTACTGTAAGTGACTTTTTGATTTTTCATTTTAATTATCTAGTAATAAATTGCTTGTTGATTTTTACTTGATTTGTTGGTTTCACTTTCTTTCTGTTACATTTTTCTTAGACCATAGAGTCGTAACAATATATATATATATATATATATATATATATATATATATATATATATATATATATATATATATATATATATATAAGTTTTCTTGACGATTGCGCGCCGTAGGTGGTCCATAGATCAGGTCCATTTATATGGGACGGCCTTCATACAAGACCATCAAACCCGACTGTGTATAATCCTGTTTACTACACCTGGGGTGAGCCGGCAGGAGGAAAGCAACGCATAGCGTGCTTTTGTCAAGTTGAAGATCCTCTATCAGAAAATGGCTTTGCGTATTTCATTTTTGATCACTCAAAAGGATTTACCAGAGCAGGCACTGAGCGAATAAATGAGGGTGTGCTAATATACGTCTGAGCTATTCTTGGTACACATACACACATGATGAACTCAATGGTAGGAGACACGGAGAAATAAGTAAATTTGGTGTTCAAAAACAGTTTTTGTTAAACGTAGAGGATGCCATCGCGGGCATCGATGATATGCCTAAAATTATTAGGAGGTGCCAGAATGTCATACAAAAAGCCAGCAGCAAGCTGGAATATGGAGATGGTATATTCCTAATTCCATCAGAAATGGACCTTCAAACTGGCTCACGAGAAATATTAATAATGTCGTAAAATGTCAACGTTAGGACAAAAGCTCAAACCTTATCGTTCTGTGCGAAGACCTTTAGGTATAAAAGGCACCAGATCAACGATCGTCGTTACGAACAAACCGAACACCATCAATCAAAACCATATGTTACTCGTGAGATTTGAAAATCTAAGTGAAAAAGATGTTATCGTTCCAGGGACAGCCACGCTGTCCTTTAATATTTCTCTCACGAACGGTTCAGGAGTTGCAGACGCTATCAGAAGTATTGTTAAAAATCTAGGTAGGTCGATAATTAAAAATATATCAATTAAGATGGAAGGTAACGAGATATATTACCTGTATGACTCTGCTGTGTCTCTGTGTGTGTGTGTGTGGGGGGGGGGTGTACAATGATCTGTGGTTAACAGATAAGGAAAAAATAAAATTTAATATACCAAGGTATCCAGAACGATAATAGGTATAGGCACAGGTAACTCAGTGGCGGTCACTCAGCCCGATAAAACCCTATCTGACACTTTCGGAAGCAGAAATCATCTTCCACTGGATTTTGATATGTTAACAAACAATATGCCTTTTTATCAAGCTGTGCTGTCAGATAGATTATCCCATGAACTTACCTTTAAAGATTATGGTCGGGTCGTAAAAAGCACAGACGTCATAGCGACATACGCCAGTACCTGCGTAGCGCTAAATTTCGATGTTGTAAACCACCCTGAGTTCGTTCGGTCTATTCGTACCCATTTGATTTCTATACGCCGTCCGCTCAGCAAAAAAGCTATGACATAATATTTATTGTTGGAGGTATGGCCGCAGTAGGAATAATTGTATATAAATACCTGTATAGCACGAAGTGCAGCAAAGTTACTGCGCACCATGAATCGTGTATATTGTAAGCTGCAGGATACATATTACAGTCCTCGAGGATACTGGCGTGGCATATCCGGTGTGGAGAGATTATCAAAAGCTGCAAGAGTATTGAATGATGTCACTTTGGATTGGTTAATACAGGCAGGCTGTGTGGACAATTTATTTGCCGCACCCACAATGAATGATCAGGTCAACATTCACAGCTAATAATATACATTATTTACACCAGGTTGATATTCTTTTCCTGCCACATTATACATTCGAGGAGAATCATATAAATACTCACTCACAATAGTTGATGTTGCCACTCGGAATAATGAAGCCGAGCCGCTAACAAGTAAAGAATCAGGATAAGTGCCAAGAGCGCTGGAAAAGATATACAAACGAAAACACCCGCCCTGGCCAAATTTATTGCAGGTGGATTCAGGTGAAAAAAAGTTATGGGTGATGTGACTCGATTGCTAGACAAGCACAATGTTAAAATACGGCGCATAATAACTGGACTTCACAGATCTCAGGCTATTGTTGAAAAATTTAATCGAACTTTATCTGAGAGATTATTTAGGCTTCAGTACGCCAGTGAGGTAATAAGCACCGTTCGTAATACTGAATGGGTAAAAAGACTGCCTGATGTGGTGCGTTCTATAAATGCCGAAAAAAGTTTTCAGCACTTCGGGGACATGGGGTCTCCCCTCACGAAGTGTAGCGACAAAGTAAGTCTCTGTCGCTTACCACGCTGGTGAGATATTGATACGAGACAGAAGAACCGGAAGGCGGCAGCCGCCGTGTCACAGATCCAGTCTGGTCTCTCGATACCATTCATATTAAAACCCGGATAGAAATTCCAGGTCAGCCTGTTAGATATTACATTACCAGCAGCCAAGCTACGGCTTCATCGAATTTGCAAACCGCCGCCGACAAAGTTCTGCGGCTGGAGGATCTATGTCTCGCAGAAGGTTTGTCCGCGAGGAACTGCAGATAATACCGGATGATATCCAGTTGCCTCCAAAGTCTGCACACCTTTAGTGGGTGCTTGTTGCTGCGGCGTCCAAAGCCCACAACTTTATTTTGTTAAGTGCGGCCTAGTGGGCTCACCGCACAGGGTATCGACCAAACGTCAATGTGTTTTGGCACTATGTTCTGCGACTGAATAGCGCCAAAAGAAATTAATTACCGGACGAAGCCAAGTTACCTCCGACGCGTTAAGCATTTTTGGTGCGCCTAGTGGGGTGGCTTTAGGTTTTTGTGACCATAGGCCAATGTATCTATTCCATTTCGTGCTATCCACTTTTTGGTGTAAAGTAGGCTTATATCAGTTTTGGATGTCTGGTAAACGCCAATGTTGTGGAGCTCGCTGCGGATGTCTACCATATCGTGAAAGGTCGATCGTAACTGTCGTAATTTTCGTGTTTTAGGTTTTTCTCCACAATGGTCCTTGTCATTCCTTTTGCCTTGCGGGTTTCCTTTCCTCCGGCCATGAGTATGCTGTACATCTTTGGCTGAAGGCCTATGAATTCGGTTATGGCCCGGCCTTTGCATTCGTCTTTAAATTGCCTATGACCTTTTAGTTTTTCATGCTATGCGGAAGACAATATTTGGGATAGTTGCTCAAGTCGTTGCTTTATGCGTCCTCTGTCATATCGGCGTGGATGTCTGGCATCTCGATCTGCATCAGCAGGCTGTCTGTATCTGCATACAACAGGCGTGCCTTTTCATTGTATCGCTTTTTGATGTTGCCATAGTAGAAGCCGTACATGTAAAGCTTGCTGTGGTCAAGAACGCACATTCCAACGTAAACAGGCCTTTTGAGATGAAGAGTTGTTTTGCTACGGTGGACGGCTACCGTGTTGTTGTCGAATATTCTTAAAGCCTGGATCTGTTATAAACTTGCTCAGCATATCTGATTCTCCTGCTGGTTTTACCAGCGTCAAGTTTATTCTCTTTCAAGAGACAGTTTAAAAGCTTACGAATCATTAATCTTATTTAAAACAGTTAAGAGTGGCGACTGGCAAGTAGATTAAATGATATATTGTTCGTAGAACTTTTTTTTACTACAGTCTCACGCAAACTGTATGTACTTGACTCATCCCATATTTCGAAAAGAACAAGGAACGGATGCCATAAATGGGCAATCGCAACAACCTTTAGAAGTCGCAGAGGAGAATGTATTCCTCCAAGTGTTTTCAAAGCAATAAACATGCATAGTCCGAGCAACAAATAATACATCTTTTATTATTTGTAATACACATGAAAAAAATCGCAAATCCACACTACGGTAAACTTAGGAATCATTTAGTATCAAAACACAAACTTCAATGACAGTTTAAAAACAATGACTTCTCATGGAGTCACTCTTTTAAAACATTTTGGTTTGATATTACTACCAGAATGTAAGTCAGTTTACAAATCATCAAGGTGTAGTGTCATATGGTTTGCTTTCAAGCCAGGGTCCTTAAAAGGTGGTATCTGAAAAGTGCATGGGCGGTAAACAAAGCTAATCGAACTAAAGGCATTTAATCCATTCGAGATGAAAATATCAGATGAAAATATCAGATGGAATAAATATATACAATTGTAAGAATGATTGCACAGACACAAAATAGATGAATGTTATTTAGATTGCATTACTGACGAGAAAGACAATGTGCCTGAAATTGGACCCCCCCCAAAAAAAAAAATAAAAAAATAAAAAAATAAATTGTTGCTCTTTTTAAATGATAAAAGTGTAAGGTAGATCAGAACAACGTAATTCACGACAAATGTTATGGCCAGTTTTCTTTTAAAAAGAAAGCAATGATATACGCAGATCCAAGCGCATAGACAAAAAAAAAAAGAAAAAAAAAAAAAAAAAGGACAAGAAAAATTAATTCAATCAAGAGGACAATCTGATTAAAATCGAGAAATCGAGATCTACTTATAATAAGTAAATTTGACAGACACAAGGTTCGTTTTCTGATATCATTTGGAATTCCCGGTTCACATATATTAAATAACCTATCAGAAATAGCGAATGCATCTCGTGTTATGAAGAGTTATCGTTAAAAACGATATGTTCTGAATGACGTTTTTCACTTCATAAATGTGAAATCATGTAATTTGATTGGTGAACAAAGCAGATGTGTACAGAGGTCAACAGAACATGGCCTCATATCGGTGTCCGTTAGAATCCCGTTATGTCAGAGAACTCGATTTTAATCAGAATAATGGAGAGGGTAACACTTTAGATCATATAAGTTCATCGAAGCTTAAAAATCAACCCAAAACAATGTTATATAAAACGCTAATGAACTTTGATTTCTTCAAGGAATTGTTTATTTCCAACATGTCACAAGAATCAAGATTTGACTTGCGGGAAAGTTTCTCTTTTAGATGATAAAATTTAAGGTAGATCGGAACTTCTTAATTCATGACAAAATGTTATTGGCAGGTTCTTTAATAACAAAACCATGATATACGTAGATCCAAGTGAATAGAAAAAAATATGAAGAAAATGAAGAGGACAATTTGATTAAAATCGAGATCTACTTATAGGAGTTTTAATGTTTCCAACCAATAAATTAGACAAGATGGAGATTTTGGATGACTTGTGGACATACGTCAAAGTGAATAAAAACGTCATAGTTCCTGTTTTAGTAATACTTCAAATCCATGGTAAATTACACATTTCACATTTCATCCTTGAAATCCATGGTAAATTACTGATTTCACATTTCACATTTCATCCTTGAAATCCATGGTAAATTACAGATTTCACATTTCACATTTCATCCTTGAAATCCATGGTAAATTACTGATTTCACATTTCACATTTCATCCTTGAAATCCATGGCAAATTACAGATTTCACATTTCATCCTTGAAATCCATGGTAAATTACTGATTTCACATTTCACATTTCATCCTTGAAATCCATGGCAAATTACTGATTTCACATTTCACATTTCATCCTTGAAATCCATGGTAAATTACAGATTTCACATTTCACATTTCATCCTTGAAATCCATGGTAAATTACAGATTTCACATTTCACATTTCATCCTTGAAATCCATGGCAAATTACAGATTTCACATTTCATCCTTGAAATCCATGGTAAATTACAGATTTCACATTTCACATTTCATCCTTGAAATCCATGGCAAATTACTGATTTCACATTTCACATTTCATCCTTGAAATCCATGGCAAATTACTGATTTCACATTGCACATTTCAGCCATCAAATCCATTCAGCAACATTTTGTGACAAATTGTGGTTTGAAGTACACATGTATTGATACATATAAGTGTACAAATTTGCAATTGATTAGAAAAAGATGGAGCGGTGAAAGATAAATGTCAAGAGTATATTGTATGTGTTCAGGTGTGCATACATTAAATATTGAGATGCATAGTCAGTTTAAAAGCCTACTCCACATATAGTAGGAATAGTAGTTATTGCAGCCATTGGACTGTGGTTTACCTAGGGAATATAGTAGGCTCTTAAGAATGATCCTTACGTGTACCATCTCGTCAAAGTTAAGTAGTACCTCTGTATATTAGTACAATTACTGTTCTTTTGTTCATATGACTCAAATATAACTATGAAGATGACATGGATGGAGGTTAGTATATTTTCTCATTTCTTGCATATTCCTGCCATTTAATACCATATAATTCCATGCATGTCATTTGTCTATCAATGCAGAGATAATACAAGTGTGTAATGTTTGTGTTTTTTATCATGCAGGTGAGATAGCTTTAAAACAATCAAAACGTCAAACGAATTCTAACTTGGGTTGGGTCCAAAGGGATGATATTTTATCTGAAATGGTTTCTATATTATGTCAAGGTAGAATTCTTAGAACTGAAAATTAAACTATAATGTACATGCATACAAAGGACAGATTGCTCTTTTAATGTACATGAATGACAAACAAATACACACATAACACACAATCTAAGCTACACACGCATGCTAAATGATGTTGTTGTTGGTTGAGTTGGTGTTTTATGGCACAGAAACACGTTGAAGGTCATATTATGTCGAGGTAAGTGCAGTAAAGGGCAATACCTAAGTACACACAATGGTAGCCTACAGATTCGATGATGGGAACATACTTAATGAACCACAGAAAGGAAATAAACAATGATTTTATTTCAACTAAAGTACTAGTACACAATCATCAATAGACAAGTAGAAAACACATTATACAGAGGGTAGAAATATTTTCATGCAGATCACTCAGACTCTGAGTCATCCCATACCCGAATCAGTCTGCTAAAAGCATTATAGGTTTTTTTCATTATATTATTCTTTTGCTAGAATGATCCAGACCTGAGTGGCCGCAAAATCTTTCTCTGTTTCAGGATCCCCCTGTCCCCAAGGCGGATACCAAAATTCCCAGCCTCAATTTGGCCTGGGTTGTATGTACAGATGTCACTGTGTGGATGACGTGCAATGTGAGTATGATACAGGAGAGTGTCCCAGAGGATGTGCTGCCGGCTGGATGGGGCCAGGATGCCAATATGGTATGCCCAAAAATTAACTTCAGTTTTGGATTGGTAGGAAAATATTACATCAATATTCGTATTAATGACGTATGACAAATAATTATGTTTGAGAAACATATGATCTTTTATATTCATGTATGATATATATGGTTTTCACCCGATAATTGTTAATATATCGTGTGTTCCTTGTTAAATGGAATTTTAATAGGGAGAGTCAAAGATGATACGTCATCATACCTGTACCGCTTCAAGTTAAATGGAATGTTAATGGGTAGAGGCAAACATGATACTTCATCATACCTGTACCGCTTCAAGTTAGGTAAGATAATTCATTTTAAAGTATTTTTAACGGCAGTCAGTACTTGTCATAAGACATATTCAAATTTATATCTGTCATACAAACATGAATATTTAATGAGGTATTGAAGATTTTAAAGTGAAAGTTTAAAATATTTAGAAGCCATAAACATTGTGTTGATTGTAAAGAAAGGGAATTAATATTTTCTTTAACAGCGTGTGTAATATATGTTTACCATAGTATCTGTACAATTTGATTTTGTAAAAAATGAAAATACGAGTAGATGTTAAACAAAAAATGGGCCGGAACATGACATTTCAATCTTTTTATAGCCAAAACATCTAAGTTATGATTCTATATTGTACGTTTGTTTGATTCTATATTGTACGTTTGTTTGATTCTATATTGCACGTTTGTTTGATTCTATATTGTACGTTTGTTTGATTCTATATTGTACATTTGTTTGATTCTATGTTGTACGTTTGTTTGATTCTATATTGTACGTTTGTTTTTCCAAGGATACGTGCTTGCCGATGCATTTGTTCCTAAGACTAAATATATAAAAATAACGATTTTTCGGGGGTTGGTGTGTGGGTTTCGTTTCAACAGGTGATATTGCATTCGGAAAAACATCGAGACAGGAGACAACACATAGCAATTATTCTGGTCCAGAGAAGGCAATAGATGGTGACGTTTCTACATGTAGTCAGACGACGTGGCAATACGAACAATGGTGGAGCGTGGATCTTGGCAAGACATACAGAATATATGAACTCATCATAACATCGAACGAAACAGGTATGAATATGTTTATGTTAAGGAAAGTCCTTTAATTTTAATTTTTATTTTTTCCTTTTGCAATGTAATTATGAAGGCAAAACCGATGTAAATATTGAAATTGAAACAAATAAACGGGCAAGAGAAATAAATGGACGACGGTGGTCACCCATATGGACAAGGCAAACTGACATCGATAGATAGATAGAAAAATACATACATAGATACATACATAGATAAATACATAGATACATACATACATACATACATACATACATACATACATACATACATACATACATACATACTGTTACGACTCTAGGTCTTCAAATAATGTAACAGAAAGAAAGTGAAACCAACAATGTAAATACAATTAACAAGCAATTTATTTATAGACAATTAAAGTGAAAATTCAAAAGACACTAACAGTAACGTGAATTAAAATCCAAATAATCCAATAATCCTAAGTGTGCTAATCACAAGTCCTAAATACAGAATGTTCCGAATGAATTCCAGTAGCATTGAATGTCCTGCTGTGTCAGTAGTCTTGAATGTTCTGATATGCCTGAATGATGTAATCCAGAATATCTTTGAATAAATTCACATAAATCCCAAAGTCAAGTATTAATCCAATATGAGAATGAGCACTTTTAGTAATTCCAATAAATATTTCAAATAAATAATTCCTCTTTCTGAATTTGCTCTGATTGTCACAATTGTAACATCTGATTACTAAAATAAATTCCTTAATAGACTGATCTTAATAATATGAAGTTTAGTATTGGAAAGAAATCTTGTTTACCAAACCTGTATAAATATAAGGATACTCTAGAATATCAGTAACTCTAATGGAAATTTCCTGTTCGTACCTGACTTATTTCGCATCAAGATATTGAAAATTCGAAGCTAATTGTTAAATGCTATTTAAAAAAGACTTACCTTGAACTTAAATGCAGTAAAGATGTTGTTTACAAAATGACTAAAGTACAACTTACCTCATGGACACATTATAAATTCAATATACATAGCAATACATACATACATACATACATACATACATACATACATACATACATACATACATACATACATACATACATACATACATACATACATACATACATACATACATACATACATGCATGCATGCATACATACATACATACATACATACATACATACATACATACATACATACATACATACATACATAGATAGATACATACATACAAACATACATACAAATATGGAACTCGATATGTTTACTACGTGCCATGACCAAAGTGGTCTAATATTGCTCATATAATTTTCGTAATCATTGCAACATTTTATTTTATTTTATTATTTATTTATTTTACTCTTTCTCTATAAATTAATCTATCTATGTTTCTTTTTCTTTTTCTGTCTAACTACCAATCCTTCTAATATTTATCTACACAGGCATCTTGACACTGGATACAGTGTAAAAGATTATGATTCTTCACGCATTAATTTACATCCTATTTTCTGCTGCAGATAATCTTAACGGTTTAGAAGTCAGACTTGGAAATGATTCCTCAGGCACTGCCGCGGACTATCCAATTGTATGCTTTAAGCACAATTCTAACGACAGTATTCAGACGGTGGAGCATGTATTGTGCCAAATAGAAGGTGCTGCTCGGCACATTATGATCTGGATGCCAGGAAAATGGACGCGATTATCATTATGTGACGTCAGAGTGTATGGCGGTAGGTCAGTTTAATGTACTTTTGGCAACACCTCTCTTCTCACTTTGGATACAGTATTGCAGTATTGATATTAGAAACTAATATCTACATCACCATGGAGAAACGATTAAAACGTACAGATTTGTAAATGCACTAGAATTTACTATTTTTGGTGAAATTGGAGGTATACCAGTCGAGGAAATCGATATCCCGTTAAACTATATGAATTTTGTTTGTATGTTTCATGCTTAATTGAGAAACATTGCACATAGGAGGCTATTTTGATGGTATTTAATGTCGTGTTTTGCAATTTATCGTCTCCATATTTCGTGGTGACGTGCATCTGAGGTTTTCCGTTGGTGCATAATAGCGATGTAACGTAATGAGCCAATGGCATATCAGATGAGATAATAGGTAGAGTACTTTTTTCATGCAACAAAGGAAATAAAAATAAAAAATAAAAATACTGTCTACCGTAACATTCATAATACGGCATAGTATCACGTAATAGAAAGAACAAAGATTCAACAACTTTGTAGTTTTTCCTTGGTGTAGCACTCAAAAGTTTCGTATTATGGCCCACGAAGTAAGTATTTGATTGTAGAGATATAAATACTTTATCTGCGTGTATCATCTACATTATGTACAGCAGAGCCAACAATGTATGATTTTCAAGTTGTATGCACATGTGGAACAGTGTAGTCCAGAGCTAGCCTGTGGCCCACATCGTACTTGAGCTGCATATCTATTTTCTCCTAGCTCTGTTTTTATTTATTTTGGTCAATTTTTGGAGTGATATTGTGCGATATCTTCCCATTGGTAATCTCCCTTTTTCGTCATTGAAGTAATATTTGGGATACATATGTCACCGCCTTTTATTGCAAATGTCAAATCTTGTTAATATTGATTCTTAGCAGGACTGAAAATAGTGAGCTTGAGGGATATTTATAAAGTGTGGGGAGGGGATAGGTATGACTTCCAAGGGGCTAATTATACTTATATCAGTATTACTGTGCCAGTCTAAATGCTAACGTGGTTTCCCCTTTCCTTGTCAAATTTATAAAATGTGAGACGATCAACATTAGCCCACCGACCACAGTCGAAAATTGCTTAGTACGATCTTAGATATCACGATAAATGCGATCAATTCGTTTAGATTGGAAGTTCAAATGGAAAATGAAACGACAATTCAAAGAAAGAAGCTTAGAAAGGACTGTTTTGAGAGATTGGAGTCCGTGCACTATTTTATCACAGAAGATCATCTTGATAAACTTCCTGCTGAAGTAAGGTCCAGATTCCCAAATCCGGTTATCATCCAATCGCAGTGTCAGAACTAATGGAATAATCCAGAGCACATTTGGTGAGAGCGTTATTGTAGTATTTGAGCTGAATGTAATAGCATTTCACTTGTAGCGACAAATGAGTCCTTGAAGGAATCTCCTTGTCATTAGTCAATATGAAAACATATTTATACTACATTCTCATAATGACTTTTTCTTTCTTTTGCCAAAGCTTTTATAACTATTTAGAGGGACGATTGTGAGTAAATACGTTTCGTTCCCGGTAGTCACAGTCGTCAGGATATCATCATTTTAATTAAAACTTTACTCCGTCCCCAGCGATACGAAAGAGTGCAGTGTGTCCTAAAACTGTAACCGACATCGTTTGAACACAATGTCAGATTTTGCTAATTGCATACAATCAAGTGTAATTTCGTAGGATATATGTTTTGCAGGTGGCTTTAGTAATTAGGGGGTAGGGAGTCATAGACTAAATGAAAAATTGCACAAATTTAAATTGACCATCTCACATCCCTAAACAAAACAATTTCTGAAAGTTTGCAAACAAGTATACATTCGAGCTCCTAGACCATATTGATAGTTCAGAGCTGCATTATAGTGAAATAATCACTGGACTAATTATAAACAAATGGATAGCTATCGAGAAATTTTGATATAATAAAAAAGATTCTAACAAGGTAAATAAATCTTTTAGTGTGTTGCTTGTGCGATTGAGAGTTATTTCCCTTCACAGAAAGATATAAGATATATATATATATATATATATATATATATATATATATATATATATATATATATATATATATATATATATATGACAGTTTAGGCACAGCTAACTCTACTTTTCCATCTTCAAAACTTAAAAAACCAACAAACCAAAAACCAACAAACAAACAAACGAACAAGCAAACTTCTAAACGAATGAAATATAAAGAATAAAGAGATTAAATAAAGTATTTAACTGTGTCTCCTTTGTTTAATAGAATGAAATAAATGACGTGTATACTTTAAAAGATATTTGACAAAAAATATGTAGTAAAATGAACCACATACCCTTAAATATGAACGGTGGTAAGAGCAGTATATAAGGAAATTAACATCCTTGATATTTCGACATACCTGTACTTTCAAGTCGATTCGTTTGTTGATACGTGATAGTAGATTAGGTTGCTTGGTGCCAAGACGAGGTGATATGGGAGCAAATCGATAAAAAGGTATGAGTTGAGTTCATATTACAGAGCATATGAACTGTAGTGGACCTTTCATCTTTGGAGACGGTCTCACTATACTTTCAGGTTAAATTGTTTCTGGAGTTCCTATCCTTTCGTTTCGACTAGGGGCCCCAATGGGTTCAATTCAACCGCGTAACTGAACTGATTCGGTGGCAACCTGGTCCATTTGGCGTAAGTAACCAAGACGACAACCCTCCCAATATACCACAAGAAAGGACGACGAATTCTGTTCCTTGGGGCAGTAAGGCGTCCCAAACTCCAGAGATGCCTGACCATTTGGATTGACAGACTAGAGTGTACAGATAGACTTTTCAAACAAGAAAATAAACTAAGACCAAAGTTAAATAAATTGATTTTCACACATCTTAATAAAGAAAACTACATTAAACAGAATAGCCGGAAAAAGTCAAACGCATCGACATAGTGATTATATTCCCTTCAAGCGATTACCTCAGCGATTACCTCAATAGCTACAATTATGGAAGGTATTCTTATATTGGAATACAAAATTTTCCAAAATGTGTGACATCACAAATGAATAGAAATCACAGAGAGAAATATATCTGTAAAAATATGCTTGAAATTTGTTCAAGGACAAGAAAAGCAGAACACAAAAGACTATAATACAGCGTAGACAACTCGAAGTTATAAAGTTGAAAAATTATAAAGTTCAGGTCTTTGTTTATTCTGATTTCGAACTTATCATTATATCACAAAATTGTAATAGTACTATGCAACAATTAAATATATCCTAGACGTTGTTGTCCGGTTGGAGCCAGCATTCACATCCAATCTGAACAATTCTAGCATCTAAACACATTCCATCAGGGTTTTGTGTATATCTCAAATAAATTGATAAATGTTACAGGCCAATCGTTTATGGAAATACTGAATGCATTCAGGTGTTTTACAACTTGTTGGGTCGGATAGCATAAAATAGTGTACGACGAAATAAGGTTTAAAATGAAAAGATAATGTGTTGACAGTTGCTGATGTAAAACATGTTTACTCGACAAATGCGTGTTATATCTGTGGGGGAAATATTTAAAGACAAAGTTAGAAACCATACTCACTTAACATTCAAATACAGAGGGACTGTTAACAACGAATGCAATTTAAATTTCGAACGCCAAAAACATATGCCTTTATTAATAACTTGTCCGGTTATGATAGTCATCTATCTACCAAGACGATTGTTATAAAAATGATCCCTAATAACGATGAGAAAAGATGAGAAATATATTCATTCAGCAGGCTTTTTATATTTGATAGATTAATGAAGGATAGTAACGAAACAACTGTAAAAAGAACAATTATATTTGTAGAAGTTTTTGATTCATGTGCCAACCTCTAGAGCATTTTGTAAAGAATTAAAACGATTGTAAGTTCGTTGCGACAATAAAACATTTTGGTGATATGACGTTATCGCAGTGCGACGCTGTTGCTACACAACAAGACTGTGATAAAGTACACAACAACGCTTGCACTGGTGCAATGCAGCCTAAATTTCTGAGAAAGGACATTTTTCCGTACGAGTACTTCAATAATGTTTTAGATTTGATAAAACAACGCTACCACATGTAGAAAAAAAAATACGCATCATTTAACGACTCAAAGATATCTGATGACGTTTGCCAGTATGTACATGATGTGATGTCACACTTCAATCTGAAAACACTCAGTGGCATTCACGATTATTACATGAAAAAAGATGCTTTGATGATTTCTGAAATTATTGAAGAATTAGGAGTCTGTGTATAGCAAACTATAAGTTAGACCCGGCACACTGCTTCAGTGCACCAGTACTAGGCTCATGATGAAAGGAAAAAGATATCGTGAATTGAGTTAGAACTTTTGACAGATTGAGAGATCTTTTCAATGATCGAAAGTGGCGTTCTTGGTCCTATGCAAAAGCAAAAATAGAATACTACTCGGACATAGCATAATAATTTTTAAAACAATTATGACAAGTATGAAAGGTTAAGGTAAAGGTCATTAATTGTGTACCTAAATACCAGCAATTTCTATGAGTGGTCCATGAGCCAATATATGACGGTAAATAACTTTAGATGGGTATATGATGTACCTATTAGATGGGAAGAAGAAAATCTGCCCGAAGTACCTGACAATAGTGATACTTGTTGCTGTTTACAGCCACTTTTGGAGATACATCCATTTTCAAGTATTATTCCCTTTCTCAAGAGAATTTAATCCCATTTAAACATGATATATTTCACTTAGAAAAGAAACTGACAAATTATTACAAGGGTACATAACCAACTGTACCAAATCTGTTGTGTACATTGAAAACAAAAATCAACAAATATGTGATACATTACATACACTTGAATCTTTTGATGTAATTAGGTTTAAAACTGAAAACAAAATACAGAGTGATCTTGTTTGAACAGCAGCCTTGGCTGAAATCCTATATTGATCTTAATACAAGTTTGAGACAAAAACCAACAAATGAATTCGAGAAAGATTGTTCAAATTGATGAACAACTCAGTATTCTGGAAACAAATCGAAAATTTGAGAAAACAAACAACATTTAAAATATGTGCAGATGAAAATATTGTTTAAATGTAAAAAATTTCTATTATTCATCAGGAGAACAATTATTGACCATGACTTGGTGCTAGTCAGTCTGAAAAACAAGGCACTTAAATTAATCAAACAGACATATGGTGGTTTTACTGTGTTGGACCTATCCACATGGTTGATGTATAAATTTGTGCTACGACAAGCTGGAAACTACTCATGATTGAAAGAGATTCGTTGTGTATTTGTATTGAAACAAAAACAAAAAAAAAACAAAAAACCATAAACGTTTACGGCAATACGAAGGATGAGATCAAGTTCTGTAACTCTAGTGACTTTCCAAAGAGCAGCGATTTGATCATACCACAGATGAATAAGAAAGTTATTCTTTTAAAGATAACTTATTCAATCGAAGAGTTTTGTGGATTAAGGTTAAAACTATTTTCTTTTCAGACGGACAATAAAAAAGAGATCAACGAATAAAGAAATATGTGATCAAAAACAACTTAAAATTCGAGATGTACTGAAATTGTTTTTGAACTTGAAAAAAAAATCAACAGATAAATTTACGCAGATCGTACAATCTTGATATGTGTAATATCAAAACGAACAAAGCAGCACTGAGTTCTTACGGCGATAAATGTTATTTAGTGGATAACATAAACACTTTACCCTACGGTTAAAAGGAAACTCAAGTCTCATTAAAAGTTTGTTTCTTTTGTTTTATATTTCAAAGTATCTACAATGTCTCCTTTCATTTCGTCCGGAATAACATGGGTTTATTAAAATACTGTTTCCATGGCTGTTTTAGTGTCTGCTGTATAAGACGACCAACAACAAAACAAAATTTGAAAAATAAAAAGACATGTTTTTTCTCTGAAATATTTAATTACAGATGCTACGACTCTAGGTCTTAAAATATATAACAGAAGAAAGTGAAACCAATAAAATCAAGCAAATTCAACAAGCAATTTAATTCCAGACAATTTAAGTGAACATTCCAAAGACACTTACAATTTGTGAGCTAAATTCCAAATAATCCTAAATGTCCTAATCACAAGTCCAAAATAATAGAATGTTCCGAATGAATTCCAATAGCCTTGAATGTCCTGATGTACCACACAAATTTACTCCAGAAGGTATTTGAATGAGTTCACATACATCCCAAAATCACGTAATAATCCAAAAGTCAATTAGCACTTTAGTAATTCCAATGAATACGTGAAATAAATAATTCCTCTCAAATTATATCTTATTTCAACAACACAACTAAAATTACTAAAATAGATTCCTTACTGACTGATCTTTAGAATCGGAATTCTAGAACAGGAATGAATTTGTTTATCAAAATCTGTATATAAGTGAACATGCCTACATGAACTATGTCACATCAGAAATGAGTAATTCTAATGGAAAAATACTGACCTACCTGACATATGTCACAAAAGTCTAATTGAGAAATGCCTATAAAAATACGGGCCTACCTGTCACATGTCAAAGCTTACAAGCATGGGCAACAGTTAAGTATGTATTTTCAGATAACCATACAACTTACAATCATAAACAAAAGTTAACTATGTAAACGTCATGCATAACACATCCCCTCATTTAGAAAAAGAAAGATTTATGCAATAAAGCTTTCTTTTAAATATGCATCTGATACTGTAATAATCAAAATCACATAGGAAAATGTCTTATGAATGACACTCAGCTGAATTGCACAAAATATACACAAAATAAAACAATATGTACTTCTAGACACGGGATAGTGCATCTGCAATCACATTATCTTTTCCCCTGATGTGTCAAATATCAATGTTGTATTCTTGCAGCATTAAACTCCATCTCAACAATTTCCGATTTGTATCTTTCAATTTGTTAATGAAAGTAAGGGGATTGTGATCACTGAATACAATAACCGGAGAAAGAGCCGATGTAACATACTGTTCAAAATATTGTAAAGCCAATATCAAAACCAAACATTCCTTCTCAGTCGTGGAATAATTTTTCTGGTGCTTGTTTTTGTCTTCTTGAATCAAAACTCCACCAACCCTACAGCACTTGCATCAACAGTCATTTTAAATAATTCGCTGAAATTTGGTGCAGAAAGAACGGTTGCATTCTTAAGCATGGCCTTTAATTTATCAAAGGATTCCTGACACTGGTCAGACCAATGAAACTTGGATTTCTTACTCAACAAATTTACCAAAGGTTTTGCAATTATGGAAAAATTTGAACAAAATTTCCGATAATTTTAAGTCATACCTAAAAATCCCATCAGCTGCTTTTTACAAACAGGGACATGGAATTCAGAGATAGCCTTGACCTTAGCTTCTTTATGTTTAACTTGACCTTGTCCAACAATATGTCCTAAAAATGTGACACAAGCATGGCAAAACTCACTTTTGCTTAAATAAATCGTCATATTTGCATCACTAAGTTGATCAAAGAATTTCCGAATGGTTTCAAAGTGATTTTCCCCAACTGTCGCTGTAGATGATGACGTCATGAATGTACGCGTTACAGTTATCTAGACCAGATGTTATTATGTTCATAAGACGCTGGAATGTTGCCGGAGAATTTTTCATACCAAAAGTCATCACATTATCTGGAGTTACAAGTGCTGAAATTTCTTTTGCCTTTTCCTTGAGTGGAATTTGCCCATGACCTTTTAAAAGGTCAAACTTGGTGACATATTTCGCATTTCCAATTTTATAAATGCAATCATCCATTCTTGGCATTGGAAATGAATCCGTTTTGGTGACAGTGTTGACTTTTCTATAGTCAGTACACATGCGGAATGTATTATCTCGCTTAGGCACAAGAATACATGGTGAACTGCAGTGACTTTTACTCGGTTCTATAAAATCGTTTTTCAGTAAATATTGAATTTCTTTTTTCAAATATTCCTGTTTGAGAGGATTAATCCTGTAAGGATGCTGTTCCACAGGTGTAGATTCTACAATGTCAAAGTCATGATAGATTTTATTTGTTCGTGTAGGAACATCAGGAAACAAGTGCTCAAACTCATGTAATGGCTGTTTTAGTTCACTCCTTTCCTTTTGTTGAAGATGTGACGATTTCTGGTCCAGATTGTTTAGTATTTTCTAATTCTAAAGTTTGGTTAAACCAGAGTCACGACGGTCAGATTGCATTCCATCGTTGACATCCTCACTGTGTGGGACACATACAACCAACTTAATTTAATAATTAACTGGGCTATCTCTGTCAAAATACTCCTTTAACATATTTATATGACAACGTTATTTCTGTTTCCGCATCCCAGGAGTGTTAATGATATAATTTGAGTTATTTGCTTTCTTTTCAACTGTGTAAGGACCATACAATTTAGCCTGAAGAGAATTTTTAGTTATGGGCAAGAGAGCCAGAACTTTCTCACCAGGTTTAAAACTTCTTTTCCTGTGTATTTCTGTCATACCTTATTTCATTTGTGACTGAGTAGTGTGAAGATTAGTTCTTGCTACTTCACAAGCCTTTGAATACTTATATTTGAAATCAGAGACATAGTCAAGAAGATTAATCTCCGAATCTTCATTTGAAAGAAGTTTCTCTTTCAATAACTTCAATGGTCCACGGACAGTATGTCCAAACACCAGTTCAAAAGGATTAAAACCCAACAACTCTTGATCTGATTCCCTAACAGCCAACAACAACAAATGAACACCCTCATCCCAATCCTTTTCTGTATCAAAGCAATATGACCGAAGCATATTCTTCAAAGTTTGATGAAATCTTACCAAAGCCCCTTGGCTTTCAAGGTGATAGGCAGAAGATTTAAACTGTTGGATGCCTAATTCATGAATAACTTGTTGAAAAATTCCAGACATAAAATTTTACCCTTGATCAGACTGGACAGATTTGGGAAGGCCAACAAGTGTAAAAAAAACTTCACCAAAGCTTTTACAAAGGTTTTAGTTTTAATATTTCTCAAAGGAATTGCCTCTGGAAATCTTTTAGACCCACACATTATGGTCAACACGTATTGGTTGCCTGACTTGGTCTTAAGTAAGGGACCAACACAGTCTACCATTATTCTGCCAAATGGTTCGTCAAATGCAGGAATGGGTTGCAGATGAGCCTTAGGTATCTTCTGATTGGGTTTCGCTACCATTCGACAAGTGTGACAAGATCTGCATTATTTAGAAACATCGCTTTTAAGTTTCGGCAAATAAAAATGATTCAAGATCTTGTGATAAGTCTTATTGACTCCTAAATGACCACCCATGGGGGTTTTATAGGCTAGACTAAGAATTTCCTGTCGATATGACCTCGGAACGACAATTTGATAGCTCACTGACCACTCGTCATCAGCGGGTACCTCAGGTTGTCTCCATTTGTTCATAAGGACCCCATTTTTCACAAAGTAAAAATCTGGGACTTGTGTGGCTTCAGTTTCACTAATAGACCTCTGAAACAAACAGGAGATCTCTGGATCTTGTTCCTATAAGACAACGAGTAATTTTCTTTTGTCACCCTGATTAGAATAGAGAGAATGAGTAGTTAAAAGATGATCACTGTGATCAATACATATTGGTTAATCAGTATAAGGAGAAAAGGTGACCTTGTCAAAAGACTGACCAATAAATGTGTCAGCTAAAGAAATAATATCCTGATCAACATCATTCTCAAGAGCTCCTT
This sequence comes from Margaritifera margaritifera, assembly GCA_029931535.1. NCBI lineage: Eukaryota > Metazoa > Mollusca > Bivalvia > Unionida > Margaritiferidae > Margaritifera > Margaritifera margaritifera. Next base: position 587,358 of record JAQPZY010001165.1, read on the forward strand.
TTGCCATAGCTCTGGTAAGTGCACAAGAAGGATACAAATCAGGGATTTCAATTTCAACTGGATCAACTCTTTGACCCAGACAAGGCTTGTTAGTTACAAATGGATGAACAACGACCTTATCTCCAGCTAGGTCATTGCCTATTAACAAATGGATACCTTCTATAGGTAAAGAAGTCACTGCCCCAACAGTCACTGGTCCAGAAACCATGTCTGAGGCCAAATTGACACAATGGAGATCAACATTTACATAGCCTCACTATACTCTCTGAACAAAAACACTTTCACTAGAAGAAGACTTCTCAGACAAAGGCAAAGTACTTGATAACAAAAGACTCTGAGAAGCTCATGTGTCCCTTAATATTTTAATAGGGATAGGTTTGCCAGAATCACCTTCTGACATGGTTCATAAGTCTCTAAAATAGAATCAGACGGGTTTGTTTGACCCAACAATTGTATTGCTTTCAATACAAGACTGTGACCTTGAGCTCTTGGAATAGCTCTGTCTTTATTCTGTTGTTTATTTTTCAACCTGTAGCAATCAGAATTCACGTGCTCTTTCTTTTTACAGAAAGTATACGTAGGAAGAGATAAGGATTTCTGATCAGTCTTATCAGATGTTTGATTTCTAATAGTTGTGCTTTTTTGAAATTTGAGACTGAGATGATCTTTACCAGAAAACTGCTTAGAGGAAGACTTACTGACAAATGAAATTTTGCGAGTCAAGGAATAATCATCAGCCATACGAGCAGCATTTTCCAAAGTTTCCATTTTTTGCTCGTCAATATAGGTCTTGACGTCACTATGGATGCACCTCTTGAACTCTTCAAATAATACAAGCTCTCTGAGGTTATCATAATCTTGATCAACCTTCTTTGATGAGCACCACCTAGCAAACTGTTGTTCTTTTTCCCCTGCAAATTCGACATTAGTTTGTCCAGTTTCTTTTCTTCAATAACTGAACCTTTGTCGATATGCCTCAGGTTCCAACTCATAGCCCTTCAAGATGTACTCCTTAACTACATCATAATCAGTACTTTGTTGTGCTGACAGTGAAGTGTAGACTTCACGAGCTTTGCCAATAAGTACACTTTGTTGTGACAAAGTCCAATACTCTCTGTGCGATTTCAATTTTTCAGGAATTTTCTCAAAGCGAAGAAAGTATGTAGCTACTTCTTTTTCCTGAAAAGGTGGTACTAACAAACCTAATAAATTTTGTAACATCAAAATCTGAACTTGTGTGTAAGGGGGGGGGTGTAGGGGGAGAGAGTGCTCCGCTTGCCAGTTCTAATTTTTTTATTTTATATTGCATTTCCCCCTCCTGTCTCAGCATATCCCTCTCCTCTTTCTCTATCTCTCTGAATCTGTATTTCCCTCTCCTCTCTTTCTCTCTCTCTCTCTGTATCTATCTCTCCTTCTCCTCTCTCTGCATGTGTATTCCCATCATTTTCTTTCTGAAGCTAAAGCTTTCTTAATTCCAATTCCAACTGTTCTTGTTGCTCTAATTTCCTTATTTTTCGTATCAAAACCAGATACAGATTTTCCAATCAAACCCAAAGCACTATTATCCAAAATTTCCTTTTCTAACAAATATTCCTTATCTTTTGCTTTCTTAAAGATGCTCTCGCTTCAGAAAGATCATAATGTTTGGCAAGCTCGAGCAACTCATCCTCTTTCATACTCTAACCCTACCTGGGTAGGATTTAAGATAAAGTTCTGAACATTAGATGACATGCTTACTCGTTTCACTAAAGATTTCTCAAATGTGTGAATTAGAAATCTTTACCAGGTACAATGAAAATTCCGAAAAAAAGTCAATTTAAATTTGAAAGGCAATTTGCGAATATCTCTGAAATGTTTTAAACAAATTCAGGTCCTGGACGAGCCCCCAATTTCTGTTACGACTCTAGGTCTTAAAATATGTAACAGAAAGAAAGTGAAAAATAAAGTCAGGTAAGATCAAGAAACAATTTAATTCCAGACAATTTAAGTGAAAATTCCAAAGACACTTACAATTTGTGAGCTAAATTCCAAATAATCCTAAATGTCCTAATCACAAGTCCAAAATAATAGAATGTTCTGAATGAATTCCAATAGCCTTGAATGTCCTGATGTACTACAAAGATGTAATCCAGGATGTATTTTAATAAGTTCACATACATCACAAAATTATGTATTAATCCAAAAGTCAATGTGCACTTTAGTAATTCCAATGAATATTTGAAATAAATAATTCCTCTCAAATTATATCCGATTTCAAGAACACAACTGTAATTGCTAAAAATAGATTCCTTACTGACTGATCTTTAGAACCGGAATTCTAGAACAGGAATGAATTTGTTTACCAAAATCTGTATATAAGTACACATGCCTACATGATCTAGGTCGCATCAGAAGATGAGTAATTCTAATGGAAAAATACTGGTCTAACTGATATATGTCTAAAAAAAAAGTCTAAATTGAGGAATGCCTATGAAAATACTGCCCTACCTGACACATGTCAAAGCTTACAAGCATGGGCAAAAGTTAAGTATGTATTTTCAAATAACCATACAACTTACAATCATAAACAAAAGTTAAGTATGTAAACATCATACATAACACAGACTTTTACTTTTCCAAGATCACCCAAACTGATATTTCAAAATGTATACCACTAAAAGCTAGCCTAGTTAACTTAGTTGCTTTTCTTTATGGGTCGTCAAGTCTCACACAATCATCAGTTAGAAACAAAGTATTGGTTTTGTAGTGCATATCAACCAGTAACTCTAATCACTTTTCTAATTCATTTTCGGGATCTACCACGATCACATTTTCATCCTTTAGTTACCGCTTTCTATAGTAAGTTTTCTCGCACTGACAAGTTGGGAAAATGCTTCTGATGTAATCGAAAAAGCCTTTGTATTCCGTCTATCAGATTTAATGAAATCAATATTTTCCCACAATTATTCACTGCACAAATTATAATTTTAGGATGTACTTTAAAATAAATTCATCTGTAGTTAAAAATCGTGTTTTACGTCGCATTCCGTGAGGTAAGTCGTTGTCATTCCACTTGTACATACCACAATTCCGCTGTGTATTGATGACTAAAACATACTTGATTTTAGTTGATTGTTTTGGATGTTAACCTGAGTATCAGACACATAATAAATATACATTGTGTGGGCATCTTCTTTTTCTTTTATATTGAGGTGAAATGTACGTTGTACCTAATTGTACGTTGGCTAATATAAAACCACTGCCATGCTGACTGTTTTTATCATGTGTACTTCTCAAATCAAGTCAGATGCAATGGTTGTAAGTGTAACAATTGTTAACACTTATGTTACTAATTTCTGCGTGCTCTTGTTCCTCATCTGATAATATTTAGTGGATTCTGCAAACCGTTGTCTCAATCGAGAGCCCGTTTGAACAGACCATGTTTGGCAGACCTTCTATAGTCACCGATTTTTTTTCTTCTATTGCTGAGTTGTTAAATATTTCCGAATCGCTTTCTCGTTTTGCACACCTTTAGAACTCTTTCTGGGAGGATTATGTGTGAGGTTAATTCAAGCTGTATCGGCAGCTATATCAGTGATTTTCTTCATAGTGATGTAGTCGTAGAAGAAAACTGTTCCATTTCTGTACTTATCTCTAACCGGTTGCGCAATTGATGCAGAGGAAGCAAATGTTTTCCAGTTCGTAGTCTTGGTTTCCTTATGCTCTCACTTTAGCTGCTTTCCCTAGTGTAATGCTAATATCTAATGATGAACACTAGGCTATAACGGACAAGATCTTTTAGTACATGTAAGTCAAGCGGTATTCTGAAGTGTTCAGGTAACCACGATTATGAAAATATTGGAGTCATTCAGCTTGAAAATATCATCACTTCCGTGTGATATGGTAATATTTTTCACAAGTATTATACGCAAATTGTTTATCACTGTATTGTTAGCATTTCATTTTACCTTTAGATCAAATGACACGAAAAAACTACCAGTACAGTCAAAATGTTGAGAGTTAGCTTTGGTATTGTTATCTGTAAAGTTTGTTTGGGCTTAATTCTGCTCGGGGTATGTGTGATTCATTGATGTCTTGAAATGAGATATTCAACTCCTTGAGACATTTGTTCTTGCTTACGAGGAGTTTTGTCATTTATTGTGCAAAAAAACAAACAAAAAAACAAACAACCTATAGTCTTTCTTTTCAAAGAAACTTGTAATCAACATACACACTATAAACAATCACAAGTGCACTCAATATCTACTCGTATATAACATGATCATCAAAAGGCTGATAGAAATCATTCAGTTCAGGTCTGTTTTTCAAGTTTTGAGTTACCATCAGGATCATTTAAATCAAGTCTGCCGTAAGCACCATGAGTAGACGCATATAAAGAAAAAAAAGCATCGTACAGGTTGGTTAAGTACTGATACATTAAACCTTGTGCTCTCAAACTTTTATTCAAGAAGTCAAGTGTCTATGATCTCTTTTTGTTGAATTGTGCGATTTTTCGCTGGTATTTGTTAGCGTTTGTTTTTCAAGTTTGGTTTTACCATCAGGGACCGTTTAAATCAAGTATACCATCAGCACCATGAGTATACGCATGTAGAGCAGGTTGTTCTAGTCCTGATACACTAAACCTTGTTCTCTCAAACTTTCATTCAAGAAGTCAAGTTTCTTTGATCTCTTTTTGTTGAATTCTGCGATTTTTCGCAGGGACTTGTCCAATGTCTTGTCGTGTCTAATTTTATAATTTTCAGTTCCATTGGGATCAACTAACTTGAACAAATAGTTTTTCTCCTGTAAATCCGAGCCAATTAGCCATTGCTTCTCCAATCACAACTGCTGATTGTGGCCATTCTAATGTTATTTTTTGTTTTAAATCATTGAGATCTCTATCAGAATATTATTTTGTATCTGTTTTAGATTGTTTGAATCATCTAAGATTTGGTGAATGTAAAATCTTTAATCATTTGGACCTTAACACTCAAATCTGTAATAGATACATTATAAGTTCGTTTCGCACATCTAATCGTACTTTCGTTCGCATTCATTTTATTTTTGACAGCTTCTATAGTTTTGGTTATCTCTGTTAAATCATTTTTTTTTTCTACAACTCTGACAGTGTATTAGTGTTAGCTGTTATACTATTGTTCAGGTCAGTAATGTTAATAAAATTATTCATCAGCTTTTTAATCTCTTGATCGTTCTGTTGGATTTCCCTATTCAAGTCTTTCTGTAACTGTTTTAGTTGAGATTGTAGATTACCATAGTCTTCCAGAGATTTGTTTTATTTCCCCTACATCACTCCCCAAAGCATCTTTATCACCGTATATCCTCTGCTTCATCGTCCGTATATATTCTCTAGCGTTAGGTCTTCTCTTAACGTTTGCTAGGCTTGTGTAGAATTAGATAAAGTATTGAAAATCTGTCTGAACAATTCTTGTACAGCAAAAACGTTTTTGTTTTCATTTTTCATCAATATGTTTCGGTAGCTCTGAGATTGTGTTAGCTCTTTGAGTACTTCTCTGTACAATAGCAGTTAATTTATTATCTACTTGTACTTTCCACCTTTTAAACTCTTTCAGATTATTATGAACCAAAGTTTTCAACATTTGAGTATCAACTCGTTTTTGTAGAAACTTTATATTTGCTACTTCAACTTTTATGCTGGAACTGCTGGATTGGTTTTTGTTGAGGTTTAAGTCTGTGTTAATTGTGTCACCTAGCGCAGCAGTTTTTTTTATCAGTTTTTGTATTAATGTTAAAATGAAACAAAAGTCACTAGGACCTCTAGGAGATATGTGTCCGATCATTATATACAAGATCTAAGCTATTGACTTTACATGGAAAATATATGTTGCAGGCATACCCATACGCCTCTGTAATTGTTCGTAATGAAAACACTTTTAACTAGCAAAGACTCTGCTAACCACCGTTAGGGTAATTTTTGGCATTATTGATTTGGTTGAGGAAAATATAACAAAAGTCCGCAAACTGTATCAGATTCTCTAGATACCTGTATAGTTATCTGACTATTGAATCCTAACCATTTATCATTGTAGTTGGTGACATGTACTGTTATTTGTTTGGTTTAGCCAAGAGAAAACATTATCAGGTTAAACCAGTGCTATTGGTAGATTTGTACTGTGATAATTCGTCGTTTTGGAGTACTGAACAAAGTGTTTGTTTCTTTTCTGAATATGTTATTTTACTTGCTATGGAATTAGTGGATTTGTTATTTGAACTTTTGGTCATTGGTGCAAACAAAGGATTTAGAACAGTAAGAGGTTTGCAAGCTATTTCAAAAAGTAAACTATAACAGCTTCCGCAACCATCGGTATCAATATATATTATTGTGTTTGTTTATTTTGTGGTCAGTATTGTTTATTGGCGTTTATAAATTGGACTTATCAAAACTTCGTGATTGTCGCGTGTTCTTTAAACGCCTGAGTCTTGGATTGCATTAGCAGACAGTAGGAATGTCGTCATCATAATCCTTCTTTCATACATCATTTTTACTCAGTCTGTCTTTTTTGTGCTCTGTACTTTCTTACCGTACTGGCACAATTTATTTATCGGTTATTGGAATACCTATCTTTACTACATCGGAATTGAAGTTAGGGTTTAATTCAAGTTTAAATGAGTCTCTGGATTTCTGTAAATTGTTGTTGTATCCAACAATACTATTAATTTTCATCACTAGGTTACTCTGTAACAATACAGCATAATCCAATTTCACTATTAAATTTGTTATGTACTTTTGAAAGTTGACCATGATGTTTTCACTTATGTCATAACTTTACTCTCTTAAACTTAATAGCACATATAAATTATTTAACTCTTTCTGATAATGTCGAAGCCCGATGCTTTAAATCAGTCAACCTATGCAATTACTATCTTGCAGAAAGAAGTATGTCCAACCTGGTGGTTCGTCTTTGTGTGCCATAGAATGTGTTTCATCAGCGGGTATTTTTCTCCCGTATTAAACAGTACCATCTCTCTATTTCTAGTGTATTTTTATAGGAACTAACACAACAGCAGGTGTAGGCTTCCACAAACCTTGATGTACAGTTTTATGTTTTTCTGGCTCCCTATCTATCAAGTACTATTTTTTTTGTTTGTTCTATTTTTGTTTTTCCATTTGAGGTATCTCCAGTCAGGCTGCTGTAGATTTTTAGAATTGTTGAAGATCAAATTAAATTGTTGCAAATCAAAAATTAAATTGTTTCATATCTATGATATTATGTTATTTCTTACATTCAGACAACATGAAATTTCTACACAGATTGGAATAATTCTGATACAATTTTGTCTATCAAATGTCGGTAGGAAATGTCACAAACAGCGGCTACCATCCACAATGCCCAGTTTAGTTGATTATGCCAAAATTTCATATCACACTATGACCTGTGACTTTTTATAGTCATCACTGTCCAATTGTAAAATAAATTTGTACGTGAACCATTGAGTTTTAGTATAATAAATTTTATCTCGGTAAATGCGTTTGCTGTGTTATCTAGGTTTAAGTTAGTTAACCAATATAATGCATTAAACTCAGTTTCAAGGGTAAAGTTCTGTACCGGTTAGGATTTTTCAAAAAAATATAGTAAATCCGTTTACCTAGGGTAAAGTGTTAGCTTTCGATAGCACATTATTTAAAATCAAGAAATTAGTGTGCTGAACAATGTCAACATACTTCATATATTGAATTGTCTTCTCTTGTGCAAATGCACTGAGCCTTGATTTACTATTTTTCAACATTCAGGTGTATCTCTGTTGCTTGTTCTTATATGTTAATTTACTCTTTTGTTATACCAGATTAATCTCATTTCTTGTACACAATCTGTGCATCTCTGGTATTCTGTATTTCGTTTTTCCATTTCATGCGTCAGTTTTTAACAGTTACATTGTAACATTTTACAACTATTGTTTTTCCTTCAGGAAACATCTCGTTTAAATATGATTGCACCATTTATTTCTGTAGGTTAATTTAAATTACTATTAAATGAAAGTTATGTGAAAACTAAATATTAAAAATCTTTATATCTGCAAACTATGAAATGTATATTGGTTTTAAATCGTCCAGATGCTGTAGAAAATCTTCCTATATCAACTGAGTTAGGTTAATTTTGTGGTAATTCTTTGTGATTAATGATTTTATGGATGAGTTAAAATTACACATGATAAATATTTTGTCCAGGAAGAATGAATAGTTGATTGAATATTTGTGTGAATTGCTGCTATACTTTCTTTGAATGAAATTGGAAAGAAGTTTAAATGTCCTCATGATTGCATACACATTTGTGTGATGTTCATTATCCTTCAAAACTTTGAAAGCTTGAATGTTATCGCCTTTCATTTCTTCTGTGATATCATTTATGGCTATATTTGGACATTGTCAACATTATAGTCGCCTTATCATGTTTTTATTGTATACCATCTTGCTTAACTATGACGTTTTTGGTTGTACTTTCTTTTTTCCCTCTGGCTTTGTGTTTGGTACATGTTCTAACTCCTTCACTTTCTAATTTGCTGTCTTAACCACAACTGTTATATTCCAGAAAAACGTTATCTTTCAAAAACTCAAAGTTTTCCTGCTCTTTAATACTGTTATCCATGTGTCGCTCATCAGTCGCTCGTCAGTCGTCTCCGTAGGAGAGGTGTGTCTTTCACACGTGATTTGTTTTAACGGAATAATGTTTTCTGCCGGTTCCTTACTGGTAAACAATTCATGATATCCGTTCCATTTCACAACTATATACTTTTTTACTTTCATTGTTACGGTTTTCGGAGTCTTTTCATCGTGGTATATGTCATCTTATTTGTCGTGCATACATAACTCTTGTTCGCAAAATATGCCCTGTGTATTCTCTCCCCTTACGTCTTAAAGTTTGTAAGCAGCCAGATCACTTAAAATTAGTTTTGCCTGATTTGAAATATTTCATCGGTACAGTTAGGAAGGTATCACTTCGCAAATATTGTTTTAGTATTTCTAAATTCTGACTGTTGCACCAATTTTGAATTTAGAAGCTCCATGCTTTTCATCTGTTTTCTTATTTGCTTGCTTCAACCAGAGTCATGTCCATTGACGTGTGGTGGACGTTATTGTATCCACAAATTAGCTGTGGTAAAACGTCAACACATGTTGTGGTTCAATCATGAGTTAAATATTTCCGCATTCTGTTTTTCAGATTTCTGTGTAATGTTTTCACTACATACGAATTTTTGTTTAAGTATTTTCTTTTATAGCAATATTTCAGGCATTCCTGGTGTAAAACTATTTTTTCTCATCAAAATATATTTCGTCGGGCTTTATCTCTTTCAATATATAGTTGAAAGCGTCGTGTATGTCATTCTGCTTTTTCGTTTTTACTTTGTCAACTCAGGCATATTTAGAGAAGAAATCTATCACTGTCAAGATGAATTTGCATCCATCGTTGTATTTTGCATATGCTTGCTTGTCCCAGATGTCTGCCTGCCACTGGTCCTCCGCGTGCCTAACATAGACTCTTCTCAAGGGGAAAAGATTTCTAGCCTGCTTGTCTGGGTAATGTGCAGGTCAATTGTTCAATTAGCCGTTCTTTAAATTATGCGTACTTTATTTTCTTTATGTTCCGTTTAATTTGCTCCCACAATTGATCGATATTTCAGTAAGCAACTGGATTTTCGGGATCGTAGAAAACATGTCTTAAAATCTGTTCTTTGTCTTGCTCTGCACAGTTTTTGACATCAGCCATTTAAGGTGATTTAAAAACATCTAGAAATTATTCTTCCACTTGAAAAATTCTGTTGATATGTTATCAACAAGCCAGTATGACACCTATCTACAACAGCAACTATTATTGTAAGCAATTTGCAACGTTTCTGCAATATTTCAAAAGGATGAATGATTTCAGATTGATGGCAGATTTTGTTATTCCTATGGTTGACTCAAAAACAGCAAATTTATATACTGAGTCATCATGTGCTGTTTGAAATTGGACATTGTTTTCCATAAATTCTATCTGTTTTTGTCGAATCTTTGTAGGTTAATTTTGTGAAATTTATGAGATCTTCGAGTTATAATGTAAATTTAGACGAATGCAAATCTGCGTATTTATCAACATCAAATGCGTAATTTAGTCCTTCTTCATACCGCACTGTTTTTAGCATCTTGCTATCATGATTGATGATGCTTATCTCGATGTTATCGTCACTGAATGATATCTGCGAATCTTCATCTTTTCTTAAATATTAAAAAATATATTTTTATGTTTAAAATCGACAAAGAAAACATTTGTATTCGCACAGTTTTATTACATCAAAACTTGTAAACAAATACACGTTATCTCTTGATACTGATATTGTTGATTTTATATTGAACTCGTAAAATATTTGTGTGATCTCTCTGATATCTATTCTATCCAACACAATAAAGCAATATTTCAAGGCCTGCCACCGTCTTTAAAGTCTTTATCGAACAACACACAAATATAGATTATTTGTTGTTTGAACGGGGTAGGTCACGTAAACAAAAACTCCCTAATTACATAGTGCTGAATTCTGTTTCACGGGTGTCTGTAATTAGACCGTTCGACCGTTTACGGGACACGAGAAAAAATATTAAATGTGTGAAGAAAAAGACATGCTTCAAATTCATCGTTCAGTGTTCTGTTAAGCTTTCAACTTTCCAAAACTTTCTAAATCATTATCGTTACAAAATAAGACCACTTATCAATTATTATTATTAATATTGTCCACTACATCCATTTCACACAGATTTGTTTCGCAATGTTTCTGCTTTGAATATATCTACAAATGTCATATTTTATTTCTTGTTTGTAAATTTAAACTATTGACTATATTCCTTACCTTTTTTGATAAGATAATATTTTATCCCCGTTAAATTCTGTTAAAGTAGGAGACATGAGCGAGTAAAACTTTGTTAACTTTATTGCGGACTTGATCATGCGATACTATCAACTTCATGCTCCAATCTGTGTATCTCCTTTCTTTTGAATTTGATGTTTTCTTACGGACATCCCACATTTGCATATAGTAAATATATGCAAATCAGTGACACAGATATGTGAACTGACCGTGTGTTGCATCCATTTTTATCGGCAATTTCAGCTGACCTTGCGACACAGTTCGAACAAGCAAACGTGAAATTTCTACTGGGGTCAAGTGGCAAGTGAAACTCTGCGACACGAAAACAGTTCATCGCACAAAAATAGTACACCTATTAAAAACCTGTAGCTGCTTGGATCGCTCACGAATAAATGTTAATTATTTAGTTGTAGCAACCATTAATTATGATTGACATCTATTCGTAGGTCGGAGTTTGGCGTATGCTCGACCTACCACTCAAAGCACCACTGAATCTCAAATTCGGGCCGAAGCTTCACGAGCTGTGGACGGAGAAACAAGCCCAATTTGGAGTAATATGTCATGTACTCACACCACGAATGAAACTGCCCCCTGGTGGAGAGTCGACCTGTTACGAGTTTACAGTATCATGCGATTGGAAATATTTAATAGACAAGACTGCTGTCCAGGTGCATATTTATTTTGAGCAGAAATAAAACAACTTCTTATATTTCTTGTTCATAGTTAAAATTGATATTTAGTAAATATGCTAGAAGAACATATACTCAAATGAACAATTAGACTAATTTTGCAATATCATTTTAAGGGTGTAGCCGTTTGCATATATGGTTAAAATCACTTAACTTATATCTTCACATAATCTTATAACAATCAAATTTGGGGGAGAGTGCCTAATCGTTCTGTCGCCCTAATCTGTCTCTCTCTCTCTCTCTCTCTCTCTCTCTCTCTCTCTCTCTCTCTCTCTCTCTCTCTCTCTCTCGTCCTTTACATATAATTTTCATGGCTGACGTTGGTTTATATTTAATGACAGGAAATAGAAATTAACAAAACAACACTCCCCTATCATTCCTTTAAAACAATTTATAATAAAGAGCTTTGCCCGCTTTGGAAACTTGATAAATATCCGAATGTCGTAACTAGAACATGGCTAAATTGGGGTAAAATATTTTTAGAACCTTATTATGTGATAGCAACTAAGTGATGTATGTAATACAAATCATCACTCCCCGATAGGCTTATATGTGTCTTCTATATCATATTATCATGATTACCATTTACATATAATGGATAAATATTTCACTGAAGCCTTTTCAGAATAATAAGAAACTTCTGCTCATGTTCTCAAGTGCAATCAAAGAAGAAACTCAATCATTATTTTATATTTTCAATCAAATTATGGTAGCATAAATACCATGGCAACCAAAGTGGGTTGCATATTTTCAATCAAATTATGATAACATAAATATTATGGCCACCAAAACTCAATCAATATTTTATATTTTCAATCAAATTATGATAACATAAATATTATTTCCATCAAAACTCAATCAATATTTTATATTTTCAATCAAATTATGGTAGCATAAATACCATGGCAACCAAAGTGGGTTAGATAAACTTTGAGAGATTCTTGAAAGTAATTTTTCTTAGATTCGTTCTAAAATTGTTGATATACGGCAAACAAAGTATTATTTATACAGCTGTATATTTGTTTTACAGAAAGGCTTACGGGATTTTTAATCTCATTCGCAACAAAGGGTGAATATAGTATGGTTTTTAAATATCCTGACGAGACGCCCTTGAGAATTACGGACATTACCGTGTTCTCAGGAAGTATGGCCAAGGAAATAGAGATTAAATTACAGGACAAGACGAATTTTTTGACACTATGCGAAGTTTTTGTGTATGGAGGTAAGTATAATTTAATTAAACATTTGGGGTCTTTTTCAAAATAAATTTCTAAGCCTTGACCGTATGGAGAACTATTTAACCCCCTCCCTAAATTGTCTAAAAGTTGACCCAAAAATAACTACTTCAATGTTGTATGCCAACAAATACAAATGAAAATTTACCCTGATATTATTAAGAATGACCCTCTGAAATTTAAAAATTATATACTCTATTTGAGTTCATTTTACTTATTCATGTAACTAAATTGGTTTGTCTTTAACTACATTCTTTCAATTTACTATTTTCATTTCTATATTAATCACAATGAACTCTAAATGGCTGCTCATGCCTGCATGTATATTGCATATTGCTGGAAATATTTGTTTATGACGGGTACAAAGTCAATTATTTTTTGTAATCATATTTGATGCAAAATCACAAGATTCCCATAAATTTTCTTTTTATTTCATAAATGTACAGCACAATGATATACTTAATTTATCCCAGTTTTGAAAACCCTATCGTTGTGCAGCATCAACTATATGCAGTGTTGCTGTCTATTTTGATTTAACATGTATTACTGTTTTATTCTTTTATGTCATTACAAACTATTTTTTGTAAATAACTTAAACATTACATAACATTCTGTATGCAGGCTAAATATTATAACTTGGTGAGACTTGTTTGTCTGTGATTAAGTTTAAATATAGCAAGTGAAATAAAGAACAAGTTTTCCGGAAATATAAAATATTTGACGTCATCTTATTTAAGAATGTAGATGACATCCAAACTTGTTTTAAGTAGGTACAATTAATTTTTCGAAGAATGTTATTTATTCCCATCGCGATATGTAGAGTATCTGTAAGAAAGATACATTTAAAAATTGATCTCGAAAATAAAACGTAAAACCATTTAAAAGTCTGATTTATAGAGTTGGTGTGTTTTATTTGTAGTTTGTTATGTTTTTCAATTTAAGAATATAGAATTTGCCAGAAATTTAAAAGGAACACTACGACTTAAATTTCAGAATATTTATTTTTTATATTTCGCGCATTTAATAAGTTTCTAACAAATATTAGACAATCTTGATGACAACATGGTTCCAACACATGCATCTAAGTGTGATGATACAGGAACGAAGATTTAAAAGTGCTTTATTCGCAATATTAATTAATCACAGATAATAGACTGTTCAATCTTGCTCATACTCATTAAGTTCTCTTAGAAAACACACAGTCAAAAGAAAGAATCGGCTTAGGCATAACGTAAATAATTTTTCACGTTAGAATTCCTCTAGTTCGCACAGGTTAGTGGGCTCAGAGAGTAATACTTTATGACTCCTGTATGCCATGTATAGAAAGGCAGAAAAGCACTTTTGCATCCCTGAGAAAGCAAGAGCTGCAACAAATACAATAATTTTTCACAGATTGTATTTGATGTTGCAGGGGGAAAAAAGCTGAATTATCGGAACACCTGATACGGTTAATAGCTACGACAAATGAAAGATAATTTAAGCAAAGAGAAAAACTGATCAGCTCTAAGCATGTCAAGAAACGTAAATCCAAATCCACACACAAATCCAAAACATCATTTTAATGCTTTAGCAACTCACGTGCTTTTATTTTCTGTCCACTTTCGCTTCAGGACAAAAAAGAGGTTTTAATCAGGACCTAATTTGCTCCAATGTGTGATCTTCCGTCTGGCTCGTTCTCCGGAATTCTAGTCGTAATCCATATTTCCTGCCCACAAAGGTGTAGTTAGGGTGCATTTGAGGGTTAAAGTTCTTCGACCACTTGATTTACGAGACCTTTCTTTTAAGGTTCGCGATAATAGACCTTTAATTGACTTAATTTACCTTTCTAGGAGGAATTTTACGTACGAAGAAGGAAGTGTTTGATTAACTTTAGATTTAATAAATGTGAGAAAGCATATCTATCTCAAATGTATAACTCTGCTGATTTACATAGACTGTTATAACCAACACCACCACCCTGCAGCCACCACCCACCCCCTACCCCCACCCCTTCCACCCACATCCAATATTTTTTTTGGTTTTCGTCCAAGCAAATGAAGAAGGTCGGAGTGCCCAAATTTCTGATAATGCAGATTAAAGTTGAAAGAAAAAAAAGACTTTTCTCTCTGAGTTTTTGAGATTACATACATTTTGGAGGAAGTATACATGTTTTAGTATCGATACAAAAGTCCATAAATGGACAGATTTACGCATGCTGATTTTGTTCTTAAAGATTGCCCTGAGAATCTTTGCGGTTGGTCATGTGAATTCCCTTGCCTTTGTGGAGGAATTATTGGCAGACGGAACAAAATTGACGCAAAATGTTCAGAGAACTGCACAGAAGGATGGTGGGGGATTTCATGCAATTTCACATGCAGCCATTGCTCAATGAATAGCACATGTAATAAAGTTGACGGACATTGTCCAGAGTGCCCTACTGGCAAATGGAGTCCTTTGTGCCAAAATAACTGTAAGAACTGTCTCACGGGGACAGGCTGTAATATTACCGACGGTGTTTGCCTTAAAGGCTGCCTTACGGGTCTCTATGGTGTTAATTGTGACAAAAGCTGTGGAAACTGTGCCGGAAATGGATCTTGTGACAGACATACTGGCTTCTGTACTCATGGATGTGCTACTGGATGGCTACCGCAAAAATGTGATATCGGTAATTACATGTGTGTATTTTTCAAATGTAGACTTTGATAATTTTTTAGTATAAGTTAAATGAATTATTATCAATTTTGAATTATCCATCTATATTTGTTTATTTTAGCACAGTATTCGAATGGTATCTTATCGAGTTTCTCATATATTCCATTTAGAATGTTATGTGGAATCATGTACCAACTTCCTTTCTCCTAATTTTCAGTCTGTGAAGCGTATTATGCAGATGTTGAGGAAATTATTATGCGCATGAGGCAACCAATGCATTTTCAGCTGTTAAATAGCAATAAACATCAGTCTTTGCTATTAACTCTGAATATTATATATATATATATGTGTGTGTGTGTGTGTGTGTGTGTGTGTGTGTGTGTGTCAAACACTGACAGCGAAGAGTGCAAAACTAGCTTTCAACTAGCCTAAGCGCTTTCGACTTTCATAGAGTCTATGTCGAACGCATTTACAAAACAGAAACAAACAAGACAAACAATAAACACATGATGTAAAGCTGTGTAAGTTCAACGCTTTCTTTTGTGTTTATTGTAATGTCTAACAGCAGTATTGCTTGAAAATTGTAGACATCGCGCCTTATTGGCTTGAACTCTGATGATATTCAAAACAGAAACAAAAGATGAACCATTATCGGTCACACCACTTTTGTTAAAAAAAAAAAGATGGCGATCTTGCTCCTCCTTTGTAAGTCAATACCAAATAGGCTGCCATTTTATAATAACTGAAAGTTGTCAAAGATATAACCAATCAAAATAAAAGCTAAATGTTTTGTTTAGTAGAGAACTGATCTAAGTACAATATCTTAAATTACGTGCAGACCACTTGATCTCAAACGTCAAAGTATTCCTGAAATTGGATGTTATCAGGCATGTGTAATATTAAAATCACAGGCCTTTGAAATGATATCACTACAATAAACAAAATGTCAGAATCTCTGAGAACTGTTTTTTAAAAATTACAGATACATATATATATATACATATATATATATATATATATATATATTTATATATATATATATATATATATATATATATATATATATATAATAATAGTAATAATAATAATAAGGCAAGGTTTGCAACCAATTCGCTAGATGGTTGGGTGTGCAGAATTATAATTAGTCATTTCTTCGATGTCATTCAAATTATTTTAAAAAATCCTACGTTGCCTAAAAGAATGAGTGCCGATCATCCGTCCGCCATTGTAGCATGTTCTGTAAAGACGGTAGTTCCAAAGTAACCCAGAAGAAATCACGGTTGAAGCAACATGAGAAAATTCAGTATAACTCCATTTCCAGGGGTAAAGTCGCGTGGGAATTGAGGATTAGTCGCTCAGTATTTCAATCCGAAATCTTTTATAGCAATATATATATATATATATATATATATATATATATATATATATATATATATATATATATATATATATATATATATATATATATATATATATATATATAATAAAATATTTCTGTATTTACAAATCTATTAATTCATTACTCACACTCGGTTCTAATCTTCGAAAGCAAAATTCAAAATTACCGCTAAGCGATGTAAATTATTTCCCATTTTGCTATTTACATGACAACGTTCACAACAATACATAAAAACAAATAAAAACAGTTTTCATTATATTTTGACGAATGTTTAATCTATATCCCAGCAATCTAGAAAATTTGTTGCCAACCTTGTCTTATATATATATATATATATATATATATATATATATATATATATATATATATGAAGTTTAGTTTCCTTTTATTTCAGATAATATCACATTTCTTTACTGCAGTGATATAATTTTAAATCCTGTGATCAAAATAAATATAAATTCCAAACTGTCTTAAGCAACCACCTCTGAGAAGTAAAAACGTGGCCTCTGAAGACAGGTGGTAACATAATACAGGTTCATTGCTTTAATATTTTGGTATATGGAACTATAAAATGCTGGCTTTTTAAGACTGATGATTGCTTAATATAGGTGACCTTTAAGACAGGTCCAAGAGTAATATTTGAATGTTCAATGACTAATTAGATTCTTGATTCCTAATATATCTACTCTTCTTTCCAAGGATCAATCCTAAATATTTATAATTCCTGACAATTTCAAGTTCCTAATCTCCAAATCTGAATTTTGCATATATCTTAGATTATCTTTACGTAGAAAAATAAACACCAAACCATTTACATAGGCTGTCTCCCGTCGTAGCCCTTATAAAGCAGTTAAAACATTAAGTCATCCATTTTTCGTGCAAGTTTAGAAATTTTAGAAGATATATATATATATATATATATATATATATATATATATATATATATATATATATATATATATTGTATTTTTTGCGGCTGCTGTACGGACATTTTGAGGTTCATAATATTTATAATACATAATTCTTTTTCAAAGCTTGCTTGACCGGCTGGTGTGGCGTAAACTGTAGTGAGAAGTGTGGACAGTGTGCATATGCAACATGTGACCGCGTCGATGGAATCTGTCCTTTTGGATGCGCAGACGGATACTACGGAATCAGATGCCTCACAAGTAAGATCACAGTCTTGGAGAACACTATTTTCAACTCCATATTTTGTACATTAAAATTTTAAGATCAGAACTTACGGCATATGCACAGTTTCTGAAGAAAAATATATCTTTGTATGGTAAGTCCGTTAGTTAAACTGGGACACCTTTAATCGATATTTAAATATCTTCAATGGCTCATGCACAACAATGAGATATTCAGTTAACCACACAAATGAAAGTTGAATGTTTCATTTAGCAGAGAAATGATCTAAGTTCAATATCTTAAATTACTTACGGACCACTTTAGTTCGAACATTAAATTATCCCTTAAGTTGGATGTCATTATGCAGGTGAAATGTCAAAATAAATATAAAGTCAAATCTATCTTAAGCAACCACCTCTAGGAGGGAAAAATGTGGCCTCTGAAGACAGGTGGTTACTTAATACAGGTTCATTGCTTTAATATTTTGGTATATGGAACTATAAAATGCTGGCTTTTTAAGACTGATGATTGCTTAATATAGGTGACCTTTAAGACAGGTCCAAGAGTAATATTTGAATGTTCAATAACTAATTAGATTCTTGATTCCCAAAAGATATCTACCCGTCTTCCCAAGGGATCAATCCTAAATATTTATAATTCCTGACAATTTCAAGGTTCAAATCTCCAAATCTGAATCTCATATTTTATCTAGTTCTACATTTGTCAAAAATCCTAACTTTGCTTTTGCTTGTGTTAATGATAAGCTTATATTTTTTGCAGTAATTAGAGAATACGTCAAGATTATTTTGCATATCTCTTAGATTATCTTAACGTAGAAAAATAAACACCAATCCATTTCCATGGGCTATCTCCCGTCGTAACCCTTATAAAACAGTTAAAACATTAAGTCATCCATTTTTCGTGCAATTTCATAAGATATATATATATATATATATATATATATATATATATATATATATATATATATATATATATATATTGTTATGTATATCGAATTTATAATACGTGTCCATTGGGTAAGTTCTTCTTTAGTCATTTTATAAACAACATGCTTACTGCATTTGAGATCAAGGTTAGTTTTGTTTACATAGCATTTGGTACTTAGAGTGGAATTTTCCACTGCTTACGTGAAAAGGGTCACGTCCGCAGAGGAAAAATTTCCAATAGAGTTGCGCATATTCTAGAACATTCTGTCACGTGACTTATGTTTATCTATATATATATATATATATATATATATATATATATATATATATATATATATATATATATATATATATATATATATAGATTTCGGTGGATACTATTTCATTCTTGTTCAAATGTTCAGCCTAAGGAGAATCATTCTAATAATGAGATGTTTATAATTGTGTTCAGAAAATTCAGATCTAATTCAGCGAGAGGAATTATTTATTTGAAATATTATTTGAAATTACGAAGAGTGCTCATTCTCATATTGGATTAATAATTGACTTTGGGATTTATGTGAATTTATTCAAAGATATTCTGGATTACATCATTCAAGGATATTAGAACATTCAAGACTACTAGCACATTAGGACATTCAAGGCTACTGAGATTCATTCGCAACATTCTATATTTAGCACTTGTTATTAGGACACTTAGGATTATTGGATTATTTGGATTCTAATTCACGTTACTGTAAGTGTCTTTTGAATTTTCACTTTAATTATCTAGAAATAAAGTGCTTGTTGATTTTTACTTGATTTGTTGGTTTAACTTTCTTTCGGTTACATTTTTCTTAGACCATGGAGTCGTAACAATATATACATATATATATATATATATATATATATATATATATATATATATATATATATATATATATATATATATATATTTTTTGCGGCTGCAGTACGTACATTTTGAGGTTCGTAATATTTATAATACATACTTCTTTTTTTCAAAGCTTGCTTACCCGGCTGGTATGGCGTAAACTGTAGTGAGAAGTGTGGACAGTGTGCATATGCAACATGTGACCGCGTCGATGGAATCTGTCCTTTTGGATGCGCAGACGGATACTACGGAACCAAATGCCTCACAAGTAAGATCACAGTCTTGGAGAAAACTATTTTCAACTCCATATTTTGTACATTAAAATTTTAAGATCAGAACTTACGGCATATGCACAGTTTCTGAATAAAAATATATCTTTCTATGGTAAGGCTGTTAGTTAAACTGGGACACCATTAATCGATATTTAAATATTTTCGATGGCTCATGCACAGCAGTGATATATTCTATTAACCACACAAATGAAAGTTGAATGTTTCATTTAGCAGAGAAATGATCTAAGTTCAATATCTTAAATTACTTACGGACCACTTTAGTTCGAACGTTAAATTATTCCTTAAGTTGGATGTCATTATGCAGGTGAAATGTCAAAATAAATATAAGGTCAAATCTGTCCTAAGCAACCACCTCTAGGAGGGAAAAACGTGACCTCTGAAGACAGGTGGTTACTTAATACAGGTTCATTGCTTTAATATTTTGGTATATGGAACTATAAAATGCTGGCAATTTAAGACTGATGAAAGCTTAATAAAGGTGACCTTTAAGACAGGTCCAAGAGTAATATTTGAATGTTCAATGACTAATTAGATTCTTGATTCCCAAAAGATATCTACCCGTCTTCCCAAGGGATCAATCCTAAATATTTATAATTCCTGACAATTTCAAGGTTCAAATCTCCAAATCTGAATTCCACACTTTGTCTATTACATTTGTCAAAAATCCTAACTTTGCTTTTGCTTGTGTTAATGATAAGCTTGTGCAGTAATTAATAAATACGTCAAGATTATTTTGCATATCTCTTAGATTATCTTAACGTAGAAAAATAAACACCAAACCATTTACATGGGTTATCTCCCGTCGTAGCCCTTATAAAGCAGTGAAAACATTAAGTCATCCATTTTTCGTACAATATCGTAATATATATATATATATATATATATATATATATATATATATATATGTGTGTGTGTGTGTGTGTGTGTGTGTGTGTGTGTGTGTTGTTTTATTGTGGCTGCAGTACGGACATTTTTAAAGTTCGTATTATTTAATATACATACTTCTTTTTCAAAGCTTGCTTGCTAGGTTGGTATGGTGTAAACTGTAGTGAGAAGTGTGGACAGTGTGCATATACAACATGTGGCCGCGTCGATGGAATCTGTCCTTTTGGATGCGCAGATGGATACAACGGAACCAAATGCTTCAAAAGTAAGATCACAGTCTTGGAGAAAACTTGGTGAAAAGGTCTTGAGGTTGTAGTGTGTATTCGACTAGAAAAATAGAAAACGTTATATGTGAGATTTTGTTTTAAATATTGATATTGTTTACAGGTGCTATACATTTACAACTTGCTAGTTACAACCCCAGCGATACAGAGGCATTACATTCCAATAGATGCATAGGCATTACATTCCAATAGATGCACAGACATTACATTCTAATAGATGCAGAGGCATTACATTCCAACAGATGCAGAGGCATTACATTCCAATAGATGCATAGGCATTACATTCCAATAGATGCACAGACATTACATTCTAATAGATGCAGAGGCATTACATTCCAATAGATGCAGAGGCATTACATTCCAGTAGATGCATAGGCATTACATTCCAGTAGATACATAGGCATTACATTCCAATAGATGCAGAGACATTACATTCCAATAGATACATAGGCATTACATGGCATTACATTCCAATAGATACATAGGCATTACATTCCAATAGATGCAGAGGCATTACATTCCAATAGATGCAGAGGCATTACATTCCAATAGATACATAGGCATTACATTCCAATAGATGCAGAGGCATTACATCCCAATAGATGCAGAGGCATCACATTCCAATAGATACATAGGTATTACATTTCAATAGATACATAGGTATTACATTCCAATAGATGCATAGGCATTACATTCCAATAGATACATAGGCATTACATTCCAATAGATGCATAGGCATTACATTCCAATAGATACATAGGCATTACATTCCAGTAGATGCATAGGTATTACATTCCAATAAATGCAGAGTCTTTACATTGTAATAGCACAGGAGACACATTGTAAGACTAACGATGGACACCATTCTAGTTATAGCAGAAGAAAACCAATATTTAAATTTAAACAATAACTAACAACATTGAGACAGCTTCTCCAGTTTCACATTGTTCAAGTTCGGCAAAAGTAAGCTTATCTAATTAACAGAATCAAATGATTTTTGGAAATTTATATAACAGTTTATGCATATGTTGTGATTAATAGAAACAATCAACAAACGAATGAAATACTCAGTGACTTGCATTATTCTTGTTACTTTTAGAGATTCCTTCTGAGGTCATTCCGAATACGATGGATGGCATTATTTTTAATGGCCCAGTGATAGGAATTATCACCAGTGTTTCATTATCTGCATTGTTGATTGGTGTAGGATTTGGGATTCTTTTGACGAGAATATTTTGCAGGTAGGTGAAACTGTCAATATTGTATCAAGAGAACGTGCATTAGACGAGTTTCACAATCGCCGATAATCAAAGGCAACTCGGGTTATCCCATCGTCTCACTGATCGAAATCGAGGCTAATGGTGTATGTTTCATGTATGTGTACTAAAGACAATGGTTGACAATTTAGCACTGATATTGGACAATGATGGTCCCAGTTTGAAAAACAGCCTTTAAAATCGAATAAAAAATACAAATATTTAAAAGGGTCTGATAATAAATGCATTCTAATTGATAGATATTATCCTCTCGATCCCATCACTGAGGCCAACAACTCGAGCGAGTGTGACATACATCACCAAAACAAATGCGCAAGCCAGTTAGGTTTTACAAAATTAAATTACCTATAATGACCTTTTCATGGTTGATAATTACATCAGCTGTTTGACCTTTTAGCAAAAAATGTATGAAAATACGGATGATTAAAAATCTGAGGTGTGTGCTGGAAGATAATGTGAGTTTCTGTCATTATTCAAGGAAGAATATACAGCAACTAGTCTGGAATAAAAAGGGATAATCAGATAAAATTTAAAAGTGACTGCCTCAAGAAAACATGAGCGATCATTGTCTTTGTGAATGTAAGTATTTTGTAACGACCCGAATGTGGACGTACTCTCCCCCTTGACTGACTGTAATAAACAATAATCATATGCATATTAATAAACGAAGTAAAATACACGGTGTATATACCAACTGCATATCCCTAATTTTAGTGAAATCTCATTCTGAAAAACATATAAATAAATTAATAACAAATATTGTATACGATATAATGACTTGCGAGTGGGGGGGGGGGGGAATTGGGTGGAGAGGGGCGGGCAAAACACTTGGTATATATAGCAAAAGCTTGTCGACAAGCATATTTGTTACAAAAAGAAGGAAAAAAAAAAGAAAGATACAAATTGGACAAAATTAACTAAATTAATTATCATTTCAAGATAATATGTTCAAATATATAAGAACAACATGTAATGTTTCACCGTGTACTTTGCATCACACTGTTGTCACACAGTGCCGTTACACCCTTAACTTCATTCACTCCTAGCGCGACAGATAAGGCCGGGGAGGCTCCTGTTCGAGATTGTGAAAAAGGTATATTGACAGATTAAAAGTAAACGTACAAGAAAGGAAAATATAAAGATGAAATGACATAATGTCTAAACATATTCAATATAGACACGCGATACTCATAAAAAGAAATTTCTCATATGTGTAGTAAGGTTTCTCTTTTATTTAAAGACTTTACATTACCTTTAGGCCACTATTTTTGTCCGTATATCATATTTGTTTATGATAATGATATGCTAGGTACGGGTATTTTTTTTTTTTTTTTTTTTTTTTTTTTTTTTTGTATACTTCACAAACACGCTTAAGTTATATTTAAAGCATTTAATTCCGTTTGGTTTATTATCTTGTATAAAGTCAATACCAAGGTATTAACGATGAACACAAGTAGAGTACAGTACCTCATCATCAATGTACTGTTTATATTTGAACTGAAGTTGAATAGGAGAAAAAATGAGGTGTGAAGCCATTTAACATTCTGATTTTGTATACAAAGGTCGAGGCATTTGGAGAAAACTC
This sequence comes from Margaritifera margaritifera, assembly GCA_029931535.1. Classification (NCBI taxonomy): domain Eukaryota; kingdom Metazoa; phylum Mollusca; class Bivalvia; order Unionida; family Margaritiferidae; genus Margaritifera; species Margaritifera margaritifera. The sequence continues at coordinate 611,439 of JAQPZY010001165.1, forward strand.
AAGAGGATCACACATATGACGATATAAATGCAAGCCAAGCTCAGTCCGATGATTCCTCACAGTACACACAGCTAGAGATTCATACATTAAAGACAGGTAAGTTTATGATTTAACATCTTCGTATTACTACATACATACATACATACATACATACATACATACATACATACATACATACATACATACATACATTGGGGTTCCTACCCTAGCCGATCCTAGGTTACCTTTCAGATTTAAGATATATACCAGGGTTCGGTTTCGCGATAATCTGCAAGCAGTTGCGGTACAACTGCAGTTATGGACATGACCTCAATGGTCGCAGGGAGCTGAAAAGGTCACGGCTGAGCCCACCACCAGACAGGTAACTGGGTGAGAACCTGATAGTTGCTATTAACTTTGTGTTTTCTAATTGTTGTTGAACTAAAATACTCAGAAAGGATAGCACCCGGTTGCCAGGCTGGGCTTTTGCTAAAAACTTTTTTCTTGTGCATCATTTGACATTTGTTCACGCAACGTAAATAATGGCGCAAAGCTACATTTTACTGAATTCAGTATGTCTCAGAGTTATAATAGAGATTATGAATGAGTTTCACATCAAAGAAACAATGTTGATATTAAGAGACAAAGTGTATTTGTGTACAAGATTGGATGGAATAAAGTGTATTCAAGCTAGTTGTGTTACAAAACAATATTGAAGTGATTAAAATATTGAGTGTATTAGTTATAAAAAGATATCCTACAATGCTTTAGAAAAAATGCGGAATTTCATATTACATATAATGAGGATAACATCGAGATAAGCATCATCAACCCTGATAGAAAGATAGTAAAACCAGTGCTGTAGGAGGAAGATATTATGTTTTTACACGACTAAATAGAAAGATTTGTATCATATAAATTCATAGTACAGCTTGAAGTTTTCGTAATTTTTCAAGGTAAATCTACAAAGATTCAACAAAAACATAATTTGTGGAGAATAAAGTTTTATTTCAAACAGCAAATAGTGACTCATCACATGGAGTAGCTGTTTTGAATTACCCGTATGAATGGCATAATTAAACATAAATCTGAAATCAATCGTACGTTTGAATGGATTGCAGAAACGTTGAATATTGCTGGACATAAAAGTACCTGTTTTAGATGATGCTCCTGCTGGCTGCTAATGCCAAAAGAACATTTACCAAACGTAACGTATTCTCTGGATATTTAATACCAAACGTAACGTATTCTTTGGATATTTAATACCAAACGTAACGTATTCTCTGGATATTTAATACCAAACGTAACGTATTCTCTGGATATTTAATACCGTTTTTAATGGTTGGCAGTATTTAAGACATCTTTGCTACGATCCGATGAGTCCAATTGTTTACAGAAATATCAATCAATTGTGGGAACAAATTGAACATAACAAAAATAAAATACAATACGGTGAATTGAAAGAGTCGTTAAACTGTACAATCTATCTATACATTACATAAGCAAGCGAGAAAGAGATCCCCCGCCACAAAAAAGAGAGAGTTTATGTTAGTCACATGGATGACTGATAGCAAGCAGACAGCGTTGACATTTAAGCATATGAAATATATGAATAAAGATATAAATACATTTTGACACTGATAAGTATTTTCTCAAAATAGGCATGGACTGAAAAAGTAAAAACAAAAAAGGGAGATAACACACACTATGCTTTTAAGGAAAGAAGCCTTTAAATAAACAAAACCTGACAAGATTAAGTTTGAGTAGGGGAAAGAGTTTTACAACAGGAACATTTAAGATTTCCTGGAAAAGATGAACATTGCCTACTTTTCAACTTATTCAAACAAAAAAAAAAAAAAAAAAAAAAAAAAAAAAAAAAAAAAAAAAAAAACATCTGTATTGGTAAGGCTTAATAGAACGCTAAAGACAAGAGTGTGAAAACATTGAACTCAAAATAAAACTAGATAGTTAGTTGACGGTTGACCAAAGTTAATTGAGGGATACAATAACACTGATGTGTGTGTGTGTGTGTGTATGTGACTCCGTTTCAAGAAAGAAAACAGATAAAAAGCATGAAATAAATATTCTTTTACCTGACAACTCAAACATTTGCAATGAATAAATTTAAAATCGATGAAACACAACTTCCAAATACAAAACAATTTTTGAAAAGAGCAATTTTATCAACTTTACAGAGAAAATATTTAAGATCAGGCACGTAATATTAGGTAATCCAGTCTTTTGCAAACCACACAGCTTGAAGAGAGAGTATATAGAGGGCGCGTTTTACGAACAGAATTTATCTCTATACGACAAACCGTGTTGTGCCCGACCTATGTCTCACATATGGTTTATTTCCAGGGTTTCCTATTAATGCAACAGCTTGAAGAAGCAACAAAGTTTATCATTGATGAAGAGCAAAAACAAATAGGACTCAGTAACACAAATATTGATAGATTTATACTGATAACCATCTGGCGCGATTTGAGAAGCTCACCTGTTGTCTTAAATTAGCTAACTTTATGCGAAGTTTTAACTTGACATCAATAGAAAACAAAATGTAGATGGTCCTAAAATATTTATTTTTATTTCTTGTCAGTATAAATCCATTATGTTTTAGGCATCAATAATTAGCATAGTTTTTTTTACATACGGAGAAATGTAGCTGCAAAGCATTTACTTAATTGAACCTCACACCACGATAATCTGTGGAGTGATTTATTGTGAAACTACTATGTTTGCACTAAGTCATACAGAGAATGAATACTAATAGTTTTTTTATTGCATCCTGATATCTGTCCAAGTTTTATGTTCAACAAGACTTACGATAGAAATTTCAACTATGATAGTTACAGATCCTGAGGGTAAAATGGAAAGGTATTTAGAGCTACTGGTTGATGTGTTCCAAGATACCTATACTTTGTGCATGATTGATTCTTAAAATCTTTACAATGTAAAAAACGAAGGAACTACTCTAACCTAACTATCTTGTAGAGGTAAACATTTTGAAATATCAGTATTGGTGAAGTGCAATTTTACAAGTCTGTACTCAAAGATGTGAGAGAACATATACGTTTTTAATTTGTCTTTTACAGCAAGGAACAGAAAGTAATGGAGACAGTGTTTAAAGAAAACTAAGTTATTCAGGGTGAAATTAAAGGAGAAATTGTAGATACTTTAAAAAAGAACAAGAGAAACAAACTTTCAATGAGACTTGAATATTAGATGGTACTAACGCAACCGTAAGGTAATATGCTTACGTATCAAACAAGTAAACCGACCATCTTCATAAATAGACAATGTTACCTTGTTGATTGTAATGCTATACAAAACATTATTGTATGATCTGGAAACATTCACATCTTGATAATCTTTCATGAATTTCGATTTTCTTTTTTTTTTTTTTTAAATAAATGAAGTTACTTACTTTCTTTCGTCCTTGTCCGTCTTCAAGGAATATAGTTTTGATCTTAACTAACAAAACTGTAATTGAAAAGTCCAGGACATGTGTTTTAGTTGAAGTTGCCTTTCGGATAGTTACTAGTGTCTGTATACGTTTTTAGTCTCAACGAAGATAGACATTGAATTAGTATCTGTCATTAACAGCCTCATTCTATCGCCGCATTTGTTTTCCAACCTGCTGTAGTAAAATTCATACATCAACCATTTGAATAACTCTAACACTGCAAACCACCGCTAATTGGGTTTTGGTTAATTTTTTTTTTTTTTTTTTCAAATTGACCAGAACTAAGTTATCTTCTATAATTGTTCGCCTTGCCAAAATCTAATTTGATTTTGTGTCTTTGTGCTCATTTGTCAACTTCGTGTGTAGATCTGATAAACCTTTCTTACCTGAAATTAATTTATCTGCACTCCTGGAGCTAACGTGTAGCCCTTGAAATTATCATGGAGATCTTTTGGAATCTCCAAGTCTACTTCTAACATGTAACCAAGTTCACTATCGTCAGCTATCGTCAGGAACTTTAAACAGATTGTTTTATACCTATCTAATTTTATCAGTTGCCCATCTAATTTTATTTTTACCGGCATATATTGGCTCATGCCCAAATCGTAAATGTTGTTTATATTTATGTATATAAGGAATAACCTTGACCTTTCGTATTCACCATTAATTATTATCTTCCTATAATTGTCCAAGTAGTATTTGTAATTTGCTTGAGCAATCTATGCGATATCATGCTAATTCCACTTCTTTACCACTCTCATTCATCAGGAACAAGTCATAGTCTATGAAAAGTTCTAGTTCTTCACACGATGTAATTTATGTTGCACCATCAGCTAAAGTGGGTGGACTGTAGTAATATGCTGGGTCAAGTTTGTAGGTTTTGATAAATGCATTCCTAAATTCTTCAAAACTTCACCAAAGTAAAATTCATGACATAATAGTCATGTAGACACCAAAATGTTTTCAGGTTGAAGTGTTCAGTTACATCGTTAACTGTTACGGACTAATATATCATTTTTCTTTTAATAATGGTATAGTTTATTAGTTTGTGATCTCTGTTCTTAGTCTAACAGCTGTCGTCTTGCCGTGAGTACACATACGGTAATTTGGATCGACAATTCACTGAAGCTTTAGTCGTGTCATGTGATCAGCGCGTGAGGGTATGAACATCTGTCCTAGATTATATGATTCATTTCAGAGTCAATGCATTATTTACTAATAATGTCAGGGCACCATTACTTTGGCGATGTCACGCATAACCTAGTTTCTGATTGGTTCTGAGAGGGTTATACTCAGAAGGAAATTATTTCGAAATACCCAGTTGTTTATCAAAGACGTAGTTTGGGTTTTATTTCGATTTGCGTAGTAAGAGACTATATAATAGGATGTATAGCAGCATTCTAGCATTCTTCATAGCTACATTGGATTGAGAGGTCATACACGAATTTGGTTCTTTTTGTGTGTGGATATTCTACTTTTGTGATATATCAGTATACAGTACATTCTGGATTAGTAATGTTTTCTTAAACCTTAATAATTATACAGCTCCGTGGAATTATCGGAAACATTTCTAGAACTTGTGTTATTCCATATTCACAAGGACTATTTGGAATTTATAAAACTTGGATATACTGATTCTTATTAACACATCAGTACAGTAAAGGTTTCATTCGGAACCTACTTCATTCGGAATATTTGGATTAACTTCCGGATAAGTGAACTTTAGAACAATTTAGGACTTTTAAGGATATTCTATACTGTAAGTTATTTTTAATTCTTTCACTTTAATTGTTTCTTGAAATATTTTAAAATTTTAGGAAATTAAATATTTGTATTTAAATCGTGAAAGCTTGTTTGAGTCTTTTCTTTTGTTTACATTACCCCCTAGTCGTAACATAACGCGGTGGTAACCGTCATTCGATTTGTTTGAATCGTTATTGATGAAAACTTTTCTTCATTAAGCTTTTCAAAACTATCCATGTATTCGTAAGAATCAAATTACTTTCTCAGATATTTAGACTGCATATCTCTAATCTATTTCATTGTCTCTGTAAACTTGTTGCCACTTAAATTTTTAGCCACCTGTTCTATAGTTTGTCCCATGAATCCAAAGCTCCCTACAAACCAAACTGTCATTTTGACTATTATTTATTTCCTTCATTCATGAACATATCGACTATGAAATCTTTAATGGATTGTATGCATTTCTCGTCGTTGTTAGATATTATTTTTACTCCTTCATATGGATAGTAATTATACAAGTGTCTTGATGAACAGATGACTGTCATAACCAGATATATGATGAATAAACAATGATATGTATTTTGGATATTTAAAATTTATATGACACTCGCTGTGTACTGGACCTTTGTACTTTCCAGTTAAGTGGTCATGATTGTAATCTCCATTTTGACCTACCTTTTGATTTGTTATTGTAGGGGAGGTACAACCTGCCTTTGGCACGATTTCTCTCTCACAAGTGTTATATATGATGAATGAAAATGTATCTCTTGTGGATCGATTTTATGTACAAACAACACATTGGTGGAATTTGTTAGCTGTTCTAATTGTCGTTGTACCTTTGGTGCAAGCCCGTCGCTTTGTCACAAGGTCCATGATATATAGTCACCATAGGTGTTACATCCTTTGCTCACCTCGCGACAAGGTGTTACAAAGAAACATCAGGTTGTTAAATGAAAGTTTCTGACTGCTGCAAAACACGGACGCTTTCTGTCTGGCGCGATGATACTTTAGAGATCATAATAAATAATATACGAAACCTTTAATTGATTCATATGGTTTTTAAATTATACAATTTAGCCTTCTTCGGGGATTATGTCCATCGAGTTGCCTTCATGATAACATAGTCTTTTCTGTTCTATTAATTTTTTAATGTATTGAACAAATTCAATAACTTTTTATAGAAATAATTTGGTTTTCATTTATAAGGCAGTACTCCATAACTGATTGCAGGTTCTCGTGAATAGTTGCAATGGAATCCGATAGGCGGCCAACCGATCAAATCACTACGCATTCCCAGTGCTATACATAGGTTCGCAGTTCTTTATACGTAGATAACCAATGAGATAGCTGATCTACTAGTTGAATTTAATATAGTAAGGAAGACACATACAAAAAATGATCGACTGATTAATTCAAATACCAGCTCTCCCATTAGCCATCTACTCATCTCTAGACCACTTTCCATAATACTGCATAAAAAAAAAAAAACAACCCTTGTACCCCTACACGAGAATATTGCCGGACCACTTTCCTTACTAGTACATTAAAACAAAATTATCACCATATCCTAGACCCTACTTCTGGATCACTTTCATTGCTACTGAATTTTCAGTGAGATGGTCCTGAAACTGTACACGAGTCCTCATATACCTCTCTACTAACACACGCCACACGAAGGTGATATTTAAAACATGACTGCTACCTTAAATTGAATTGAACAAGTGCCATAATTGTGGTGTTAAAAATCACTAATGGAAATGGAAGAGGGAAATACTCGATACCAAAGTTGTTTAGTCTGCTCATTTAGAAAGTAGCTTGATTGGTGGAGATCAAAGGCATATCTTTACAACCTGGAATGATGTGATGACTACACATTTATGTGTACATGTAGTAGGACCATAAAATACATCTAGTTTCACCAGCATGCTAGAATAAAAATAGACACAAAATTTTAACAGGCAAAGGAAGTATCCATTCAAAGCATAATAGCAAGAATGATAATCAAAACTTCAAAGAAATACAATGCTTATGTAAACCGACCAAAACAAACGAGTGAACCGTGTACTGAACGTTAATGCGCAAGAGTCAAAGCTCTCATAGACTGAATGACTGATCGATTAATTCAAATTCCAGTTATCTCCATTTACTTACATACTGTGTACACCTCGCCCCTTCCCCCTCTATGAATATGAGTGCACTGGCAACAGACGTAACAAAAACATTCTTAGGAAAAAATCAATAAATCTTGGGAATGTATACATAAGGGGGAGGGGGGATATCAGCATCCACAGAGAGACAGGCAGTATTCGTAGTATAGCAAACATTGATAACTGATAAATTAATTCAGCTGCAGAGATAGCTTGAAACACAACAAACATACAGCAGTACTCTCCTACAATTAAACCAGTACTGATTTACAGATAATGCACAGTCAGGCAGAGAAAAGCAATCTTTACATGGGCTTGTACTTCCGGTAATATTATCTGATTCTAATGGTTGAGTTGGTGTAATCGTTGTAATTCCAAACCAAGGGGTTGATGGTTCAAATTTTACTTCTGCCAAAATATAATTGAGTATGACTTTAGTACCTAAAGGAGGCCGCGTTAAAGGCAGATCAAAGTACCTCCGCTTTTGAAAAGCTCCAGTAGTTTCAAGACATGCCCAAAATAATATCATCCGCTTGACGTATGATAAAGCATAACACAGCATCTCGTGTATTCAAAACAAAAAAAACAAAACAACAAACAAAAAAGATAGAAACGGAAAAAGAGCACAAATTTCTATAAGGGAATATAGGAAAAAGATCTGCAAATATAAATTTGCCCCCACTACCCCACCCTCACCCCAACCCACTCATTAGTGGTAAGTATATTTTTTTCCTATGTACTAACCACAGGGGCAGATGCTTTAAGTACTGAGGTGGGCATTTTTCTAAAAGTTATGGCAAATATATCTTTTCTATCGCTCACATTTAAATTTTAATTAATATTAAAATATGTTGAATTTTTGCAAGGCAAATAAATCAGAGACGAATACTTCTATACTTGATCATCTATTTCAAAACGTGTTAGAAAAGCCTTAGAGCCTCCTCTAATGCGTTTCCAAAGTTGTACAGAATTGAAATGAATGAATAAGTAAAATGTAAATAGAAACATCGCAAGAGGGTTTAGAAATTCTTTCTGGATAAATGTAAATTAGTACAAATGTTATGGTGATAGCAATCAAGACATGTATGAATTTTTTACTGACACTGAACATACCTGAAAAATCATAATTAGGAAAAGTGGGCTTTTTTGTTCTGTAAATATTAAGCTTAACTAGACAATCAGGCTTATATAGAAACCAGCACACGATAGAGGTGATGTTGAATACAAGGAATTTTACCACAGGACAAGACCTTTAAACATAATGACCAAAGAAAGCTGAAATAGATGATGCAAATGAGCGTCGACATTTTACAAACTAAATTTGGCCAGCAATTAAGCAAAAGCACTAATGGATGTTTGATAGGACTAAATATATTTAACAATACACATAGATAGGTATCAATCCCTTAGAGAAAGTTCATATATACATTTACCTGAATAGGTAAAAACTAAACAGGCTTGTGTCAAAGTGTCAAAGTGTAAATTACGGATGACAGATGGCGTTTTTTCTATGCAGATGAATCTGTACTATATACATCGAGTGATCATGTATACCGACGATAAAAATATAGTTTGGTTAGATACGGTCATTGGTTTGACAGACGCCTAATATCATTACAACGCATCAAACAAATTGAACTTGAATATGACATATCCGTAAATGTGTATGAAATAGTTGAAGACAAATACATTACGGCCTCTAAAGGAAAAGAAAAAGATAAGCATGTTGCTATGTTAATTCTAGTTGATGGAAAAGATTTGCCAATTTGGTATCATCACGAGTAAGCAAACATGATAGGCAGAAATAGATATGTAACAATTGCATGGAATTTTCAGTGCACCAGATAAGATAGCAGATCACAAACTGCTGTGTTACAGTGTAGACAACTCGATAGATTTCATGCCTGAAAAAGTGATCAGTTGTCGATAAGAGGACAATCATAGATGATGACTTGGTCCTGGTCAGTATGAAACATAAAAAGATCAAGCTAACCAAATCTATCTATGATGAATTTACTGTGCAAGAGGTAGCCAAATGGCTGATGAATGAATTCTACTACAGTAAATTGCAAAGCAAATACGGGGATACGATTGGTTACTCATGACTGATACAGGTTCATTACGCATTCATGTCAAGACAGACTTTTACAGTGACATGATGGATGACATTAAGTTCTACGAGACTAGTGACTACACTATGTAACACAATTTTTGTTCCTGGGTAGTAAGTGTTATTTCCTAATTGCTTATGCCTCAGAAGTATAGAAAATGGCTATTATTCCCCATAAACTTTGCTTTTGTGACAAGGACAGTGATATTTTGAAATTTACCTATTTCCAATGAGAAAACGGGCGAATTTGTGTCTTTTCGTTCTCATAAAGTCAGAAACAAACAACAACATATGAATCCAAATGAACATGTATTTATACTAAAGTAATACAAAAATGACTACAAAAGATTTAGAAGTGAGTAGTTTTTCGAGATTTACGATTATACTGTAAATCACTTTCACGAATCAGCCCCCAAATGTAGTCTCTCCCATCATGTTCTCGTTATACTGTCCTTGGTAGCGGCGTTCAAAGTCCAGTATATCCTGGTGGAAGCGCTCGCCTTGCTCCTCCAAGTACACTCCCATGTTCTCCTTGAATTTATCAAGATGATTATCAAGGATATGGACTTTGAGGGACATCCTACAGCCCATTGTGCGGTAGTTCTTCACCAGAGTCTCAACCAGCTCCACATAGTTTTCGGCCTTGTGATTGCCCAGGAAGCCCCGAACCACTGCGACAAAGCTGTTCCAAGCCGCTTTCTCTTTACTAGTGAGCTTCTTGGGGAATTCAATGCACTCCAGGATCTTCTTTATCTGTGGTCCGATCACGACACCGGCTTTGACCTTTGCCTCAGACAGCTTAGGGAAGAAGTCTTGAAGGTACTTGAAGGCTGCCGACTCCTTATCTAGAGCTCTGACAAATCGTTTCATAAGGCCCAATTTGATGTGCAGTGGTAGCATCAGCACCTTCCTGGGGTCCACCAGTGGCTCCCACTTGACGTTGTTCCTCCCCACAGAGAACTCGGTCCGCTGTCGCCAGTTCCGCCTGTGGTAGTGCGCCTTGGTGTCCCTGCTGTCCCAAAGGCAAAGATAGCATGGAAACTTGGTAAAACCGCCTTGGAGACCTATCAGGAATGCCACCATTTTGAGGTCTCCTATGACCTCCCAGCCATACTCATCATACTTCAAGGCGTCCAGCAAGGTCTTGATGCTATTGCAATCCACTCTGAGGTGCACCAAGTGAGCCAGCGGAAGAGACGGGTACTTGTGACCATTATGGAGCAGCACGGCTTTGAGGCTCCTGGATGAGCTGTCAATGAAGAGGCGCCACTCATTCTGGTTACAGGCGATTTCGATTGCCTCGAACAGACTGGTCACATTGTGGCAGAAGCAGAGCCCATCTTGACGGGTGAAGAAGCTGGAAAAAGGTTGGTGACGCTTCCTCTGATCTGCAACTTGCACTTTCATCCAACAAGTTCCACTGCTTGAGCCTAGACGTCAAAAGCTCGGCATTGGACTTGGTGAGACCAAGATCTCTAATCAAGTCGTTGAGGTCTTTTTGCTTGGGGCAGTATGAGTTTCTCTCCTCAGCTCCACCTCTGAAATTGTCATCTGGATCTACAACGTCTTCCTCGCTCTCTGACTTGCTGCTCTCTTCTAAAGACGGCTGCTCTCTCTCAGGAGGAGTGGGTACGGGGAGCTCATGGCAGTGTGGCACCGGGGCGATGGATGAAGGAAGGTCCGGATACGTGATAGCAGGTGCATTCTTGTCAGTCCGACGTTTTGAATGGTCCACCATGTAGAAGTAGCAGTTGCTTGAGTGGTCAGTGGGTTCCCGCCAAATTCTTGGGATAGCGAACTTCATGGCTCTCTTTTCCCCTCTGTACCATCCTACAAAAATAAATTTATTTCACCCATGACTAATGTGTAAGAAATTCTCGCACATTTTTCATATATGATATATTTTTTCAATAACATTGAAAAGTGTAAAACATTTTAAAATTAAAAACGTTTACAATTCTAAAAATTTTAACAAATTTTATAACATAAAATTCCGAGCAACAATTGTCCATCTTACCTTCCAGAGTTTTTTTGCAGTGCTCGCACGTGAAATGGGATGCCCAGGGTTTGTCTTGATCCGCGACAGGCATGCCGAAATATGCCTTGTAGGCCTCACACATCTTAGCAGATGCTTCCACGGCGTACTTTTTCGCTCTGGTCTTGATAAATTGGCCCCAGACATAGCAATAGCAAAATGCGTCTGCCGGATGCTTGCAGGCTCCTGATGCCATCTCAGAAAATGCAGATATGTATCCACTTATGCAGCTGGAACTAAACTGAACTGGTGGGCTTAAGGCCCCTGTGTTTATACTACTATTTATATTACTGGAAAGTTCTAGGAGTTACTCCAAGTTTACTCAGCACTGAATCTATCTGGAATGTTCTGGAAAATAGGTAAATTTCAAAATATCACTGTCCTGGTCACAAAAGCAAAGTTTGTGGGGAATACTAGCCATTTTCTATACTTTTGAGGCATAAGCAATTAGGAAATAACACTTACTACCCAGGAACAAAAAAAAATATTTTGTTTGTTACACGGTGCTATCTAAATTAGATTGTGTTTAACACACCACAGATGAATAAAAAGATACCGGGTCTTTTCAAGGATGAGCTAATCTGTTCCAATCGTGGAGTTTTGTGAGTTAAGGTCAAAACTATATTTATACAAGACTGACAAAATGAAAAAGTTTTTTGCAAAGGCACAAAATAAGTTGTGTTCAAAAAGAATATGTATTTTAGATATACAAAGATTGTTCATTCAATCTCAAGAACATCACCAGGAAATGCATTTTCATCTGGTAATGCAATAACCAGATGTACAGCATCAAAATTAACAAAAAAATAGAGTTGTCAATATAGGATAACAAGAGGGTTTTGGTTGATAACGTAAACACTTAACCTTAAGGTCACATCGAGATCTTATGTTGAAATGAAAACTCTATCCTCATTAAAAGTTTGTTTCTTTTATTCTGCTTACAAATATCAACATCTTTGATTTCGTTTCAAGTGGAATAAGGGCTTTTTATCAAACACCGTTTAGATTGCCTTATTATACATGCTGTAAAATACAATCAAACACCGTGTATTCTGCATCAAATCTTTAATCACAGAATTATACTTCTCTACGATCACCCATACATATATTTCCAAATGTCTTCAACTAAAAGCTAGCTTGGTTAAATGGGTTGTTTTCTATTTTTACCTCATCAATATTCTTACTGTCATCAAGTTCAAACAAAGTATTGGTTCCTCGGTACACCTCAATCAGTAACAATAAAAGCCTTCCACAATCTGTAAGCAACATACACGCGTATGCCAGTGTTAACTCTATCAATGGTACTATGTAAGCAACATACACGCGTATGCCAGTGTTAACTCTATCAATGGTACCATGTAAGCAACATACACGCGTATGCCAGTGTTAACTCTATCAATGGTACCATGTAAGCAACATACACGCGTATGCCAGTGTTAACTCTATCAATGGTACTATGTAAGCAACATACACGCGTATGCCAGTGTTAACTCTATCAATGGTACGATGTAAGCAACATACACGCGTATGCCAGTGTTAACTCTATCAATGGTACTATGTAAGCAACATACACGCGTATGCCAGTGTTAACTCTATCAATGGTACTATGTAAGCAACATACACGCGTACGCCAGTGTTAACTCTATCAATGGTACTATGTAAGCAACATACACGCGTATGCCAGTGTTAACTCTATCAATGGTACTATGTAAGCAACATACACGCGTATGCCAGTGTTAACTCTATCAATGGTACTATGTAAGCAACATACACGCGTATGCCAGTGTTAACTCTATCAATGGTACTATGTAAGCAACATACACGCGTATGCCAGTGTTAACTCTATCAATGGTACCATGTAAGCAACATACAAGCGTATGCCAGTGTTAACTCTATCAATGGTACTATGTAAGCAACATACACGCGTATGCCAGTGTTAACTCTATCAATGGTACTATGTAAGCAACATACACGCGTATGCCAGTGTTAACTCTATCAATGGTACCATGTAATGCTAAGAGTCCTTTTGTTCATTTCAATTTTGACAGCTTCTGTGTCCATGGTAACTCTGTAAATGCTACAACTTACTGAGAGACTTTTTGTTTACTTCAGTTTTGAGGGCCTCTGTGGTTATTTCAGTGTTAACTCTACCAATTATACAACTTAATGTTAAAATATTTATCGTCGTTTCAGTTTTAACAGCCTCTGTGTTCCGAATCAGTTAAATCCTTTCTCATCCTTTTAATCCGTCTCTCTATTTCATCAATACTACCCTGCACTACACCTATTTTATTGACCACTTTACGATCAAAATAAAACTTTGTATCCGTTTTAGCTTGATCAACCTCAGTGTGCAATTTGTACAAGTCAGTGAACGTAAAATCTTTTAGACTTGATTAGATCACACATCTGTAATAGCTAAATAATATGCTTTTTTCATTGATATGATCGTGCTTTCATTCACACTAATTTTATTTTACGTCATTATCGTTTTGATTATCTCTGTTAAATCATTTCTTTTCTGCAATGCTGAAAACGTATTAGTGCTGGCTGTGTTCTTGGCGTTAAAGCCAGTAATTTGTGTGCCAAAACCATTCATGAGCTTAACATTTCTTGTTCGCCTTGTTGAATTGTATTATTCAAGTCTCTCTGTAATTGTCCAATTTCAGACTGTAACATGTAGTTGTTCTCCACAGGATGTTGTACTTTTCTCCATGTTAATTTCCAATGCATCTATTTCACTGTTTATCTTCTGTTCGATATGTTGCAGATATAGCCTAACGTGAGGTCAATCGTCTGATCTTTCTCTGACTAATTGAATAGCATTGAATAAAGTATTGAATCTCTGTTTGAACAATTCTTGAGCTTCCAATTTTCTCCTGTTCCCAGTTGGTCCTTGAAGCAATATCTCTCCAAACAGGGATACTGCTGAAACCTATTACTTTGCCATCTTCATCACTGAAACTGATGCTCAATCTGTTAATTGTACCATTCTGTACAAATCCGCAATGCCCATTAACATTGTACGAAACAAAGTCACCATGAAACACATTTATCTCGGCAAATACTCGAGCAGGCACAAATATTAGCCATTAGAGTGAGATTTTGTGTTATTGATTTGGTCCAGGAAAATGTATACATTTTAATGTTTCACAAACCAACAAACTGGATCAGATTCAGTTAATTCCTTAATAGTTAGACAGCTGCTGAATCATAGCAATTTAGCATTGTAGCTGGTGATGTAGTACTGTAATTATTACTAGGTGTGACTAACTTTTAAGTTGTGTTTCAAACATTCAGCATCAATGCTTTCATCGTTGTCCCCATTTAAGTCACTCTCTCCTTTTTCATGTACATATCAAGGTTGTAGTAGCCATCGGGAATTAAGACAGTCTTCGTTTCATTTTTGTCGTTGTCGTTAGCGAATATGTGTAGTAAATGGATTTAATTTTGTTTCTATTATACATTTCAAAACCTTCAATCTATGTACCATAGTTGACAACAAAACAGTTATTTTTATTTTGATATCATTTCCTACTGACAAAATAGTATATGAACTCTTGGTTCGAGGCTATGTTATTGGGTGCAGATCAGGGAGTCCCTCTGTTTAACAGCCCGAGGCTCCAAAAAGTGCTGCCAAACACCTGTTTTTTCAAGGCTGAAAAAATATATATACACACTCTAATAAATGTGTAACCATGACAACTATGTGCATCTCTCTGTTTGTTTCAGTGTCATTGGTTGATTTATGAGAAATTACAATACAATGGATCATTCTTAGAGTAATTTAGGTCAAACACAAATGAAAATGCAAATAGTTATAGAAAACAATCCTCTTGAACCTCCACAACTGCCCAGTGGCTACTACGATCCGGATCAATTGTCACACTTTTTACATCTATGTGAGATTGAACTTTAAGTTCTAATAGATTCTATATTGACCATGATGTTTCATCACCTATATCCATTTGAACAGTTATAGTTGCACTACAGACACAGTTAACAACATTGAGCGGTACTTGAGGGGTCTACGGGAATTTAACATGGAACGGCTTGAGGGGTCTAAGACACAGTTAACAACTTCCTGAGATGCATGAAACTGACCATAGGTGCAGAGTTTAGTTTTGGTCACCACAATAAAATCTTGTCATTTTGAGTTAGATTTTCTGGCTGAATGTAATGCCACTGAGTTGCAGGGTGGAATGTTGTTATCCCAACTCCTAAATTTATTGTGTTATTGTACATAGTATCACACTGAATTTCAATAATGTTTTCTGTATGACATCGCAACATATGCACTATTCTTATTGCGTCTCGGATCTTTGCCATGTCTTCCTGTATGTGCTCTTCTCACTGGACCTGACATGAAAACTATAAATGTATTACCTTTTTTGTCACATATAATCTAACATTTATCATATGTTATGCTGCACGGTGCGTTTTAAATGGCTTCAGTTCTAATTTACAAGACTCGATGTCAAAGTATTAGAAGTAGATAGGTTATCTCCCCGTGCCCGTTGTTTGAGAATGAGCTGGTCATCCGATAGTAATATATATGAACTTTAACACTAAATTGGTATATGTATTTTGCTCTTTGATCACATATCTTGTCTTATTATTCATAGTTTTCTAGTAATTTTGGCTTAAGTTACTTTGCCACTTGAATTTGTACATGCAAAATAATAACACAAATTGAATGCTAATGCTTTTTTGTAAGGATGAATAATGATGAATTTCTGTCTAACTCCTTTCTTCGGAGTTTCTAGCATGCATATCAGCCTATAAATCTTGGGTGTTAGTCAGCCTTATGAACTTGTCTTGCACCAAATTTTCCTCTTTCTTAGTACCAAGGTATGAACATTTTTCTTTTATAGTGTGTTTTTGTGACATCCCTCTCTTCATTTTTCTCGCTTGTTACACCCATGTTATGAGAGATATTTCCTGGTTTTAAATAAAAAGTGTCCCCTACTAAAAAAAAACGTTTGGCATTTTTGACACTGTAATATGTTGTTTAAGATTTGAGTTTCAAGGTGTGACTTCATTATTTGTTTTATACTGTTAGAATTATATTCTGCGTTGTTTTATATTATTTCTTTGCATCAAGGGGAGCCAGTATCAGCTGACAGTCTGGCCAGCAAAATGAACCTTTAGCTGCCATAAACACTTCTTAATATATGATTCAAGAAAACATAAACTCTAATTAAGAACATTTTAGGCATCCAAAATATCATCTTTGCGCGAGAAATTGATGAAAACACGGAGTTGTGTAAATGATACATAATGTCCATAGGTGTATATTTCATGCATGCACATCTGAAGAGCAGACGCACGGGAAATTTAGAAAAACATGCGACAAACAAATAAAATCACTGCATTTATTGTTCTCTAGATCTATATTGTCTGAACAAGATAAACATTTCTTGAAATCCAACATTCATTCTTATCGTTTGTCGGCATTACATAAGTTTTGATTAGTATCATATAGTGTACTTAGAATACAGCCCAAATCAGTATAGTGTCTAAGGTTTTCAATACACAAAATGTTTTAGAAAATTTATGTTTGGTATAGGCATCGGACCACAAATTATTTTACAGCCAGAGAACCAGTGTACTGGTGGGGGAATACAAATTACTAAATATTTTGCGATGCACCCATTGTCAAGTAAACTAATTTAATTTGTTTCCATTATTAATTTCAAAAACTTAAATATATGTACTTTGGTCGACAATAAAATATATTCCTTTATTTTGATATCCTGTATTTAATTTCCTAATGACAAAATATCATATGAGCTCTTTGTGCAAGGCAATTGTCTAAACAAGCAATACAAGCTCCCATAACCATGAGTCTCAAAATAAACGAGTGTTTGCTTATTTCATGATCAGTGTTCTTTACTGAAGTTTATAAATCGTCATGAGTTACCGAGTCAGAGACAACTTGTGCTTCTCTCATGGAGACAAGTACGTTCCCGTTCTACGGCAAGGCTTGCACTGGAGGTGCAAGAAGGGATGGCAGAGCCTGTGCGAAGGGCAACATTGTCATCATAATCCTTCTTGTCTACATATTTTACCCACTTTTATATTCCTGTTTGCCCTCTATAGTCTATTGGTTACATCAGTATTGATAGTAGGGTTTAACCCCTGCTTAAACTGGTAAATGGATTTCTGTAAATTTCTTTCGTTTATACTTTTCATTTTCATAATCATGGCATTAGGTAACATAAAGATACCGTCACTTCCATCATCATGGTCTAATTTTACGTTCGAATTTGTTATTTGTTGCTGAAATTGGACCAGGGTGTCTTGATCTGTGTAGTAACATTGTTCACCTAGTATTAGTAGCTCTATCAACTTTTTAACGGTGTCTGATACCGTCGCAACGGACTGCGAAATAGATGTTCAGTTTTTAACTTGTGCACCAAATATGATCTGATACTTTGATTCAATCTAGATATTCTCTCATCTGTCAGGTCATTACTGTCTTGCAGAAAATAATAAAAAAATAAGTTGAACCAGAATATTCAGTCGTATCAATGCTTCCATTTAAAAATGTATAACTCTGTTTGACTTTGGCATGCCAAAATTCCAAATTTTTAATCGCTTTATCCACTACGCATTTTTCTTCATGACCAGTTACATCCATTTTCCTTTTCCAGTAAAAACTGTCATTCATAGATATTTTATTTTTGCCATTGATGTATCTCCAGTCATGCCGTGGTGGAATGTTGAAATTGTTATAGATGCAAATTATTGCAAATCTATGTTGTTGTTAGTCGACCAGTATGCATCATCATCAGGTAATGTTATTTTGCAGTTAAACATCATTTTCAGCATCTGAAAGTAAACATGAAATGTGCATACTGATTTGACAAACTCTTGTGTGTTTTTGCCTATCAAATGCCAGTGTGAAATACCGCAACCAGATCTTACCATCCAGACTGCCCAGTTTAGCTGATTCTGTCAAAATTGCATGTCTCACTATGATCTGTACCTTTTCATTGATTCGTCACTGTAAAATTTTAGAGTGTAGTTGTTAAAAATGTTAAGTGGCTTGTATGTGAAGAACTGAGTTTCAGTGTAGTAACATGTTGGTGATATAAGGTTTGATGGATGCATTAAACATGTTCATCGTAAATATGTTTTCCAGGAAAACAGCATAGTTGATCGAATATTTGTTTGACTTGCTGCCATATCTTTTCTGAATGAGGTTTGAAAGCAGTTTCAATGTCCCAATGACTGTATCGACGTCTATGCGGGTTTTCTTTGCATTTTATTTTGTTCAAAATCTCATAGACCAAATTTTAGTCTGTAACACTGTATTTGTTTTTAAGCTTGTTTGTGATGTAGTTTGTATCAACTTTATATATTTCAATGTTGTCTCTTTTCATTTCTTCTGTTATCTCCCAGCTAGGACATTGTCTACATTGTAGTCCTCTTATCAAGTTTTCATGTGTAACAATTTATTGCTTAACTGCGATGTTTTTGGGCGTAGTATCTTTTGTCTCCTTCGTCTTATGTTCAATACCAATTAGCATGAGATACAGGTTCTAACTCGCTAATTTTCAAATACAGTTTTACCACATCCGTCACATTCTAGAAACTCGTTAACCTTAAAAAAAATCAAACGTTTTCATGCTCCCTGATACTTCTATCTATGTGTTGAGCTTCTACCATTTATTTTAATCGAATAATGTTTTCTGTTGGCCCCTTACTATTATAGGATTCATCACATCCCTTCTATTTTACGATTACATACTTTTTCTTTCATTCTCTTGGACTTCAAAATCTTTTCAACTGCGTGTACATCGTCCTCTTTGTCATGCATAGATAAATATTTGATTGTAGAATATGCCCTCTATATCCTGTCCATTCAAGTCTTCCAGTTTGTAAACAACCCGATCACCTATTATTACTTGCTTGATTTTGAATATTTCCTCACTGGGGTTAGGAATGGATCCCTTTGCAAATATTGTTTTGTATTTCGAAATTCTAACTGTCTCCCCAATTTTGAATGTACGTGTTCCATATGTATCAATTGTCAAATAACCTAATAGATTTATCCATACTCTTGACCTATTAGTTTCCTCGTTTACATCAACATGAGTCATGCTCATTGATGTGTGATGAGTGTTACTGTATCCCTGAATTAGCTTTGGTAAAACGTCAGCCCATTTTCTGGTTTGGTTTAGAATTAAATACTTCGACATTCGAGTTTTCAGAGTTCTTTAAAGCTTTTCATCTACTGAGGCTTGTTTCTTTTTCCCTGATTAAGTATAAACAATTAATCGCTGTATTTCTTGTCCAGCAAATCCTTGACTTTCATGTTTACATTTGACAAATTGTCTTTTAGCGTGATCAACAAGCCAACAGAATATCCATCTACAGCTGGGTTGGTACTTTTGTTTTTAACAATTTGCAACATTTTTTCAATCCTTTCGAACGTACGAATAATTTCAGATCGATATCAAATTTTGTTATTCCAATAGCTGATTCAAAAACAGCTGCTTCACACTGAGTCACCATCTGTTGTTTTGAATATAACTTCCTAAATTCTGTCTCTGTTTGTGACGAATCGTTGTAGACTGTCCTGTTACAGTTGACGAAATCTTCGAATTGTGCCGTAAATTTAGCTCAAATACGTAATGTAATCCCTCTTCATGCTGTACATTTTGGATCATACTGCTCTCTGTACTCATGCTGCACAGTTTGGATCATACTGCTCTCTGTATTCATGCTGCACAGTTTGGATCATACTGATCTCTGTACTCATGCTGATTATATCTATATTTTGATCATTGAATGCAATCTACAAATCAACATCTTTCCTGAAACATTGCGGTAGGTCTTGTATGTTTCAAATGGGCAAATAAACATTTGTATTTTCTTGAATGTTGATTTGTATCACAACTTTGACCACACTTTCATCCGATCCAAACTTGTAAAAAAAGAACTCGTTATCTTTTGATACAGAAATTTTTTTATCCTTTCATGTTGAATTCGTTGAGTATGTGTATCACCTGTCTACAAACTTTCGAGTTTATCACAATGCAAGATTGCTCCATCATTTATCTTGTTCAATGAATTTGAATTTATCTTGTGTTGTAATTTTTTAATACCCCAATATTAGCATTCTATTGACTCCCTTTATCTCCATAGTACGATTTCAATAGTACGACAGTGTTTCATTAGTAAGGTATATGATGGTTCCTGGATCACTTCATTTTTTAAACAAAATGTAATTATGAAAGTGGTCTAATAGTAAGGTCTAGGGCACGTTCTTGTTTTTGTTTCTATTCAGTAGTAAGGAACTGGTCAAACAATGTTCTCGTGTAGGGGGACGAGGATGGTTTTGTTTTTTATGTAGTAGTAAAGAAAGTGGTCCAGCAATTAATATATGGCTAATTTAAGAGCTGAAATTGAAATAATTACAGCAATCGTTTTTGTTTTATTTGTTTTGCGTGGGCACAGCCCACGCCATAAAGTTCTTACTATTTTAAATGTAATAGTGGCCCAGTTTTCCCATTAGTTATCTATTCTTATAAACTGTTCTTGTCACCGTTTATATTTTCAATGGTATGTGGTTCATTCATAAGCGTATTTTTTGTCAAATATCTTTACAAATATACAAACCCTTTTTAATACAAATCAGATACATTAGATACAATTAAATAGTTTATTTATTAGTTTTTACTTTTTAAATTTTCTCATTCGTTGAGTAGATTTTTTAAATAATAAAAACAAAAAACTAAGATCGGCTGCGTTAGGAACTTCAATATATATACTTCTATAGTCTATTGCGGGCATCAAACATCTCCTTTAGAACATAATTTTAAGAACTCCATTTTTGAAAGGGAATATAGGAATAAAAATAAAACTGATATATATATATATATATATATATATATATATATATATATATATATATATATATATATATATATATATATATATATATATATATATATATATAAAGGTCTTTTTTAAGCAGCAATCTTAGAATGAAATACTGATCGGCCGCACACACATACAAGCTAAGATGGAACCTTAAAATTGTAAAAATCTGATTGCCGTAGTCTCAATGAACATCACTGTCGCACTTCCATCGGTTAATCCTCGTACTTCAGATAAGCTTCTGGTAACAAACCTATCTCACCTTCCACCCCAACTCCCAGTCCGCACAAAAAAAGTCGCAACGCGCAATACCAGTGAGTCTCAACCAATGTGACCAATGGAATTGCCGGGTGCATTCCAAAACTGCTCGCCACACGACTCTAGTGCCATCTCGTAGTACACATGATCAGCTTAGCCTTCGACCCCTAGACACATTTTGTGAGTTGAAAAAGACTGCTTAAAAGTAACAAGTTGGCGACAAATAATCGATAAATTACATGAGAGAAGTCATTTTGAACGACAGTGATCTCTTAAGATTTAATAAAAACAAGAATATTTTTTTTAAATAATAAAGCATGAAATTTTAATTATTGCTAAGCTATCATTGAATATAGAAAAAAAGAAACGTTGATAATAATAATAATAATATTATTATTATATTATTATTATTATTATTATTATTATTATTATTATTATTATTATTATTATTATTAACAGTTATTGATATGATAAATTCCCAAGCTTGAACTTAAACTGATTATCTTGATTAGTTAGGCGTGTCACGAGTGATTTGCACTGTGATATAAAGCAATTAACTAGACTATATGGCGCGGTCCATCAAGGGAAAAAAGTAGGGATATTACGTACTTTTACTAAGATAGAGGATGCGTAGAATTGGTTATACGTAAAGGGCGCAAAAAAGCACATATCGTCTGTATCGCCTCGCCTTGGTAGCGGAGAGCGCTGAGTGGCGAAACCTGTACGCGAAACGTATGTGCACCGCGATTTTGGTTGGGGGGGGGGGGGGGAGAGTTGGAAGGAGGGCTATCCGAGGTACGAGGATTACACCGTAGGCAGTACGATGATGCATAAATATTGTTTTTTGTTTATATAAAAAAACAACTTTAGGTGCGGTCTGCGGTAGTAGGCGCCGTTGTCTCAAAAATTTGAATTTGGCATTGCCGAATTTAATGCAGACACTCTCGAAATATATTACCCTCAAACTGACCTGGAAGTGAACAAGTTTATTATTTTACAAACTTCAAACCTGTGATGTCTTCATCTCGTTTAAATATCTTCTCGGACAGATTATGTAACATGTTTCATCATTCAAACATTTCTAGAGGACATGCTTCAAGTAATGTATCAAAATATAAATTAGAATGGAACATTATAATCTGAGGTTAGTTGTGTTTGATCATATGTATGTATACGTATACATAAAAGATTGGCGCTGAACATATAAGATCTCTTTGTGATGCTGTTGTTTTTTTTAAAATTCGTAATGCTTTTTTATTTCAAAAACAAGCTACCACTGACGAAGGCATGCACTACAAGAATGACGCACCCAAGACTGCAACATCTGAGATCAAATAAAGAATAGTTTGAAGCAATATGGGATCTTCATACAGTGAACCGACTTTGTTGTCTGCAGGATATAAAGTTATCTATAGGAAAGACATGTTACTGTCGTCATGTCCCGCCAAAAACTTCAAACACAGTGGTTGTATTTAGTTTATCACTCGTTGATTTATATGCCTTATATATTTTTTATTGTCTGTATTTAATATAGGTCTCATATGATGTTATGATGTTAAGAACAATATTTATCCCATTTCACTCTTCTGATTTGTCTCATCGTGTAATACCCAACTGAAGATGAGAGTCTGCTGCAATAGGGTCTACTGATGCAATAGGGTCTACTGATGCAATAGGGTCTACTGATGCAATATGGTAGATACTGACGCAATAGGGTCTACTGATGCAACAGGGTCTACTGTTAGGGTCCTCTGATGCAATAGGGTCTACTGATGCAACAGGGTCTACTGATGCAATAGGGTCTACTGATGCAATAGGGTCTACTGATGCAACAGGGTCTACTGATGCAATAGGGTCTACTGATGCAACAGGGTCTACTGATGCAATAGGGTCTACTGATGCAACAGGGTCTACTGATGCAATAGGGTCTACTGATGCAATAGGGTCTACTGATGCAATAGGGTCTACTGATGCAACAGGGTCTACTGTTGCAATAGGGTCTACTGTGAAGTTTGTCAAGGACCCGGTTTCGGTAGGGTTTGTCTATTTCAGGACTCTACATGGGAAGGATGACATTTATTTTGCATGAGGCAATAGACCTGAACAACTAATTATACAACCAAAAAGTTAACGGCAGAACTTTTCTGACTTTCCCACATGAAATTTAATTACAATAAATGGTTTCAAGCTTAAAAATAAAGGTGTCATTTAATTCAAAGTCAGAGAAGATCCGTTTCTCCTACTCGTATTGTGAAGCAAACTACTGGTCTAATAAATAAAAATCTGTAGAAGAAAAAAATAATGGAAACCATATTACTTGAGTGTGTGTATGTATGTACATAAATACATTAATACAAAAATGCATCTTAACTGAATTTTTTTTGTTCTTGACAGTTGAACACTCATGCCTTTCCCCTCCTCCACCCTTTCTCTCTCTCTCTCTCTCTCTCTCTCTCTCTCTCTCTCTCTCTCTCTCTCTCTCTCTCTCTCTCTCTTCTTGCTGTAATTGATCCTCAGGTTTAGAAACTAGAAATATTATGTGTATTATTCAAAGTTATGATACCAAATGTACAGATATTTCGGCAAAATACGGATTTTGTCATCACTGTTGATACACAGATGGATGGCATGGATTTTTCTCTAGAGCAAAAAAAAAAAAACATTGCCAAACCTGCCCTTTTCTTTCAAAGTCCTCCATCCAGCACCTTTTTGTCCTCTTCAGTTCTCCTTGTAACTGTAAATGAAAACAGTTTACTGATAAATTACAAACAGAAAAAATTAAAATGACGTTCCATTATTTTTTTAAAGAATTTCTACCGATTTCGATATTGATTTTCCTTAAATACGAATTGTCCTCCATAACCCTGGATAAAGGTGAGAATCTCTTGCAAAATCCGCGTTCACACTGTATTCGATCGATGTTGCTCCTGAGCGCATCCATTCCATTCACACTGTATTCGATCGATTTTGCTCCTGAGCGCATCCATTCCATTCACACTGTATTCGATTGATTTTGCTCCTGAGCGCATCCATTCCATTCACACTGATTCTTTTAATCAGCTTTCTCACTTCATTTTCTATTTTATTGTTTTACATTTTTGTCGATTAATATTATCATCTATCGAATATGTTCCTATTAATGTAGTTCATGACCTGTACAACCTACTTGCATTCTCTCTCTCTCCACACACACACACACACACACACACACACACACACACACACACACACACACACACACACTGATACATTCACTACTGAAACGACTTATTATAATAATTCATATTTAACAGCGGCTTTTGACCCCATACATTCACAATTGTCGCATGATGAGAATGTGCACACTTTACTCCTTGTAACTCGACGGTCAAGACGTATACATATACACACAGCCTGAATGCTGGTGGTTTTACTCACGCTGCAATGTTAACAAAGTTTTTAGACAATAAAGAGCTATTAAATCGATACGAGTAGTATAGGACGCCTCTGTAAGGGGAAAAGCGGTACTTAAGTGGTCTAGTGGAATTTAATTCAGAGTTAATGGTAACATTGTTAAAAGTGGTTGATCTTCATTGGGTTAATGTATTCAAGGCTCAAACGAGAATTTAACATGGAGCGGCACTTGACGAGTCTACGGGAATTAAACATTGAGCGGTACTTGAGGGGTCTACAGGAATTTAACATGGAGCTGCAGTATGGTCTCAAACGGGAATGGTAATTTTATAATTTTGATATACAATCCAACACAAACCCGTACTACCCAGCACCGCTTTTTGATTACAATCCAACACACAACCGTACTATCCAGCACACGCTTTTTGATTATAATCCAACACATACTCCTATTATCCAGCACCCGCTTTGTGATTACAATTCTCCACACACCCCTACTATCCGACAAAAAGGGTAGGAGTGTTTATACACGCGTTATACTTACATACTGTCACATACAAGCAAGACAAGGGTAGGAGTGTTTATAGACACTGTATTTCCACACACTATCAAACTGGAGTAGTGGTCTTAAGGTTTAGTTGCGAACATAGATATAGACAGACATGCACAAGCATTCAAACATACAAAATCGGCAGTAGTATCTCTCTTTTCTAGAGATCTTGGTGGTCCTGAAAAGGATCGTTGGGTTTTGTTAAGCAAAGAGGGTTAACATAACTGGCATCTCTTGACTGTTCTGCGGCTTAAGCTTCGTCTCACAGCTGGTCCATGGAGTAAGCGTCTTCAAGCATCCGTGTCGCTCCGCATTAATCCTACTTTACCATTATGGCCCACGATGCCTTCGCATAGAAGAGCTAGTCTGGGTTAAGTAGCTTATTGATAATGATGGTGGATGATTCAACACTGGCGTACATCTTGGTTGGGTTTGTCTTGAAAACAGGTGACACAATGGGACAACAATGCGCCTCTGTGTGTGTGTACATATATATATATATATATATATATATATATATATATATATATATATATATGTCTGTGTGTCTGTGTGTGTCTGTGTCTGCGTCTGTGTGTGTAGTCTGGGACAGGATTCGAAAGGGTGTGTTGTCTCTCTTCCAGCTAAAAGATAGCGGACGCGTGACATCAATATATGCGCACGAGCGTTCCTACGATTTACCATTGAAGAACAGTTCAAGTACAATACCTATGTCTAAAATGAAGACAATGTATTGGGATGCGCCTGTCGCGGATACATCGTATACTCGGAGTGATAGTACAATGACTACTACTACTGCTGCTGTAGCCAGTATTCTTCTTCCAGAAGAGGATGACTTCAATTTAGCTTCTCCATCATTACCTGTGTTTGATGATTTCAGAAAGAAACAGAAGGAAGAGTTGGAGAGGTTTTTGTAACGTCAGAAAGAAGAAGAACAAGTATTTTTTCAACAAGAGCAGCAGCAACAACAAGAAGAGGAAAAAAGAAAAGGAGAAGAAAAGAAGAGGAAAACTTTGAATAGTGAACAGAAAGAAGAATGTGAAAGCAAAAAGGTGAGTCTGTTACAAGACATTTTGGCTGAGTTAAAGCACCTGAGAGAATTGTATCAGTTTTATTTAGCCCAACCCTAGAGAAAGAGACCTCCGTTTTTCTTGGGACACTCTGAAGACCAATGCCCTTTTTCTCGACATTGATAACAGGTATCTTTACTTTTGTCTCTCTTTTCTCCTGTCTTAGTTGTGGTTCCTTTTCTTTGACGTTGTGGACATTCTAGAGCTCAATGTCCTTTCTCTTGACAGACGTAGCAAGTATCTTGACTTTTATCTCGAATGGAGTAGTCTGTAGTCTTGTTGGGAGTGTACTTTCCAATGACTCTCTTTAAATCTCTGACTAGAAGGGCAATCTTTATTGACTCTTCCATTTTCACAGACTGAAAGCTGAATGAATATATTCTCTTGATGTGAGAAGCTCTATATATAGGGAGAGAGTGTGAGCCCTAATCAAATCAAATCAAATTTTAAATCAAGATAAAACGATCACGCCTTGCTGAGAAGAAACCAGAAGAAGCCAAGAGACGACGACGACAACTTTCGGTGTCACTTCTTACGCTCAGTGAAGTGTTAGCACAAGTGCATGCCGGTGATTTTGAAGACGACATGAGTGAGCCTGAACCAATACCATCTATACCCACCACCAGACCAAGAGAGTCAAGATCAACCAAGAAAGAAACTTGTTCGATAGCTTCTGAAGATTATTTTCAATTTTGAGAGACCCAAAAAGTGACTTCCAAAACATTTCGAACCACGGCTTATACGTATACAGTGAAATTTAAAGAGTTCAGTCTGAAGTACCATCAGAGAAAGCAGCAGATTTCATTACAGATTCATGGGATTCATTATTAGAGACAGTAAAACGACAATGCTATGCTAAAGACGACGATCGTTTGAGACTATCCTATCCACCAGTCAAGACAGTTTGAAGTCTTCTGTCTATATAGAGTTTAGTACACCGACAGCATTAACATCTTCCAAAATTATCGACAAAATTGAACACAGCAACAATCTAATAACGAGTTTGACATGACCAATGAAAAAGCCACTCTTCACATGAGACACGTTTCACCTTCCAGAGGTAACAAACAACGCAGAAAAGTTTTATTAAAGGATGAACTTCGCAGATACGAAGTATCGTTCAAATTAACAACCATTAAGACCAGACTTACTTAGCCCGTGCCATCATAGTAGGTCGAACTTATGCGAGAAGAATGATACTGCTGAATGGAAACGATCATGGGATATGATTAAACGATTGGAGACGCCCCAACAACGAAGAGAAGCAGAACTCCTTTTACAGCAAGCTGGTATTTCCAAAACGACCGTGTGTAGAATTCATGAAATACAAAACTTCAAGACATGTTGGCAACTCGTTATACGTTGAAAGAATAACATCAAGTCGTTCGTGAAGCTCTCTTGTTTCGAGGACCAGATTTCCCAGATAGAAAATACATTCACATTTATCATCATGAAGAGCATTTTGATGCCATTACAAGTATCACAGGATTTCTTGAATACAGTTCATATTGCGAGAAATGTGACCAAGGATTTAGCCATCGGGAGCAATATATTCATTGTGGAGAGAGATGTCGCGGGTGTTTAGGTTCCAAGCCTTGCATTCCTGAAGAAAAAGAAGGAATTCATTGCTCTACTCGCAAGCGAACTTTAGCTAGTCCAACCTCTTACTAACAACATCGTACGAAACAATCACAACAACAACAGAAAAGTGTTTGCGAATTATTGACAGTGTGTTCTACTTGTGAACGAATTATTGACAATGTGTTCTACTTGTGGACGAATTATTGACAGTGTGTTCTACTTGTGAACGAATAACCAAAAGGCACATGTTTGTCCGGAAAAGAAAAGATGCCGTTTTTGTAACCAAATCGTTGACTTAAATCATCAATGTTACATTCAAAGATATGACAACGAACTCGAGGAAGTATTAAAGGACGATCAGAACAAGAAATAGAAACGTGGATTTTATCTTTTTTACTTTAATTGTTCACAAGAGACTGGATCTCACATCCCTAATTTTGTGTAGCTCGTCATGCTTGTGACCAGTGTATACAAGAACCTAGATTTGTTTCATTGTCCAAATCGTAGTGGGATTCCAGGAGGACGAGAAAAGATCGTTCATGGCTCTCCTATTCTTGTTGAATTTGATGAATGTATTTTTGATCCTACCGACGAAATTTGGAGCGAAGAAGACATCCAGCGTTATGGAAACTGTCATCGATACGTTACAGTTATGGCTCACATTTTCTCAGGATGCGACGGACGATTTCTATTGAAATATTATTCAGAGCAAAGAAGAGAATTTCCAACAATAACCATGAACGGAGCAGAACTCATTTGCATAAAAGTGGGAAACGAACAGTTTTAAGATTCCATGAGCTATTTGGCCATGCCTTTGAGTATAATGCCTAAAACGTTTGGAATTACAGAAATGGCTAAAGGCTATTTTCCACACTTTTTCAATACCGAAGCTAATCAACACATAATCCCGCATTTGCCTGACGTTCGCTATCACTACCCCGACGGATTTTACGACGGTGTTGAGGAAAATTTTGACAATTATTTCTGAATCAAGGAAGTATCGATCCCTTGAAGGAAGCTTCTACCATCACTAAAGCGTGTGGATTAGTCTCTCGAAAAAAGTTCATGCGCGAGAACAAACTAGCTATCATACCCTCTCAATCATATCTCTGTCAGCTGTCGATACTCCGCCAAAGCTTTGCGCTGGCTCCATTACTTGTGTGAAACTGAAGACAAGTTGATAAAGCATGCAAGAAATGGCGGAGAAAAGAAAATTGGAAACCTTTCTGTGGATGATTTTGATTTAGAAAACCCACAGATCGTGTACGAATTTCAGGGATGTTTATTTTACGGATGCCCATCTTGTTTTCCTCAACGAGACCTGGACAGTCCGTTCTCAGAGTTCACCGTGGAAGAGTTGTAAGAGCAAACATATCAACGACGCCTGAGTTTAGAAAGTCAGGAATACCAAGTGATAGAAATATGGGAACACGATCACGATCGACGTTTCAAAGCTGATTTAGAAGTTAGACGCATTTTACCGAAAAGAACGAAAGTGGTGGATCGAACTGTTAAATCAACGCGATAGTTTGTTTAAAGGACGAACCAATGTGACACGCTTGCTGTACGACGTGGACGAATCTCAAGGAGAGCAACTCTAATACATCGATGTGTGTTCCTTGTATCCTTGGGTGTGTAAATATGCTCCATACCTTAACGGTCACCCTGAAATGTTGACAGAACACATCGACGTGGAACACATTCGCCAATACGAACGTTTGATCAAATGCAAAGTGTTACCACCGACGAAATTGTACCATCCTCTTTTACCACATCATCGCCAAGGAAACTGATGTTTCCTTTATGCCGTGCGTATGCTGAACCGTGTAATCAAGACCAACCTTGTTGCCACAATGATGAAGAACACACTTTTACAGAAACGCAGATACCAACTGTTAAAGGTATACGAAATTTGGCACTTTTCTACCATAGAACAATACCGACAAGACAACGACGACTCCAGTGAAGGAATTTTCTCAGGCTACGTCAACGAATTCCTAAAACTGATACAAAAAATCTAGCGGCTATCCTTTTTGGTGTCAGACTTCAAAACACAAAGAGACGTGAAGAACGGTACCAATCCTTAGAAGGCATCACTTTAAAACATGTAGAAAAGAATGAAGGAAGACGATCTTATGCAAAAGTCATATTGAATTGTTTGTCGGGAAAATTGACTCAACGTCCTATATTGCCAAAGACGGAATACTGGGCAGATCCAAGTCGCTACTTTTAACTCGCGGACGACAAAAGACAACTCATTAAACACGTGGAAATCATACGTGACGATTTGATATTGGTTAATTATGAAGCAGTTGCAGAGTTTGCACCCCTCGACGATTTTGGAAATGTCATCATTGCAGCTTACGTGACAGCTAATGTCCGTTTAAAATTGTATACTGTTTTGGAATTTTTAGGAGATTGAGTCCTTAACATTGACACAGATAGTTGTATGTACATCAATTGCCCTGGTAGATATCACCAGAGATTGGAGATAAACGTTTAGGAGCATGAACTGATGGACACCCAGAAGACATTGTTGTGAGTTTTGCTAGTGGTAGACCCAAAAATTACAGTTACCTGTACAGAGAGCAACAAGGACATCTGCATACCAAATGCAAAGTAAACTTACTGACATTAAACTACCGTTCGGGTCATGTGGTCAGCTTTGACGTCTTAATAGAGGCCTTCAAGTCATGACAAGACCAAGACTTTTGCGTCAAAACGTTGGATCTTCGCAAAATTGTACGTTTGCAAAATAACCAAATCATCAGTCAACCCTTAAAGAAAGTATATTAAATTGTCTACCAAAAACGAGTGCGACTTCCTGACCACAGCATGTTTCCTTACGAACACGCTGATCTCCAGTATAAAAAGAAGAGAGTTGCGAATACAAACGCAGATATGGAAAGATTAATCAACACAGCAACAGAATGATGGACTCACCGACTCAAATTTCAATTTTGAGTACAGCAACCTATAACCGATAATGACGAATTCGACACAGCAACTGAGTGAGGGACCCACTAATGACTCCAAGTTCAATGAACTTGAGTCCGATGCCCTGCCTTGCGACCAGAGTGATGGCGTACCCGGCGACATCAGCGATGCAGCACGACCTTACCACTCTATTAGCGAACGCGATGCAGCACGACCTTTCTGCTTTACTGGTAAAAGTAATGACTTACGGGTGCCTATCTGTGGATATCATCCATGCACTCACAAGCCGCTCTGGATACCATTAACTCATCGAGATTTACAAATCAAAGAAGAATACGTGTTTCCAGTTGCTTTGCCTGGCTATTGTGACTTTGAAAGTTGATTCCAAACGTTCAAAGGGAAATGGTCTAAATATTTGGAAGGACCCAGTCCCCAATCTTTAGCCAGAGCCGGATTTGTGTGTTTGGGAGATGGAGATAAAGTGCAGTGTTTCAGGTATGGTGTGACACTTCGCCAATGTGAGTATAAAGATATGGCTTACCTAGAACATTCCATATGATCTCCACGCTGCAACTACCTTCCTTTGGTCGGTCTAAAAAATATGATCTTCATGTCGGATACTTTAGAAGAGGAGAAGATTCGTAGTTGACCTCCTGTGCTGCGAGAACTCGTTTACAGAGAGTTTGGCAAAACTCAAGTGAAACGTAAACTCAGAATCATTTCTCGATTTTTAAACTTTAGTCAAACACATCTTGTCATCTTCAATGACATGTTACGAGAAGACGAAGAAGAAATTAAACTTTTGTTCACACGAAAACGATATCATCGTAATGCCAGTATTATTTACATTAGTCAAAATGTATTTCAACAAAGTAAAGCGCATTGTACCATCAGTCTCAATACTCATTATGTAGTGTTGTTTAAAAGTTCAAGAGACAAATCTCAAGTGCAACTGTTAGCCAAACTGTTAGGAACACCTTGGTTGAAATATGCGTATGACGATGCCACTCAATTACCACATGCAAACTTACCACTCCCGATTATTTGAGATTTCGTACAAATTTGTTTCACAATTGGTGCCAAGAAAGAGGTCCTGTCACTTGCACGTCACCTTTGGCGTCTGTCTAAAAAAAATTAAAAACATCATTCACTTCGTTTCTTTCTAACAGTATTTAACATGACTTCCTTTCAATCTCATCCTCCATCCAAACTGATTCGTGTACTATATGCCATCAGTCGCGAAAAAAATGCACAAGTACGTTCACATTTGTTAGAAGCTAGTCTCAAAGAAGTGCGAAGATGGTTTACTTTGACAGCACCTCAGTTACCATAAGGCATGATTCACATGCCACTCAAACAAATCGTTTTTGTTTGAAAAACATAAAGCAGCGTTGTCACAACTGACTGATCCAAGAATCGATACTCAAACCAAAACACAAATAATTTTGAAACTTCGTGGAAATTAATCTTTAGGTGTCTTTATTTGTTCGCTTTTAAATAGGGATCATAACGCCGAAGCTAAAATAGCCAAATCCCCTAAAGGACGTCAGAGCGAAAAGAAGAAAGGTAGTAGTGGAGGTGTAGCAAGTTAACACTCTAAGAAGGAGAGGAAGAAGAAGAACGAGAAGAAAAGCCCCCAAAAGTCCCAAGAAAAAACATCCTCGTGACACTTTTACTTCTTCATCTTCGTTCATAATGATGCCTACCAAACCTGATTTAAGACCAGTGTTTTCTAATTTGATGAAAAAATGAAAAAGCCATTTCTAAAGGAACTTCTACTTCTCCGACGACAACAAAGTCTTCTTCTACTGCTCTAGCGGCTGCTGCTGAAGCCAAAAAAGTTGCCTAAGACAAAAGTACAAGACAGAACAGGCATTTTACAAAGTTTACTAGATTTGTCCAAAAAAGAACTGGCAAGATTTAGTCCGTTGAAAATATCAGTAGTACCTAGCGTGAAGTTGATACGACGTGCCGACAATCAGTGGAGACAAATTCCAGTACAAAAAGAAAGAAGTATGCGATAAGATTCACTTCAGTGTTTTTGTTCCTGAAACAAAGATGTCACCAAGTAATTCAGACCATCATCGGCCAATTATACCTTCATCCAAAAAAGACCCAAGTAAGGGACTCTTCATTGTTTAGCTAAACATTAGGATGTTTTGTCAGTACTGACTACATTCAACGCTCTGATGCAAAAATAAATCATTCTAAAAGCACCCAAAGAAATTATCGATACCGTGTGTGAATCTTGTTTGAGCTTTTTGTAAAGAACGGTACCTTTGGCCAAGGTACAGAAACAACGATTAGGAAAATATCGTCACGTTCTTCGTCAAATGGTGAAAAAGAAAATACCATTAGTCAAAAGAAAAGAATGCCCGTTCAACGAGGAGGATTTCTACCCATGCTGATACGACTATTGTTAAAAGTGGCTAGTCCTTTGTTAGGAATATATCGCACATCAACAAAAAACAACAATTGTTCTAGATCCGCCCCTGGTGTCAACCAAATCTTGCAATAACGTTAATTTCCAAATAGCGGGCATTCTGTTAAGTCTTTTAATTTCTTTCTTTATTTCTTTTCTTATATATATATATATATATATATATATATATATATATATATATATATATATATATATATATATATATATATATATATATATATATATATATATATATATAGATATATTACAACAATTTAGAGGGGGGTGTCTGTACACACTGGAGGAAGGAGGAAGAAAACTTATTTACCCAGCGTAACATCAATAATTAGGACTGTCAACATCAAAGAGTCCATTCTCATGGATCGTTTTAATGGATCTTTACCTGGCTATGCGGGCGGGATGGGCTCCTTTGTTTTGCCGAGAATTTTAATGTAAGTTTAATGCAAATATTTTTTTAACGAAGGGTTTTATTTATTATGAAACGATCACAATTGTTTCTTAAGATTATAGTTGCTTCCCTTTATCTGTGGACAATAGGTAACTTACACGGAATTACACTGCAGCAGAGAGATACAAAGTGTATGTTTAGTTCCAGGCTGCAGGTAACTTGTACACGATTTGCAAGGATACGTACGTGATCTAGTAAAGAGTTTTCTCTCTTTATACCTGAAGCCATATAATATACACGACTGACACGATCTATCTATCAATGCATGCATGTATGTATGTATGTATGTATGTATGTATGTATGTATGTATGTATGTATGTATGTATGTATGTATGTATGTATGTATGTATGTATGTATGTATGTATTCACTCAAACATATATCTTGGCATACATACTGACAGACAGACCAGTGGCGTAGCAAGAAATTCTGCCCCCACCCCACCCCATCCCACCCCACCCCAACACCCGCAAAACTTAATTCTGGGGGCCCCTCCAAATTAAAAAAGGGGTTGTTTCATGGGAATTTTAGGCCACCACTGGGTCTCGGCCCCTCCCCCTCCCCGCTTCCAAACCCTACCCCCGCAGATGCGGGGGCTGCTTGGGCAGTTGCTACGCTACTGAGACAGACAGATAGTAAAACAGACTTGGGATTCAAGTGTTTATTAACTGAGCAAGTATCACAACGGAAGCTGTAATTACACCAATCTTCGTCACTGAAAAATCTACCAAAATGTATGGTTTATATTCAACTAATTTTTCAGAGTTGTCTTTTTTGCAGTTTAATACATGCAAACGTTTGCAAATGTGTGTGTGTGTGTGTGTGAGAGAGAGAGAGAGAGAGAGAGAGAGAGAGAGAGAGAGAGAGAGAGAGAGAGAGAGAGAGAGAGAGAGAGAGAGAGAGAGAGTATTATGTATATGTTGCTGGGTTTGTACGTGCATATGTATTCATACCAATGCATGCATATATTTATGAGTCCTTAATTCGTGTTTGATTGTACATGACCATCTAAGAGATATTACTTTTATATCTCCAATATTTGTGTGTATATTTTTTTAATATGGGCCAAGAAAGAACATCGGCAACATTCTATATTTCTGCTGTTTCACGCACGATCCCAGATTCCAACATGTGTGAGGGTTTAGTGGTCACGAATTCAAAGTTTACTCCAGATAAACCAGTTTCTTTCACCTTAAAAGATCACATCAAGCCGACACCAGAGCATTCGAGAACGAAAAATAAAGATTACTCAGTTTTTTTAATTCTTTCTAAAATGAAGATTGGCACATTATCATGCTTATGATATGCATGTTAACACGGGAATATTTCTATGAGGCAAAATTCTGTACATGCATGCAGTTTATAAACTAATGAAATTGATGAAAGGTCCTTGCGAGTTATTCTGCATATACTTTTTAACCCATATCCAGCGAAGCGATTAACAGGTAACCTTCTGATTGTTACAGGTATAATGTGAGCATAGCAGTGATTACTAATGTCATAATAAAAATAGTAACAGAGAATGCGCTCAACAGAATGTCCAAACAGTGACATATATAAATACTTGTCTCTGTCCAATATATCGGTCGATACGTATCTGGTATGCACAGTTAAACCGGTGACTATTTATCGTACTATGCGCAATACTCACACATAAATGTGTTCATAATCTCTCTCTCTCTCTCTCTCTCTCTCTCTCTCTCTCTCTCTCTCTCTCTCTCTCTCTCTCTCTCTCTCTCTCTCTCTCTCTCTCTCAGTGAATTCCTAAATAGACATCTCGCAGCCGCTTTTAAGGTGTTTGTGTTGTATATTTGTACCTTTTTTCCAATTAAATCGCGAGGAGAGATGAACACAATAAATTACATGGCCATTTAGAATCTAGTCTATGGATGGACCATAAGCTCACAATCATTACAGTTGTGGTGACATGGGGAAGAAGACTACGCCCTATTTGTCCTACAGGTGAAACGTAACAAACAGATAGATAGGTTGGTATGTAGATATGTAGGTAGATAGAACTCTCATTATTATACATACATACATACATACATACATACATACATACATACATACATACATACATACATACATACATACATACATACATACATACGTACGTACGTACGTACGTACATACATACATACATACATACATACATACATACATACATACATACATACATACATACATACATACATACAGGTCTTAACGAATTTCATAAAAGTCAGCTTGCCCGGAGTAAGCTTATTGGAATGGAAAATTGTACTTACCCTTGGAAGATTTCAAGTTAAAACATTAGGTAAAATAAAATATGGGGTGTTTTAAAGAAATCGCGATATATGTATTTTAAACATAAAGGACTTTCGTTTTCTTTTTATCTTTTTTGCATCTTAAAACCATATGTCGATAATTAAAGTTACCAAAAATAAGATGTATGTAAATGGGACATGTAGACAGATATGTAGATGGGACATGTAAACAAATATGTAGATGGGACATGTAAACAGATATGTAGATGGGACATGTAGACAGATATGTAGATGGGACATGTAGACAGATATGTAGATGGGACATGTAGACAGATATGTAGATGGGACATGTAGACAGATATGTAGATGGGACATGTAGACAGATATGTAGATGGGACATGTAGACAAATATGTAGATGGGACATGTAGACAGATATGTAGATGGGACATGTAGACAGATTTGTAGATGGGACATGTAGACAGATATGTAGATGGGACATGTAGACAGATATGTAGATGGGACATGTAAACAGATATGTAGATGGGACATGTAGACAGATATGTAGATGGGACATGTAGACAGATATGTAGATGGGACATGTAGACAGATATGTAGATGGGACATGTAAACAGATATGTAGATGGGATATGTAAACAGATATGTAGACGGGACATGTAGACAGATATGTAGATGGGACATGTAGACAGATATGTAGACGGGACATGTAGACAGATATGCAGATGGGACATGTAAACAGATATGTAGATGGGACATGTAAACAGATATGTAGATGTATGTAAATGGCACATGTAGACAGATATGTAGATGGGACATGTAAACAGATATGTAGATGGGACATGTAGACAGATATGTAGATGTATGTAAATGGCACATGTAGACAGATATGTAGATGTATGTAAATGGCACATGTAGACAGATATGTAGATGGGACATGTAAACAGATATGTAGATGGGACATGTAGACAGATATGTAGATGTATGTAAATGTCACATGTAGACAGATATGTAGATGTATGTAAATGGCACATGTAGACAGATTTGTAGATGGGACATGTAGACAGATATGTAGATGGGACATGTAGACAGATATGTAGATGTATGTAAATGGCACATGTAGACAGATATGTAGATGGGACATGTAAACAAATATGTAGATGGGACATGTAGACAGATATGTAGATGTATGTAAATTTCACATGTAGAGAGATATGTAGACGTATGTAAATGGCACATCTAGACAGATTTGTAGATGGGACATGTAGACAGATATGTAGATGGGACATGTAGACAGATATGTAGATGTATGTAAATGGGACATGTAGACAGATATGTAGATGGGACATGTAAACAGATATGTAGATGGGACATGTAGACAGATATGTAGATGGGACATGTAGACAGATATGTAGATGGGACATGTAGACAGATATGTAGATGGGACATGTAGACAGATATGTAGATGGGACATGCAGACAGATATGTAGATGTATGTAAATGGCACATGTAGACAGATATGTAGATGTATGTAAATGGCACATGTAGACAGATATGTAAATGGCACATGTAGACAGATATGTAGATGGGACATGTAAACAGATATGTAGATGGGACATGTAGACAGATATGTAGATGTATGTAAATGGCACATGTAGACAGATATGTAGATGTATGTAAATGGCACATGTAGACAGATTTGTAGATGGGACATGTAGACAGATATGTAGATGGGACATGTAGTCAGATATGTAGATGTATGTAAATGGCACATGTAGACAGATATGTAGATGGGACATGTAGACAGATATGTAGATGGGACATGTAGACAGATATGTAGATGGGACATGTAGACAGATATGTAGATGTATGTAAATGGCACATGTAGACAGATTTGTAGATGGGACATGTAGACAGATATGTAGATGGGACATGTAGACAGATTTGTAGATGGGACATGTAGACAGATATGTAGATGGGACATGCAGACAGATATGTAGATGTATGTAAATGGCACATGTAGACAGATTTGTAGATGGGACATGTAGACAGATATGTAGATGGGACATGTAGACAGATATGTAGATGTATGTAAATGGCACATGTAGACAGATATGTAGATGGGAAGGAAAGGAATGATCTTAATACATACATACTTAGAAAAGCAAAGACATATACATGTATATGGATAGATAGATACTTGTTTTGGAAATAACTAGATAACGAGATATTTAGGTAAAAGACCTTGAACTGAAGAATTAAACAACTCGTTTTTTTAACCATGTTCATTAGATTAGTTTGTGGAAATTTTGTCAATTTTTTTTTTCCTGGATACCAAGGTAGATTCAACTTTATGACTACATCAACAATAATGAAAGCGAGACTTTTTGTAATGATTTATTTGTTTTCATAACTGAATGATCTAAGAACACTTATTTTAGTCAATTGCTTAATCACTTTGAAATCGGCGACATGCATCAACAAGCCGACTTTGAGAATGATTTGAGAACATTTTCTTTATCCAATTTCGGTTTCCTGTAATTATCACTTAAACTATCGATGATAAACACCGCTTGAGGGTGCTCGATATTCAGTACATTGATCGCACATTTAAAGAAATCCAAATGGCCAATCATTAGAGACGAGTAATTGTTTTTTACCTAACACACCTGTCAATGAAATCTCACGAGTTTTATATCATTAACAATGATCACATAGTCACCTTGAAATCGCCGATATGCATCAAAACAATCTTTGACACGCCGATTTTTAGAGTCGGTAGGGTCGGCACATATTGGAGCTAACAAAATGCCCTTGGTTATTAGTACTTGAAAGTAGGTGAGTCCCGTATATGTAAAAAATATTACGATTTAAATTAAACTGATACATTAAAAATTACATATTTATCCTCTAATTGTCACAACTTGCTTCAAATAGTAGATATTCACATTATCACGTTGGCGTGGGAAAATGCGAGCATGTCCTTGACTACAAAATGGAAATGACAGACTTTGATAATAATATCGTGTGAAATACAGGATTAATAGATGAAAGAAAATACGGGCAGTTATGTAATATAAGAATGCGGTACATATAAACGCAAAATAAAGGTGCTAATATATTTACTATGGCGAGATCGCAGAGTATAAAACTTACAGAACATAAAGCATTACGAACTGAACTCTCTCTCTCTCTCTCTCTCTCTCTCTCTCTCTCTCTCTCTCTCTCTCTCTCTGGCCTGGGCGGGTAACGAACCCGCAACCCTTGGATTACGACTCCAACGCTCTATCAACTGAACTACCGCGGCTCCCAGCAATCGGTAAAAGTTGATATGAGCGTGTGTGCATTTCAGATTACTGATGTAACACGGAATACATAGTTAATTGTTTATGCGTGTAATTTCAGTTAGTATTTGCCCAATTAAATAATCAAATCTGTTCAGTACGTAACTGCATGATGTTGAAAGTATGGCTGTGTCATTGAACATTCATTTCTAACAGAAGCCCTGCATAAAACAAAACCTTCATGTATGAAATATGTTTTTATCAGTTCGTAATTATAATTATCTGCGTGGTCTGTATTAATATTGAGACAGAAGTAGTGGATAACATTTTTAAGGGTGATGAAAATGTATTTAATCGGTTATGCGTGTAAATGTATGTCTTACAATTTAAATAATGTGCGTAAATTGAATAACCACGAAGATGCTACTTCTCATTGTTGATTAATATTAAGCTGTGCGTTAGATTCAGGGGCAATACGACAGGACTTATACAGCCATACCCTTCTGTACGTTAACAGAACTAAAACTTATTTCCGAATTGAAGAGTAGCTATCCGCAAAGACGCGTACTGCACATGATAATATCTAGTCTTCTTCATTAATATTATGTGGATACGTTTTCACTTCAGAATGATACTTATACTGCCATTTGCTTTCAGAATGATACGTATACTGCCATTTGCTTTCAGAATGATACGTATACTGCCATTTGCGCCATGGAAGCTAAGTTCAAGGATTGGACATCACATTTTATTTCTGTGTAAAAGCAACAAATATTGACGTTAAGGAATGTACAAAAAGTATTGGGGTGGGGGGGGGGGGGGTCTCTAAAACGTTGTTATCTAGTTAAATAATAACGATAACGATTTGTCTTTCTTTTGAAAATTATAATAATAATGATGAGTCTCTACAGTTAGTGCCACATTATCTGTAAGTCTGTCAAATTCATATTCATTGTGCTATGGTTTTATAAATTCGTATTTGTTATCAGTGAAGGAAAGATGGAGAGGTAACGTATCTGTAGAAGAGTGTTGATTTATAGAGTGGCACCATCTACTGACAGAATGTTGATGTTATAAAACTCGTGTTTCAAAAAGCAAACATAGTCCTTCCCTCCATGACTCTACCCAGTGCTTTCTGTACAGCTAAAGCCACAATACCGGGAACAAACAATGCCTGACACAATTACAATATCTAGACCCATAAAATATTATTACATTCATTCACGTGGCGTGCAAATGAACTAGCCTGTTTCAAAATATAGCTATAAGAATCTCCTGATCTGCAAAATATATCCACTAAAGTCTAATTTTTTGCAGGAAAAATACTGAATAAACTCAAAATAATTCTTATGCTTCTCTATTTAATGAATGTCAAGATGTCACAATGAATGTCAAGATGTCACAATGAATGTCAAGATGCCACAAGGAATGTCAAGATGCCACAATGAATATTCACGAATATTATTTGTTATAATTTCCAACACACTAACTGGTCTGAAGGCAAGTCAATGAAAGTCTTTCTCTTTCCTGTATTTCTATATTGTCATTGCATCGGACATATTTTGTTAGTGATAAAATGACTGTGGCTATAGATGGATGCTTAAAGTAGTTCCACCACGATATTAAACTGCGTTGCAGCTGGATATACATAACTCGTTGTAATTGTTTACATGGACTATTAACATTGCATGAAATGAAATTATCGTGAAATATATTTAACAAGTAATGAGTACGAATTGCTACCATTGTAGTAATTGTTTGTTGTTATTGATTTGGTCGTGGAAAATAACAAATGTTTAGGTTTCCAAAATCGACAAGCTGCATCCGATTCAGTATATGTCTATATCGATATCTGACTTCTGAAATCCTAAGAAATTAGTTTTGTAGTTGGTTATATACACTGTGTAATTATTGCTTGTAGTTACTAAAACTTTTGAATTGTTTGAAACACCCAACGTCAATAATTTCTTCAGTGTCAATACTAATAAGCAGTTTCGGTTTCATTCTTGTCGTTAATACAATATTACAGATTGTTTTTGATCATTTGAAATATTGCAATAACCAACTGCAACATCTATTATCTGTAACGCAATGTATAACTTACTATCTGTGTTATCAACTGGATTTGAAAAGTATTTTTCTTTCTCAGGTTGTCCTTCAACAGTATTGTAAGCTTCCATTTAAATAATGAAAAGTACAACATTTAACATTAACTCTACTAATAGACACATATTTTCCATTTACATTATATCCTTTGTGTTTCTTTGTTTAATTACTGACTTCGTAGTGACAATTATCGAAATTCATGTTTGCTGTAAGCGTCTCTAAAATCTCTTTCTCCTTTATGTTCTTGCCTTACTCTTAAAAAGTATTTAATTAACTCTTAAATATTTTTTCTGTGTCACAAGCTTTGTTCCTTCTTGCATTCTTTATCTCCTTGTAGCTATTTTATTTGGTAACTATCATATTAAATTCCTCATAAATTGTTTCATTATTGCTTATTGTTTTACCCACCATACGATGTTACAACGCCCCAACACCATCGGAGTTAAAGCGGATATTGTTGTCCATGCGCATTTGACTACGCCGCTTAATCGGAAGTCATCAGACAAGGATAGATTTAAAACCACAACCGTGTGGCGTCATGATGGTCCAGTTGTAATCACGAACTGCAAAGACACCGAGGATATCAATAAAGCAATCGATAAAGGTGCTTAAAAAATTCTCCACATGTTGAAAAATTCACCATCAGCGGTTCGGGATGGACTCTTGACCGATGTACGGAAGATCAACTACATACTTCCTCTTACGAATCATTCCGCGGATCAAGTTATTTGCCAACGCCAGACTTTGTTCCACCGCGGTCGGTGATAAATGTAAAAAAACGATGACAATCGAAGCTGGACATACATATAGAAGGACAATCGCTTTTAATGTATATGGAGTCACATAGGATCAAATCAAGCGTGAGCAATGACATTTATTGTCAATCATCATTGCCATCCCTGATGACGAGACTCCGACCATCTTTGCTTGTAAGTGGGATCGTTTACGGGACACAACGATCTTTCTTCAACTGACGGTACACACACGCACACAGACACACACACACACACACACACACATACATACATACATACATACATACATACATACATACATACATACATACATACATACATACATACATACATACGCAAGGAAAGCATGCACGCATACATACATACATACATTGTTACGGAATTATGTATCTTTTAAATTATAATAGTTTTCATTTGGGTTTATAACCATTGTATTATAATGTTTTATTTCAGTAGCCTACGTTATTTGTAAAGTACATATGTACGTCAACAAAGTGTCAGTGTTTATGTCCAGGGAAAATCAATAATTATGTCGGTCAGTTCAACATAACTTTGTGATCACGCGATTGACTCATTGGTACCATGCGTGACCTGGTTTCTGATTGGTTAGAATAACTTGTTTACTGGATAGTGCTAGAATGTAGTACTAGAGATTTTAATTAGCTTTTGCGCAGCAGATTGGTATATAATGATATTTAACCACTGCGCTCCTCATTCTTTAGCAGTTCTCCAGATCATAGAGTTATAGAGGAAGTTTGTCTATTGTTTGTAAAATCAGCTGGTGGAAAACCTATTCTCTAGATAGTACATTTTGGATTTAAGTTCTATTGTTCAAGGAACTTAACAATACTCTACATTCACAGGAGTTTACCTAGGGTTATTAATATTTTGGATTTAGAACTGAAAATCATTGGTATATCAGAACATACCAGACTCTTTCATTCGGAACAATCCTTTATTCGGAACATTCATTCATTCGGAATACTTTCGATTAACTTCTGGATTATTGAAGTGTATAGGACAATTTAGGACTAATTAAGGAAATTCTAAACTGTAAGTTATTTATAATTCTTTCACTTTGTTTGTTTAAAATATTTTATATTTTAGGAAATTAAATTTGTATCTTAGAAATTGTGAAAGCTTGTTTGAGTTGTTCTTTCTTTTGCTACATTTACCCCTAGTCGTAACAACATACATACATACATACATACATACATACATACATACATACATACATACATACATATATATATATATATATATATATATATATATATATATATATAAATTTGTAAATTCAACAGGATATCAGTTATGTTCATCCTATATTCTTTCAATTGCTTTCGCATCATCATCATGGATGCTCTTCAGGTAGATTACAATTAAAAAGAGTTACTATAAACAGATTAATATCAGTATAAGAGATGAAGACGAGAATATAATAGATTTTCACGGTATGACTGTAACGTGTGTATTTCTTGTAATTAGAATATTTGAAGACAGTAAAAAAAAAATTTAATTTGTCTTAAACAAATGACAAATATATTTTAGGGGTCCTAGTGATTTTAGTTTAAAATCCTCGAAGAAAGATGATACTGCAAAAGCATACTTCACTAAGTCAATCGCTAACAATGACTTAAACTTGAATAACAACCGTATTTACAAATTTAGCAGATGCGATACAAACATCTGATGCAGCCACTTTAAGTTATGTACAAAAAACGAATTGACACTAAAATACATAAGAGAGTGAAGGATACGAATTGGAAAGATATAAAAACATGGAGAGAACAATCTGATAATAAATTGACAACTATGGAACAAGGCTCAAATTGCAGATAATTCAAAACCATGAGAACTGCAGAAAGATATTACGACAGCAAGAAGATTTCAGATGCCCAAGATATGTCTCCCAGCAGATTAAATACTCTATCCAGTGTTTTGTAAGCTTTGCAAACTGTTAAAGAAAGACTTAGCTAAAACATACAACAATATGTGCAACCCATTGAACAATGGATAAACGCTGACACATCTGACATGGAGGAAATTAAGAAGTCTCTGAAAAAATACAACAATTTGCAACTATAACTTCAAAAATTACAGATAGAATTAAACGATGAGAAAAAAACAGAATGCTAAAGAGAGTAAAAAAGTTAGCTGATGACTTTAAAACTTTTTTTGGCAAGGTTGGAAGATAAGCTGACTCATATAACTAATAGCCTTTCGCAGTTACAACAGAAGAATGACTTTGGCGAAGTCAATTCAAAGTTAGTGCACTTATTGAGTAGGAAAAATGTGAATGAAACCATTATCAGATCGATGAGGACAACCTGTGATCTATCCATACTGTATCCCAATGACAAAATGAGGACAACCTGTGATCTATCCATACTGTATCCCAATGACAAAATGAGGACAACCTGTGATCTATCCATACTGTATCACAATGACAAAATGAGGACAACCTGTGATCTATCCATACTGTATCCCAATGACAAATTGAGGACAACCTGTGATCTATCCATA
The DNA here is from genome assembly GCA_029931535.1 of Margaritifera margaritifera. NCBI lineage: Eukaryota > Metazoa > Mollusca > Bivalvia > Unionida > Margaritiferidae > Margaritifera > Margaritifera margaritifera. Next base: position 656,427 of record JAQPZY010001165.1, read on the forward strand.
CTGTATCCCAATGACAAAATGAGGACAACCTGTGATCTATCCATACTGTATCCCAATGACAAAATGAGGACAACCTGTGATCTATCCATACTGTATCCCAATGACAAAATGAGGACTTTTAAAGCTCAGACTTAAGCGACTGCTAAAATCAAAGACTCTAAACAAATCAATATGTTGACAGGAAATAGCTGTTAATGTAGGTGTGGTACAATGTAGAATAAAGGAATTGGACAAAAGTGTGAAACGAATTTAAAAAATACAGCAGAGACAGGTGCATTACAAACTGATAATGACCAAAAGCATTGCCTGCAAATTTTTAAAACTGAAATAAACACAGAATAAAGAGTATTGCATATACTATCGAATTTGATGAGTTAAAACTAGTTTAACAAGGAGTTTGACCACAACTTAAAGTCTGGATAGATATTGATTTATGATTTTCGCCTTTTAAAGAGAGGAGATAAATGTAAAGATTGTAATTGCGGTGGAACTTAATCTTGAAGACATGGGGGGAGGGTATTCTGACGTATTAATTAAATATATTTCTCCAGAAGGATTAAATTATACAGCTTCACGGTTAGTTGAAACAAAAGTCACACGACAGGATTATTTTAATGCAAACCCTTTGCGCTACAAGTGAAGAAATTAGGCTTTTGTGCAATTTTCAACAACTTCAACATTAGCCTTTTTACATAAACTATCAATAAAGTCGACTTTTTGACTGGATGGGATATGAGTAACAATGTGGTTCTTACGCCTTAGACTTTAAACAAATAGAACCTACTTTCTACAGAGTCAAAGAAATACGTACATATTACCTTGAGGAAACAATATTCTAATGATTGGAAGTAAACAGAAAGATAAACCCAAATTTCAACAAACGGTAATAATATAGCTGGAAAGGCAAACAATTTTTACCAATAAATAGTGTACGCATAAAAGATGGCAACAGCAGCAGTAATAATCAGAGGAGCAATTGTATTATTTCAGCATTCACAGGAAGTATGTATCCGTTCAAGTCATTTGTTCATAATGGATTAGATCAAGAGCAAATACGACACAATAATCAATTGAGGAGATACCGAAAATAATAATGAGTTCAATGAAAACACAGAAAAGTTCCTAGATTACTTACATGAAGCATTAACAGAACGATGTTTTGCTACTAAGTATTTTATAAATGTGGCTAAGACATTTGCTGTATATTCTTTTATCCATCCTGATGCTGTTTTAGATAAACCTAGGCAACCTAAACTTATGAGTTTTAGCCAACTTTTTGATATATAGATAACCTATGAGTATCTATTTATTGTAGTTGTAATGGGCGCTAGTGTTTATATTAGCTACAAGATTTTTTTTAGAACTTAAGACAAATATTCTCACCAAAATATACAGCTAATAAATAGGATGGCAGCATACCGAAAATGTACAGCTCCTTACAATCAGCAAGAAAACACCACAGGGTGTTAAACGTCTTATTCCAACACATCATTGCATTACACATACTCCAAATAGTATACAATCTGAACAACAGTTGCAAGTTTTAATATCTCGGCTGGGTCTTACTATCTTGATTGTACCTGGCAGGAGATGCTAATAATTTTTAGTTATCAAATACTTTGGAAAGAATGCTGATTAAAGACATACCAATTTCTTACGGTAGTGACGGTATTTTCAGGTTGAATTATTACAACATTTTCATGACGTTTAAAGATTTAGGTTACCAGTTTCTATTAGGACGAACAAAATAGAGCAATTTATAGTGAATGAAAAACTGAGAAATTTAAGGGGAGGAGTGGCTAATGCACAAAACACTGGTACAGAGGCTGTTCACTTTATTGTATATGAAAAGAAATTTAGAATGTCACTTAAGTTCCAGGTACGAACAGATCATTGTCCATTGTATCCTACTGGTCTTCCTCAGCTTTTAGATTTACAGTGACACTTGCAAAAGCATCATAAGTGATAGAAGGTGCAAACCACAGTTATGAGCTGGAGAATATTTGTCTCCAGTCCGATACAATTACTTCTGATCTAATGGCTAATTATGTTGACGAAAACTATAGGAATGTAATTGCTTTCATTTTTTATATGACAACAAAGAGAATAATTGATGTGTGTGCTAATACAACCTTAAGAAATGTCATACTTGATTCACCAAGAATGACTTGAAAAGCAGCATTGGTAATGTGCAAAAAAAAACCTGGAGAGTATTTAAATCCAGCAATAGAAAAATAATGATTACTGTGGAAGAATTACCCAACATGTCTTAATTACAGGGATATAAAATGAAACAACAGTTTACAGAAGCAACACAATATTTTTGACGAGCAACAACAATAGACGGAACTTCGTAATATTAGTGTTATTTTTGTTTTTACTGATCACCATTATTTGTGGCTTGATTTAAGAAGCACGCATGATAATAAATAGCATGGAACAAAATATATATTAACTAATGTTCAAAGAGGAGTACACCTGCAGATAAATATAAATGAAAAATTAAATGCACACTAAATGTATATTTGTTTTGTTTGTGATGTTCATGTAAATAATTCGGAAGAACCAGATATAACCTATTCTGTTGCATTGTGATCAAAACGGAATATAAAAACATTTTTGAATTTATTATCATTATTTATGCAACATTTATGTACTATAAGAAATACAACAGAAAATGGCTTTGTATAGACGACAATGTAATTGTAATAGATCATAGTTATATATTAGATAAATGGTTATATGTACTTATTATTCTGTACCATGAAGCTATAATACTTTGATTCAGACGATTGTGTGAATTTAGAGAAAGTAAAAAATAAAGCAACAAAGTTAGAACTCAGTAGTAGATTTTATGTAATATCTACATGGGTTAAAGTGTAAAAGTATAATTTTATCATAAAAGGTTATCGTAACGTGGGCTGTGACCACGTAGACAAAATAAAGTAAAAGTGATTGAATGATTAATTAAAATGCCATAACTCCCAGTATCCGTAAAATTTGAACAGGCACATGAAGGATCATGAAGGATGCATTCAAGACAGACTTGGGAGAATGAGAGACACTAATAGAGAGAAATACAACGCAGTTGTCAACCATCCAAAACAAGAGAGTCAAACTTATATTATATGTATAGTTTATTCTAGTAGCTCTCTCTCTCTCTCTCTCTCTCTCTCTCTCTCTCTCTCTCTCTCTCTCTCTCTCTCTCTCTCTCTCTCTCTCTTCGCCGCCATATGCGTATGAGAGCACTGACTACATACTTTTCTAGAATGTTCTCAAGAAAAGCAATAAGACCTGAAAGTTACACATAACAGAAGGAGCTATTCACAATAGACAGTATTAATAACAGAAGAAGAAAAAAGAAAACATGATAGCTGAGAAATTAATTAAGCTGCAGGGAGATATTTAGACACAAACAAACAGACAGACAATCAATATAGTGACGACAGGTATATCGAGCTAATTCCCTTATTGTGCATTTGGAATGATTCATGTAATCGTAACATAAGTACAACATATGCCACTAGTAATTTACCTACACCACAAACACGAAATGTAGCTATTAGGAAGAATTTACTGTATAATGTGTCAGTCAACCTGTTATATTGAAAATGAGAGGTTACCGGTCCTACTAAAATCTCGAGGGTCAGACTTAAATTCCCGCTTCTCCTATAGCTTTAAAAGTCACAGGGAGTTGGAATATTAGGGCGCTGTACAACAAAGTTCTTTATTAGTGAACAGTACGTCAGTGAATCCCCTCAAAGTACTTTCCATGCACCTCTACACACTTTCTCAGTCTGATTATCCAATTATTAAATGTCATTTTGTATTCACATTTTGGTATGCTATTCATGCAGCGGAAACTGCAGTTTCCATCCCCATGGCGGCATGTAAATGGTCTGCTCCTCAGTGAATCTTTGATATTTTGGAATATTCTGATATTCAGCCAAAATCACTTGGAACTAAATCAGAGCTGTGTGGAGGATGTGGCAAAGTTTTATGCTGTGCTCATTTAGGAAGTCTGTCACGACGGCAGATTTATGCACCGGTGCGTTGTCATGAAGTGGACGGATACCTGGATTATCCGGTGCGCAGATGGATGGTTTGGTTGTGTTCCACAACTTCTGGCAACACTTTGGAGGCATAAAAATGACCTGTGACACTTGCAGATTCAGACACAGGTACTTAGACGACCGTACCTGTTGCACTGAAAAATAATGCGTATCAAACTCTCTTGACAGACCGATTACGTATAACTATTTGTGGTTATTGCTCGTTTTCCCCGATCCAAACTTTATTATTTTCTCTTGAATCGGATTCATAAAAGTAAATCCACGTTTCATCACCTGTGAGAATCTCATTCAAAACGTCTCTGGTCACTCTTTTCATATTTGGCGAGTAGCTGTTTAATCAGCCGTCAATAAATGCGTGACCCGTCTTGCAGAATCTTTTCTGAGCTTCAAATGATTCTTTAATATACTGAAAAAAGCTGACGAATTTATCCCCGTAATAATAGAAATATCTTCCACTGTGTATAGAGCATCTTCATCAATTGCTCCCTTTGCTGCAGCCACTTCTCTTTCACCAGTTGCAGACAACGGTCTTCCAGAACGTGGTCATCTACTATGGATTTGCGATTATCTTTAAAAATTGTAGGATATGACAGAGAATTGCATACGTAAACTGTATCCAAGTCGGCCTTAATATTAGTCGGAGAGAACCCTAAGAGCGCCCGTATTTTACCGTATGTTCTTTGCACAGTGGCAGAATTGTTCTCATTCTCTTGCATTTTTATGTCACTGTCCTTTACCTATGTTACTTCATGCGCATATGTCTGACGTGCTGCACGTGCAGCTGTAGATAATATTATGGAAAGTTATTTTATCTATCGATCGGTATTAAATTTATTGACAGGTTCAAACAAACAAAAAGTTATAACAAAATATTCAGAACTTTTCAAATACCTCTCGTGTGGGTGTGTGTATTAGTGTGTGCGTGCGTGTATGTGTGTGAGTAGATAGATAGATAGATAGATAGATAGATAGATAGATAGATAGATAGATAGATAGATAGATAGATAGATATAGTGCGTTACAAATATACACCATACAGAGTGGAAAGTGCTATCCCTGGATCCTACAGAAGATTGCCTGATAATACGAAGTGAATTTTTAAACATGGAGAAAGAATATGATGATACAGGTTAGAGAATTTTTAATTCGTAATCTACTGAGATTCGAACCAGGGTTTGAATCTAATTAGAATGCAAATCAAAAATTCTCTAACTTGTATCATAAATTGTTAGTAAAAGAAAGCAGATAGGAAGATACCCGATCAACCAATTCCTCAGTGGGTGAGAAAACCATGAAAGCCTCCTCTGATTCGTTTCCCAAGTCGTAAAGAATTGAGACGCGTAAATAAGCCATATGTGAACAGAATCATCATAAAAAGACTTAGAGATTCATTTAAGGGAAATGCAAATTAATGCAGATTTTACCGTGGTAACAATCAGGATTTGTATAACTTTTTCAGAGGCACTGAACCATACTTGAAGAAAGTCATCATCAGGAAAATCCTTCAAATTGGTTCTGTAAATATTTAGCCTGACTCTAACAATTAAACTCATGAAATGACCCATCCAGGAAAGAGAAAAGGATATTCTGGACCTCCTATTTGAAACTCCAACAGTAAGGAAAGCGCGTCAGCTGTGATGGTGGTTTTTGTTGTTGTTTGGGTTTTTTTATACAGTAGTAAGGGCACTGTTACAATGATGATGGTTGTATTTGTTGTTTTATGAAGTAGTTTATAGTTTTGCGCCAATAGATGTTTTTCAGTACAATAAATGACTAATGGAATTATGGCATTTTAAATAATAAATCATTTTTATTTTATTTGTTGTGAGTTGGCACAGCCCACGCCAAAAAGTATTTTCTATTATAAATTTTACTACACGCCAGAATTTCTTTTCGCCCTCTACTTATAACCATAATATCCTGAATTCCCCCGAAAATAGCCATGTTTTATTTCAGATGAAAAATGACGATTTCCTCAACTCTGAAGAATTCCTCAACTTATATCTCAAGAAAAATGTACTTCCATGTGTGCAATTTACCTTGACAAACATTTAGCCAAGTATTTTGAGAGTATGCCGCGCGTAGTCATTGCACTTGCAACGATAGGGTTATTCCCAACAGCCAGGTAAAGGCGCTGGAGGCAACTTCCAAATCTTAAATCTAAATTAGCTGTTCATTTTACTGCATTTATTAGTAAACAAGCATTGTTAAACAACTAGTTCAAACTGGATCATGGACCGGTTGTCGTGAAAAACGACAGTCTTGAGTAAAGTTTACCTTCATTTTATCAAAAGCATTAAAGCGGGTTGCACGCGTTAGAAATGGAGGCGGAAGTTGAGTGCCCAGTGCGAGCCTACATGGATGATAACAATATCAAATGGCTCCATGGAAAACCGGACTATTCCAAGGTTAATTTGAAATATCTCAAAGAGAAAACAAAAAGTCACAAGGCCGGATCCTTGGAAAAACTGGTGGAAAATCTGGTAAAAACTTGGGAAATGGAGAGTTCCCATAAAGTGCGTGAAGAGGTAATGATTTTTCTTTTTAAATATGGAATTCTCTTTACTACTACTACAGTAGTAACAACTACTACTACTACTACTACCAACACAGCTACTATCACACAACAACCACCAACACTACTACTACGAACAATACTACTGTAGTTGCTTTTATTTCGATGGAGCCTTTTGTCATCAATATAATCATCATCAGTAGTATTATTATTATCATCATCATCATCATCATCATTATTGTTATTATTATTAGCTAGCGTAAGGCCAAGTGACCTTATGGCATGGCCCTTATTCCGTCATGCGTTTTGCGTCCGTCAACAATTGCTATTTCAATCTTCTTCTCAAAAACCACTCAACCATTTTGACCAAATTTTGGAATAAAGGGCTTTCAATTTTTACAAATGATGCCAATCCGCTATCAAATATGGCCGCCGTTACTGAAAATAGTAAAATCCTTTAGACGACCTCTTCTCAAAAACCGTTCATAAGAATTTGCTCATATTTGACAGAAAGCATTCTGGCAGGATGACCTTATAAACTTGTAAACAGTATGCCAATCCGAAAATTAAAACATCAAAACATATAATTTTACAATACAGGATTTATACATTTTCAACACAAGTTTTACGAATTAGCAAAATACTACACTTTAGGGTTTAATTGAACAATCTGTAATTGAAACTTAAGAATAAATATAAACTAGAAATATAGGAAGTAGCACTCTGTGTGGATGAAATAAATTTTGCTTTAAGACGGGCTCAGCACAACCAAACCAGGTATGTTTGTGCATTTGTGATGCACACCAATGCGATGACTTTGCTGTATTGGCTTGTAAAATGGACTTAGACCAACCGAACCAGGTAAGCCAAAGCAGATATTGTTTGTGCCTTTCTGAGCACATCAATAACATCATTGCTGGGCCACCCCTCACCCTCACATGATAGAAGACCCCAGATGAGAGGCAACTAGGCCCCCATATAAAATGTTTACACTAACCCAAATACTCTAATATAAATACAATATACTGCAATGTAAACACATGATCACAATTTTTCCTTAATTTAACTATGTGGGAACATGTGAGGTGGGTGGAGATCACATTCATACCCTCACTTTCACACAAAGATTTTATATCCAGCACAGTGGGGGATATTTACATAAATAAATAAACAAATAAATATATGCAAATCAGATTATATTTTGGACAAAATTCTGACTATGTACAGTAATCCAATCTGTGTAAAACATGCATAACTAATAATATTTATCTAACACTGCAAACACACACACACACGTATATATATATATATATATATATATATATATATATATATATATATATATATATATATATATATCTGTGTGTGTGTGTTAGGCATAGAAGCATATCAAAACTAGAAAAGGCACAAGAGCTTACAATAATAAATTCTAGCAAGTGTACGAAGACGCACTTGCATGTACGCACCATCTAATAATAAAATGGCACTTACAGAAATTTATTTGTAGGATAATTAATTTAGAAATGCCAAGCTAACTGATCCCTATGAGGCCCATCCCCAGAGAGAACCACGTGACGTTTTATACAAAAAACAAAATTTACACACAATAAAGTGGACAACGATAAAATATAATAGATCTTAAAGGTAAAGGTCACACAAAATTTCAAAATTCAGTCGATATCACTTTAGGAGGAAGCCAGTAGGATGGAGTGGTCAGCTGTTAGAGCAACAGAAAAATATAGATGGCGATATAAGGGGATGAACGACACTAAATATCGGTACCCCGACAAAAGTTCGCACGACAAAAGAGCGCCGACAAAAGGGCGCCGACAAAAGAGCGAGCGACAAAAGAGCGCCAGACATAAGAGCACCGACATAAGAGCGCCGATAAGACAATATCCCCTGGACAATACCCCATATGTCAATTATTGCCGACAAAAGAGCAAATGACAAAAGAGCGCATATGTTCCAACATATTTTAATTATTGAGCAAGACAAAATAGCGCCATATAATTAGGGCTGATAACAAATAAAAAATAACAAATAATTTAATTTTAGTTATAGTAAAAAATTTCATATATAAGCTCATTAAGCATTGCATTTTACAAAAATTAGCATGGAGAAAACAGAGTCACAGAAAGGAAAGGTTATGCTATTGGTTTCCGGATACAGATATCGAAAGGACCGTGAAAACAAGGACGGAAGTACGTCATGGAGATGCTACAAGAAAGATGGCTGTCGTGGAAGAATGAAAATGCTCAACGACGATATTATCTCATCATCGGAACACAATCACGCTCCTGAGCCCGCTAAAAATGAAGCATCGAAAGTCGTGTCGGCTATACGTAGACGGGCTGTGGAAGGAGTCGAAAAACCGAGGCAGATTATACAACAAGCCAGAAGTGGAATTTCATTGGAAGTTGCACCTCATTTACCGGGATACACAGCATCGCAACGCACGATCGAAGGACAAAGAAAAAGCAAACAGCTTCCATTTCCTAATCCTCAAAATGTAGCAGAAATAGCGATTCCTGAAACTCTTCAAACATCACCACGAGGAGTACAGTTTGTCTTATGGGATTCAGGATCGGATGACGAGAAGAGAATTCTGATATTCGGAACTACGGTAAACATCAACCTTCTAGAGCAAAATGAGCATTGGTTTGTGGATGGAACTTTCAAAGTCGCACTAGTTATTTTCTTCCAGGTGTTTACCATCCATGATCTGATCGATAGCAGGGCATTGCCCTTGATTTATTGCCTCATGAAGGACAAAGCAGAAACTACATATGTACGAGTTTTTGAGAAAATTAAAGAACTTAAACCTTCTCTAAACCCACGAAGCATTATGTCCGATTATGAGAAAGCTGTGCATAATGCAATTCAATGCGTGTTTCCTGGAACGCGTATTGTTGGTTGTCTTTTCCACCTAGGACAATGTCTATGGAAAAAAGTCCAAGAATTTGGTCTAGCGCAACTATATCAGGACAACGAGGAAACCCGCATGGCAGTAAAGATGCTGCTTGCCTTGAGTTTTATTCCTTCAAATGACGTCGTAGTTTCATTCGAAGAATTGGCGGAAGCAAGTCCTGCCGAAATTACACCACTTGTAGATTATTGGGAGGACACTTACATCGGACGACGTAGAAGAAACCGGAGAGACAATCCTCGCTTCGCCGTAGATCTCTGGAATGTACATGATCGTATCGACGACAATCTTCCACGCATAAACAACTCGGTGGAAGCCTGGCATCGTGCATTCCAACAAACGGTCGACTGCAATCATCCGTCAATTTTTAAGCTGATCAACCATTTTCGTCTGGAGCAAGATCACATCGAAATAGAAATTGAACGGCATCTATCCGGTGTGAATCAACCTGAAGCTTCTAAAAACAAGTACGTAAAGCTGAACAGAAGATTACAGGTCATCGTTCCAACTTACAATAATGCTGTTTTGATGGACTATCTGCGAGGCATTGCCAACAATCTTGCAATATAATTTTTATTTAAAGTAAGGATCAAAATTAATCATATACTGCCGAAGTTATTTGCAGAAATGATTTCCAATGTCATTTTATACACTTCATTTAAGACATTAAATTAAAGTTATTTGCAATACAATAAATGGTTGTGATATTTTGTAGTTCGCTCTTATGAAAGTAAGGATCAAAATTAATCATATACTGCCGAAGTTATTTGCAGAAATGATTTCCAATGTCATTTTATACACTTAATTTAAGACATTAAATTAAAGTTATTTGCAATACAATAAATGGTTGTGATATTTTGTAGTTCGCTCTTATGAAAGTAAGGATCAAAATTAATCATATACTGCCGAAGTTATTTGCAGAAATGATTTCCAATGTCATTTTATACACTTCATTTAAGACATTAAATTAAAGTTATTTGCAATACAATAAATGGTTGTGATATTTTGTAGTTCGCTCTTATGTCGGCGCTCTTTTGTCGCTCGCTCTTTTGTCGGCGCCCTTTTGTCGGCGCTCTTTTGTCGGGTCACCCATAATTCCATAATAGGTACCTATGCGCGCTGTTCATGAATCATGATCGGCTTAAATTTACAACAGACTATATCCAAATAAGGCAAATTATTTAAGTAATTATATCAAAAGTGTATATTCAACTATCGTATAACGTCATGTTGTTGAGTAATACTAAGAAAGTCTCTTCTCGAAGGAATAAAATTAGGTCATGCAACCATGGTTCATATTCGGTTAATGGAGGGGGAAAAATTAGTAAGGAAACAAAAATGTTATTCTGAGTAACCAACACATCTTTTTTGCATGAAACCGGAAAAGCAAATGTTAGAGTGTATGCTTAATAGACAAAGTGGCAACTAAGTGGTCGAAACTTTTCTTTCAGTTGCACAGTTTCTATGCATGTATGAATATGCTTTCACAAGCTTACATATGTCAGTTACAGGGAGAGCGATATCAGGCTCACTTGGACCTCTTGTTATTATTGGTGGTGGTGGTCCAGATGCTTATATTCAGATGCAATCATTCATCAACGTCATCATCATTATCAACAGCATCTTCGCATTTCTCATCATCCTCTTCTTCAAATCATGTGTACATCACATGAAAACTAATACAAAACATTGTTGCTTGATTGACAGTTGCTCAATTTCAATCCATGCACCGACATTATTAAACTCTTTGGTCTCCAACGGGAATAATGATAATGAAAATATAATGAGCACAGATCAAGTATGTAAATATCTAGAAAACTGCAGGAAAAGCAACAGTATCCACACCCCTCTCTTATTTGTTCTAAACACTTTGATTCGCTATCACCCTCAGATGAAACGTTTCTGATTAATGCTTGCCATTTCAGCATGTGTTTAGTTTGGTTATAGTGTACAAGAATCCATCGAGACAGTCAGTTTATTACAGTGAATTTATCGTGACATACAATCTGAATTATGTTTAGTTGACTGAGTCTGTGAAATGGTTCAAATATCAGACTATCTATCATATATATGAAGACCTGTGGAGTTAGCAGAAAAACCTTACCGGCCTTCTTTTCGTTGTTTTGTAAGCGACTTGTAGAACAAAAAATGCACACTTCCCTGTATTTAGCTAGAAAGGCTTTTGCGCAGTCAGTATCAAAATTAAGCATATTAACATCCATACTTAAATACGTTTCCAACGGTATCAGTCATGAAGGTTAGGAGTCACGTTATATTACACACGGACGCACAAACGCGCGTTCTCGTTCAAGGACGAGCGTGCAACGTCAAATATTTTCTGCCATTTCTTTCACAAGCGCTGGGAGAGACATTTTTAACTTTTGCAGAATGTTTCACTAATAGAACTATTATAAATAATTTAGAAATAACCATGAATGATGTCTCGTAAAGATGTTATTATAGCCCAAAAATTAGAAGCCCTCTGTTACATACCTAACGAATGATGCATAGAACGACATATCGAAATGAAATATAAATCCTATATTGTTATTCATGTATGTTTCCTTACTTGACGATCTGAATATAAGCATTGCAAGCGAGTAGTCATCGTTAGGATTTATTAACATTAAAAAATAGTATTTCTTACATATTATTTGATGCATCAATATATATGACAGTTTATCTCGAAATTAAAGCTAGTTACATTTAACAGATCGTCGCTTGTTTGTAACTGTATTTCCTTCTTAAGTAATCTTTTGTACATACCAAGTAATTCTTTGATTATTTTCATTTCTAATATTCCATTTATGTATTTATGTATTCCTGTGTTACAGCGATATTTGGAGAATAGGATTATAATATAGTATACCTTTTCGACATGTCAATCAATTGTCTGTCTTTATTGAACTTTACTCTCTTAGTTTATACTTCATGTATACCTAAACGACTTTCCGTGATCTGTGTTAAACTTTTGTAAGTATTTATATGTGACCATTGGAAAGATTGCCTTGTCGAGAGGTGCGATTGTTTCCACAATTGATCACTAAAAATATAAAAAGATCTAATTACGAAAATAATGAGCCTCAATTTAGTACTAGTTCCTTTATCCAAGTTAAATGCGGACATCATGAAGAATTAATATTGATGTATCAGAATCCGATGTGATTATATTAAAAAAGTGCTATGTCCATTTGTAATGGCTGAAGCTGAGTGTACTTTATTTGTTAATTGTATCGCTATACTCGATCTTGCCGACCATTCAGAGTACTCTCGGCACGCTTGAGGTTCGCGCATATCACGTGACCTTGTCAAATGCTGCTTTAAAGAGCGTTTAAGTTGTTCCAACTTCCTTTTGGATTTTGTACCATGTATATGCTTGAGTGAAAAGAAAATAATAATAGATACAACAGGATATTTCTATAATAGGTAAGCTTCAAATCGATCATTTTCCTTGTCAAAATGTTGCATATAGTATTTAAAATGGCTTTCAAAATAATCTTTGTGTAAAAAAACAAAATCTTTATTTTTATTCCATTACCGTAAAATCTCATATGCTACATCTTGTATGAATTTACAATCATTTAAATTATTGAAGTTCATCCTTTCTATATTTCAGCGAGTACTGACTGCTGCTGTAAACAATTAGAGACTGACTAAAGTTACTGAAAACCTATTTATAATTTACAGGGCCGGATTAAGACCCTTAGAGGCCCTAAGCACTGAAAAGATTATGATGCCCCCCCCTCCCCCATGTAATTCAAAATAAAAACAATACTAAACCGTACTTTCTCCCTTTTTATTGGTTTCCCTGCTTTGCTGGTGCCCTAAGAACGTGCTTAGACTGCCTATTGAGTAATCCAGCACTGGTAATTTAAGATGCATACAACGTATGTGAAACTGTGTTTTGCTACTGAAAAATTGTTTAGGAAGAAGTAAACGGTGGGCATATTGCATGTTTTAACCAATTATAAATATCAGTGTACGCCTCTTACATTGTAGGACTAATGCATGTACCGGATTAAGTAGCCACGACCAAAATCATAAATGTAAAATATAATATGTGCATGTATCTGGTACATTTCTAATGACAACATACTTTCTAAAGATGAAAATTACACACATATGGAGCACAAACCCTTAGGCCTCCTGCCTAGGCAGCAGACTCCAACAGGTTTTGTCTTGGTTTGGTGACCTACATTTTTACGAATACGACAAATGGAAAATGATTGGTAGATACAATGAAGAATACATTATTGCACCACTCCGTAAATAAAAACGTCACTCTTCTTCAATAAAGGAGAAGTGACAGGCATAATAACTTACCATAATCCACAAAAAATGAAAAATACACATTGTGAATCGAATCGAAACGACACAATCTTTGCTATACTTTAACTGTACTTTACCCTCTATGGGCAGATAAAAAAAGATGTATGTGCGATATTTGGACTCTTGAAAAGAGTATATCTTTAACATATTTTATATTTCTGCATATTTGTACGGAAGACCACATGCAGTGATGGTGGTGCAATTGCTTTTCAAGATGGATAAACTTTGTCAATATATAAATCTTGAGTTAATGGGAGGCAAACTCAATTCTTACAATTTTGGTTAACCTTTCTTTGGATGATGCTACTGACACCGGGATACGACATAAATAAGCTCTTCTGTACTACGCACAGATGAGCTAAACACGTGGAATGCACAAAAAGACCACGAGGAGATGCTTCCCATAAAGCTACATAGACATTAGACTTAAAGCAAAGAGAAGTAGCAAATACAGATTGTTTATGGACAACACACTTCCACATAAGTTCTCTGGTCTTTGCTGAACAGAGCTAACAGCCTGCTTATAGCAATAATAGTTGCAGATTTCTATGATGTATGGATAGATGATTATGAATAAAAAAAAAATTAAAAAACTTCTACTCCTTTAATAACATACTACATAATGCATCAATTGTAAATCATATGATAATACTTCATTGTTTTAATGTAATTTTAAAGGAATAATATACAACTTGCAATCACTTTCTGTGAAACAAATTCATTATTTGAAACTAAACATTTGAAAAATACATACTGAAATTGCACCAGTGAACTGATAATATGGGAAAAAAACATTTCGGACTTTATATTTCATAATCTAACAATCCACTCGCGTATGCTGCCAAAGCTAGTGAATATGATAAATAAATTGATCTTGCTGAATGTGTCCGAGATGTTGGTGATATAAGTATATATTTCAAGTTTGATCAAACCTGGATCAGAAATCTGTCCTCAAGAGTGGTAACAAGGTCAGCCAATCAAATGTTGTTGCGAAAACCCCAAAACGATTAGACCCTTCATGCTGTAAAAGGGCAACAAGATTTTCAGTATGGCTGCCATGACAGTCATATTGGAAGTTGGATAAGTACCACTTTCATTTAGGACCAGCTACATAATGACAACCTCATGTTGACCATTCTTTTATGAGAGCAGCAATTCGATTTTCAAGATCACATGGCATTATGGCAGCCATGTTGGATGTGTGACAGACCCAATTTTCATTTAAGACCAACTAGACTTTAGTGTGATTGTCTGGCAAAGGTGTTATAAAAATCCATAAAGTGGTTTAGGAGGAGTAGCAATAACAAAAATTATCTTAACGGACAGACGGATGCTGGAGGATGCTTATATAGCATAAGCACTGTTGGTCTCCAAACAGTTTAGCTAATAGACTGTCTACATTTATATGTATACTTGAAAGGTTAGCCATTATGACAATTTCTCTAGACTATGTACATGCACGACATTACATAGATACAATAGGCTCTCAAAAAACAATGGGCACTTCTTAATGAAAGAAGCTTTGTAGGAATTTGGAAAGGTTCACACATTTTCAAATGTATTATAGAATTCCTTGACACAAAGGAGCATGACATAATAATGGCTATAAAGCAGTATGTTTTATTTTTGCCCACTAGATATACACCAAGTCCATGTTTAAAACAGCTAGGTGCCTGCTGGTTTATTTTCAATCTTACTTAACTCTAAATTTTGCAATGTTGTATTCAAGTTTTTCTGCTGATATATACTGTTATGTACATGTATTGGATGTTTTTTTATGACATCACTTCATTCCCCTTTTCATTGAGTTAAGAGTTCATAATTCATATCAAAGTCAGTGTTGTTCAAGTCATGACAAGGCAAAGTGGATAATGGTGTTCTAGAATAATTAAAATAAATGCATATATATCAACTAATCAAATAAATGGTATTGTTTTCAAATGTAGAAAATGCCTCCTATTTTATAATAATACACAAAATTGTATAATCGGCAAAATGGAGTGCAATAGAAATTACGAATTAGAATTAGAACCTTAAGCTGTATCATTGATCTAAGTTTTGATGCTTAAGCTGGAGATATTCCTGAGAAATAAAGATAATTCAAAAACTGTATATGAGGACATGCCCCAGGTTGATAACTTGTAAGGTAATCTTTATAACAATTATATGTTTAAAATAAAAATGAAACTAGGTATTTGTTTCAATGTTAAAAATGTACATGTACATATAACTGAAATTGGAGTTCAGATACATATATACAAGTTTGAAATTGAGGTTAGAGAAACACATATTTGAAACTGGGGTCCCAGAAACACAATTCAATTACCATCAGGGTAATTCAGATCTTATTTCAACATGAGCAGTTCTAACAAAGGATTAAATATTATGTGACTATTATCAATGCTTCACATCTCTTTAAAAAATAAAATACATTTACACATGGCATGCAAATAATCAGAATTAGTCCAAGTAAAATTACATGTAATCATTTGTTGATCAGCCTTATTTTAATTCAATGCCGTACTTACTTTAAAATATATTTGCATATGTATAACAAAAACTTTTTTAACCTTTTTCTTAACATGGAATTAGTGTATTTCTAGTGAGCAAAAATAATACATACTGTTCTGTAGCCATTATTATGTCATGCTCCTTTGTGTCAAGAAGTACTATAAATACATTTGAAAATGTGTGAACCTTTCCAAATTCCTACAAATTCATTCTCATCGATGGCTGGTAAAGAGATGTTGCATTGTAATTATCTTTCATTTGCTGTCTTCCATGTGCATTATTCAAAAAATAAATTAATGACGTTATGCAAGTTTATGAAACCAAGCCATGTCTCATCCACCACTGTGACAGCTACTTCCTTTAATACTAAGTAATATTAAATATAACGTTATCAGCAGGATGGGTGTGTGGTCATATATTAGTACAAAACACTATCATAACACCAAGTATGTGATAAAATGAAAGGCAGTCTTGTGGTGATGTTGTGTTTCAAATATAGTTTTGTTTGTTTTTGTTGGTTTTAATAGTACTTTTAACACATTATTGGATACATCAAATGGAAGCTAAGTTCTGTTCTCAAGGACACATTGAGGCCGCTGGCCTGGATGAGTATCAAAACCCATGAACCTTGGATTACTAGTCTGACATTACCAACTAAGCTACTGACACTTCAGTTTCAAATATAGATTAAAGTAGGTATTGGATTATAATACAGACAATGGTAATAAATAAATTTGTACACAAACTTGAAAGTGAAGTCTCAGACACACACATTTGAAAGTGATGTTCCATAACAGATAAATGAAATTGGGGTGTAAGATACAAGCATACAAGCAATAAAGTGGAGTCAAAGAAACATGCAATTGAAACTGGGGTCCCATAAACACATACTTGAAACTGGTGTGAAAAATACAGGTCTGATTCAACAACAACAATAAAACAAGAGTCCCAAGTGGGCCTGAGATCCACACCTGGTTTATATTTGCCAAATAGCCAATGCAATCGCAGCTGGCCAAGAAATTTGCATTAGTAGGATGCTTTCTGTTTAAATTTCTACCAATGCTGTTGATTGCATTTGTTATGAAAATAACTGTTTCATTATTTCTCTGGTTCTTTTATCTTCATAGGCCATCAGCAACATTTGTCCAAGCAGTTTTTCAGAAGTTGTTGAAAGGTTTTCTTTTTTTAGCAATGATGGCCATATCCGATGGCAGATCAGCAGCATTTGTATAAAATGTAAAACCCTCTATGTCAGAATACTTTCTGTCAATTTGTATCATATTTCTGTTGAGTGTTTTTTGTGAACAAATCATTGTAAAAAATTTCAACTTTTATTAACAGTGACTATATTTGATGGTGGATCAGTATAAGCTGTATAAACTTTTAAGGCCTTCTATGTCAGGATGCTTTCTGTCAAATTTAGTCAAAATCTGTTGAGTGGATTTTGATAAGTCATTAAAAGGTTTTTCTATTTTTATAATAGTGACCATGTTTGATGGCAGAACAGTATCATTTGTACAAAATTGAAAGGTATTTATGCCAGGATACTTTCTATCAAACTTGGTCAAATTCTGTTTATTAGTTTTTGAGAAGTAGTTTAAAGGTTTTTCTATTTGTATTATTGGTGACAATATTTGCTGTCAGATCAGAATCAATTGCACAAGTTTGAAAGATATTCATTCCAGAATGTTTTCTGTCAAATTGGGTCAAATTCTGTTGAGTGGTTTTGAAGAAATTGTTTAAAGTTCTTTTTTATTTTTAGAAAAGGTGGCCATATTTGAAAGATCTTCATGCCAGGATACTTTTTGTCAAATATGATTAAATTCTGTTCATTATTTTGGAAGAAGTCATTTAAAGACTTTTTCTATCTGTAGTAATGGCATCAATACTTAATGGCTGATTGGCATCATTATTTTGTACAAACGTTAAAGGCAATTATGCCAGGATGCTCTGTACTAAGTTTAGTTGAACATGGATACGTAGGTCTTGAGAAAAAGTTGAAAATAGCAATTGATTTTATTCTATTTTTAGTAACAGTGGCCATTTTTGAAGGTGGACCAGCATCATTTGTATAAACTTTATATGTCTTCATATCAGGTTGCTTTCTGTCAAATTTGATCAAATTCTGTTCAGCAGGTTTTAAAAAGAAGTGGCTTTTCTATTTTAAAAAATTAGTCACATCTGATGGCAGATACAACTGGATCAATTTTCCATTTGTAGCTTATTTTTCTCTTTCAGCCCCCCCCCCCTCCCCGCTTCGAATTATTTGGGCAGATTTCTTCAGAGAATATCATAGTTTCAAGGCAACACTTGGTTTTCTATATGCATTAGATTTTTCACTATATTCTGCCATTTTTTTCATACTCTCTGTGACTGAATCAAAATGTCCTGAATCAAAACATTCTTCAAAAGTTCTAACACCTGTTATTTCCTTTACCTCTTTCAAGAATAGACCAAGTTCCCGCATTTTCCTTGAAACAATATTTGCTGTGTGTTCCTCGTTGTCCTTTTTTATTCCATAGGCGCTGGCCATAGCTAATTATGATAAAGTCCTTTTGTATTATTTTTGATATTTCATCATGTTTCATGCTGTTCACTACATTAGAGTAAAATGTTTCCGTCATTTATAGGAATTGGAAGCAATTGATTCTCTTCCTTCACTGCACTTCTTCATTTCCTCTTGAAACTCTCTGAAGATCAGGTGATGCAATACTTTTTCTGATGTTCTGCCAGTTCCATGTTACAATATAAACCTTTGCAAGAATAACAAGGAACAAGTTCTGATGCATCACGTTTTCTGCCAGTCAAAGCATTATTCGATCGATGGTCTATATTTAGGAATCAACAATCCTTTACTTTTTTTTACATACGTCTAAGTTATGCTTAACGTCAGCTTCATTGCATAGCGTTTTCCAACTAGGTCTGGGTTGCTGTGAATTCTTTGGAAGTGAATGTATGCTTGCAACCTCCTGTTGATCTGAATGACATGCTTCATAACGACGTACAATTTTCCACACTAATTACCACAGAACCTGCTTTTTGTCCCATTTCTGGTTTTTGGATTCATCAGTATTTGTGGTCTGAATTATAATTCCATGTTGGTAAGAGATTCCCATACCACTGATTATGGTACTACAGTCATCATCTGAATTTTCATCAACCATCTCTTTGCGTTGAGCGTCTGTTGGATATTTCAATTGATATTGTTGTTTATTGCTTTTAGGAACCTCCTGCTCCTTACATGTGTACGTTCCTGTAAACAGATAAACTAATGTCAGTGTCAGCATGTTTTGTAATGTTGAGAAAATATGCTTACCACAATTCTCTGACGTAGCCAACTTCTGATATATTATGTTGTGTTAATGAGATTTAACTTAGTTTTTGAGATTATTTGAAACTAAATTATAGCCGATATTTTTATCTGACAAGAATTTTGTCAAATAAGGTGTCTTGTCTGCTCAGAAGCTATCATGAACCATTAGACTTTTCATAGGAAAAACGTTAACCCATAACTTTATAAAGATTTTAAAATGATCTTCATCTTGTCCTACCAATGCATGTACGAACTGATCTCATACCATGAGATGTTCACATGTATATGATTAAAGGGTTGGAGTCATTAATAGTTCAAGTTAAAACCCAAGGGCTGGTCCTTTACCCCTTTTATAGATGCAAGTGGGAAGTCAGTTCCTCATACCCATCAATGTATATATGGTTACAGGGGTAAGGTTCTTAACAGCTTTCAAGTTTTGATCCAGGGGCAGGTCCGCTACCCTGATCCATAACTCTTAGGCCCAAGTTGTGCGGCATCTGAATGGTTACTGTCTTGTGAAGCTACAGTCCAAATATAAAAGCAATCCCTTAAAGAGTTTGGGCATTATGACAACTGAAAAAATGTAACTGAAAAATTAACAAGCTTTTCAAGTGACCTTGCCCTTGTCCCCAGCCAAGAGAATCTATACAGGGGTCAGCATCTAAATGGGTACTGCCTATTGAAGCTCAAGTCCAAAATAAAAGCAATCCCTCAAAGGGTTTGGAAACTATGACAACTGAAATAACTTTGACCTAAACACCTAACCAAGTGTTGACACCGCCGATTAACCAAATAAAACTTTTAATCTTGAAGCGATTTCGATATACAGATGGTTTGGTTTTGAGGGATTTCACTGTACAATAATAACCACGTGAGCAGATGCTGAGCAGAAACCATGATTTATGCAACTTCAGGTATAACCATAAATATGAGGTACACAAAGATGACCATTTAATTCATTGTGTGTATAAACCGGCATAAAAACCAATGAACACAGAAGATGGTGCAAAGAACAATTTTCTCACAAGGAGTTACTGTGCGCAAGTTCTTATGTACATCCAAGCTGAACAAAGAAATACATATATATATAAATGGGAGGACAATGACCATCAAAATCGTATTCGGTCTGTAGTTATAAACTTGAATACAAAATTTCATTAAAATGCTATAACTGTATCAAGCGATGTTGTTGAGAGACATGATGAACATAGAAAGAAGTGACCTTCTATATCTCACGCAGTTTCATTGAAAACTGGCTAAATATGAATGTGCCAATTTATTCCGCTTGTACAAGTTCTTTCCATCCCCATAGTCGTATCTAATCTCTTCAACTCTGTCAATATTTCTGGTTGCAAAGAGACAAAGCCTTGGGTAAGAGTTGTGCACTTTCAACTTCATTTGTGCATTGCATGACTTTGTGCTTTTTGCAGCATCATTCACAAAATGACACAGATGTCCTCCTGTACACTTTGCATTTATAATAAAAGCAAAAGAAAATGTAACTTGAACAAACTGCTATCATCCAATTCCTTAAATAGAACAATGATCTTACCAATAATCTGCTCAAGTTGTCTACTTAAACAAAGCCATCAAGTCACATTAACCTTGACCTTGACCCTAGAGTTTATTGGGAGATGAAACGAACACCACCCACCCCACGACATATAATGAGTGTTGTTTAATTATACTTACAACGCCACCATGTCTTACATCGAATTCTAAAGGAAACATTTGCAAGACATGAATGTTTTTTAATTATACATACAACGCCAACATGCTTATATCTAATTCTAAAGGAAACATTTGCAAGACATGAGTGGTCTTTCCTCTGATCCTAAATGCATTGGAATGGTTCAAAGTGCATATATAATTACGTCTGAGGGCAGATATCTGTAAAAGCTTTGTGCTATACACGACACTGATGTTATGGACCACTACAAAGCGTGAGGTTGTGTACCGAATTCAGCACGTCAGAATGGTCCTTATTACTTATTCTCATCTCACTTTCATCTGCGTTTGCCTGGCATTTGCCTAAATAATCCTGATATATGCTGAATGGGCTGTAAAAGATATTTCATCATCATCCTTACTAGTGTTAATATTCTACAGAGCCGAAACGAATACCAATTTTTCCTATTCTAATATCTATGGCATGTATTCGGATAGAATTTGAATATTCATTGATATTAATAACGCTATCAAATGATCTTTTCTTCCTTGTTCAATATTTTGGGGGTCTACCGTAGTATTATTGCCAACTCCCACAACTCCGCAACCGTGCTGCACTGAAAACACTGTAAACTCAGTCATCTAAATTAAATTAAATAACATTATAGCGGTCTTGAGTAAATGTTCTTGTGGATTCAGACTAAAATTCAAATGAATGTAGGTGCTATTTTCCCTGTCGTTCTTCAAACTCAGTATGCCACAGAGAACAGCTTTTATGTCAGTTGCCAACCTTCCTCCCCGCCGCCCCCTTCTAAATATAAGTTTTGTCAAGAATTGCCCCCGTTACACTAAGGTGAGATGAAATAATGTGAAAATTTCAGCTAAATAACAACCTTCCTGACGGCGGCCCTCTTCGCCTGGTGCCCCTGTGAACAAATTCCCAGTTAAGTTACTTTGTTGAAAGGATTTGGTGTCTTTGAAATGCCTCCTGTTCTATACCATGGTTTTTTTTAGTTCATGCAGTGAATAAGCCACTTTCAACTGATTTGTTGTAGAGGTTAATGCTAATGTATTCCAATACAGGGAAACCAATAACCACTAATCAGAACAGAAAGTAGCCTATTCAACAAGTGACATTACAATTGTTTATATACCCTCAAAACTTGATCCAAGTAGACAAGAGATGAAGCAGCAGGGAAACTTCACATAAAATTGCCCAACAATTGGCCAGTCACGCACTTCAATTCTACATGGGAGGAAAGTTTAGGATATCTCCTTTACGCTGATACAAGTTATGAGTGGCTAAACATGCCATTGTTGTTAACAAAATTGGCACGGAATCGGCGAGGGGTCACAATTTTGAACTAGTTAGACACTTTGTGCTGTTTCGGAGAAGTGGAGTGGGTGTTATCGATAGTTTTTCCCTTTTTTACTGACAGAAAGGAGTGCCTGTGGTCGGCATGGTCTACTTCAGAGTCTGTTTGTAGGTTTCACTACAAAAAAGGAAAACACAAATATTTAGCTACTGATTTTCTATTTAGACATGTGCCAAAAATATTTTGATTCAGTGTTCGGCTATTCATTCCAGCTCGACTATTCCAATATTCATTGTCAGTATTTCAGAGTTCATTCTAGGCTGTGCCCTTGTGCCAGTGACCCTTCTATTTCATCTTTGGTGCAAGAAAATACCCTCCATGGCGCCCATATCGCATAAAAGAGACCCAAGACCATAAAGATCAAAGATCGTTATGGGTAATTTTAGACTGAACTGAGCTCATTCCAAGCTTACTAAGTAGAGTGCACTCATTGCCAAAGAAGCATAAGATGATCAATTTTATTGACTGACAGAAAAGTCTTACTGAGTTTGATTAGCTTGGGCACCAATCGACAGCACATGATCCATGATTATTGATGAAATCCCAATACACCTCTGCATTGATAACTCTTGATGAGGTCCATAAACATTGATCACAGCATAGTCGGGGACACGAGATATTAAGGGAGGTTCAAATTTTGGTTAATAGTTGGAGGATTGGGTGGTGGGGTGCTAGCAACTTTCATCGTTACATGGGAAGTATGATCTGCATTGTCCTACACAAAAATATTCATCTAATGCATTTCAATATTTAAGAATATTATATTTGATTCAGAAGTCAGTTAAAGTCAATAAATTGATGCAAGACTTTTTGTATAAATGAGGTTGACATGCAGCACTCACTTTCGTGAATAAGTGGATTTACTTCCATTTTAAGGTGATTTACACGTGGATTCATTTTGTAAGCAACATCAATGAACCAAAGCTTAATTGCTGATTATATAGTTTCCTTTTCCTTTAAAATTTCCAATTAGCAATACAACTTTCAAAAAACGGCCGGAAATTGGAATTTATACATTGATTTTTTCTCATTTGCAAAAGAAAACATAAAAACCTAGACTGTTGTACACTAAATAATCCAAACAATAAATGTTAAATAATCCTCCCACGGACATCGCTCACATTATCATGCAGTTCATGGTGGAAGTTATGTTCTAATTCGAGGGAGAATTTACTCTTACAGGGAGAATTTACTCTTACAGGGAGAATTTTCTGTGTTGTCTACAGTTTTCTTCTATGTGAATTGCTCTTTACTCACTACGTGAGGTTATAAATGGAGAATTTCTAGCCCACAAATCCTTATAGCTTCTACCCTGAAAATTGTATTAAATGCTAAATATAGTATAATTATATTGGCTGAAACTTACTAATGTGTCTTTTGATGATATCTAAAGCCAAATATATAACATGTGTTGTATTTATATTTGCTCTGTTTCCTCCTGTAGGTTTTCTCCCTCCTCTCTGCCTCTAAGTTATAAATTCTTTCTCCTACATACTCTGGCAAAATGTCCCCTTTGTTGAATGAGGATATCCTATAATGGGCAAAAGACAGAAGCAATAAATTAAGAATTACAATAAGCATCTGAAGATGTTCCTAAGAACAAAAGCTAAAATTTCAAAATTGTGTGAGGATATGTCTCGTGTGATAAAATGAAAGGCAATCTTGTAATGATGCTATGTTTCAAATATATATTAAACAGGTATTTGGTTGTAATATAGGCAATGATTAAAAGAAGCACTCACACGTGTAATTCCAGAGACACAAATTTGAAACTGGGGTCCCATAAACACAGTTGAAACTGGGGTCCCATAAACACAGTTGAAACTGGGGTCCCATAAACACAGTTGAAACTGGGGTCCCATAAACACAGTTGAAACTGGGGTCCCAAATACATATATGCACATACTTTAAACTGAGGTCCCAGAAATACAATGAATCAATTACAGCAAAACTCAGTTACCATGAACATGGAAAAACAAATTTATGATTAGTGCAAAAAGAACTTCTGTATCCGATAAAATGTTATTTACTCATTTTTACATGTAAATATAACAATTTACAGTTATAACGAAGCAATTTAGAAGGTCCCAAGAGGTTTTTGTATCAAACGTGTTTTGAACAGTTACACAAGGGTTCCATGGAATACTATGTCTCACCTGTGAACCATGTTAAGATAATTCCTATGCCTGTGTACACAGGCATGAGTGACCATGTTAAGATAATTCCTATGCCTGTGTACACAGGCATGAGTGACCATGTTAAGATAATTCCTATGCCTGTGTACACAGGCATGAGTGACCATGTTAAGATAATTCCTATGCCTGTGTACACAGGCATGAGTGACCATGTTAAGATAATTCCTATGCCTGTGTACACAGGCATGAGTGACCATGTTAAGATAATTCCTATGCCTGTGTACACAGGCATGAGTGACCGTGTTAAGATAATTACTATGTCTTTCTACACAGGCAAGACTGGAATTCTACCAGGGTACAGTATTTAGGCAGAAAGTAATTCTTTTCCCAAAGTTACGGTAAAATGAACAGAACTGTTGAAGTATGTAAAATGACTTTTAAAGACTCAAACATACAATTTAATTTAATGATAAGCAATATAGTAAGAAAATGGAGCTAACTGCACAAAATATCACAATAACTGGAGTGCATAGGTCACAGTGACTTTATATGTAAAAATGTCAGAGAAATGTAGCTAAACGCAAAAACTTAATGTAATCACCGGAGCATAAAAATGTAGATCACTATCAGCTACTTTTGCCAGCAATGAGTAGTCCTCTGGAAGCTGAATGCAGCCATCAGGTTTCAGGACTGTACATACAAACGTGTCAGAGAAATCAAGTTAAATGCAAGAACTTACTGTAATCATGTAATCACATAAGCTTAAAAACCAGGTCACTATGAAGTATGTCAGTACTCTTCAAGACAAATGTACTTAAGAAGTGTCATGACTCTACAAGCCATAACTTTAGAAAAAAGCTGAAATCATAACAATGTTAACACAAAGTTCTTGCTTTTTCCTGCATATAAATCTACTAACAAAAGAGTACAGTGTGTTAGGGTATAAACCTCAGGCATACAGTAATGTTCTACGAACGTTTTACTTGACCCTTTTCATACTGAAGCCCATTTCAGACATACCAATGAATCGTATCCCGCATGAAAAGATAAAGTACAACTGGAATTGTATCCCGTCTGAAATGGGTTAAAGCACCTAATATAAATATTACATCATTCTGACAAACTTTAAAAAAATCTTGACAGTGTTAATGACCCCAACATGATACATATGTCTTGCCATCTCATGCAGATGAGACAAACGTTATTTCAAATTCTGTGAACATTATTAATTTTTTCCATATAAAAAACACAAGAAATTTCATCCATAGTTTGTGAATATATACATTTATACATAAGCAAATGGGCATACATTTTAAATAAAGTTTTTGAGCCTTCTACCATGAATCAGAGGTCATGAGTGTGTTGGGCGTTGGATAATTTGTGCAGAATTACTGGACTTAGAATTTTGAATGGCAGGTGTGGGACACACAAAGGTATCGGAAAATATACATGTATTCAAGATAATTCGGCTACTACTATAGATTATGTTTAAGCTGATCATCCAATATTTAATTACTTATCTTCCTTTGGTGTTGATGATAGAATGGAATCAATACAGATGCCAATACTAGTTTTTTTGGAATACTTCGATAGATGTGATCACATGGACTTGCCGGACACATTAAATGCTGCTCCGATAGATAAGTACATATGGGACAAAACAAAAGGACCATAATTTGTCGAGTCATTTACAACATTATTTGCACAAAGATCAGAAAATATAACAAACAGTCGTTTGATTTGATCGTTTGAAGAAGGTATTGAGCTTTTAAATAATGTATATTTTGACGCGGCAAAAGAAATGAAAGTCAATGTTGCAAGACATGGAAACAGTGTTATTAGTGTTACTAGAAATTCCCAGTCATAGTTTGATAGAGACTATAAGTTTGCCAAAAAACACTGCTTTAAAGATGTTTCGAATGTTTCGGTATAACAAAACATCTGAATTAGGTGAAGACTATACATTTCATCGTAATGCTTATAAAGCGATTTGCAGAAGTAAAAATAGCCAGTATAAAAATGAGCGAAAAGATACAGTTATATTATATGCCAATGATACAAAACAATTTTGGAGGTTACTCAAGCGGCCTGTGCCCATTCTATATACTAGCATCCCCTGTTCAGCTTGGTATACATTTTTTCTGAGCTTTTAAATATAACATACGAAGTTGAACATTTCCAAGATAATGAAAATTTGATTATCCAGCATGAACTCTTAGACAATGTAATATCAGAGGAAGCGGTGATAATTGCACTGTCAAACCTGAAAAACGAAAAAGCCGGTGGAATAAATGCTTTATCGAATGATTTTTATAAGTGCACTAGTCATATTATTCCCCATTACTTACTAAAATTGTTTAATACTGGTTATTTTCCACAAAACTGGTCAATAGCGATAATAACCCCAATTTTATAAAAAAAAAAATGATACACGTAATCCATCCAACAATAGAGGAATAAGTTTGCTGCCAGTTTTAAGCAAGGTATTTACAACTATTATGAATAACCGATTACAAGACTGGGTTGCACAAAATGAATTTCAGGTCGAGAAACAGACTGACTTCAGGTCTGTATACTCAACAGTTGACAATATGTTCATACTATACACGTTTAATAAGCAAATATCTGAGGAAAGCACGAGGGAGATTTTATGCCGTTTTTATAGATTTTGAAAAGGCTTTTGACCAAGTATAGAGAAATCTGTTATACCATAAACTTTTAAATTATAATATAAGTACCAAAATGTTACTAATGATTAAAACAATATATAAAGATATGAATGCTTGTGTTAAATCTAACAATTGTCTGAGCAATGTTTTTGATTGTCCAACTGGAGTTCGGCAAGGATGTGTTGTATCTCCATTACTTTGTGTCTTGTTTCGAAATGATCTTCAGAGTATTATGACAGATGAGTCAAGGGGGATATCACTAGAAACAATAGAAGTGTTTATATTGTTGTATGCCGATGATTTAACACTATTCTCAGATACAGTGTTTCAGCTCCAGAAAATACTAAATATATTGAGAAGGTATTGCTCTCGGTGGAAACTATCGGTCAACCTTGGAAAAACACGAACTGTTGTATTCCTTAGGGGAGGCTACCTACGTAGCTACTAGAAATGGTATTATGGTCCAACAGAAATCGCAACTGTAAGCTTATATCAATGTCTACGTGAACCAGAAAGCTATGTGAATTTTGTTTTTGAAACTTGCATAAGCTTCCATGTGTTACGAGAACCATTTCTATCCTATGGTTGCTGTTTTCATAAAAAGGGAACCGATAAATGTTTAAAATCTTTAGCGTGGCGAGAAGCAGTGTTACAGTACATGACCTTTTTATCTTGATTCCAAAATTAGTTAGTTTGCTTCAATGCTGGCCCAAAAACAGTAGTTTACGAAAACAATTCAGTGCTGCCCTTGCTTCAAAAAAGGTAGCAATTTTGTTATCGCCACTATTTGCTTTTAAAATTTACAAGTGCAATGAATATAGCGCCAGTGTAACATTTTGACGCCACGTACGATGCAAACAAGTACACAGCCCTTGGTTGCACAGATACACACATGTTTTAGTTTGGTGGATTTAAGCAACAGTAAACCAAAATTAACTTCAGCACATTACATTTGTTTTTGCTAAAACAATACATTTCCAACTGTCGCAAGTATATTGACCTTGGGGGGTAAAACAGAGTAGGTCCGTGTATTTATCACTCTAAGATTTTTTTTTTTCTTAAATTTGTATCAAATTTGATGAATGAACCTTTGACCTCAAAGTATGCTAACAGAATTGTAACATATTTAAGATCCAGCACAAGTTTTTGCCAGCTATTGTAACATATATTTAAAGTGCAGGTATTTGCAACCACAATATAACAAATAGACAACCGCGAACAGGTTGGTAGTTTTGTTTAAAATAGTAGGTGAGGACTGGGACATTATAGTTGGCGGTAGAGGTTTTTACTTTATAATAGGGAGTATAGGATAGTGAGGGAGATAATGAAGTTAGTTTTGTTAAAAAGGAATTTAAATTGTATTTTATACTGTTTCTTTCACATCTAAAGGTGTGGGGTCTGTAGATGAGTGGGTCTCGATTTGTAATGATTATGAGGAGGATGGTTTTGTTTTTAAAAAAGGAAGGTAGGTAGTGACGGGTGTATTATAGAAGGGGGAAGAGATTTTAACTTTATAAGGGGGGGGGGGATTGTATGAGAGTGGGGTGGCGGTTAGGAATATTATAGATGGGAACAGAGATTTTACTTTGGGAGGTAATTATTTTTATTTATACCCCTTCTTTCAAATCCTGCCTTGTGTGAATGGGGTGGTAGTTTTGTTTAAAATAGGTAGGTAGGGACATTACATATGGAAATAGATATTTTTACTTTATTTATAAGAGGTATTATAAGGGTTAGGATTAGGGTTATTAGTTTAATTTAGAAGGATTTATATGGTCTGTAGTCTGTTGAATAAGGCTTACTCTATACGGTTGTAGCGAAGATACTGAAGGAGTGTAGAGTAGGTATATTATAAAGGGAGGTAACTAAGGGTCTTATAGAAGGGGCTAGATGTTTTTGTACTTAATTTATAAGAATGATTATAGAGCGGTGTGCGTGGTTAGTGACGTTTGTTTTATTTAGAAGGTATAGATAACTGGGTGGTGGATAGTAGATCCTTGTTTGGCGGATAGTAGATCCTTGGTTGGTGGATAGTAGGTCACTAGTTGTTGGATAGTAGGTCTCTGGTTGTTGGATAGTAGATTGTTGGTTGGTGGATAGTAGATCCCTGGTTGTTGTATAGTGGTTAGCTGGTTGTTGGATAGTAGATTCTTGGTTAGTGGATAGGAGATCCCTGGTTGTCGGATAGTAGATAACTGGTTGTTGAATAGTAAATCACTGGTTGTTAGGTAGTGGATCCCTGGTTGGTGGATAGTAGATAACTGAGAGTGTGTGTAAAATTCATATCGTCCTTTTACATCATACCCATCTTGTGTGATAGTATGTGTGTATGTATGTGTGTATGTATGTATGTATGTATGTATGTATGTATGTATGTATGTATGTATGTATGTATGTATGTATGTATGTATGTATGTGTGTATGTATGTATGTATGTATGTGTGTATGTATGTGTATGTATGTATGTATGTGTGTATGTATGTAAGTATGTATGTATGTATGTATGTATGTATGTATGTATGTATGTATGTATATGTGTGTATGTATGTATGTGTGTATGTATGTATGTATGTATGTATGTATGTATGTATGTATGTATGTATGTATGTATGTATGTATGTATGTATGTATGTATGTATGTATGTATGTATGAATAGCGCGTGTATCAACACTCTTACTCTTTTTGTTAGATAGTAGGGATGTGTTTTTGGCTTGTAATCAAAAAGCGGTTGCTGGATAGTGGGTGTATGTGCTTGGATTGTAATCAAAAAGCAGTGCTGGATAGAAAATCACTGGTTTCTGGATAGTATATAACTGGGTGAAATTATTTTTTTTTTAAATATATTTATATCGTTATTTAAAATGTAATTAATAATTTATGGATAGCCCAGCAATAAAAAATACATGGGAAGATGGGAAAATGGTAATGTCTTCTTTTATCTCTTTTCAGCGTTCTGTTTCCATGGCAACTGGCACGTGAACTTAAACGTATGACAGAAATGAAATAGCATCACCTCATACATGTAATATACATCATATTAACACAATTTTAGAGCTGTCAGAAAACGGTCCTTATTCAAAATAGCACTTTATGAGATATCTTTCACAAGGCACAAGTGAAACTTCAAGCTTTCAAAGATTGATTATAACTGGTAAGATATATCAAATTCAGTTAGTTATTTTGCACAATATAAAATAGATCTTATATAATTTAAACATTTGTCATATATATTAGGAGATATTGTAAAAGTACTGCAATGTATCTTAGAAAACATAAGTAATTCTGAAATTTTTGGCACCTATTGTAAGGCATCTTATAATTATACCGCATGTCATTTCTAATTGAGTTATCTAAGATATCATGTAAAGGTTATAAAGTATCTTATAAAAGTTTACATATATGGTATGTCCTTTTATAAGTATCACATAGTTTTCATAAGATTTCTTTTAAACTTCAACTAGTTACCTTCTAAACTCACAAGCTATGCTGTATCATTTATAAAGTATGTCTATACAATTTATTTATTAGATATCCAACATTTTTACATAGGCTTGCTATTTTACTGATCTTCACTATGTCACTAGCTTTCAAAATTGATAACCAAATCATTCGTTCAATAAGTCAGATTAGGTTGAAGCTAACTTTTAAATCTATCAAAATCTAAACTAAAAATCATAATTGTTTTAATTCAGTCGTCATTTTTCTACCTTACAGGAAAAATGAGAAAGTCGTGTCCATTGAAATACCATTCTGTACGTTTTCTGTTAGCCTCTGTTTTACTCCTAGCGCTGACATCACTTACCTTAGGTGAGTAATAGTAATATAGTCATATTACTAGTTCCATAGTACAAGAATATAAAAATTATCCATTTGTCACAAGAATATCTTAGTTCCTCCTACGTCATTACTAAATTCGTTATGGGTGAAATACAAATTATAACTAAAAACTAAAAGAAAACTTTTTGAAAAAATGTAAAGTCTTTTAGATATTGTAGAATCGTCATTGAAAGATTGCCCCAAATAAAAAGAAGAAAAGTACAAAGAAAAATCTCATATCATAAAATTAAATCATTCCAAAACAATTATAAAAATGTTTTCTACCAAGGAATCACATTTGAGACTAAATATAGACTATGCTATCGGTTGTAGGAATGCTTTAGGAAAATTAAAAACATCTCACGCAAACATTTGTTTGCAACTTAAAAGTTGTCAGATTTAAATGTAATATGCAGTATTGTTTATGTCCCCTATTCGTTTCCGTTAACGTCTATTGTGTAACCTGAGAATGACGAACTCTTCGGAAAATCCGTGCAATTTAAAAAATTTCACACGATGAAAAAGTAATATCCATCGACCATTGAAATTTGAACACCGGAACAATAGAAACTTTCCATTCATTTTAGTGTTTGATCTTTGTTAATATTATTATTAAGATCTTTACCTACATGTTATCGAGGTTCATTGATACAGTCTCCTGAATTTACCTACATTTTATCAAGGTTCATTTGATACAGTCTCCTGAATTTACCTACATTTTATCAAGGTTCATTTGATACAGTCTCCTGAATTTACCTACATTTTATCAAGGTTCATTTGATACAGTCTCCTAAATTTACCTACATTTTATCAAGGTTCATTTGATACAGTCTCCTATCTTTACCTACATTGTATCAAGGTTCATTTGATACAGTCTCCTATCTTTACCTATATTCTATCAAGGTTCATTTGATACAGTCTCCTATCTTTACCTACATTTTATCAAGGTTCATTTGATACAGTCTCTTATCTTTACCTACATTTTATCAAGGTTCATTTGATACTGTCTCCTATCTTTACTTACATTTTATCAAGGTTCATTCGATACAGTCTCCTATCTTTACCTACATTTTATCAAGGTTCATTTGATACAGTCTCCGAAGCTAAGTGTGAATACGAGGATGCTAACCTCATATGGCGCAACATACCGGCATATTCACTCCATGATGTCAAGGCCATGGCATGGTACAAGGGCAAAAGTGATCTTATAGCGACCTGGCTGGAGGGGAAAGAGTTCGTGGAATACCCTCCGTATATCGGCCGACTGCTGCAGATAGGAGAGACTGGCATAAGGATAAGGACAGCAAACAGATCCGACAGTGGGACTTACTGGTTATCTCTGACACTTGCATCCTTAGATGACAAGTTAGAAGCAGCAACACGTCTTGAAATTATGGGTACATCTATTTTGGGGGGAATGTTTTCAACAAGGCTTGTTTTCAGACAAAACGTAATATTATGTGATGAGACTGTGAATAGCCATAACAATACACATGTAATTGTTATGTATGAACAATGTTAATGTCATGAAGTTAAGTCGAGATTATATTTAAAGTCTTTGAA
The DNA here is from genome assembly GCA_029931535.1 of Margaritifera margaritifera. Taxonomy (NCBI): domain Eukaryota; kingdom Metazoa; phylum Mollusca; class Bivalvia; order Unionida; family Margaritiferidae; genus Margaritifera; species Margaritifera margaritifera. The sequence goes on from JAQPZY010001165.1 coordinate 689,325, forward strand.
GACAATCAAAGTTGGTTTTGTCATTCAAAATATTTGTTCGAGGGTTAAAATACAGCGCTGATTATAATTTACATTGGTAGCCTAAGGGTAGCCGAAACGTTATTTCAATATTCTTTTCTGGTCTGTTAATGTATATGAATTGCAAATGGTAAAAAAGACAATAACTATTAATATTATTTTCATCAGTCGCGCCATCGAGTCTTTGCAAGCCTAGAATCACACGGGAAGGATCAATTCTGAAGGCGGACCTACCTTCTGATGAGTGTGGCACACCTCGTGTAACGCCGAAATGGAAACATACCAACACGACTGTGAACAAAGAGGCGAGTGTTTTTTGTGTGTGCAGATAATGATTTTTCTTTTACCTTTTTTGAAAGTTCGAATCATATTATTCGTATCCTATATCATTCTAATTTTGAAACATCCTACACATAATAAATTAGGAATTGTGTTGTGGCTAAACGTTCAATTTCGATTATCTATATCTCACTCTCGCGAGAGTTTACCATTTTGTTATTTTACATAGACTATGTTTTATTCTAACAACTACCTGAATGTGTAGAAAGCCATCTTATTGGTCCAACGTTAAAAATTACGGCAGTAAAATCAACAATAAACTGTCAGTAATGCTGATGTTATTGTGACGTAAAGATGCTGTATTGGACACCTCGCCTTTAAAATAATTTTGCAAGAGCAAAACCACCGTTAAGGTCCTTAAGTTCTCAGATACAAGACTATTATCACTTTATTTCCACAACACATTGAAATGAGCGAAGATTTGAGTCCATCATATCCACATTCCCAGTATAAATGAAAATGACCATATTGCATTAAGTAATATGACAGCTGTATCCTTTAGACTAATATTGCATTTTTGACGCAGATGCTAGAATCAACGTTACATTTATGAAATTGTTTAAAAAAATAGTTGATTTTTCTTGTGTCTACTTGACCTCCTTCTATTCATTTAAGTGAGAAAAAAAATTTTTTGTTGTTTTTTTGTTTTTTGTTTTTTTTTTAAATCAAAATTATAATAATTGTTTCAAATCAATAGCTATTTTCGTGCATTAGAAACCCACAGACAACACCTGGTTTGACTGGACAAAGCCCAGTTTAAGTTCTAAGTTGTTCATAATCCCAATACGTGAGTCCACCTTACTTGCTGAGGTGGACTCAGATATTTAGGTTTTTTATTTTATTGTTTCAAATCAATATTTGTTGCTTAGTAGAAAATCTATAAGAAAGTCATTATTTTTGTGAGTGTATTCAACAACTGTGATGATATTCATTTGTCTGCTACTATATATTCAAGTTCCATTAAAGGGACAATTTGGCCTTCTGACTTGTTATCACTGCATTTATCCACCAAGCTATCTTGTCTCTACCCAGGTACTCTGAGAAGAGTTGAATTAACTCCCTTCTTATGTGATGTCACAACTGTAAATCTCGCTGTGATAACTGTTGGTATACGAGTTTGCATTCCTAATTTTGCTTCAATAGTTTTGTCGCTACTAAAGACGAACTCTTCTGAGATAGTTTGCATTATCCTCCACACACACACACACACACACACACACACACACACAAGAGTGTTTGAAATGAGTTTAAAGAAAAGTGTGATTACAGCCCTAATTGAAACTCAACGTATCAAACAAGTCGTTTTGGTCAATTTTTTTATTTTCATTCCCGAAAGTTTAACAATATTTACCATCGAGCATATCTGAGCACCTGCGCAATTTTGCTACAAAATATTTTCATTTTTACTATAAAATAGACCAATACCGTGCTTTATACGTAAAAGGTGGGAGCCGCGATAGCTCAGTTGGTAATCCAAAGGTCGCAGGTTCAATACCCGCCCCGGCCAGCCCAGGTTGGCTGTACACGAAAATATATAATGCAAACTTGTAATATGCTTTCGTCATGCATTAGATTTTCCACTCCTAGAGTAGTGCTCTGAATATCTCGGTGGATAGAGTGTATGGACAGCGTGTCACGGGTATCGGGATTGAAATTCCAAAATTTCTGTTTATTCTCTATTTCTAATCTGTCATACTCAAACTTGTCACATACTGACGTTTGATTCCAAACTCATGTAAGGACAGCTGCTAGTAGGGGTGAAACGATTAATCGATATCTCGATACTTTTCCTATATCGATACCCATATCGACACAAGAGGGGAAGAATCGATACAAAACGATACTTACTCAATGCAAGTTACTTTAATCTTCAGCAGTCGTGAATAATTATAGTCATTTGCCTTTTCATTCTTTAAATTGAGAATTCATATGAGACAGCCGTAGCAAGTACGTGCACTCATTTCTGTCAGTAAAAAAATAAAAGCAATTCACAACACCCACTCGCCTTTTACAAATTAACACAAGGTGGCTAACTCACTTGGTTCGAAATCTGCCCCCTTCTCCCGCCCCAATTCCATGCTAATTAGTTTATCTCGTCTGCATCTGACGCCACTGATAACATATATCAACGGAAAGAAGACATTGCAGATTTCTTCCCTATGTATGATTTGTGTACTTTACTGATCATTTAAAAACCACTTTTACGCGAAATTTATCTGTTACATCGCATCTTGTCTACTTGGATCGAACTGAAGGCTACACATCCGGTGTGTCACTCAGTGTTACATGCAATTCTAATTAGTGGTTATTGTTTGTTAAAGTCCAGGGTAAAACAATAACCACCAATCATAACTAACTGTAGCGTGTTCACTGCGTGACATACCTTAAATATTGGCATCCAGACTCTATCGAAATAGATACAAATCAACATAGAAACTTCACATAAAAGTGATTCTTAAATGATATGTGTAAAGTACTTAAATCGTACATGGGGAATAAGTTTGGAATATCTCCTTTTACGTTGATATATGTAATCAGCGACCGAACCTGCTTATGGCATAAACAAAAAAAAAGCACAGAATCGGCATGGGGGCAGATTCCAAACCGCACGAGTTATAGCCACCTTGTCAATTGTAGAAAGGGAGCGGGTGTTGTCAATAATTTCCTTTTTCACTGACAGAAATAAATGTCTGTGGCCGCGGCAGTTGATTTGCATCTGCAGGAAGTACAATGTGAAGGATTTGGCTATTAATCATCTCCGATCCCACACTCGGACTTGTTCTAGATAAGAATTTCCTTGCACAAGGAAATTGCACTGTTTCTTCTGTTTTGAAGGTAACACCGTAATCTCTTCAAAATTTAAGTGAAGACATGAAACTGGCAATAAGATGTTTAAAAACATTCATTCAATGTAAAACAAAAGGGCGTGGTGACCATGATGAGTCATGCATATGATCGAATCAAGCAGCCTGAAATGGCCTAAAAGGGTGAATAAAAATTACTAACAGCTAGTCTGTTGAGAAGTATTTTTTTAAAATAATTTTGTCAAGGATGAGAATGATAAATGAATAGATGACAAGTCTATGTTTGCTTGTAATCTGCATACTGGAAATACACCCAATATGTCAACACAAACAAAATGGCACCACGCTACCACTGACAGACATTCAAAAGATGAAAAGACCATCAAGTTGATATGTGTATCGATAATGTATCGTATCGTAGACTGTATCGAGAATCGTATCGATGCATGGCAGAGGTGTATCGTTTCACCCCTAGCTGCTAGTATATGATTCATGGCTTACTGATGCGACCACTGAAACAGAGACTTTTTTCAGGAACGAATCCTCGTCAAACTCGTACAATTATCAGTGTGTGTGTGTGTGTGTGTGTGTGTGTGTGTGTGTGTGTGTATATATATATATATATATATATATATATATATATATATATATATATATATAACTTCAAACAATGTTTATTTTAAGTGATTCTATATTTTTATAACAGTAAAGACTAAAGAGTTTTGTTTTCACTCAACATTTGTACAGAATATAAGAAAACCTTTTCTCAATCAATACGATCTAAATATCAGGCGACAGACAAAAGGTAGAAATTCGAAAATAATTTAAGTAATACATGAGAATTATTAACGTGTAATAGCATATTTAAGTAATACATGAGAATTATTACTGTGTAATAGTATATGTAAGTAATACATGAGAATATTACTGTGTAATATTACATTTAAGTAATACATGAGAATTATTACTGTGTAATAGTATCGCGTCCCTATGTGAATTTTATTTGTTTTGTCATTTCGCATGATTAGGGATACCGGCATTTAGCCAACCCAGCCAACAGATTATCAATGAAAGAACGTGTCTTTGAAAATGATTAATCTCAACATACGTTTCTCGTAGAAGATAATCTGTAATTTTAATGATCTTAGGCATTACAAATTCAATTATATAACGTTTTTGGTAAATTTCTTATTTTATGTTAACCATGTTATACATAGTTCGACTGAAAATGTAACTCGATTGATATATACATACACGCTCTCTCTCTCTCTCTCTCTCTCTCTCTCTCTCTCTCTCTCTCTCACACACACACACACACACACACACACATATATATATATATATATATATATATATATATATATATATATATATATATATATATATATATATATATATATATTGTAGATCTCCACCTGCATCCTGTTACGACTCTAGGGGTAATGTAACAGAATAAAAGACACAAACAAGCTTTCAAGATTAAAATGCAAAACTTTAATTTCCTAAAATATTAAAAGAATTAAAATAATTCAACAAACAATCAAAGTGAAAGAATTAAAATAACTTACAGTATAGAATATCCTAAAAAGTCCTAAAATGTTTTAAAGTTCACTTCCTGATGTTAATCCGAGTAATCCGGATGTGGTATTCCGAATGAAAAATAACCTGTACCGTGCTGAAACTGATAAGTTCTGATGTAATCCAAAATAATCCTTGCAAGTCTGGAATCTCACAAGTTTTAGAATAATGTCCGATAATTCCACGGAGCTGTATAGTAATTCAGATGAATTACTAATTAAATAAATTCCACACTGAACTGAATAATTTCAATAACCTCTCTTCGATCAAGCAATTGTAAAGAATGATAATTCCCAAGATTATTCCCTATATATCTTTACTAAGTGCGCAGAATTAAAAGGGAATATCCTTTCTCCGTCTTTAATAATATGGTATTTCAAAACAACACAACCCTCTAAGAACCAATCAGGAACTAGGTTACGCGTCATTTACCCAAAGGTCTAGTGTACTAAAATCTTAAAGAGTAAACATAATATTGATTCAGAATGGAATGTGACCTTTCAATGTTGATTTCCAAAAATATAGAGCTAGGTCGACTTCATTTTCCCGCGCAATTGATCATGTGACCATTTATTGATCGAGCATTAGTCGTATCTATACTGATATGCTAACCCCTATTCAGACTAAAACAGAAATCATAAATTAGTAAATTAAATCATTATAAAAAGGTAAAAAGGTATGATTCCGTAACAATCTGAAGTCGGCAGTTTGATAAGTATCCCCGTATCAAGAATGGGATGATCTAGTTATAAATATACTAATCCGGTAACGTGATAGGTCACGTGGTAATTGGTGTATATAAAGGCTGAAGAAGTGCGGATTCGGGATTCTGATCTGTATCTTCCACAGAGCATGAACCCTATAGAAAAGCGAGAAAGTGAAGATAATCGTGAGATAGTTATTCTAATAAGTAGACTAGGGGTGAAGTGCCTGAAAAGGCTTTCTACGACTCTAGCGATGCTAAAGGTGATAAAGGACTCATTATTTTATCTTGTACGCATAGGTAAGCACCAGGAGATACCAATCTCTGAAAAACCAGAGTACGAACATAAAGGGGTAGGTTCGCTACCAAAGCTGTAAATATTCGTTTATGCACGCCCCCTTACACGTCACAACACACACACACACACACACACACACACACACTTATAACGGTGCAAATACAGAACAGTTTCCCAACGTTTCGAGCTAGTCAAACTCTTCGTCAGGGGAAGAAACAATTTACATGAACAAAACAAGCACTAAACACAAAAGCCAAGAGAAATTCTTGACTCCTACACGTTTGAATGACTGGGACATACACAAAACAAAGGATACAAAATAGAAGAAAGAAAGAAGACAAATTAACAAACGGTCTTAAGACGATAAACTACATATCTATGTTATGCTGCCATCAGCCCAATAGAGCTGTATTTCAAAAATCAAAGAAGGCATTATCCTGCCTGTCACGAATAGATCCAAACTGTTTTGACCTAATTCCAGGCTGGGAACAAAGGACGGACACCATGCGTGGCAAAAAGAATCAATACCATATACAAAATGTACAATACAAATTACATCCCGGTAAAGTTATGCATGGAAGTACTAAGGAAGTATGTCAAGAGCGTGGTGTAGCGGGATAATAGAAAAGAGTTAAAATAATAATAATAATAATAATAATAATAATAATAAAGAGTTACGGAATATTTACTTGGGTAAATACAATGGCAAAAATTGCTTACGTATGATAAACTGATGCCTGACTGTTGTTTTGATAAGATTGCCACGAGAAGGTTAGACGTTTTCAATTAGGCCGAACTCCTCACGAGTTTTTAATTGTAGTATTCAGTATCGTTCCATACGTGTGCGTTCTATATCGGTCTACCCCAGGTTAGATTCAATCAGTAGCATCTCAAGGGACTTGACAATGCCCAGACGAGTTGTAGCAGTTGGCGAGTTTCGCGTTGATTTTTTTGCGAATGTAGTTCTTGTGGTTATTCATTCGTTTTCTGAAATCAAAATATTGAGTGGCACAGATCTTGCATTTTAAAAGATAGATTACATTTTTGGTTCGATTTTCTAACTTTTGGTTGACAGTGAAGCTAACTCCTGTTGTCGAACTTCTGAACGATTTGGTCATGGGCATATGTTTGCAAATTAGGCAACACATGTGGTCTTGTTTGAAGTTACCTTGGCACCTACCAGATGGTCCTTCAGATTTGTATGTCTACAGTACGCAACTTTGGAAACTTCTTGAAATCTGCCCTTCAGACGTTCGGAGGATTCAATCTGGTGCAAATGCTTCTGAATGTTCTGTTGTAAATTTGGGGCGCGGACGTGGAAAGTAACCATGAAGGGGACGCGTTGTTGGTTTTCTTGGGTTCATGTTTGAGGATCTGTCCTCTGTCGAAGAGTCTAGTTTTGTTAATAACCTCCTCGATGCAGTTATTTCGATATCCTCTCTAAGGTGCCCCATGAGCTCTCCGAATCTATTTTTCAAAGGTAGGTGGATTAGAGCATATGCGTTTGGTCCGAACGCACATGCCATAAGGACGATTTTTGATTACGTGCTGGGAGTTTGATTCTATGTCGTCAATAAATCTGCACCAACTCAGAGGCCCATAGGGTGCCTCAATGAGAAGCTTTTTGCTCGAATCTTCCGATGAATATATTGGCATATGAAGGTGCCATTCTAGTACCCATTGCAGTTCCATTATTTGTAGGAAGTGTTGGTTGTTGAATACACAATTGTTACACGAAAGTAAACGTGTTAAGAGCAAATAGTACATAGACAGGGAAAGATCAGGTCGACCGTCTCTTGCTTCCTTGCAGGCTGTGATACCTTCCTCTTGTGGGATCTTGGTGTATAAGGAACAGACGTCCATCTATATATATATATATATATATATATATATATATATATATATATATATATATATATATATATATATATCTATATATATAGAGAGAGAGAGAGAGAGAGAGAGAGAGAGAGAGAGAGAGAGAGAGAGAGAGAGAGAGAGTTACAAATATACACCAATCAGAGCGGAAAGTGTTACAGGAGAATGCTTGATAACATTAACATTAATTTTAATACGAATAAATAATATTATCATACAGGTTACATAATTTTTTAATTCGTACTCTACGGAGATTCGAACCCGGACCCGCGGGCTACGGCACCCATCGCCTTGCCTATAAGCACAACCCCTATACCATCTCGACCATGCACACATCACCACACGTAGAAAAAAATACACACATAACGATTGGGCCCAGTTCAAAAAGGGCCATAACCGAGAAGTAAGTTACACGTCAGATACAGCGCCCTCTTGAAGTATATGGCGAGCATCTTGTGTCGTAAAAACAGAAAACATTGTGCAGGACTTCTAAATTGTTGGACAAACGGTGCTCAAATTTGCCACTTAAATAAATCAAATGAGCTTTATCGATTGAGTGCATACTTTACTCTAAGCCAGATGTTTCCTTTATCTTGCATGTGCTGTTACTTTAGAAAAAAATAAATCAGTCTGAAGTATCTAATGTGCCACTTTGAAATGTAGAATTGTTTTACCTCAGTTTGATTACTGTCCCTCCAAACCTGGCAGCATTTAATCTATTGTTGAAATTCATGACGGATGCATTAGTCGTAGTTGGATATTTGTAAACTATGCTCTTTGAAATTAAAATCTATGCCTTTTTTATTTGCAAAAAAAAATCCCTAGGTTTCACATTTACTTTATAGTGGGTGCATCGTTTTGAAATTTTGTACATAGCTGATGAGCTATTTCCATTGCTCATAAACATTAACAATATGTAGCTGTGTGATTCAAGCAAAAAGTGTTTACAAAACCAGAATATTATTATATTGTAGACTATTAGGTCAGGCGAATAACAAGGGAAGTGTTTGGATTGTATATGAAATACGTTTGGCCATAAGTCTGTCATTAAGTCGTCACAACTAAACTTTCTTGGCGATTCCGCCTACATGTCCTCATTTAATCACGTGTGATCACAAAAATAATCACTTTACATCCACAGAGCAGTTCAAGCCTTCTAGATCCTGGAGCAGATCCTAAGCCAGGGGAATATATGGTTTGCGCTGAGGGAGAATCGGCCAAGTGCTATCAGAAAAACATTTCTGACCTTTGCACGAGCCAAACCAGTGAGTACCAATTCTAGGCTATACAATACTGCACGTATCAACTTTCGAATACATTGCTCAAGGAATCTACTAAAAGACATTAAAGAAATAAACGCAATAGGCCTTCAAAATGGTCGTGTATCATGTGAAACAAATTTTATTTCATGCCAAGAAGAAAATGGAAGAATTTGGCCTTGATCATTGTTTTGCATTATCATTTTTTATTTATTTTTTTTGGTCAATTTTTTGCGTATCAAGTCTGATGTCAAACTCATGCGTGTGCCATTGCCATGCATGTATCAGTGTATCATGGGACTACTTTTTGTACATGAAAATACGGCGTTCCACAGACGTTGAAGTGCGTGACAAAGACAACGAATTTAGATCTCAGAAGACATTGTTCCAATACCGTATCGATATTGGCGGTATTGCCGACATTGCATGTAATAAAGTGGCCAATAACCGAGTAAGCATCATTGCTTCATTGTCGCTGTCAAGAAAACTTAATCGCGGAAATAGCTCAAATGAAGCTTGAAATTACAGGCAAATTATTTTTAAAAAATTGTTTTATTCTTTTCTTTTTTTTTTCTTTTTTTTTTTTTTTTTGCTAAGGGAAATTAAACTTAGAGTCGATTCACATCATGGGATCTGCTACTTAACTCCACATAAATATTCAACGAATCTTAAAGCATGATTACTTACATAACAATTTAGATTACTTTATCGACTCAAAATCTAAAATTATTTTTTCCAAACTCCTCAAAGTGGTAACATTATCTTTGCAGAATAATCCCAACGCCACAACACTGTAAATGTAGTGCTGAAATATTACCTGGAGAAAATCATACTCTTTAATAACTTTATCTCACTAAATTTAGATTGTAATATCTGTGATGATTTTGTACCAAAATAAAAGAAAAACAAATCCCGGGATTCTTTACTTGAAGTGATGGAACACCAGGCTAGTTACATTATAAGGTAGCACGTTAATATATGTCACAAGACCACTGAAGTATTAATGTAGCACGCGTGAACTGCCAACTTCTGTCTGCTTCGTTTCTCCTCATGCTCGATGGAAATTCGATCGAATTCGAAACGAAGCAGACAGTATGTGTGTTCATTAGTTTAACACATATATATATATATATATATATATATATATATATATATATATATATATAAGCAATAAATTGTGTTCAGATTCAAATGATGTCATATCTGAAAATACAATCCGTTGGAAGTAAAGAGATAAATAGGTACTGCAGACGGTATTCACGTAGAATCATTGTTTTAAAGAAGCTACTACTGAAGAGACAAATATAAATGTAATAAACTTAACATATTTTATCTCACAATCATCTTTATTTCAGTACTGCTACATGAACAAAGCGACAATGTACTGACATCAGATCTTGTATCCATTATTATTGTTCCTTTTGTGATATCAATTGGCGTGGCGATCTGGTTGAAACGTACATGGATAAAAAAACATTGCTGTAAGTAATGCATACAAACGTCGTTTCATTTTAAAACAAGACAGAGAATTTGTAATTTGTGTGTGTTCACTGACGACACAAGTTCGTATTTAGTATAATTTTTGTTTTTTGTATGACTACCATCCTGTAATTATTTGTACATACATTTTCATAATCAACAAATGATAGATAAAGATATAGATATATAGATATATATATATATATATATATATATATATATATATATATATATATATATATATATATGCCTGTGCCTGTGATTATCATTTAAATTCAGCATTTTTTACGCTGATTATGTTTAGAGAAGTTATTTAGTTGATGCCCCAAAAAAAATAAAAACACGCAAGTTATGAATTAATATATATCCGTTTTCTGACCACCGACTTGCAAACACTTCGTGATGTTCCAACAACTTGCAAACACTTCGTGATGTTCGAACAACATCATTATAGGACATTATTAAAACAATGACTTGGATTCGGAACCAATGAAATGATATCTGAAATATCTGAAAAGTGAAGCAAAGTTTTGATTATAGTAATACTTTCAATGTATTGTTTATCTAAATAAACAAAATAAATGACAAAACATGTATATACACTGGTGCTATTTGTTATTTTTCTGCAAATATTACATTGTTCCGGGATTTAATTTTCTTGCGAGTGCTAAAAAAAACAGAAAGAAAAGACTTTTTAAAACTTGACCATCAGCTTTGCATTTTTGATTTTCTAAGACACTCTTTGCGAAACTGCATTTACTATCCATTCCATATTCAAGTCGGGTTTATAATTTAGTATTCCTTATCACGATACATTTATAATTACAAACATTCGAGACGATGCTTACTAAATAAGAAATAGGACAGTACAACTGTAATGTTTTATAAAAATATTGCTGAAAGTATTTTGTAAACCTAATAATTGTCCGTTCTTTCTTTCTATGCATAGATATTACGCAATTTGTATGCACTACCCTGCAAGATCCATCTTTCTATTACAATTACTCGGTATCCCAATGAAGAACTAAATTGTACTGTTATTAACCCGCGTGCACATACACGCACACACAAATGAAAAGAAGAACATTTTTAAAATTCCATATAGGAAGGATGAAGTACCCTATACCAAGTGAAGATAAATTGGCGGCCTGGCAGCCAATATAAAATAAAATAATCAATATAAAATTAACTCTTTCGGACGATACGAAATAAAACATATGGTCTTGTAAGTCTAGGATACAGAGAGAAAGAGTATTAACTATCTGTGTTATTCAGGTGGAAACACTACAGACTCCAGGGCAAGAGAAAGCAGTCTTATGATGGCGGATTTGAAACCAACGGACATTGGTATGACATCGCAGTGAAAGAAAACACTGCTTTATTTGTATGGGCGACAGATTGGGGAAATACACATAAATTAAAAATGAAGACATCATTCTACAAAAAAGGAATTAAGGCAAAGTTAAGAAAACATCAGGGTGCAATTAAACACTTTATAACTGATTTCAAAATTCATCAATGATAAATAAAGTACATAAAAAATTCATTCAAGAGATATGACTGCAAATTCTTAAAGAAATTATTGTAAAAGGTAGCAAAGCCTTTCGATTTATACTTGAAGACCTCGCAGTAAATTTCAAAAAGATCGCATTGAAAAGTAAAAGACGCCATGGCACAGAAAAATTCCTCACTGTAAAAAGTACAAGACTCCGTACCGAAAGGGTCTTCATTACTGACTAAAGATATATTTGCAATAAAGACGTTAATTGGCGTTTATACAGGCCATCAGGTCACTGTACCATAATTATTTTCATCCGAGTTTTTGACGCTAAAAATGGATCGAGGAGTTACATATAGCGTAATAGTTTTTATTTTACAATTACTTGATGATGATGATGATGATGATGATGATGATAGTGATGTTGAATTTAAAGTTCGCTGTTAAAATGATGATGATAATCGTCATAATTATTATGCCATGAACTTTACTTTCTCCATAAGATAGTTTGCAAATAAATGTTTGCTCTGGTTCATGAAAACAAATATGTTCGGCTTAAATATACAACAAACATGTAGCAACGAAAACAAAGTATTTAATTGAATAGAGGTCTGAAAATCACAAATAAAAGGAAAGATTAAATTATTCAGAATTGGAAAGTACATTAAATGAAACTACAGCAATTACTACTATTTTCTCTTAAAGTTTAAAGTGATACAGAAGGTTTAGAAATTATTACTACTTGTTTTTAAATTTGATTTTTTTCTTTTTTTAAAAAGTGCCTTAAAATCACAACTATTTATATCTCCTCAAATACATATTTCATATACAAGAAAACTTCCCATTGTGACCACCATGCCAGTGACATCTTTCTTAATACTTAAAGTATTTTTAAATCATTTTATGGTATGTTTTTTCTTTTATATATATATATATATATATATATATATATATATATATATATATATATATATATATAAGAATGGTCCAAACTAGGATGTGGTCTAATTGTGGAAGATATATTTCAGCTTTTAAATACTAAATGGGACTAAGCAAGTGTGGTAGCAAGGGTTGGTCTTTATTCGGGATGATCACAACTGGAAATTGTTATAATAATAGTAATTGCTGTGGTTTCATTTAATATAATTTCAAATCCTAAATAATTTAGTCTTTCCTCTACATTGTGAGTTTATGACCTCTATCCAATTAAATTCTTGATTTTTGTTGCTACATGCTCGTTGTATGTTCAAGCCTAACTTGTTTGTATTTATTAACCAGACCAAAGAGATATATTCGATAAAGATCTTAATGACAGAAAAGTGCGTGACATAATAATTATGACGATGATGATGATTATTCTACCAACCAACTTTAAAATTATCATCATCATTCATTTTCAAATGTCACCTGTCTAACAATTCAAAAAATTAGTTTACATTTCTAAGAGACATTTTAAATACATTGGTGTCAATTAAATCAATAGAAATTTGTTGGTGTAAAGTTTAATAAACTTTAAAATAAAATATTGCAGTAGTTAAGATGTGGCCGCTAGCCAAATTCCGATCAGTTTGGGAATATTTTGTAACTAGTTAGAAGAGGTTATTATGACACTACTGATGTTTGTTTTATTCACTTTGAAAGAAAGCAAAGATACATTTTCAGAATTATATTCATTCTAGTGTAAAACCCGTTAAAAATACCATCCACATTGATCCAAATCTAAATTTAACTAAAACAGTGTTATTAATGACAATGCATGGAACACTTGATACAGACTTAATTATTCTGTAATTATGCTTTGCCAAGGAGATAAAGGTGTGATAAATAAAAGAGCGGTTGGGAATGATATTTCTTTCAACGGTTTCTTTTAAAATGGCTATATGAACTATCTTTCTTCTTCGAGTTTTGGCTTCACCAATATTTCAGACCGTATAAGTGTATATTTTAAAAATCTTTTTAAGCCCTTTTTAATTTAGAATTAGCAAATCAATCGGCTTAATTTAGAGCTCAGTACGTTCAAAAATACAGCCTTTACATAGGTCAGTGATATCCAGTCGTGACTGTGAATGGTTGTTTAAAGTTGTTTAATTTTTAAACTTTTTTTAATTTTCTTACTAGGACTTCATAAAATTCAAAACCATTTACAGAGAATGTACAAAAACATGATGCGTGTATCAGTGTCTCCTGATGGCAAAGGAAACTTGGTTGATGTGTCAGAAGTGTACATCGACTTGGACTTCCAACAGATGGAAACCAGAGATATAAAAAATACAGAAACAGCTTCGCCAACATCATATATCACGTTGGTTTCTGCAGAAGATATCCATAGAGAGAAAGCACCAAACAAAAAATTCTCTCCAATTGTTATTGTTGGAGATAGCGGCAGTGGTAAGTCAACATGGTGCATGCATCTTGTACATTGCTGGTCACAAAGCTCTAAAATTAAGGATGCCAATGTACAGGGTCTAAATTTACCAGATCTTGGAAAATTTCAAATCTTATTATACCTACCACTCAAATCTTCTGACAGAGGACTTTCCTTCAAGGAAATACTGGCACAATCTTTGTTTCATGAACAACCAGCTTATTTAGAGATCATAATGACGTACTTGTATGATAAAAATCATGATCAGTCTATACTTATTGTCATAGATGGTTTGGATAAAATTTTTTAAAATGACAAACCTGTATCAAAATTCTTGGATCCTAAACTACTGTCGTCATGTACTATCATTTTTACATCCCGTCCAAGTAGTTTAAAACTGATTTTTGACGCATGTGCTGACAGTTCCATACAGTTATCGAAGGTCAGTGAAATGACCCTGGAAAAGGTCGACGCATATGTCAACAATGTTGTGATAATCATAAATCGTCAAGAAAAAAAGGATTTCAACAAAGACAACTTTCTGACATTTACAAAGCATCTCCATATGCAATATCTTCTAAAATTACCTTGTCTCTGTCTTATCCTTCTGTTTGTGTGGATGAAAAACAAAAACTTCTTTATTGAAATCTCGGATGTTCTGCTTGATGTCGTGGAAAATATACTTCGTCGTGCGATGATGGATCAAAGTTGCAAGGGAAATATCATGAAAGTGCTGCAAGGAAACTCCTGTGATATTCCAACAAGCGTCAACAAATTAAGTAAACGACCCTTTCTGATGAAACACGTTTATATTCTGTCTGCGCATAGTATGATTGCTGATAAAATATATGAAATTAAAAGCTTAGCAGATGAGGAACGGTCCCCTGAAACCTCAAGAAGACGAGAGGATATGCTTCCTCTTGAAGTCATGTATGAAATAGGTCTCGTCACTGAATCCATTTCTTTGAACTACCAAGAGAACCTATCGAAAGTGACTTTCACAAATGAACTCATCTATGAATTTTTTGTTTCCATGGCAATCGCATTTAAGAAGGGACGTGCATTCCATCATATCGTATCAAATAAGGAAGTTGCTCTGAAAAACAGTATGATTATTAACATGCTCTGGCAATTCTCACCTGCTGTAGGAAAGGACATTTTTGTCGCTATAGGCAACTTAAAGGGAAAAGAAAGTGAAAACCGTGATGGAAATAATGATATGAGTGAACTGAATAAAATATACTCCATTGCATACAGTTCAACGTTCAGCAGAATAAAACAGGTTATGTGGCTGCAGTCGCTTATGTACAATGATCAGGTAGATAATGAAAAACTTTTGTTTCTGACAAATGCCTTAAGATCTACTGATTCATTGACCTCTCTTGTGTTGGAAAATCGTGGAAACAATAAAGACGTTGTTTTCTGGCTTCCTCTGTCAGAAACTTTGAAAAAACTAACACTCAGCATCAATAACTGCACATTGCACTTGTGTCAGGAATGGGATGATCAGATACCCTCTAATCTAGAGGAAATGGTGATGAAGTCAGTCAATATAAATACAAGCACTCTGGGTGTACTTAGTTATGCCTTAAGCCGTTGTAAGCGCCTTCAAATCTTGGAAATTGCTCCCAAAGTAGTAAGAACTGATGATAGAGAACTCCTAACAGAGAAGTCAAGCATTGGTAAATACTGGATAGAACTATCAAAGTGTATAAAGAGGATTAGAAAACTTCAAACCCTCAAGTTAAGTAAGTTGAGTCTAGTTGGTTTAGTAGATAACCTACTACACAGGATTAAGCGTTGTTCAAATCTGGAAACTCTAGAATTGAGGGCCTTGAGCGGCACCTTTGAATCATATTCAACTGAACTTCTTGGCGGTACAGATGATGATGATGATGATGATGATGATGGGAAATCGCTGGACAAAATTCAATTGGTTCATCTTGAGCTAGAAAAACTTAAGCTACAACATAGCCCACTTGACTTTCTCTTTGATGTGCAAAATGAAACAGATAAAGCACGGGTTATCAAAAAAGATCTGAAGGTACTTCGTCTCTCAGAAGTAGCAATGCCTGATGATGACTGGAATACATTCGGAGAACAAATAAGTCTTCTAAACCCTTCTGAGTTACAGTTAGAAAATATTGATCCTAGAGGCTCCATGCAGATGTTTCTAAATGGAATTTGCAAATGTAAAGGTCTGATGACCCTTTCAATGGATAATATGGATTGTATGAACATTGCTCAGTATTGCTCTGCTCTTAAAACCTTGAAGAAACTTTCAAAACTAAAACTAGAACGGATGGAAATCGAGACAAGTTACTTACTGATCCTTTTCAGAGAAATTAGCGAATGTAAAGAACTTAAAACGCTTTCCCTCTGCAACATAACTATAGACAAATTACCCGAGAAGTTGTGTTCTCAACACAACGTGAAAAACCTTTCAAAACTAAAATTAGATAATGTAACGATTACTGTAGAATCGTTGCAAAACTTTCTTATTAGATTTGGCTGGTGTGATTTTTTGGTCTAATTACTACCTGCTTGAACCAGACTGTAACGCTTTAATGCTGTATTGTCATAAGTTATTGTGTATGCTTGTATATAATCAGTCTTAGAATATTCCGTTCCAAAACGCGTGTTATTTTGTACTTAGTGTGACATGCAGTAAATTTCGCTCATAGGGCAGTAAGAAAACTGATAACTTTGCTGATTAGTATACAATGTTCTGTACATACTTGTTCCGCCCTTGCATTACTTTTGATTATCCCTCGCCAGAGAGAAATATTTTGCATTTCGCCTGTTCGTTCGTGTGTTTGTTCCCTTGTTCGTTCTATAAACCATAAATGTTTTTAACCCTATTTCACATACACTCGTGAAACTTGGAATGCGGATGCATCTTTTGAGTGACTCAACGATGTCAAAATTAGGTCACTGTTACTTAATTTTTTATGCTTAAATGACTTTTGTATTTTCAGTTCGTTGTTTTTAAAACCGCAAAATCTTGAACCCCAACAATCCTACAATCATCAAAAGATGTAAATGGATGCATCGCAAGGAGAGTAACACGAGTATACCAAAACTATGTCACTGTGCCCTAATATTTCCGCTTGAAGTATGTTTGTATTTTTACACATTTGTTGGTTACTTCTTCTGTATCTCTAACCCTCTTATATCGATAATAGACTGAACAGACTTTGTTTTGTTTATACCCTAACCAAACTTTGCTGATGCATCCTGATGAATCGTACATTGCAGGAATATTTCCTCCCTACACATGGTAGCTTGGTTGTAATTTGAAACTCGCAACTAGAGGGTAAAGGTTTCGAATCCTGTTCAGACCATCCTTGGTTGGGTGTCATGGCGAATCTCTATGCACGGCATTTAATTCCCATTGCCTCAACATCGGTCCTGCAAAGCATTGTGTCTACTGTCGGCTACTCCGGTATGCGAGTGTTTTTGGATTTATCATTATCTGGTATATCTGGCTACTATTTGTAATAGAATCCAATGACATAAATTTGTGCCTGAAAACAGTAACGAGTTGTATGTAGAAGACCCACTTTGATCTATTTCTTTACTGAGTGGTGATAATTGTGGTGGTGCGAGGGAGGACAGGGGGATAATTACAACCCTTGCATATCTTTGGAAAAGACTGTCCCGGTATAAATCCAGATCCCTATTTTGTAATTTAATCTTTTTTTGTGTCCTATTTCTAACTGTCGTTATTCAGTGAAAAATATAAAGAGCATTCAATGAATTTATCAAACTTAAAAGCTAAGTTAAAACAAAAAAAGCCCTTACTCCGAAGTAATGCAAACGTGTGTGATCTTCTCAACACATTCCATTTACACTAGGAAGGCAAGGACTAGAGGCATACATCAATTTTACATTTAGGACTCCTTATGTCCATACATTTATCTGTCTTTGCCTGTCAGATTGTAAATTGTTGTTCTCGACAACATTGATTCTTACATTTGGAATATTTATATGCCTCATGATGATACTTTCATATAACATTCTAAAGGTAGGCAATGCTCTTTTGATGCTAACGGGGCAAAATCAACCAAACAAATGCTTGAATGTCGATTTGTTTTCTTTATAAATTATTCCCTTCTTCTTCTCATAGCTTGCATATTTTAATGAATGTAATAATGACTTTATGAACCAGTCTTTGCACAGCTGTAATATACATAGCTTGTATCTTTAACGAATGTAATGTCGACATTATCAAACAGACTTTGCACTGCTTCAGTATTTTTATGGGACATCTTTACTCTTATTTTTAAAGTCATCTTCGAAATCGTCTATACCCTAAAAAATACGATAAGCCCAAGTACAGACTGTCTGATAAAATGTTGCTGTATCCTTTGTATAGAACTATATATGTGCGTGTCCTTTGCGGAATACTTTATAGACACGTTCGTTGTTTTGAAATTCTGTCCACCTGCATAGCCACCATTATTTTCGTCGGCATTCGGACACAACTTGTATTAAAGTACAAACTGCACGTACATGGTGTATTGTGCAGCAAAGAAAATTGACATTGATTTAATTAACAAATCAGCTTTATAAAGACACATAATACACGAACGTGTAATGCAAATAAAGAATCTTAAAACTGGGATCTTAGAACTTCTGAAATGGTCATTGTGCAATCGTGCTGATTTCAATTAAAATTTATGAAACTCTCTGAACAATAGTTTAAATAATTAAACTTATTTATACATTTGTTGCAAACTGGTCACTAATGTTAGACCTTTTTATCGATTTAACTGAGTTCTACAGATAGGATTAACTAAAAGCATAGGTAGACATCAAGTCAAATCAATACGAGAGTTTTGGAGTTTTTTAATAGATAAAAATGATGATTACAGTCGTACACTACTTCGAGTATCGCTATGAAAATTGTTTCAAAAGCTATGTCTGCATTGACTTTTATCACAAGTTGAGCCATCTCCTTTAACCAAGGGTCGAAGAATCAGATCAACCTTTGGCCAAAGGTCGTCGATCAGATCAACCTTTGGCACACGTAGCTAGCCAAAACAGTATATACAGTCCTGCTATTGAATTGGATCCATCTGAAAGAAACCCATCCAATCAGATTGTTCGCTTCGGTTAGCAAGGAAAACAGTTGGGAATAATCATCGCGGCCTCAGTAGACACTAGCTCTTGTCAAATGCCAGTGTCTCGAATTCAAACCGTTGAAGTCGTCATATTGAATATCCAAAAATGAGCAACGAGCTGTCTCATTGGTACATTGGTACATTGGTGAAGAAGGCACCTGTTCAAAACACTGTCTCGACCAGCTACTTATACAAAGGATCGGTCTATAACGAAGTGGATCGATGACCCTTGGCTAGCAAAGATGACGTAGAGCGTGGTCATGTGTATGTTTGTGTATGTACTACATTTGTTTTTGTTCTTGATAATTGTATACAATACTTATCGTGAAATAACATAAAAAGCCATAGCAGTTTTCCGTTTGCCACTTGAGCCTACGCTTTTTCTCAGAAAATAGTATTTCATCTGTTGAAAATAATGAGCACGTTGCTGTGCAAGATACAGAAACCTACATATTATTAAAGTCAAATATTTTCGTGGCAAAATCTTTTCAAAAAGTCTTTCTAATGTTAGAAGGCCGTTCAGATAATTTACATCTAGAAATTATTCAAAGTGAAATAAGCTGAAATTTAGATCATATATGAAGTAAATATGTCCTGTAAAAACAAAGTGTGTGCAGTCGGTGAGCTAGAGTTGTCACTGTAAGACTCACTGCAATAGGATCCTATCGACTGGGTTTTACATTCAATTAAGCGGAGTTGTGCCCTGTATGAAATGTTTTCTTAACATTTTTAATTAATTTATGCATTCATTTTTTTTTTACAGAAGTTCTTCGCAAATATATATTGAACGATATAAACTTTGAAAAAAATATAGGTCATCGTACTTGAAGCAAACCTTTTTATAGTGCAAAACGTGCAATGAAAGTAACGGAGGTAGCCGGAAGCAGGTCTGAGTATTTTTTTAATTTGGTCAGGTGCACGTGACACGTAGAACCATTCTTTAAAAGAAAAATAACAACAACACAAATAAACTATAAGTTTTAAAGGAAAGAATATAAATTGGCTTGATTTTGATTGTCACGTTCACCTTAGACCCTTTTACTGTCGGTCGTAAAAATGCCTTATTCAACTTAGAAAACACTTTAATAGAGGTAATATGAAATTAATTATCTTTTCTCTATGTGCTTATTTTATATAACCAACTTAAAATTAACAGTGACTTATTTTATATAACCAGCTTAAAAGTAACAGTGACTTATTTTATATAACCAACTTAAAATTAACAGTGACTTATTTTATATAACCAGCTTAAAATTAACAGTGACTTTTTTATATAACCAGCTTAAAATTAACAGTGACTTATTTTATATAACCAACTTAATATTAACAGTGACTTATTTTATATAACCATCTTAAAATTAACAGTGACTTATTTTATATAACCAGCTTAAAAGTAACAGTGACTTATTTTATATAACCAACTTAAAATTAACAGTGACTTATTTTATATAACCAGCTTAAAAGTAACAGTGACTTATTTTATATAACCAACTTAAAATTAACAGTGACTTATTTTATATAACCAGCTTAAAAGTAACAGTGACTTTTTTTATATAACCAACTTAAAATTAACAGTGACTTATTTTATATAACCAGCTTAAAATTAACAGTGACTTATTTTATATAACCAGCTTAAAAGTAACAGTGACTTATTTTATATAACCAACTTAAAATTAACAGTGACTTATTTTATATAACCAGCTTTCAAAGTAACAGTGACTTTTTTTATATAACCAACTTAAAATTAACAGTGACTTATTTTATATAACCAGCTTAAAATTAACAGTGACTTTTTTATATAACCAGCTTAAAATTAACAGTGGCTTATTTTATATAACCAGCTTAAAATTAACAGTGACTTATTTTATATAACCAACTTAATATTAACAGTGACTTATTTTATATAACCAACTTAAAATTAACAGTGACTTTTTTATATAACCAGCTTAAAAGTAACAGTGAATTATTTTATATAACGAACTTAAAAGTAACAGTGACATATTTTATATAACCAGCTTAAAATTAACAGTGACTTATTTTATGTAACCAGCTTAAAATTAACAGTGACTTATTTTATGTAACCAGCTTAAAATTAACAGTGACTTATTTTATATAACCAACTTAAAAGTAACAATGACTTATTTTATATAACCAGCTTAAAATTAACAGTGACTTTTTTATATAACCAGCTTAAAATTAACAGTGACTTATTTTATATAACCAACTTAATATTAACAGTGACTTATTTTATATAACCAACTTAAAATTAACAGTGACTTTTTTTTATATAACCAGCTTAAAAGTAACAGTGAATTATTTTATATAACGAACTTAAAAGTAACAGTGACATATTTTATATAACCAGCTTAAAATTAACAGTGACTTATTTTATGTAACCAGCTTAAAATTAACAGTGACTTATTTTATGTAACCAGCTTAAAATTAACAGTGACTTATTTTATATAACCAACTTAAAAGTAACAATGACTTATTTTATATAACCAGCTTAAAATTAACAGTGACTTTTTTATATAACCAGCTTAAAATTAACAGTGACTTATTTTATATAACCAACTTAATATTAACAGTGACTTATTTTATATAACCAACTTAAAATTAACAGTGACTTTTTTTTATATAACCAGCTTAAAAGTAACAGTGACTTATTTTATATAACCAACTTAAAATTAACAGTGACATATTTTATATAACCAGCTTAAAATTAACAGTGACTTATTTTATATAACCAACTTAAAATTAACAGTGACTTATTTTATATAACCAGCTTAAAATTAACAGTGACTTTTTTATATAACCAGCTTAAAATTAACAGTGGCTTATTTTATATAACCAGCTTAAAATTAACAGTGATTATTTTATATAACCAACTTAATATTAACAGTGACTTATTTTATATAACCAACTTAAAATTAACAGTGACTTTTTTTATATAACCAGCTTAAAAGTAACAGTGACTTATTTTATATAACGAACTTAAAATTAACAGTGACATATTTTATATAACCAGCTTAAAATTAACAGTGACTTATTTTATGTAACCAGCTTAAAATTAACAGTGACTTATTTTATATAACCAACTTAAAAGTAACAGTGACTTATTTTATATAACCAGCTTAAAAGTAACAGTGACTTATTTAATATAACCAGGTTAAAAGTAACAGTGACTTTTGTTTATATAACCAACTTAAAAGTAACAGTGACTTTTTACTATATTATGAATGTCATAAAACTAGGCGTAAACTGGTTTGCTATTAATGAACATCCTTCAACCGTAAAATTCATATTTATGTTCCTATATAAAAACACTTTGCCTTCCACTCCAGCTGTCTTTCCAAAACAAATAGTATGTTTTCCTTCTTTTTTTAAATGGAACATTAATCATCTTGTAGCTAAGGTCCACACCTAACTCTAATAAATTAAACCGGGTAAGATATAGGAAATGCCCAACGTTGTTATGGAATTATTGCGTGAACCTAATCAAATTTATCAGCGTGCTCTCTTAAATACAGTTTTGGATGGGAATAATAATTGGTACAGAGGCAAGTTAAATGAAACGTAATAATTTGTTAGCGTTTAATACCGCTGTTTTCCTAATGGCATGAAATAGTGCATAGAAAACACTAAATTCCAAACATTACAAAAACCTATTTCAATTACGTTTATCAAGCATCTGTTCCATATTTATAGTTTTGAAACATATCTATTTTCAATCATCAAATATGCAATCTTTGCAAAGGTCTTAGATTCAGATATGCCATTCACTACTATTTTATGATCGGGGATGACTCCAGCTGGTCTGACACTTGTAATTTGTGTTGTTGTCTGTACTCAGTATTGGAATAGCGCTTTTAAGAAAGCTCTTATTGTTTCTAAATTTATTTTCTAACTGATTGTGTAAGAATAAAAATTGTACACAATTTGGTATGTGCAATTGTTTCTGGACTACTCGATAAAATCTGTTAAAACTTGGACTCTAACATTTCCATCGTGCTCCGGCAACCTTTGCACGTAGAAAACGGTGTATGTTCCCTACATACATTGTCGAACACCCGATTCCATACAGCAAATCAATGTCGGCATTTCTTTCGAGAACCAAAAGACCAGGCACCGGTTTCACAAAACGTCTCAAATTTTCTCCTCAAATTGAGTTTTTTGTATATCTTACTTATTTGCTTGGTTTGGAAGTATGAGTTATACACTAAACATTTAAACAGGTATTAAAAGTCACAATACCGTGCCTTTTCCTGTATTATCTCTGAAGAAAAAATCAGGATTTCCTGTAACTTCAACAATTCCTGAACTTGTTTTTCAAGAATAAAAGGACTCACAGGTGTACAATTTTAATACTAAAAATGTATTTTTCATCCCTATTGTTCTGTCTATCTCTCACAAAATCACAATTTTGTCAGAAATGTAATTAGCAAAATCATGCAAAATATCAATTTGAGGATATTTGTGAGAAAATTTAGTGAAAATGAAACCAGTTTCTTTAATCATTACCGGAAAGGTGACATTATGGTTTTTCTGAATACTACTTATATCTCAATTGTAATGTACAAAGTATCCTGCAAAAGCCACAATGTTTACATGTATGTCTTAAAATGTCCCTTTCGTTCGTATAATGGCATTAGGTTTTCATTATTTATGTTTAAATTCTTGACCTGAAGATCCAGATACGGATCTCAGTAATTTATTTTCTTCTTATATTCTTTGAATATTCAGCATATATATATATATATATATATATATATATATATATATATATATATATATATATATATATATATATATATATATATATGAACTTCGTGTGTACTTTCTTCACGAACTTGTATTGTAGCAAAGATTTGCTGAGTTATGTGCGCATGAATTTTTGTTGACGTCGTTGATGGATTTGAAGCAAACAAAGTCATTTAGAAATATCTAACATGAGTGATAATTGCGAAATAAACTTATTAAACAAGTTGAATGTTTAATCTTTTACGAGCCTTGGCGAGCAAAAAGCTGAAATTATTCAACGCGTCCATAAATTTATTTGAAATGAGCACAAATGTTGGATTTTTAAAGTGCATTAGAAAACCTTGGATATGAAACCTTTTGCTGTAAATGACGCCATGGCGTCATTGGTACCGACTTGGGTGTTTAATATTTATGTATAGTATGGGAAATTACGAGATGGGTTTATTAACATAAATAACACAAATAACTTGTACCATAGCATATGATCTTGTATAGCAAGTTTCTCTAATTGTGAATATTAGGATCTATATCTTGTGAACGTTGCATACTTTCCTTTGTAGATACTGTTACTGTGTGTAGTTTTATCTTTATGCTTCTATTTCCTGTCATTCAAAATTAAAATTTATGTTCCTTATTTCATAGATCACATACTCATGTTGTTTTTAATAATTTTGTCACATCAGAAGTAACTTTATTTGTATACTTGCCATCTTTTCATATAATGTGTATCGGATTTCTGCTTGTATCATATATATGAATGCCACTAAAACTGATCGTTGTGTGGATGACACAGCCTTCCATACTGTTACGGAATTATATATATTTTTCTTTTAATAATGGTATAGTTTATTAGTTTATGATCTCTGTTCTTAGTCTAACAGCTGTCGTCTTGCCGTGAGTACACATACGGTAGGCTCGATCGATATTTCCCTCAAGCTTTAGTCATGTGACTTGTTTTCCGCGCGTGAGAGGGTGAACTTCTGACCTAGATTCAATGAATAAATATTTTGTTGACTGTTTTAAAGGATAGTACACTGGCACCTTAGAGTTGTCATGCACAACCTAATATCTGATTGGTTTGGAGATGGTTGTTTCTAGAATTATTAAATGGGTTTTTATTTTGTTTCTGCGCAGTGGGAGACTATATTATATAATTAATAGCAGTATTATTCATTCTTCAAAATTACATTGGATTGAGAGGTCATAAAAGAAATTGGTTCAGTTTGTGTGTGGGATATTCTTCTTTGGAGATCTATTTATTATAAATACAGTGCATTCTGGATTAGTACTGTTTCTTCAACCTGAATAAGTATACAGCTCCGTGGAATTATCGGAAACATTACTAGAACTTGTGATATTCCATATTCGCAAGGATTACTTGGATATAACTTATTCTTATTAACACATTAGTACAGTGAAGGTTACTTCATTCGGAATATTTGGATTGATTTCCGGATCATTGAACTTTAGAACAATTTAGGACTTTTAAGGATATTCTATACTGTTAGTTAATTTTAATTCTTTCACTTTAATTATTTGTTGAAATATTTTAATATTTTAGGAAATTAAA